>JARLTB010000044.1:26922500-27672500 GCA_030141615.1 Unio pictorum
TCTTAGCAAGCCTTTGCTTAGGTGGCATATAAGACTGATAGTACGATAGTTTTGACATTGCTGCAAATTGCATCTTTTCGGGAGAGGTACTATGAGAGTGACTGAGTTCATGGTTTGGGCCATTCCCCTGTCTGCCAGATCTTGTTGCAGATTGTTAGTAGGGCGCTTATCATGGCTTCACCCCCTTCTTGGATTAGTTCTGCAAGGATGTCGTCTACTCCTGCTGTCTTCCCTTTTTTCAATGATTTCACTTCTTCTCGGAGGATGGGGTAGTTGTCAGTGTTAGTCACTGGTGGGGTGTTGAGTATGTATGGGTCCCCTGTAGGTCTGTGGTTGTACAGGTCTGAGCAGTTTTCTGTCCATCTCTTAAGAATATCTTGTTCTTCTGTAAGACATTTCCCTCCTTTATCTTGATTGATGGTGGAGCGTCCTTGTTTTACACTGGTCAGGTCTTTCACCAGTTGGTATGCTTTTTGCTATTATTTTTCTTTAGATTGTTTTCTATATCTTTACACTGGTCTTCAATCCTTGTCTCCTTGTCCTTTTTCATGCTTTTCTTGCACTAAGAAGTAACAGTGGTGCAAATTTTCCTCCTATCTTTGCCTGGAAGGCTTCCGATACCTTTGGGTCTTTTAGCTTCTCAAGATTGAACTTGATTCTTGTAGGGCCCTGTTTGTCGACTTTCTTTAGACGTAGTCAAGGGAGTCATCATCACTAAGTCACGGTCACTTCCAATGTCTGCTCCTGGGAAACTTCTTGTCTAGCTAATTTTTACACTGGTGTGGAAACGTCTCTTCACCATAATATAATCAATCTGGTTATGGTGTTCTCCCTTCTGACTATGCCAGGTCCGCCTGCTGGATGCTTTGTGTTGACCAAACGTGTTAATCAGCTTCAGATCATTGAAGCTGGCAAATTCCAGGAGCCTTAAACCTCTCTCGTTGGTCTCTGCATTGCAGTAGCGTCCACATGTGCCTTTCCAGTTATCAACGGCATCCTCTCCTATTTTGACATTCCAGTCTCCTTGCACCACAAGAATGTCTTTCTTTTATGTCTGGTCCAGGACTTATTGCAGTTGGTCGTAGAAATCCTCTAATTCTTCATCATCATGGTCTGTTGTTGGAGCGTAAGCTTGCACAATGGTGATATTAAGTGGTGTTGCCCTCACGCGTATGATGATAAGCCTGCAGGAGACTGGCAGACAACTCATGACAGTGTTCACGGTGTCTTTGTGGACGAAAATTCCGACACCATGTTCATGTTTATCATCTCTGCCAGAGTCGTATAGTTTATGTCCATCCTGTGTTGATGTCTCCCCAAGGTTCTTCCATCGTACTTCGCACAGTCCCAGGATGGTCCAATGGTATCTGTTCGTTTCGTGTGTCAGTTCCTCTACCTTTCCAGACGTTTTTAATGTTCTGATGTTCCACGTACCAATGCTGATGTTGTTTCTGGCTCGAAGTTTTGATGGTGATCGTGCACCAGTAGCACACTTAACACCTCTGCCCTGGTGCAAGACAAAAGACGCGGTCCTTGTTCCGGGCGACGACCAATCCGGTATGGGTTGAGGCAAAGTTGCCATTGCATGTGATGTGTCTTGGGCAATGAACCTGGCGGACCCCATCCCTCTCCAGGCTGTTGACCACAGCCAAACTCCACGTTACTAGTGGCTCGCCTTGGTTCTAGACACATGGGACTCCTCCGCCCTGGGCGGTGACCTTAGTGAGGAAGTTCATACGCCCAATCAGGTACTGTGCCAGCACCCTAGCCTTTGGTTATCCAAAACCTAACATGCAAGGCAGCAGGGGACTCGTGGAGGGCGGGGTCGTCTATATCCCGTGCAAATGTGAACATCTGCCCACTGCCCACAACCCTACATCAGTCTTTCCAATTATTTTATATATACGACATAAATATCATTGACAGTTAAAGGAATACATTTTAAGACAATTTACGTCTTTCCATACCACTGCTTAACTGTATATGCTGTTTGTGTTTAAGATCAGACAAATTATATACGTAATGGATTCTGACTGTGGTGATGAGGGTGCGGAATTTACTGACGGGATGTTAAAACATTCAACAAAGGATACTAAAATTTTTGCTGATTTGGTGTCACTTGTCGACAAGTATATTCATCATGGTAGTGTTACTAGACCCTTGCATACACTCTGTTACGTATATCTGATTTAAATTATTCTTTTTAATTGTCAGATCCAAATTTGACATTTTGGGTTTAAAATTCATTAATTGGGAGATTATTCTAGAAAAATCTCTATGACCTATACTTTATCTGTACACACAGATTGACCTTGACTTGTTAACCTCATTTCTGGCCTTGCTTCAGAGCGATAAACAGGCCTTGGAAATGATTGGATAAATCCAAGGACATCTTTTTATTTTTAGTTCTTGGGGGTGAGAAATGGCTGATTTTCATTCCATGTGTACATGTTTTTATGATCGTACGTTCTTTCTGTGACCTTCCAGAAAATCACGTGATCACTTGTTTACGTAAAAAAAACAGAGATAAAAACCATGTTTTAATAGAGAAAAATTTTGTAGAATTTCTGGGCTTTAAATTAATAGTTGTGTTTTGAGTTATATTGGAATTATGTCAATTCGTTGGATCAAGAGGAATTATTTTATTTATCTGTTAAAGAATATGTGCTCATAGATGTTTCATTTGGATTATTATAAAAATAAGAACTCACTAAATCACGTGACATCGTCAGCCATTGAGTGCTTAGAACCAATATTGCCTTCACTAACTGATGTTATTAATATCTCTCTCTCTCATCAGGGGAATTTCCATCATTTTTCAAAACTGCCATCGTAAAGCCACTGCTGAAGAAACCAACACTGGATCATAACGATTTAAAGAATTACCGCCCAGTTTCTAATCTCCCTTTCATATAAAAACTCTTAGAAAAGGTTGTTCTAACTCACAACTTGTATCTCATTTGAATTCAAACAGTCTTTTTAGCAATGTACAGTCTGCATATCGCCCTTGCCACAGTACGGAAACTACTCTTCTGAAAGTATTTAGTGACATTCTCACTGCTTTGGATAGTGGAAAGATTACAGTCCTCGCTCTCCTGGATTTATCTGCAGCATTTGACACAATAGACCATGATATATTACTTCACCGTCTCCAGCATGTATTTGGCATTCAGAATATAGCCTTACAGTGGTTCAAGTCATACTTAGTCAACAGGACACAAATTACATCTGCAAATGGAATACACTCCAGCCCAGTTTACGTATGTTGTGGTGTTCCACATGGATATGTTCTTGGACCTGTTCTCTTCATTCTGTACACTCAGCCGCTCTCAAGTGTCATAGATCATCACCCAGTGTCGCATCAATTGTATGCTGATGACACACAAATATACAAGTCTAGCCACCCAACTGAAGTTGATGCTACCATCCATGGAGTAGAGAAGTGTATTTTGGATGTGAAATCATGGATGACATGTAACAAGCTGCAGATGAATGATGATAAAACTGAGGCTATTCTGATCACAACACAAAGACTTTCTCATTCACATCCTTTACCTCAGAAAATAAATATCAGCAACACCAACATTAAATTCTCACAGTCAGTACGGAATCTAGGTGTTACTCTAGACAGTACTCTCACATTGCACCAACATGTCATGAACATCTGCAAGGCTGCATATCTTGAATTGAGACGCATCAGTTCTATTCGTATATATCTTTCAGTTGATGCCACGAAAACACTTGTGTGTTCATTAGTTCTTTCAAGACTGGACTATTGTAACTCAATTATGTCTGGTTCATCACAATATTTACTCCAGAAACTTCAAAAAGTTCAAAACACAGCTGCACATATCATCTTTAGAGTACCTCGATCAGAGCACACCTCACCACTGCTCTGTACCCTTCACTGGCTATCAATTCGATACAGAATCAAACACAAAATTCGTTCTCTGTGCTATATTTCAATAACAGACTCCAGTCCAACATACCTATCCAGCCTCACCCATGTATATACACAAGCTAGATCCTTACGCTCTTCTTCTCATAATCGTATACTCATTGTTCCCAAGGTGAAAACAAAGTCATATGGACAACGTTCGTTTGCATAACAGGGCCCGGCGACGTGGAACGAATTGCCCATTGAAATTAGACACAAAGACACAGTGGTCCCTTTTAAGAGTGCTCTCAAGACTCACTTGTTTCGACTTCAGGGACAAATTTAGCGACCTAATCATATTTTGTATCTTATATATTTTCAGCATGTTTTTATGTTTTCCGATTTCATTGTTTTTGTCATTTGTTGTTCCGTAGTGTAGTCATATCATTATTGATGGTGTGAAGCGCTTAGAGCTTTTAAAGATTAGGCGCTATACAAAGTTCTTATTATTATTATTATTATTATTATTATTATTATTATTATTATTATTATTATTATTATTGATTACATCGTCAAGATTCGAACCTGGAACTATAAGAACATTTATTTATCAGGACTCTTGCAATTCCATTAGTGGATTATTTTTGTGAATTCCATATTGGATTAATGGATTTGATTCTCTAAAACCGTAAGTTTATTTATTTTATGAAAACATTTGTACTTAATAAAATCGTTTGTTAAAGTTTTACAAGCTTGTTAGTTTTCACTCTTTCTGTGTTGCTGCTTATTCGAGCCTAAGCACGTAACAATATATATATATATATATATATATATATATATATATATATATATATATATCAGGTGACTAATACCCAAGTCACCAGGCCCACTGTATAAGGTTGAATACAGCTTACCACAATTCAATAGAACTCCAATTTATCTTAAACGTTGCTAATATTTTAAACCATATTCAACTCAAAATATAAAATAGCTTGTGTTACCCAGTTCATAAATAATCATAAATATCACAGAGTCGACATTATTCAAAATTGTGCAAGACGACACATTACTTTCGGAAAACTTGGATACAAAACAATCCAGGATGTTAGCACGACTCCCTTATTGTCTCTATCCCTTCCTCCTCGTCATCCCAGATATTAAAATCAATTAGTGTGCTATGTGCACAATAAAGCGTTGAGGGGGTGAAGCTCCATGCATCCCTCTAACAAACCTGCAATAAGTGTACTAACCAGTCGCACATGCCCGATGAATGATAACGGTTTTAATTCTATTTCATCATTATCATCAGCGTTTTGGCCTTCATTGTTTACTTGTTCACCAAGATGAATAGCTAGCAAACACTGCAGAGTCCAAATCATGTTGGAAACTGTCAATTGGAAGAGAGTTTAGCATCTATTTGAACCGAGGTACTACCCCCATAAGAGCCATTTAAAACATGAGACAACCTACTTGAAAATAGTTAAAGAGTTAGTAAGGGAATACATAAAAAAAAGTAGAGACGAATATAGCAGCATGAGCGAAGTAGAAGAGAGAAAATGAATGTCAAAGATGAGAGACAGATGGAATTCCAGCGTCTAAAGTGCTCTTAGAAGTGAATTAAAGAACAAATGAGGAAGCAGGTAGATACCGATTGAAACCCTGAATATGAGGACTGGGAGAGTAAACCAACAATCCTCCTTTTAGACTGAATCTCGCCGTCCGCCATAATACATTATTAGATTTACCATTTTGATCAAGATGTGTCATTGATGTCCTTGAGATATATATCCAACATACATGATAATACCCAAAGGCCTTTCTTTCAGGGCCATCCACATCTATTGAAAAGAGAGATACTACTCAAAATCATTGCCATTTTATGTGTCTGTATGTTTGTGTATGTTTGTCTATGCGTATGTCTACAACTAAACGGAAACTTAAAATCTTTATTTATCGTGTGTTTGTGGGTATAGTATGTTTATAAACATTGCCTAACATTGCCCTGTGTGTGTGTTTATAAATGTGTTTGGTTTTATGTAAGTATAGTTGTGTAAAAACACTCTGACCCTGTTCGTTGGATAGGTGTAGACTTGTTAGTCGCTAAATATGGTGTCTTGGATAGTTTGCCAAAATGTGCGTTGGAAAGTATATTATAATAATGTGTTGCACACAATCTCAAAAAGCTGTGTTGAATAGTAATACAAAAATTGTTTCCTTTAGTATATCAAACACTCTACGTTGGATAGTATATAAAAATTGTTTCCTTTAGTATATCAAACACTCTACGTTGGACAGTATATAAAAAGTGTTTCCTTTAGTATATCAAACACTCTAAGTTGGATAGTATATAAAAATTGTTTCCTTTAGTATATCAAACACTCTACGTTGGATAATATATAAAAAGTGTTTCCTTTAGTATATCAAACACTCTACGTTGGATAGTATATAAAAAGTGTTTCTTTTAGTATATCAAACACTCTACGTTGGATAGTATATACAAAATAATGTGCAGGAAAGTAAATACAAATTATGTGTTGGAAAGTGTATCAAACTTATATGTTGGATTGTATTTTTAACAAAATGTGCCTGGGATAATAATCAAACATGGTATTTATAGGAGATCATCAAAACACTTAAAATCACTATTCTCGTTGTACCACATAAACGTTGTACATGGATACGGACTATAAAACCACAAATAAATTGCATAACCATTCCAGTTGTGTTCCCACGTGTCTTCTGTTAAAGCTTATTAAATTTGTAAGACATGATCTCCCCGGTTTCTCCACGTGTAAACCTTCAGGCGCAACGTTAATACCACCTCCTAATCCATCGCCTGTACTCCAAGTGACTCGTATACATATTATCGAATGTATTTTAATCGTACTGCATTATTATACCTATTTGAATAATATGCTCCATCGAAAACCAAGCATACATAATAAAAATAATGTGCCATGTCAATTCATCGAGGCGACACCGTTCTTAAAATAGTTATGTATATTTATTCGTTATAGAAGAATTACACACATGTTTTAGATAACATAAAAATAGAGAAAGATCAAATAATAGCATGATTTTGTTTGAATTGCTTTGCGTGAATTCCGTTGCAGATTTATTGGAGTACTTTATGTATCTGGATGGATGGTGTCACAAATCAAAGTAAACACGTTTAAAGAAACCGAATACAGCAACATTTTCATCCAGTGAAACAGATTTAATGTCAGACGTAAATGAAATCGACCAATTAAATTCTGACTAGAGCTGAGTGAAGGGCCCATTAAATAATACCCTGTGGAGTTACCTTGTTTTGGTTATTGATCGATGCCGTTTTATGACTTCTATAACTAATATTCATTATTAGACTTTTCATGACGCACTGACACCAGACTATTGATTTTAATCTTCTGTTATTGAAGTTATCGGATCCACCCCCCACCCCTTTTCTTATTATTGTCGAGGCGACAAAACACGTGTCCTTAGACATCTATGAAAGTTTAGTCGCTGCCTGACTCTGGAACTTGTGCAAATACAAAACATGGTACATTTATCTGTAATTTTATATCATTGGTTTAATGCCCTTCTATGTTAATATTCCATCCTTGGTATAAACTATCGCCGAGATTATTAAAATTATACAGATTCTCTCCATCTTTTCTAACATTTGTACGTTCTAAACGTCGGTAACTTCTCATAATCATATGTCTGTATTGTTTTATTTATATCCTGGAATTAATATACCTTCATATAAATGATTAACCACCAGAAGTGAGCGTTTTGCAGTTGTTTTTTTAAAGTCAGTTTTCTTCGTATTAGTTTTGAATATCTTCTATGTTGCTATTCAAGTTTGTATCGATTTGTATAAAAGCAATACAACTGAATGCAATAAGTGGAATTTATGTCTTTTGCCAAATATGGACCTTTAGTTTGGAGTCCTCATACAGACGTTTACAACTGTTTACTCCACCCCTTTTCCGGATTGTGCTGTATTACCTTCGATCTTTCAATTTTGGTTTTACCATTCATTCCCCTCCTTGGGGAAATATTCCGGATGCAAATATATCCATAATATTTACCTGTACAGACCAAAAGCTGATTTTTTGTTTTTATTTTCGATAAACACATTTATTGATTAGTATTTTTTTGGGAAAAGGTGCTTTTGTTGTGGTTCTCAACTTCTTGAAACCCCGGTCTCATTTTCAATCGTTGTATATTTCAGTTTCACCCAGTGATTATCAACGCCATCATGAAACCATGACAAGATATGTCAAAACACTTCTATCAGCTATGTCGTCGACGTAGGGGCGGTCTCAAAACATCTCTACTATCTACGTTGCCGATGCTGAGGTGGTTATTCGTTATCAATACAAATTGCGTGTGTATTTTAAATTACTACAATCGACCCAACTAGCCCACACACTCAAATGCGACAGAGCCTGACACGAGGAAGGAAGCGAAATGTGAATGGTAGAAAGAAACAACCCAGAAAATCGTAGTGCATATCTGATTTTGGAAAGAAAGGGTATGTCATTTCCTTATTTATTTAACAGATTTTATGCAAATTTGGATAACATTTGATCATTCAGTTTTGATGTTTTCAGTTATGTTTCCATTTTCTGTTAAAGTTTCATTTACGGATTAAATATCGCAGGTGTTATCATTCTTGAAATTTTGAAACACCTACAGAATAATTCCAATGAATCAGTTTATGTTCCGAAAGCGCAACAGAATATTTCTTCAAAAAAAACTTTTATTTATTTACAATTTTTTTTCTCATTCATAACTTAATACTATCTTAATTTGGATTTAATGTACAATTGCTATTTATATGGTGAGAATCTCTATTTATATTCACGTATTTGTTTAGAAACAACGTATGTTATACAAAATGTTTGCGTTGCATTTTCTTCTTCAATTACTTTTCAAGTGTCTTAAATTTCTCTGAAATTCTTCTATCTAGCTTCGCGTATATATATATAAACCTGTCAATCCAGTTCAAGAAAAAGATAACAGGAAGATTGAAATATGAAATGTTTTCATTCATACATTAATATTATTGCAAGGCTTGTTGTAGAATTCTTTTGGTATAAGTAATATAGAAGATAAATATGTAACATTTTTAAAAAAATAGCTTTTGTCAATTTCACCTTTAAAAACGCTTTATCTACTGTTGCCTATTCTCACGACTTCTATTCTATATGTAACACGTATAATTTCACCTCATCACTTCACATTTAAAGTCCGCAATTTTTTGTTATGTGATAAATTGATAAATAGATTCTAACATACGTGCTTATTTAACAATACGTTTATGAAACGATTATATCCAATAAGGCAACAGGTAATATTATTGGATCAATTTAATATATTTATTTAAGAACATATCTTTATGAATGAACGGTTGCTTTCGTAACTCACCTTTTTATTTGAATCGTTCTTCCGTAATAATGTTAATAATTCTGCAGACGAAATAAATGGCAAGACTTGAATGGCTCACAATGTTTGGATGCTGTAGAAAATGTTGGTCTATATAAAGAATTTAACTTTGTACTTTAAAGGGTTTGACCTTTTCTGGGACAGGCATTTTTTATACATGATATCGACAGTTTTGTATTCATGTCACACACGCAGGCATGCACAAGCGCATACCTACTACCTACCGACAGACAGACAGTCATACATACATACATACATGCATGCATCCATACATCCATACATACACGCACGCACGCACACACACACACACACACACACACACACACACACACACACACACATACATACATACATACATACATACATACATACATACATACATACATACATACATACATACATACATACATACATACATTGGGCTAAAACTATCGCAATGCTAAGAGCTAAGCGAGGCAGCTATTCGTACCATTGTTATAGATGTTTGGTATGACTAGGTTAAGGTTCAAACCCGCGACCGAATCATGCCCAGTTGGACGATCTAACCATTAGGCCGCCGCAGCGGTCGCATTATCATGTATAGAAGCGATTATATAAAATTGTTTACTATCATGAATGTCACTTATCGTATGTTTGCAAGAGTAGCTAAGTGAAATCTTTAAAAGTATATCTTTTTAAGGAGAAATATTGGACTAGAGTATATATGGCCGTAGAATGGATCACCTTTCTTGGGCTTCCCGGGAAATGGACGAGGGACCAACAGTTCTTAATATGCTGCAAAAAACACTTTCAATTTCACATTTTAGAACCAGTATATAAGCTTATGAAGTATGTAAGTCATGCGAAGCTAAAACGTATAACAGTATGCAACTCTTCTGCTTTTACACGTAGTATTTATCTTTTTCATGAATGAAACCCGAATAAGAACAGTAATTAGCTGCTGCCGTTTTACTATGGCATCATTGCATCGTATTGTGAGCATCAGCCATCATTTTGCCAAATTTATATCACACTGTTTTCTATATTCTAAATCATCATCATCAAAGGTTAAGCCAATAGTTTAAAATATTAAATGATGTGAAATAATTGCTTTCCATTGAATATTACCATTCTGATATAAATGCTTCCAATATCTTTATTAACTGACGTGTTAAACTGACTTGTGGGGCAAGAGTAATGGGCATGGCTTGTTAGGTTTCTTTATTTAAATCTGAAGTCCAGTAGGTTTTTTTCTTCAAAATGTAAAATGATGGTTAGTAGGCATTCATGTATAAGTTTAGTAAGGGTTGTATTAAACATTAATAACTAATTAAATTAACGAATGACGGGCGAACATAGAACTTAATTCATATATTATGTGCATTTATTATGTGTATTAGTCACAGAGCTGATTTTTGTTCTTAGTAATTTATTTATTTTTCTCTGTGTGGGTTGTTTATTTTTGAAAAGTGAAATAAAAGTGAAATAAGGCATTTTGTGGCTGAGGCAGGAATCATACTGCATTTTGGAGGTTGGGGTGTTTGATTTTATTTGTTTTGTGGCAGTCAAAATGGAATGTTGAAGTCTGGAAAATGACAATAAGATGCTTCGCAAGTTATCTAGGAAGAAATGGGTTAGACCGAGTTTTTTTTGTGTGGTATGATGCTTGGTTTTGAAAATGTATTTGTATTATAGAGGTTGGGAAAGGGATTGATTTAGAAAAATGAAAGTAAGGCTAGTCATGGCCTGAATAAGAACACCCTATAACATTGATGAAATTTTTCCCAATTTATTCTGCTTTAGTCGTCAAGTAGAGCATTTACGTATTTAGATTTAAACGAAATGAATTCTCTTGCATGATTCTCATAGAACTTGGCAAACGAAATGCATCAGTCATAGTTCATTTGTGCCAGTTGCCGGACAGCTACACTTACAGTACCAGCTCTTTGTGTCTTCGTTTGTAAGGTGTTACTTATATCTGATTTAATATATATTTAATTTTTTGTGTGTCAGTGTAAATTTTTAAAAATTTAATATGTTTGTTTATGTAATGTAAATGTTTTCACTGGAGAAGAGTTTTTTTTTTCAGAACATCAGTTGACCTGAATTATTCTTTGGTAAAAGAAACAACTAATACTGACCTGGATTCTGACCTTGATTTAGGATTAGTGTCCACCACGTAAACAGGTTTTATTTTGATTTTTAAAATGTTTGATTGCTGTCAATATCATGACGGGACTGGTGAAGTAAGAAGTAAACAACCTTTTACTTTTAAAGTAAAACGGTTGGTTCTCGTCAGGGTCATGTTATTATTACGTGAAATAAACGATCACGCGACTCCTCCCCTCCCTTTTTTGGATTTGGCAGCTTGGGGATTTTTTAAAATGCGTATGAGATAACGATATAATCTTGTTTTAATGAAATATATTTAGTTTTCGGCTTTTACAAAACACGTTAGGTCATTTTCTTTTGTTGTAGCGAGTTTTTGAATCCATATTAACTTTTCTTCTGTTCATTTGGATTTTAAAGGATTAATTCGTATCTCTGGAAATATGTCATGTGCTTAGACATAATTCTTTGACAAAGACCTCGGAGTGTTAAAAAATGCGTTTCCACAAGGAACTGTATATAAATACAAAACAGACTTCAGCATACGACATCGTCATTAATCTTTGATTTTCCCAAAAGGACTCGAACTTTGGTTCTATTAGAATATTTTATTACTAGGAATTTCGTAATTTAATTCATGGATTATTCTTGGATTAGTTTTAGATTTGACCATCAAAACTTAAGTTTTTCGCCATTTTTACAATCTTTATCCAAGGAAATTAATTATTTGTTAAATTTTACACAGGTTGATGTTTTCACATTTTCTGTGTTACTGTTTATTAGAGCCTAACACGTAATAAAAGATCGATTGACACATTTAGAAAGCTTTTAAGAGTGTTACGACTCTATGACCTTACACTAAGCAAGAGAAAGAAGCAAAACAAAATGTTTTGTAAAACTTTACCAATACTAATCAAAGTTATAACATGAAAACTTCAGAGCAACTTCCAGTATTACGAATTAAATTTAAAAAGAAATCCTACGTGTTATATTACAAATAATAATAATAATAATAATAATAATAATAATAATAATAATAATAATAATAATAATTATAATAATGTGGACTTTGTATAGCGCCTACTCTTTCGAAGCTCTAAGCGCTTTACACCATCAATAATGATATGACTACACTACAGAAAAACAAATTACAAAAACAATGAAATCGGAAACATAAATAACATGCTGAAAACATATAAGATACAAAACATGATTAGGTCTCTAAGTTTGTCCCTGCAGTCGAAACAGGTGAATTTTAAGAGCACTCTTACAAGGGACCACTGTGTTTTTGTGTCTAATTTCAATGGGCAATTCATTCCACGTCGCCAGGCCCTGGTATGCAAAAGAACGTTGTCCATATGACTTTGTTTTCACCGCGGGAACAGTGAGTATACGATTGTCAGAAGAAGAGCGTAAGGATCTATCTTGTGTATACACATGGGTGAGGCTGGATATGTATGTTAGACTGGAGTCTGTCATTGAAACATAGCACAGAGAACAAATCTTGTGTTTGATTCTGTATCGAATCGATAACCAGTGAAGGGTACAGAGCAGTGGTGAGGTGTGCTCTGATCGAGGTACTCTAAAGATGATCCGTGCAGCTGTGTTTTGAAATTTTTGAAGTTTCTGGAGTAAATATTGTGACGAACCAGACAGAATTTAGTTACAATAGTCCAGTCTTGAAAGTACTAACGAACACACAAGTGTTTTAGTGGCATCAACTGAAAGATATATACGAATGGAACTGATGCGTCTCAATTCAAGATATGCAGCCTTGCATATGTTCATGACATGTTGGTGCAATGTGAGAGTACTGTCTAGAGTAACGCCTAGGTTTCGTACTGACTGTGAGAATTTAATGTTGGTGTTGCTGATATTTATTGTCTGAGGTAAAGGATGTGAATGAGAAAGTCCTTGTGTTGAGATCAGAATAGCCTCAGTTTTATCATCATTTATCTGCAGCTTGTTACATATCATCCATGATTTCACATCAGAAATGCACTTCTCTACTCCATGGATGGTAGTATCAACTTCCGTTAGGTGGCTAGACTATATATTTGGGTGTCATCAGCATACAATTGGTGCGACACTGGGTAATGATCTATGACACTTGAGAGCGGCTGAGTGTACAGAATGAAGAGAACAGATCCATGTGGAACACCAGAGCATACGTCAACTGGGCTGGAAAGTATTCCATTTGCAGATATAATTTGTGTCCTGTTGACTAAGTAGGACTTGGACTACTGTAAGGCTATATTCTGAATGCCAAATACATGCTGGAGACGGTGAAAAAATATATCTTGGTCTATTGTGTCAAATGATGCAGATAAATCCAGGAGAGTGAGGACTGTAATCTTTCCACTATCCAAAGCAGAGAGAATGTCATTAAATACTTTCAGAAGAGTAGTTTCCGTACTGTGGCAAGGGCGATATGCAGACTGTACATTGCTAAAAAGACTGTTTGAATTCAAATGAACCTTTTCTAAGATTTTTTTTATGAATGGGAGATTAGAAACTGGGCAGTAGTTCTTTAAATCGTTATAGTCCAGTGTTGGTTTCTTCAGCAGTGGCTTTACGATGGCAGATTTGAAAAATGATGGGAATTCCCCTGATGAGAGAGAGATATTAATAACACCAGTTAGTGAAGGCAATATTGGGTCTAAGCACTCAAGTAGCAGTGATGTCGGAACTGGATCAAGTTCACAAGACTTTGGTGCACTTTTCATCACGATTGTCCGTACTAAATCTATAGAAACAGGTTCAAATGCTTTTAATGGTTGTCGCTGAAATTCTGCATCATAACTGTATGGTGACGAGTCAGTTGAAATTGTGCTGTCAAGCGAATCTCTAATGGTGTGTACTTTGTCACAGAAGAAATTTGCAAATTGGTCCGGAAGGGCTACTGGAAAAAAGGTTGTTGGAAGTGGTGTAATCTGTTACTTGACGTTAGTTTGTTAGTTATCTCGAAGAGCTTTTTGCAGCTGGAACTCTCCATGATCTTAGTATTGTAGTGGGATAATTTGGCTAAATGGACTATATTTGTGACGTTCTTCTTAGCGGCTTCATAGATTTGTTTATGAATAGTGAGTCTGGTGGAAAGCCAAAGCCTCTCTGATTTTCTGCGATGTCTTTTAGTAGTGCGAAGCTTTTCCTTATCACTACTATACCATGGAGAACACTTTTTGTATATTGATACTCTGCATTTGATGGCTGGGGCATGTTTTTCAAGCAATGAACGCAGGCAGTTATCAAGTTGTTCCGCTTAAGGATGTCAGAAAGTTGTTAGGTTTTCTTGGATGTCATGCATGAATTTGGTTCTATTTATCAAACGGAGGTTTTTCTTAGTAGCAAATAGAGGTGTAGGGTTAGTGACTGATACGTCGAGATGGCCTACAATGCAGAGGTGATCCGATGCAAGTTCGTGGGATACAAGAGTGGATTGCAGAATATTATCATCAGGTCTATAAAGAAACCAGTCTAAAATGTGAACAAGTTTATGGATCGGTTGGTTAACTGACTGTTTAAGATTAAAAAAATTAATGGAATCTAGGAATTTTGACGTGTATGGTTTTCCAGGACAGTCAAAGTGAAAGTTATAATTCCCAAGAATAATTAGGTTACTACCTATCGAATTTCCATACTCCAGAAGATTTGGAAACTGCTCCAAAAAGAGAGATTCAGTCAGTTTGTTTCTTCTATTAGGAGGAGGGCGATAGAGACATAAAAAATGGACTGACATTTGTTCCAGTTTGAGCGTTGTTTGGACTAGTTCAAACGATGTGTGACAGAAATTGAAGGTTGTGTTGTACTTAAGGCATTCGATCATGGAATTCTTTGCAATTACAGCAATTCCACCTCCGCGAGAGTTGCGGGGGAACGACTTGATGGAGTAATCATTGGGTGTTAATTCCGCACACTTAGGTTTATCGCCTGACGATTGTAACCACGTTTGTCATGAAGAAGACGTCGATATTTTGGTCGTTGATAAAATTAACTATTTCTGTACGCTTTTCCGGTGATCATACTGATTGAGCGTTGAATAATGCAATACGTAGTGGTATCCCTGGGACAGTTGACACAACGGTTGATGATTTAAAAGGAATTTGAACCAGGTTATCAAAATTAACGGCAGAAATTTTAAATTGTTTATCTGTTACGGACGAAAGGGAGATAACTGGAATTCTTCTTCCTGTTCTACGCCGGCCAGCTTTGAAGCAACGATTTTTTCTTCGCTTCCGTTTACATTTAAGTAATGATGAATGTAGTCCCAGTTCGTTCAGTCCTGAAAATATGACTGGCTACATTTAACTGTCTTGCGTCATTATTTTATCTGTACTCGTTTTGAAACGAGGATATAAAAGTAGATGGTACGCTAATGTTGGATCATCCAGTAACATTGCGAGTTAAAGGAACGAATTTATAAACAAAATAAACAAAAAACAAACAACAGAAAACGATCAAAACGTCTAAATCAAATTGACTAAAAACTGAGTTTCAAAGTACTGAAGTTGAAAATCACTAAAGAGGCAAGTGACTTGCATACTGTGTGTGCTGAAGATGTGAGTCTGGAAATCAACATTGAGGACACTACTGATGCAGGTGTGGGCGATATTTAGGCAGTGGGGGCACTAATTATTACTAGTTGTATCTTTTACTCTATCTTTCTTCTGATATGGACAATACTGATGATCCAAATGGTTTCCCACGTTAAGTAACACTTTCACGAGTCGCACGTCGAGAATGGCTTCATAAATGACAATTTTATACTTGTTGCGATTCAGTCTGAGATGGATATCCAACCCGTTCAGCAAGTAGTTTAATGCAAACAAATGTCCAAATGAAACGATCCAACAGTTATAAACTACGTCCTTGCCAGATGTTCTTTCGACGATTGGTAAAGCCTACATTGTGAGAATCGTCAGCTGCTGTCAGGACAGTGGCACGAAACCTGCCCTCACCCGTTGTGTCAGGTTTCCATACTACACAGTTGGCAGATTAGTGTTCTTGGCATCTTTCCCAGACGTCAAGAGATTTTCGAGGTACATTCTTTAAGGGTAAGAATCCATGCTACTGCTGACTAGTTTGTTTTTAAAGTATACATCGACTTCACTGAACAAGGAATGCATACAATTGTTGACGGAATATACCATATTGCATCGGCTCCCGGTGCGGTGTCGTCCGTATTTTAATCACTTTGACCTTTAGGTACAAGCAACAGCTGCTTAAATTGATGTAATATTTAGGCTGTCCTTTGATTTCAAATTCGATAGAGCTGAGGTCGTCAAAGAGGAAATGGGTAAATTCTACCCATTGTAATTCTTGCATCGTCATAATGGGTGGCAAGGCAAACAGAACCGGTTCCGACCTGGAACATTCCCAAGACTCTCGATTCATCATTTGTTCTGTTTAATATTCAAAGACGTCTATATCTATGACGGTTCTTCTTTCTGTTGTCTATCTAGCTCCGTGTGTTTGCAGTCCTCTGGAAGGGTCTCATCGTCGTCTCTTTCTGCCTTGTCTTAAGGGAAGAAGGAGCGTCTGACTCGGCAGCGTCTAGGTATTTATAAGAAGTTCTCGTCGACCCAAAATGTCTCTTCCCATTTGAAGCCAGACAGTTTTGCCTGCTCTCAGAAAGGCTCTTTGGGATTGTGTTTGTCGACGACGACATCTTGAAGCAATTATTTTCCGCGGCACGTTTTAACAATGATGTCCCATTGTCGATAGGGTGCCCCCACTCACCACTGTGATAAAACGCAATCTTGCCTTTATTCCGCCGGGCACTTAAATATTTCTTTCAAGCCAATTGTTTTTTTCACATCAGCCTTAACATTTGCATAAAGGCTTTTAGTATCGTAAGCATTTTAATTCTAATATTTTCATTGACTAATTTAAAAACAGCAAGCTAGTGTCAGCACGGTAAAATGCTTTCACATCAACAAAAAGGGCAGATACCTATAAAAATGTTATAAAACCTATCTCGTGGTTGCCTCTAATATTTACATATCTATGAGTTTAGGGTAAATGTATTATCTAAAATTGAATATCCACTTCTAAAACAGCCTGCTCTTCACCTAAAATATTATTTGGTTTGATCAAGTTATCTGTCTTCACATTTACAATGGAGTTAATTACTTTGCTTAGTAGTAATAAAAGGCTAATCTCTATAGATTTCAAGCATATTAATATTCCCCTTTTTGTGAATGAGTGCGATAGCAGCAGTGGTAAAACACTTTGGAAAGTACCCAAGATCATAGAATTTATTGAACAGTGATAGATATCTTAATATATCCAGTTGCGTTTTTAGAAACTTCACTCGAAAGGTCATCAGTTCCACCTAATGGTCTCGACTTTGTGCGTATTTTATCATGTTACATCATTGATTCAGTTTGTTTACCTTCCAGACTTTGATGGCGAATATTTTTCGCTTCGTTAAATCTAAACGTTTTGTAAATCTTATATTGTATGTTAAATAATTCAGAAAATACCGATGCCATCTGGTGATGTTTATTTTCCGCGTGATATTTGGACATTTTAAAAGTTTCCGGAGGCGTTTAGATTCTTTATTTTCTCTGTATATGTTGTGTTTGTGCCGTGTTGCGTATTTGGACATATTTATATAGTACTTATATAAAGTCAGGTTATCGGCCATGTTATCTCTAAGTCATGTTATCGGCCATGTTATCTCTAAGTCGCTAAGTGCATCAAGTGCGCGATATCTTGCTGATTTACAGTCTACATCATGCAATGCTTGTTTCTTGGCAGACAATCGATCTTTACTATTATTGACATTACTTCGATCTACTTTCATTGTCTGTGCTTATTCGTCTATGCTCTCCATGCACGAATTCAGAGCAGAATCGTATTAATTTTTATTTAATCAATGTAAGTCTATTATTTGATTTTTCTGATAGTGCAGACTTGACATTTTGGATAAATATGTTTCTTTCTGTTGCATATTCCGTATATATCACACTCTTGGAGTAGAACTTTTATTATTATGAGTTGTGATGATGATGGGATATTCTAGATCCAAATAAATAATTACCGGTAGATAAATAGATCAAATTAAGTTACCAATCCTTAGGCTAGTTATACATGCAAATAAGGATAGATCTAAAAGTAAGAAGTCTATGGTTGTGGCAGAGTTATCTTGGATACATGTAAAGTTTCCAATACCTTTATGATGCCAACATTGACCAATTGCAATCCTCATTTCAGATAACTGACAAAATCGCATTAAATTCTCACCATAGTAATTTTGGTCCTTTCTGTCTTTATTTGTGCTTTAAAAATATATCCTAGACATATGGAATAGTGATAACAATGATCTTATTAATATCATGTATAATGAAATCAGGTTCTCTGGAGATTTAGGCATTGAAATCTCCACCGATAATAATGGATGATTTAGATACATAACTATCATGTGCCGATTAGTTTTCTATAGTGGTAAACAAGTCTTCTTCTGCATGTATTCGTGAGTGTTCCGGTGGCATACATACTACACCAAAAATTAAGCCATTGAAGGGGAGAAGATCAAAACAATGATAGTTTGTACTTACTCTCAAGTTGATTGATATTGAAGTTACCCGGTATTTCTTGTATGATGTTCTACTTACATAGAACTACCACAGGAATAATGTTTTACATTAAGATCTTTACCTCCGACATTTATGTTACACGTGAAGCCATATGTGTCGATTTCATAATGGACTCCAGTCTCGACGACAGCAGAAATAACAGTCAAGTATAACATTCATCAAATCACTGCAATTCAAAAGACAGTTTTCATGTTAAACCTGAAATATTCCAAAATACAGAACTTAATTCCACCAACAATCTGCACATTAGATACGACATGCTTACAATGGCCAGACCCCTATCTGTCATTTATACTTACTATATCATATAGTGCATTATTCAACACGTGTTCATTTATATTTATAACCAGTGTGTCATATTTCAATGGGACTGCTTTTCCATCACTGAGTGCATGAGCGAAGAATGGATACAAAGAGCTGTTTGTGCCCGACGTATTCTTTCTGGGAAGTCTTCAGATACTCGGTTAATTGGTTGAGTTACTTTTGAAACATTTTGATATTCGTTGTTAGTTCTTGTTACTCCCCTTCCCCCATCTATTTCTCTCTCCTTTGCCTGTACCTTGTTTAGAGCTATCTTGCTAATATCTCTGTACTTTTTTGTGCAACTTTCTTTTATTTTTGAAGCAAGAAAATCTAACAATTGCAGGTCTCGGACTCCATTACGAATGTATCCGGTGAGCTCATTCGATTTCAATTTTGGACTCATCGATGTACAATGTTTGTTTTATATATTCTCTTATCGTTTGTGTAACGTATCGCTCCACTTTTCACTCTTGATTTTCGGAATACTCTAGAAGATTAAGTTGTCTCTTCGTGATTGCGCTTATTGATTTTCAAATTTGTTTTTTCGTTATCAAATAGTTTTACATGCATATTTAGAACTGATTCAGTGATGTCATCCACTTTCGCTGGTAAGTTTTTGTTCTGCGTTTTTAATTATTCATTTGATTTGTTTAGTTGTTCATTTGTATGTTCGAAGCGATCAAATATATATTTCAGGCATCTTTGGTCAGAACGGATATCACTCATGATCTGTATAAGGTTCTCTGATCTTTCTTGATTGCCGAACAGAATTCTAGGCCTGATTCCTCTTGCTGTGAAAATTGCGGCTATAGATGGGGTATTGCCCTCTCAGAGTCCTTAGGCATTGGTGAGGTATGCCTTGTTTGATTCCGATTGAGTCATACATTCCAATCGGAATATTTCCAGTAAATATTTACAAATCTCTCTGCGTATCGGTGACAGATTCTCTACGACTGGAATTCAGATGTGCATTTTTTTCTGGTGATTTTCCTAGTCTGCCCATCCCAGGGACTGGATTAGATTATATTCCTTGATTAACCAGCTAAACAAAAAGCAAAAGACCAATTGAAAAGGACATTACTAATTATAATCAACGATAACATCGATCGTGTCTTCATCGGCTGTGCAGACCAACCTATTATGACCCCCAAAAATACGATTGCTCTCATTTTAATTCCTTAATGTATGGCCTATATTGTACTACTGACTGAACTGGCGTGATCTATGTACATGCACGCTTTAAAAGTGCCTTATACGTTTAAGATAAAACAAACCTTTCAACAGTAAAAATACAAGCATCTAAGATAATTAATAATAAACACGTGCTAACAAGCGTGCCTGCAAGTTCTCAAACTGTTCACATTCCAATAAAAAGAGAATTCGTCAAAGTGTATCCATCTAGATCTTAGTGCGCATACTCAGAACTCCCTACCGGAAGCCGAAAATAATAATAATAATAATAATAATAATAATAATAATAATAGCAATAGTCGAGTCGTTAGTCAAGACTTGTTTGTTGATCTTTTAGTATGCTGTAGTTCGAATCTAAAAGAATTACTAGCTATCTCAAAGACTGGATAATTATTTTTAACACAAAACCACCATTTAATTCGATAACTCCATGGATTTTTTTCAAGACTTATGAGGCTGATCATATATGTATAACCGATGCAAAACATATATTATATATGTATATACCAACATGTATTATTATTATTATTATTATTATTATTATTATTATTGTCATTGTGTGAAATTAACGCATTAATGAAAAAAAAATGATTTATCATTCTCTCTTCACGTCTGTTAATCTCTCTTGTATAAGTTTGTAAAATCAAAATTACTTTTAAACTATACACTACCAGATAAAGTAAAGATTATTTGAAGTAGGCAAACTGAAAAATAAAATCTTCAAAACATTTTAAGTTTGGCTATCATATCATCAAATTATTATCATAAACTTTCTCTAAGATCCAGGGACAGTACTTTCCGCTTGTTTAATGGATCTTTGTGCCAGTCATTACCGACGTCCATATAACTTGATTGCTGCTTGAAGAATTCGTGGTGGCTATATATTCAGAGTAGGTGTCATCACAACGCACATAAATTGTTTATACTAAACATAAATGCCGATATTCACCACAAAGTTCCGTCTTCTTAAGTAGAGAGTGAAGGAAGGTTTATGCGTGCAGGCAAAGCAAGACAATGCAAAGAATACCTAACTAGCGCAGTATGGTTTGATTATCAGATGGGGACGTATTATAACAATCGCCTGTATAGCAGTATTCTTTCTCTATGTACTGTTCCTACAAGGTTTGTAACTATGTCGGTTTATTTTATGTATATTCTGTTTTCTTTTGTCTCTTCTTTGTAGTTAAATTTGTAGTTAAATTCGGCGAAGAGTCCATGAGAATCAAAATCAAAAGTTCTTAGACTATTGTTTAAACAAAAATTTCTTTGCACTGTTCTTTCTTAATTATTCTATATTATGCATAATTGCATTTTGTAACTAACCTTACCCCAAAATCAATGGCAATTTGTACCAGTCTAGGGGCATATAGCAAATACTACACTGTGACTATTTATGAAATATAAAGATCATAATCAATGGAGGTAAACATGTTTAGAGAAAACTTAACTTGTATATTTGATTCACACAATTTAGAGCTGCGTATTGAACCGTCTTGTTTCTACTTGACACTTCGCTGCACAAATTGAATACGACTCGTATATGTTAATCATCTCAAATGACGTCACATCCTGTGTATATGGAAGGGAGCTAAGAAATTCGCGACAGGGTCTTTCTGTATGATCTCGGAAAACAGGACAGTATTCGTTTATGAAATTGAAGTGCAAATACATAAGATGCAAATAAACAAATAGTTGGGATAAATTAAATACACAAACTACTAAATATCCTTCTATTTACAATAAAATTATGCATGTCCGGGTTTTTGTCCCCTTTAATCTGCTTCTAGGACACTGGTATCCCCCCCCCCCCAAGAAAAACCAGACTTATCTGATGTTTTTCACTTCTCTTTATGATAATTTTAGTAGCATACCTTACCTTGTTGACACTTGAAATGTTGTAGAAATAAAGATGTGACCCTCATCCTAGTTTATCTATTTACTTTACAAATGTGCATTCTTACCATAACATCTTGAAGTAAAATCAGTCTTATTGGTGCATTTAGTTTGTTTTTCATTTAGTGTAATTATTTATTCTTATTTATTATTATTCACTGGAATAAAAAGTGCTAATTATTCATATTGTTGGACTGGTACATTACTTTGGAACTATGGTGAATTCAGATAAGAACATTTTGGGACTATTTTCAGGGCCATATATATCAATGATATACCACGAGATGAATACGTGTTTCGTTAAAAGAAAAAGAGAATTGCCGAGTTTCCTTTTAATGAACATTTATACAACGTATGATATAGCATTGATACTGTGTATATACAATACATATATTTTATTTTATCACATACCAATATACATGTTTTCCCTTTGAAAAGAGTTACGATATGCTCAAAGCAATTGTGTAGTTAATGAACTCACATCGCTGCAAGTATGTCCACTACAAAATGTAGTCCTGTGCATTTTCTTGTTGTTTGCAATTACATATGCATATTTTGAGTTTCTATTTGTATTCTTATTTCTGTTGGGGTGGGTGGGTAGAAAGTAGTGCAGTACAATCACGGTTAGTTTTTTGTACACAAAACATGAATTCCTATGCATTCATATTCGAGTAAAGAATGACCTCGATTAAAACGCTCTCTCTCTCTCTCTCTCTCTCTCTCTCTCTCTCTCTCTCTCTCTCTCGTTTACTATTGAATCAGGACCATTGCATCATGTTACATTTGAATGCGTTGTCCCTATCCGGAAACTTTTTGCGGTATCTACGAATCACATGATGCCACTTTCCGTAACCACCAGTTTAATAAACTCAGGATGGCTGGTTTAGTCATCTGACGAGTTGACATATTTCCAACCGGAATAAGGGAAGAAATGAGAAACAAAAGTGTAATCACTAAAATATTCGGAAGGAGATGTATAATGTTCGTTTAATGCAGATTTTATTTATACCATGTACCATTAAAAATAACCTCCAGGTTTGTTAGACGGTTTGGTTTGAGCTTTATCTAAGTGTGATTTATTCTTGTTCAGACGGTTTGTGACCGCCACCCTCTACCCGGTTGTTTGTCTTGTAACTTGTATAGTATTTGGCATAAACATCATATTTGAAGATCCCCAGACTTGTCAGAATCGTCAGAAGCACTTGCATGCCAGGACAATAAAATATATATCTAATTGCACTGAATGCTATTATTATGTGGCTTCTGAATTTTCACGGCTTTTAAAGGATATCCCTAGTAGCAACTCGTTTACTACATGTGCTCCGAACATGAGGTGAATGGTTTTTGTTTCAAACACTGTAAATTTCTAACATTTACGGTTTATTTTGAACTATTCATATGTATTCTGACATTCAGTCTATTACATTATTTATGCAGCTTTAGGTTTGTACATGTCAAGTGCGACTGGATGCAACTGATAATAAGAAAATAAGAATAGCACACTAATACGGAAACATATCACAACCGAACCAGATCGCGTTTCTCGTTATATATTACAAGTTCATAATTCCTTTTTATACAATCGACATAAAATATCTGCATTCAGAAGTAAATGTTCCTTTTGAAACAATGGTGCTTCAAAATAACATCGAAGTCAACACCTTCCTCACTAGCCATTGTTAACAAACGTAGTAACATGCTTCACAGTAAAAAATGTTGCTACTCGTCTGTGCTTGATGGCGCTTGATTCATGACGAAGACAGTTACATTTTTCATTAAACTCGTTTCGCTTATTGCATGAAAAGATACTGACATAATGCAGTCTTTAATATAGTTCCGACGAATTTAGATCATTTAAAAAGAAGCATTTAAATATTCAGGATATTCTAAGTCTACAGAAAAGGTATATATGTATACTGCAAAGTTAAAGAGTGCATCAAGGCCTTTAGACGTATTTCCTAAAAAAAAAAAGTAAACGGCTAGTCTATCGTTGGGAAAATAAACAATAAAGATATGTATTTTTCGTACAACGCTAGAGGCCAGTTTTTTTACGAGATAATATAAGAACTGAACAGTCCAATGTGTTTAACTAACAAGAAAATATCACAAAACCACACACCATTTAAAACTAACATACGTGTATTTAGTTTTAATATGGTGTGTGCTTTTGTGATATTTTCTTTTAATAGTTAATGTACATATTTTGTCTTCTAAACGCCAGCGCGACATTAGTCAATAATGTTCCGAACTGACATGACTGAATGATGTTTACTGTAAGCAGGAAGCTATGGTAACATGAGTAAAGCTTCACTTGCTAGTGCCTAGTGATGCATGTCGATTTCATGAAAAGTGAAGACATAAATAACTTAGAATTCTTCATTGAAATCAAGTTCTTCATGGCAGAGTGAAACAGTCAATACAGCATTACAAAACCTCAAAACTCCCTGCCTATAAAGAAAATGCTGTACTCGTTCATAAATAATGTTTCTTTCCAAGTTTAAGCGTAAATGTGGAGGAAACCCTCTTTGTAGTATAAGCTCATGTATATCTTTATTTTAAAATCAGATGCTATGCTATTCTTGTGTATGTGTGATTAGGACTTTTAACGTAGCTTTAACAACTTTTCAGTCATATCGCTACGATGACTGTAGTGAAACCGTTAATAGTGATGTCTAGCAATGAGGCATCATGCCGCAGATATGCAGCATGATATCCCAGCCAGTCACATTATCCTGACACCAGGCCGACCAGTCATAACACTAACCTCTTAATGCTGAACACCAAGCGAGGCAGCTATTAGTACCATTTTTGTAATTCTTTGGTATGACTCGGCTGGGGATCGAACCGACAACCTCCCGCTACCGCAGCGGAAGCTCTAACCAATAGGCCACCGAATACACTTTAGAAAGAATTATTAAAGGTGATAACGTTCCAATGTTCTTGATCGTACATGTCCCATATAAATAGTAACTAGTTCGTTTGTAATCTCTTTTTGAATTTAAATGCATTACTGTTTTCAATAATTATTTCAAAGCGGGTCACGGAAATAGTATCACAAATTATTAAACAGTGCACAAAACACTTAAATGAATTATAAGTTATTTACAAAGAAACATAGACGTTGTCGCTTGATGCAAAACAGTATGTAAATGTAAAATGAAGGTATTTAATTTCTTGTACGCTACATTACGAACCCGGTGTGTGTGTGTGTGTGTGTGTGTGTGTGTGTGTGTGTGTATGTGTAACTTTGGCCTTTTAACGTAGCTTTAACAACTTTTCAGTCATATCGATACGACGTCCACACTGCGGCAGTTTATATTGATGTCTAACACTGGGGCATCATGCAGCAAACATTAACATGATGTCCCACCCAGTCACATTATCCTTACATCAGGCTGACCAGTCCTAACACTAACCTTTTTAATGCTTAGCGCAAAGCGAGACAGCTCTTAGTGCCATTTTTTAAAAAAAAAATTCTTTTGCATGACTTGGCCGGGGTTCGAATCCTCTACCTCTCGCAACAATCGTTGATGCTCCAACCATCTGGCCACCGTAGTGGTACGAACCAGTTGGGAAGGTATCGATGAAATGTAAACAAACGGAGTGGGCAATCCGTAAACACGATGAGTGTCTCTCAACTGAATGAAATCTTTTCTCAAGAGGAAATAAAGAAAGTCATACATACATACATACATACATACATACATACATACATACATACATACATACATACATACATACATACATACATACAAAAATATATACGTGTATGTGTGTGTGTAGATATTTTCAAATGTGTTCCTAGGTAAACTGAGCAATTTTTTCAGTATAATCCTGTCTCAACTACAATGTTCTAGTCTATGTCGCTTCTTTTATACATACATCAAATATTTATTAAATAATATTCCGTTTATTCATAATAATCATTCAAGTGTGACCGGAATTATGAACACATTCATGGAAGTTTGTTTTTCGTCCGCGTTTATTCATACAGGATTTGTATCCAGATAATAAACGTACGAGTCAGAAAAAAATGTGAAAGAAAATTGATTGCTTCATATGATTTGACAATCGAAAAAAAAGCCACGCTGAACAACCACATTAAACTGGACGTATAATATCATTGATGATTTAACTAATTGCAATACATGCTACATAATTAAGAAAATTTGACGATAAATAAGATGGACTCAATAAATAGGCACGTTTTGTCATACGCGTGATGCGTTAGCCACGTGTTGCAGGTATATCACATCAACTTTATAATCGTTGTTTTCTCTCGCGTCTCTTATTCCCTGTAAGGTGTATAAATGAAGGTAAACCATCTCTAAGAGACATTAATCCAATCCCAGTAGAGCTCATAGAGGTTTATCGACCATAAGTACCGTTTAGGAAATATCATACAACATACATAATTCTTTCTCTTTTATTAAAAAGAGCAACTCGTAATATGTAATTAACTGTACGGTCTAGACATGTGTTTTGTACCGACTAAGAGCAATTAAACAGCAGTGAAATAGCTACATAAAATATACGCCATTAGCAATCGCTGTAGCTGAAGGAATATCTAAGGCCTTTTAACATTACTGGAAACAGATGTAGGAATATCTAAGGTCGTTGTAACAATACTGAAAACATGCAGAAATATCTAAGGCCCTCCTAGCAGTACTAGACACATATGTAGGAATATTTAAGACTATTTAGCAGTACTGAAAATATGTGTAGAAATATCTAAGGCACTTTATAAAATTACTGAATACATATGTAGGAACATCGAAGGACATTTCAACAGTACAGAAAACGTATGTAGGAATATCTAAGGTCATTTATTATACTGAAAACATGTGTAGAAATATATAAGGCCCTTTTTAAAATTACTGAAAACATTTGTAGGAATATCTAAGGCTATTTAACAGTACAGAAAACGTGTAGAAATATCTAAGGCCATTGTAACAATACTGAAAACATATGTAGGAATATCTAAGGCCCTTTAAACAAAACTGGAAACATATGTAGAAATATGTAAGGCCCTTTTAACCGTACTGAAAACATATGTAGGAATATCTAAGGCCATTTAACAGTACTGAAAACATACGAATGAATATCAAAGGCCACTTTCACACTACTGAAAATAAATCAATACCAAAGACCACTTTAACACTACTGAAAACATATGTAGGAATATATAAGGCCCTTTTAACAGTACTTAAAGCATATGTAGAAATATCTAACGCCCTTTTTACATTACTGAAAACAGATCTGGGAATATCTAAGGTCCTTTTAACAGTGCTGAAAACATATGTTGGAATATCTAAGGAAATTGTAACAATACTGAAAACATATGTAGGAATATCTAAGGAAATTATAACAATACTGAAAACATATGTAGGAATATCTAAGGCCCTTCAAAAATTACTGTAAACATATGTAAGAAATATCTAAGGTCATTTAACAATACTGAAAACATATGTAGGAATATCTAAGGCCATTTTAACAATACTGAAAACATATATGAGGAATAGCTAAGACCCTTTTAACAATACTGAAAACATATGTAGGAATATCTAAGGCCCTTTTAACATTACTGAAATCATATGTAGGAATATCTAAGACCCTTTTAACAATACTGAAAACATATGTAGGAATATCTAAGACCCTTTTAACAATACTGAAAACATATGTAGGAATATCTAAGGCCATTTAACAATACTGAAAACATATGTAGAAATATCTAAGGCCATTTAACAATACTGAAAACATATGTAGGAATATCTTTGACCCTTTTAACATTACTGAAAACATATGTAGAAATACCTAATGCCATTTAACAATACTGAAAACATATGTAGGAATATCTTTGACCCTTTTAACATTACTGGAAACATATGCAGGAATATCTAAGGCCATTTAACAATACTGAAAACATATGTAGGAATGTCTAAGACATTTTTAACAATACTGAAAACATATGTAGGAATATCTGAGGCCCTTTTAAAATTACTGAAAACATATGTAGGAATATCTAAGGCCCTTTTAACATTACTGAAATCATATGTAGGAATATCTAAGACCCTTTTAACAATACTGAAAACATATGTTGGAATATCTGAGGCCTTTTTAAAATTACTGAAATCATATGTAGGAATGTCTAAGACCCTTTTAACAATACTGAAAACATATGTAGGAATATCTGAGGCCCTTTTAAAATTACTGAAAACATATGTAGGAATATCTAAGGCCCTTTTAACATTACTGAAATCATATGTAGGAATATCTAAGACCCTTTTAACAATACTGAAAACATATGTAGGAATATCTAAGACCCTTTTAACAATACTGAAAACATATATGGAATATCTAAGGCCATTTAACAATACTGAAAACATATGTAGGAATATCTAAGGCCATTTAACATTACTGAAAACATATGTAAGGATATCTTTGACCCTTTTAACATTACTGAAAACATATGTAGGAATATCTAAGGCCATTTAACAATACTGAAAACATATGTAGGAATATCTTTGACCCTTTTAACATTACTGAAAACATATGCAGGAATATCTAAGGCCATTTAACAATACTGAAAACATACTTAGGAATGTCTAAGACAGTTTTAACAATACTGAAAACATATGTAGGAATATCTAAGGCCCTTTTAACATTACTGAAAACATGTAGGAATATCTAAGGCCATTTAACAGTACTGAAAACGTATGATGGAATATCTAAGGCCATTGTAAAAATACTAAGAGCAGCTGTAGGAATATCTAAAGCTCATTTAACAGTACTGAAACCACTAGAATGAGATTCTAAGATCATTATACCAGTGCTAAAAACAACTGTAGGAATATAGTATGCCAATTTAATAGTACAATTTAACATTACTGAAAACACCTTTTGGAATTTCTAAGACAAATTTAGCAGCATTGAAAACAGATATAGGAATTTCTAAGACAAATTTGCCAGCATTGAAAACAGCTATATGAATTTCTAAGACAAATTTAGCAGCATTGAAAACAGCTATAGATATTTCTAAGACAAATTAACCAGCATTGAAAACAGCTATATAAATTTCTAAGACAAATTTACCAGCAATGAACACAGGATAGCAATATCCAAGATAACATTTAAAGGTTATCACTTCAAACAAGCGTAATGCTGCAATTCCATTGAAAGGACAAAATGTTCAGAAGAAAACGATAAGACGCAATATTGAAAAAAACAATCATAATTATATTTATTTTTATTTATTTCAACTTTTATATATATATATATATATATATATATATATATATATATATATATATATATATATATATATATATATATATATGGTAGTTGTGTAATATTAAGGCCATCCAGTTGGTTCATGTACCAGTTTCAATAATACATGCTTAAAAAAAAAACAGTGACAAAACGTGGCAATAAACGTGTAATTTGTATAGTGATTTGATTAACGTGGCAATAAACGTGTAATTTGTATAGTGATTTGATTAACGTGGCAATAAACGTGTAATTTGTATAGTGATTTGATTAACGTGGCAATAAACGTGTAATTTGTATAGTGATTTGATTAACGTGGCAATTACTTGTCTATCAGATACATCAAATAATGTACGCAACTAATTGTTTCGATTTACATTACCCAGTTTATCATACTCTGAAAATAGTTATGTCCAGTTGTAATCTGTAACGTTTGACAGAGTCGTCACAGTCAACGTTCAATGTGTAGCTTTTACAATTTGTTAATTGTTGTTTAGCAAAAAAATGAGAGTAAAATTAAACTTTGTGTCTCTATTGATGCAGATGCTGTATAAACTTTGTTAAAGTCAGTTAGCCAATATAATGAATGTAAGAGGTAGTCTATTAAAAATATAGTTCTGTGTTGGTTTGGGCGTTTTCTTGTGGGGTTTTTTTTTGTGCAGTTTGGAAAGTTTCAGCAATGGTAATTAGGAGTTATATATGTATGTATTGCCAAGTAGTTGAATTTTCAACGTCATTCATGTCTTTGATATGTGATTATGCTGCTCTTGCTTTGAGGGTAACATCATTTTCAACGCTTAATGACAATACATAGTGGCCAGTGTAATTGGTGGAGAAAGAACCTAGGAAATGCCCGGTCATATCTACAGACCCAAGGAAAGATACTGGCAAGGTTTCTTGCAAAACCATTATTACAGAGCGCGAGACTCAAACCCATGCAAACAAAGGTGACGAGGCAGTGATTGGTAAAAGGGGGCCATATGGAATGAGTGTTACTCTATCCAGCAATTAGTTTGGAAAAGAGTCAGCAAATGTTCTGTTTACATTTTGAAATGAATGATTATAAATTCTAGCTTTCAGAATTCTGCTAAGCCGTTCCACTACAAACAAATTTTTTCATAGTGAGTTAAAAATTATGTCATGTTATCTTTTTCCAATATTCCATAAAGTCGCTCTTGCAAAACTCTTTTCGATCATTTAGTCTGTATATTGTTATGTTCTCGCTCATTACTTATATCAGTGAAAGCATAGTCTGACATCTCTTTGTCCCTTTAACTTCCTTAGTAAAAATGTATTTTAAGAAGACATCTATCACTGTCCTGATGTGTTTGAATCCGTTTTTGTCTTTTTTGAATGGCTGTGTTCCGATGGCCATTCACATGACTAACAAATACATGTAATGAAAGAAATTCATGTACTTTGCCTGTATAATGACAAGGTAAATTATCTTATTAATCATTTCTTGAGTATTTTATTTTGTTTTATATTTGGTTGACTGACAGCTGTACATTATCAATTATTTTTTTATTGCCAGTGGTCCTCAAATGAAACATTGTAAAGTGTCGGAGATCAAAGCCAAATTAAATGAAATGGATGGAGATTCCATACTTCTTTCACTTACAAGATCTTTCCAGTGTATTGTTATGCCAAACAATGACGATTCCACCAGATAAAATACCATTTAAATGCGATTAGAACAAAATAAAGCAAATAAAAGTCTACATAGTTTGTTATATAGCCTCCAGACATATATATATTTATTCACACAAACGTTTATATTCAAAATGACAAAATATAAAATAACTTTAATTGTGTAAAATGACAAATTCAACGGAGGCTTTATAAATCATTTTGAAATAACAAAAATGATATTAGGTTTAACAGATGTAACAATATTTATCATAATTTATATGCACTTTAATTCAAATAATCTTAATTCGAAACTAGTCTTATACAGAAAAATAGTTATTCGAATTTGTTAATATTACATACCGATGTGGTTACGATTTTGTAAGTTTAATCAAGGTTCACAACCAGACCTGGATTTGAGTTTTAGAATCAGACATTGAATATAATACAGGCGCACTCTTAAGAGGATGTTAATAATGTTCTGCGTGAGTTTGATGTAACACAATATGTCGTTTTGTTGCGATACAGTCTTCAACCGGATGCTAATAGTGTATTGCGTTGGTTGGATTTGACACAGGGTGTCGTTTTGTAGCTACAAAGTGTGTTGTTGTGTCTTGCAGATTGTGGCAACATACAAATGAAAAAGAAACTACAAAACAGATAGTTAAAATTACGATTTCAAATGTTCTATATGTAACTGGGTAGGAAATTAGTTAATGTCAGCCGGAATACTACCTTCCAGACGGCTGTGTTGATGACGACAGTGTAACAGTGTCGTTAGTTAGATCCCTCTTTGGGAAAATTAATCTAATATGACGAGGGAAATAACAGCTTAAGATGGAAAGTCTCAGTCGAAATCATGAGAGAGAGAGAGAGAGAGAGAGAGAGAGAGAGAGAGAGAGAGAGAGAGAGAGAGAGAGAGAGAGAGAGAGGTGTTTGTGTTTGGTCTTTACAACTTCACTAAAGACCAGCTGAACCACAACAGTGAGAGCGACGAATCTTGCTCTCTTTATAGGTTTTGAGAACAAACTCGGGAAATTCAACGTCACAGTTTTCACGTATATTACAAAATATAGAAGACTTCTGAAGACGTTAACATAACATAACGTTACAAGGATCTATAAAATAAAATATTACAAGGTAGGTTGTGTTCACCACAACATTCAGCACCAAGACTAAAGGGGAAATAACTCTAGCAAAAATGTACATTCCAAAACAATATGTAGATACGTGCATCTTCAGATGCTGACAGTACTATGTATGAAGTGTCATGGCCATCCATTTAAAACTTGGGAGACTAGAAGCATTCATGATATCATGTTAAACATCATTGAACTCCAAATAAAAAAAACAGCAATTCCTCAGTCAGCAATGGAGCATCAAGATTTAATGGTATGCACATCCAAAAGCTGCTCATGTGTATCGAGTTTCACAATGTTCCATCAAAAATGCAGTACAAGTTGCAGTCACATGCTATACTGTGCATTCAGCTGCAAGAACAAAGGGCAAAACTTTAAAAAGAAATTGTAGAATTAATATATCAGTGTAGGGTGCTCTACAAATTTTTAACTTCTGAGAAAGTGATGGGTGTACAGAAGTTGTTTGCATTTGCAACATTTACGATGGAGGAAATGCTGACATACGTCTGATACTTTGAGGTGAAATTTCTTTGGATATTATGCTAGTGCAAATTGTACATTATCTAAGCCCACAGCTAACCATATGATCCAATGTACTCAAAACATCAGCCTGAATTAGTCTAAAGTACACTACCTTTGTCAGTTATTTTGATAGGGAAAATACAATATTTAACTAGACAATAACATCTTCTGAATGAAAGTAGAATGAATCAGTATATAAAACATTTTAAAAAATAACTTTTTCTAAAATTTACCTCTGAGGTCTAGGAAATGAAAGCAAGTGGAGCTACTGCAGTATTATTTTAGTTGGAAAGCTAAAATATTGTCAGGCTGTGTACTCTATATTATACCCATCAATCATGCCCTCAATTAAAGTGAGTCAAAAGTTCTTACATCAAGTTCCTACTTAAATATACAAGGTCTTTGTTTAAATAACCATTATAACCAGAAAGGAAAATGGGGGAAATTCATTTTCTTTAAGACACTGACACTATGCAAATTATGAAACTTTATAGGGCGCCACCTGTGTGCATCTTTAGTGAAACCCATATTATGTACAAACTGCCATAGTGATCAATTGAATTCTATGACTAATTGCATTCACAGGATTCAGACAACTTCCAACTGGAAGACAGTAATGGCAATGACTCTAAACAAAAACTTTTAGGAGCAAAGTCATTTGTTTATATCACACTTCATCCGATGATGACCACAACATGTATCCAATGATCTTATTCTAATCCGTAATACACTGAACATATTGCTATGTTATCTTCAACTGAAGGATATCAATTTACCAAATTCAATCCACTAAACACTGCAGGACTAGTTTGGTTTGCAAGATTGTCATGTAGAGTCAGATGGACACTACAAAGCCTAATAACAACGAGGCAAACAAAGAAAAAATTGTAGGTTTTTTACATTGATTACACTGTGCTCTCTGTAATACCTTGCATATTTTTACTTTTACTGAAGAGTTAATCTTAAGTTTTAAGCACCTATGAAAGCCAGCTATCACATCATCGTCAGACTTACTAAACCTAACAAGATCATATCACTATGGCAGTTGATCATCTTCCCACAAGTTTGACTGTTTTTCAGCAAGGCATAACAAAATATCATATTGTCAAGTTTGAAAACATGAATTTGAAAAGTTTCGTATTTGAAACATGCAGCGACAGTAAACATTGTTTAATTTTTTGTTTGTAACGTACACATAGACCTTATATACCCCTAATATAGTTGCACAATGAAGTGCAGTGTCTTGTTGCAATCTCACTACTTAAATCTTGGAATCTTTTTTTCATTTCACATGATAAATTCATTCATATCTCCTGCTAAGAGACAGTCAAATTGACACATGATGTTCAAAAAATGTAATGGTGAACCTTCCTGCTTTTATTCACATGAATCTGAATACTCGCTTTGATTCTTCTGTACTGATTATTAACAAATTTTAAGACACTTATTTTCTCCTTCCTCTTCAACATGCGTCACTTGCTGGATGCCATATTTAACAAATTCTATAATCAACAGTTTGATCTTGCAGATGCTTTGCATTACCAAAAATATGTGCAGTATAAAACGTCTTGAGGTACTACTGTAAAGTTAGTCTGGTTTCTCTAACTCACTAAATCTAACATAAAACATGGATCCAAATCAAACAGATAAGCCAGTTATCTGGATGTGACAACACTAATATTTCCTTAGTTTTGCATTTGTTCCACAAGTCTATATATTAAGACTTATTTTCATACGACTTGTAGCAAAATCAAAAGGGTCTGATACTTTCTTAGATGAACAATTCCTGATGGTGTAGAAAATACATTAATCGTAACAGTTATTGCACATTTGGTATCATCTGAGACAAAGTAAAATTTTCAACCAAAATTATTTTCAAATCGACGCTTTACTGGTCAACATGAATCCCATTGAAACGAGGAGCATATTTAGAGTAGCTAACACTATACAGATTATAATGGTGTTGTGATAGATGTCACAGAATTGTGTATGACTGGTATCAATATGTATATGTGGTCAAAAATGTACTCTGGTTTCGCTGCCACGTAGAGCATCACCGTGGGTGATTTATTAATTATCGGCTCTAGTTATTTCGAAATGGTGAGCAAAACTCAGCTCATGGTGCATATGCGAATTGCCTGCATTTTAAAAGTCTTAAGTACCTAGCTGCACATAGCGGTCACAGTTAGGGTATATGATGGAGCAAATTCTCAGTCAACATCACATTACAGCCAGTCTTGTCAGAAAAGCTTCTCACTTGAAAAGAGCAAAACTTTCAGCTAACGAGGTAAAATAGATTTAAGATTACATTCTTATCGCTATTCGTTTTATATGACATAATTGTTTCACATATCAGATGTTTTAGTATTTATTCTAAATTCTACAGAGTAAATACCTAGGTTATGCAGCGCCATTATATTAGTAATACTATAGTCTGTTTCTCGACAGTTTTATGTTGTAACAACTGAACAGACAAATTGAGTTTAGTTACACGCTGTATGCCTTGAATGTTTAATGTATATGGACAACTACTTCATGTGCATGCATGCGCAACATATATGAATGTAGAAGTATTTAACCATGTCATTAATTACACGGTTTGGTTTTCATTTTAGCTGACCATGGGTGAGCGTGTGTGGTGCTTGTGTATGCTGCCTTAAGTATATGTATTATATATAATTGGGTGATGTGAAGTCGCAGAACTTGAAGGTTTCCTGTGACGTATACGCTGTGTTTTGGTGACATTGGTTTGGAAGAGTGTACTGGTGTTCTCAAATCGAGAGACCAAGACTTCACGACCATTGTGTCTGTGTTGAATGGAAGGGCTCTCTAGGGATCCTTCAAACAGACGGGGGAGTGGACCATGCGTGGCGACTGCCACCATTGACTAGAGCGGGTGGAACCGGATATACATTTTGGGCATTAAATGGACACCACGATAGTTGTAAAATACGTGTTCCATATTATTGCTATTACCATCTGAGCAAATACTTCACATTTATGTATCAGTTTCATTATTTGAACAATAAACTCATAATTTCACCTTTTCATTGCAGTTTCGTTATTTGAACAATAAATTCATATTTACACCTCAGTCTCGTTACAGGAATGATAACTTCATAAATTCATAATTTCATATTTACATCTCAGTCTCGTTATTGAACGACAACTTCACAAATTCATAAATTTATATTTATAGATATTTACATGTCTCGTTATACGAGCTATATATATTTGTAAATTCAAAAATTCATACTTTATTTGTTGATTGGGTGATCAGATGTTATTCATGTCAGTTTCAAATGCCTTTCGTTGAAATCATCCTTTGAGGTTTTCGTCATTGAGTTACTTGTTGTTGATAGTTCCATGTTAGGAACATTATAATTTTCCATAACTTTTGTTTATAATGGTGTCAGAATTTATTATATTTAAATTTTGTTTATAAATAAACATCTTATTAACACAGTTGCTTTCGGTGTCTTCATTAATCCAGTCCCAACCTGGCTTCATCCTGTGACAATAGCCTGGTAAAAGAGTGAACATTAATGGCACAACTAGGCTGGTTTGGACCGGATTTTAACACATTATCCGCAAGCTTTGAGCCTATAATAATGACTAATCCACCATGTGAAGAATGGAAATATTGAACGTATTAAGATGCATCAACATACAGTTTCAGCATTCTAGGATAAAGTCGGTTTGATTAGTCTAGATGCAACAGGATTAAATAAACATAAAATATGATACATGTGCCTGAAAATGATGTCAAAGTGACCTGATATTGGTACAGGGTAGTTAATATCCTTAAGATGCGGCCAAATACCAATTTCCATGAGTGTATTTGAAAATAATTCTAAAATATTTATGGTATAAAAAAACAAATAATCTCAAATACACAGTGAAGCCTGAAAATCAGGTCACAGAAAGCTAATTTTGGTAGCAATGCATCAAAATGTTTTAACACATAGGTGAAATACCCTCCAGAATTGTGTAAGGAATAATATCTAAAAAATTAAAGACATTCGAAAATGTAAATACAGTCATAGTGACCTAGTTTTTGGTATGCCTTAGTTACCCTTCCATATTAAAAATTTATCTAGTGTAAATGAAACAGGGTTCAAGATACTGATAGTAACGCAAACTGATGGCTCATAACGCAAACTGATGGCTCATAAAGCAAACTGATGGCTTATAACACAAAGCTCATTCAAGGATAGTATTTCATCATTAGATTACGCTTGCTGATACCCTTCCCCAACCCAATTTCATGTTAAGGTGAAATAAGATCAAACCAGTGCATGCAATGAATGTAATATAACTTTAGATATAAAAGTTATTAAAGCTTGAAAACTAGGCCACACTAACTTGATGTTGACAAGTTCAAGTTGCACATCTTGGTATCCATTCAAATACCAGTTTCTAGCATGTAGGTGAAGTGTATTTGAATATATTGATATACTGATGAACATATAGCTGAATATAAAAAAAGAACCTCAAAGTTGAAAATTACCTACTTTTTCTATGGCTCATTTCTTTTGTTCAGATGCATACATTTGTTTCATTTACATGCACATAATTTTCATATTTATACACATCTTCCTTTGTCATTTGAGCATACATAGCTCAACTTAATCTAATATAAGGGACTAGTTTTAACAAAATTTGTCAGAGACGCATGCCATTCAAGTTTATAAAAATAAATCCACTGTTATCAGATAGTGTTACAATTGCTTAAAACAAATACATTGAAACAGCTTGGAATGCGTTATAGATAATTTGACCAAATTTTATAGAAAGCATCCTTTCACAAGACTTTTCAATCTTATACAAATGATGTTGATTTGCTCTAACATATGGCTAAGGTTACTAAAATAGTTTTTAAAATGTTTAATGTTTCTTTTCAAAAACTGATCCACAGTACACACACACACACACACGAGAGGTGTGAAATATGTCATGGATCGTTACAATTCAAATCAGTGTTTATAAGGTAGGTCAAGGGGCACAACTCCAAGCTTAACAATAGGTTAGCTATACAGTGGAAAACCAGTCTCCACAAGAAAAATGCAAGGGGGAGGAGAAACCTGAAACAATGGCATATGCATGATCATATGTGCCTTACAGAATTCAACAACTACTTGTTCACTGAATAAAGATTTAATTCAATCAACTTTGAAGCAACAAATGAGAACTCTACAGATCATGATGCATACATTGTGTTCTCTACAACATCTGATAAAAGCAAAAATTAATTACAACAAAATTTGTTTTAAAAATATTATGATTAAATTAAATAGATAACTGATCGTCACTAGATCTCTGCATAACTTGAGATTTTATACAAAGAGAAAAACTTTATGGTTCAAATGACATCATTTTAAGAAAATGTTTCTTAAAGTTTAAAATCTTCTGTTAATGCTTCAAACAGACACAAATATGTACATTTTCTGAAAATTACATTTTAATAAAATTCTAACCATCTAATTAACGTATATTAAACATGCACACACACAAAAATTATACTACACAGGCTGAAATAAATGGTTGGATATTGAGTTTATTGCCTAAATCAAAGCCCAAAACTAAATTGTTTAAAATTCTATACAAGACATTAAACACTGGAGGTGGGGTATCAAACATAAATACCAACATACTTCTAAGGACTAACATTATAAACAATCAGCTAATAACATTAAAACACTACTCTAAAACCTGTAGAAGTTGGAAGAAAAACAATCTGAAAACACTACAGCATTAAACAAATCAGATACTGACCCTTCACACAAAATATCAATTGATATACAAATGCTACATAGTATAAACGTTTTGGTGACAAAAATATGCAATAAAGTGAATCTGCCTAAAATCTAAGGCATGTTCCTGAACTTAGTACAACATAAACATTTAATTTCTGTTAAAGCTTGCAACCAGGTTTGACAATAGAAGGGGCAGACTGGCACCCTTTTATTTGAAAGTGGGTTAATGGCTAGAAATAAAATGAGACAACCAGGTAATAACACGAGATTTCAGTTCCACAGTCTATTTGATGTTATTTAAAAAGTGGGTTAATGGCTAGAAAAAAATAAGACAACCAGGTAATAACATGAGATTTCATTTCCAGTCTATTTGATGTTATTTCCATAAAAAATCAAATAAATAACCCCAACCATACTGTAACAGTGTGGAAGAAAGTCCAAGTTTGCAATGTTATGCCGTTCCGTTAATACAGGTATAAGTCTTTGCAAAGTTTCAAGCAATTTCTTAAGGGTGTTATGATGTTGGTCTTTTTTTCACCATTATACAATTAAATTAAAGTTTCACTTCCTTTTTGTCTTTCAGTTATTGTATTTAAGTAGTTTCTTAACTAAAGTCGCTTTATCTGTGGTCATTTTTATCGTAGTCATTATGTAAGAAATATTTAGCTTTCCATATCTACCTGTAAGTGAAATGACACCACAATTATAAATGATGAACAGCAACACATATATCACTCGATGCATATGCTTACAACAAAAAAAAATTCAACATGAAATGAGTGGAAGTTATATCATTACATTATTTTGCTTCTTGCTTTGTCATAGAGGCAATTGCAATTTTGATCATATGCTGCAATTCTGATCACATGCTGAAGTTATTCTTAATATCAGAATCAATAAAAAAAATATTATGGTATAAATTGAGGATATGATTATTTCTAGATAATTACAAGGTTGGCCACACATAAAATTGAGAGAAGTGGGGGAAAAAGAGAGTCAGAACTCAGTAACCTTTGCAACTGAAACAGAGCCTAATGCATTTTGTTCACTTCTAATTACTGTGCAGTTTGGAGAGTTATTAATTGGTTGGCAGAATGATGGCAAACAAAACAACCTTGGCCTTGTTATTTTTTGGGACCACTTATGGCACCTTTAATTGCTTCTTGCAGAACTCGCTTTTTATTATGCACAAATCCGGCAAATGTGTGTAGAGACTAAATCACTAACAATGTGATCTACATATTTTAAAAGAGCATGTATATTAACAGAGTATCCTTTTAAAAGATCAGACCCAGTATTTAAAAAACTTTCCTTTAAATCTATTGTAAAGGTAAGAGATTCCAATTTCTCATCTAACAAAACAACAAAATTTAAGAAAAGCAAAAGTTACAAATATGATTTATATTACAAATCAAACTATTCCTTTGCACTTTATCATTGAGAATAATGTTGTATTTTCATTATGTAAGAGAAACATATATGTTTGACAATTCATATCTTACGAAAATGCAAAAATATACAGTTAAAAAAATCAGATTACCAGTAAATAATAAGGGTTGGAAAAGAGGCTTATTCACTTTGGTATCTGGGATAAAATAAATTGGTTCATACAGCTGTAAATATAGGAAAATATTATGGAGAGCAAGTCAACAAACCTCAGTAAATAACATAACTATTATCAATTATCCTTTTTACTAAAAGCACCTGATTTTGAAATCTGCAACCATTTAAGGTAAATCTAAATTATTTTATTAGAATGCATTATTGAAAATTACGGTATGTAACTCTTCAATATAACTTTTCACAATAAAAATACAATTACATAATAACAGGAAAAAATGTTAACTAAATTTACCAAAAAAAATAATTTTACAAGAATCATGCAATTATTGATACTGATAGGAATGCTACAAAATATAACAACATCCTAAAATCAGCAAATTCCTCCTAAATATGTGTAACTTGGCACTGCATAAATTTCATACCTGTTACTGAAATATAATGACTGAATGGAATTTAAAATGTACAACTCAAATATTTCCCTCAATTAAATTATTCTTGATGGAAGTTTTTGACAGATGTTTTTCACTCTATATTAGTTTGTAGGAACTTTGTGTAAAGCCAAAGCACCATCACAACCCTCAGTATCCACAGACCTTTGTGATGGCCTCATTGATGGTCTCGGCTGGTACTCTCTCTTCACACATGTTGACAAAAACATACAGGTGGCGCAGTGCATAGTCATTCTGAAAAACACATGTACAAAGCACTCTGTAATGGTCATCAGGAGGGATCAGCAAAACAGTAAGCATGCAGATAAAGCTACGATGTGTCTCGCATAGCTTTCAACAACTTTGGCAATAAATCTTAAAATAATAAAATATGAATTTGTAAATTATTTTTTAATTTCTTTTTTTTAAATGGCTTTTGTTGGCCACAAAGTTTTATCTTATGAATATGTACTTAGAATCATTGAAAGTTTGTACCAGAATGTGATATATTCTTGTTCTCTATGTGATCAGGTATTTCAAAGCATACTCTACAGTTCGTTGAGATGTAAACAATAATGGTATCAGCGATATATTTATGTTGTATGGTCTGTTGCACTGCAATAGGTATGAAAGTTTAGGACTCAAGTACTCAAAGTGGCAGACTCAACTTGGTTTTTAGATCTAAAAACTGCAGTCACTTCAAGGCTTCAAGAGATCACTCTGATTTTAGTTGTTGAATTCCTCATGAGCTGATGTTTTGGAGACATCAGAGTATGCTGAGTGTACAACTTGCTTAAGCCAGAAAGACTGCACATGGGAATTGATAATATGGTTTCCCTCCTTCACTGGGAGAAGAAGTTTATTGGTTGCTACACCTTGTTTTGGTTTGCTTCAAATAGTGTTTGAGGCACTGACAGGATTTTGTGTGGCCACTGTTCATGATTGATCATTACATAGCATACTATGAGTGTCCACTGAGGGTAATTGATTACTTGGCTAAACAATCTGGCTGTGTCATGAGGATCACCGAACCATCCATTCTGAACTGAAGATTGCTGAGCTGGACTGAAGGAGCATGTAACTTGCTCACATTGCATGCTGAAGCTAAAGCTATCTGGAAACAGATTTAATGATAACAGCTACAGTGAGGTTTAAGTTACTGGCTTGAATCAATCTGAATTGAGCCATGCTAACACCCATGACAGATTCTATTTTGGAAACAAGGAGAATAATTTTGGTCTGTTGGAATCAAAATTAGCAAATAGGTCAGACAGATCTATCATGATGGATATCTTTTGCCATGATGCCTAAATACCAGTTATCATAGAACAGTAGCCTTTGATGGTAACAGATGCCCACCATTTATCCATACATAGTCAAGATAAAATGTCAGCTAAATGAGGGATCAAGGTAAAAAAGGACATGACATTAGACATCTGTTAGACTGAGACTGGTGGCATACTCACCCACATGATAGCTAAGTTGAAATGATCTTGCCTTCTATTTCTTGAACCTCGGCAGACAAATGAATTTGTTGAGGCTACTGAAGTCTTTGATTGGCTTCAGTTTTTCATTAGCCTTTTTGGTAATGAACAGATGTGATTAGAACCCCAAAAATGGTGGTTTTCATTCAATTTCTAATGCCCATTTATCAAACAAGGACTGATCTCCTGTTGAAGAATATCATCCCTCTCCTGATCTGACATCACATCTGTCAGAAAGGGAGAGGAAGAAAGAGGCAGTAGGATAAATGAAATCTGAAGTATTTCAAAAATGACTTAGATCACTCATTTGTTTTGTGGATCAGAATATGGCTTTAATTGCAGGAGTCTGATACCGCACCAGTAGACTGTGTCAGTGGTGAGTATGTTATTTCAGTGGCTAAAAACAGGAGGCTTGGAGTGGAGAAACTTGGTTGACCTATAGGTCACCTTTTTTTTAAAACATTTTAGTTGTTAAATAATCAAGGGACAATATGCATGATTGTGTAATAATGTAAAAGACACAGACACATGCATATCACATGCACTTTCTTTTGACACACAAATTAGACAGACTGTCAGACACAAATATACAGTGTACATGTGACATAAACTACAGTAAATTAAAGTGTTGGTTCCTGTTTGCTGTATTGCACAAGTTGCATATTCAGGACTGAGACCATTTTTTTAAAAAAAGAAATTGGTCTTCCTTATTTATTATCTATTTGAACTATTTGGTTTCTTTACCTCCCTATAAGGATGACTCCTAGACTGGTTTATCAGTTCTTTGCCAGCATAAGGTTAATACAGTGGTGCCTTGACTTACGAGTTTAATTCGTTCAGTGACGGAGCTCGTAACTGAAATTACTCGTATGTCAAATCCATTTTCCCCATTGAAATGAATTGAAATGGAATTAATCTGTTCCGGACCTCCAAAAAACACCGCAATATCGATAATTCTGAAGTATATCCTGATGTTATAGTGGTCCTTCCAGAACTCTCTAAGGTCTAGGTTTGTGCTCTCCGTCACCTCAATTCCGCGTCTGAACAGGTGCTTGGTAAAGAGCTTCTTGAAATTAGAAATCACCTGCTGGTCCATGGGCTGCAGGATAGGGTTGATGTTGGGTGGAAGGTAGAGAACCTGCAGCAAATCAGCGTAAATAGCTTGTGCCTTCTTGCAGATTATAGCCTCCGTCACGATATCTCCGGCGAGCTGCTTCTCCGTCAACCCACCATCAGCAGCTTCTCCATATTTTCATGGAGAGATGTCCGCTGTTTATTAATTATTTTAACGCCCAAGGCTAGCATGATAGCCTTTATTGACTCCACCTGCTTCAGTATGGCGCAGATCGTGGAAGTTCTACGCTCGTACTGCTTCATCAAGTCGACTACACGCACACCTTGGTCATGTTTTTCAATAATTTCTTTCTTTAATTCAATGCATATCATCTGCTTCTTTGCAAAATAACCGCAAGCACAAATGTGAGCACAACACTAATGCTTCCACTGTGAGCTGACCGCTTAAAGTGAACGAGTGAGACACGGGATGCTTGGCGGATGTTGATGCGTTCACTGTGACATTCGCTGTGGCAATTAGCGGTGGGGTATTTGAAGCTGGCTCGTAACCCAAAATTTTAGCTCGCAACTCAAAGCAAAAAAATCAGCAGAGAGACGACTCGTATCTGAAAGGCACATAAGACATAAAAGATACGTTCTGACTGGCTTGACTAATGTCCTTCCATTGTGGCAGGGACAGCCGTTTTCTAAAACAGGGATATGGTTGGAGCAGCAAATCAGAGGGGTAATTCTTGAGCTGCCTGCTTCTGATCTTTAGGGGGCATATTTAAGTTACCATCACGCGCTTAATTCCTCAATGTTAGCCTTAAAACGAAACTCCATCTCCATGCTGGTCACACACGATAATCTTCTCACAATCTGTTCTTCCATTTCAGGATAAACCATTCACCCTGACAATGATGATACAATGCAACATTCTCTATATAATTCATGACCAATACCTTGAGCGTATGCAGTAAATATAGGACGCTGGCTCCAATGGATGATTTTATTGTAGAAGTATGGACAGCTGGTTCACTAGAAATATGGTCAACCTAGTTACCAGGAAAGTGGAGTGTGGATCAGTTGGTTCTGATCCTGACTATGACAGGAGCAAGACTGTATGGAAAGGTCTATCACTAGAATGCTGTCTTAATATGTTTTTGTAGTGTCACAAAAGGCGAGATGGACAATGGACAGATCTACTGATAAGATCTCCATCATTGTAACTGCATGTAGCCTCTGTCAAGCTAGGAATCCAGATCTAAAATCTCTTCAAATTTAGAGGAATGACACTTTTGATCTGGCAAGATTGACACTACTAAGATCCACTTGACTAACTATATAACCAGATAACGGTAGGAAAGACAGATCTATCATTAATATCTCTGTAATTGTAGAAAGATGGAGCCTGGCAAGATTGATGGCTCTTTCAGTAAATCTTGTTACTGAGACTGCAAAGCTGGCTAGATGGCAAGCTCAACAGGTTGAACTATTGTGGACTATTTGAGAAAATGATTTAAAGAAACATAGAATCTGTGTCGTTTCTTTGCCTTTATTGACTTTGCAAAACAATAAGCCATACACTCTCAGACCACAATGTGCACATGGTGCATAGTACTGACAAAGTACATTGTATATATACATAGTTTATAAATACATGGCATTGCAGGTCTTTTTTCACCTTGAACTTGCTGCATTTATTATACTTCATACTAGGCAGGTTTTACTGAAACAATAAGATGAAACAAAACACAACACAAATGCATAAATTAATCATGCAGCATGTTAACAAGTAACTAAAACACCTATTACTAAATGGGTAAGCGAGGAATAGGCAATACGGTTAAAACCATGAATAACATAATGCATCAACAACTTTGTACCTTTGGTCAAGATGTACAAAGTCAAACTTTAAAAAAAAAAAGGTTTTCAAAACATTTGATTTAAAAAGAATACTTACCATCTGCTAAGGAAGAAAGATTGATATAAGTAAATCTAAAATCCAGTATGGATGGTTTGAATGTAACACAAAATTTGACTTCGATTGAGATGTCTCATATGATGTCCTTGTATGGAATCAATTCTTAAAAACTTGTGACACCTAGTGGTGGCAAAGGGAAGTAATAGTAAACATAAAACCAAATTTTCATTATTGATGACAGGATGGTATTAGGGATATAAAATGACAGGACAAGGATTAGAAGTTAATGATTTGAAGGAGGTGTGGATAAACCACTCCCACCACTTCTTCCTCAATCTACACAGTTTTGGTACTGACCTTGGGAATGTTAAGCTGTGGGCAGGTGGCAACCAGATGGTTGAGGACATATTTATAACAGTCCCAGCTCCTCAGGGCATGGCGCACTCCACTGTCCATTACACGGTATGTCTGGATATGGTCATTAGTGGCAAAGGAGGTGATCTTTTTTATGGTGGTCTTTACAGACTCTCGAGACTGAAAGATGAATAGGAACATAAAATAGAATATATTGGATGGAGATAATTCATTTGCCTTCATATTGCGATGGTATTTTATTTGGACATATCCTTCTGACACATCACTAATAAAATAAACAAATTGCAACCTTTAACATATCCCTGCTGACATATCACTAATAATATAAACAAATTGCCATCTTTAACATATCCCTGCTGACACATCACTAATAATATAAACAAATTGCCATCTTTAACATATCCCTGCTGACACATCACTAATAATATAAACAAATTGCCATCTTTAACATATCCCTCCTGACACATCACTAATAATATAAACAAACCCTCCTGACACATCACAAATAATATAAACAAATTGCCATCTTTAACATATCCCTCCTGACACATCACAAATAATATAAAGAAATAAGAAGCTGAGAATAACTAGATACTGCATGTGAAAGCAATACACACTTCAGACTAGACTTCATTGGAGGCGATAAAAAAGTCTAAAATCAAAGAATTAACTGTATGGGATTATGTCTGATGATCTGATACTTTTTTAGTAACCAACTAACAGCAAACTTTATATTGGGTATGCCTGGCTTAGGGAATGTTTGGCATGTTGGCATGCCCATCTCCAAGTGCTTTAGTATGAGTGAATTATGTATATAACAAAATTTAAAATAATTTATCACTGAAAAGAGGTAAATATCTGCTGAAATTTATACCTATTTTGAAGTCATTATTTTAATTCTAGCAATATATAAAATTTGGATTGTTAGCACAAATTTCACTCTGCTGACAGTGCTATAAAGTGCAGGCATCTTAACTATTAGCTTTGCATTAATGTGTAGAGTAGAGAAAGATGCATCATATATGGCATTTATCTAGGTTTCACGTGCAGGTCTCCAAAAGGTGTCTACTGAGTTAGACAAATATCTCTTTTTCTAAGTGCATTGTATGAAGAGTTCAAACAGTTTATTAATTGTAGGGGTGATATAAATTTCTTAGGATATAAAAAAAGATACTTTTCTGACCAGGAAACAAATAGAAATACAAACTAGGACAAGGAATATTGTTTGTTTGTCAATGCAGTATGTATAGTGTTTTCAAATGGACTAAAAACTTAACATTTGCTGAATTTAATGCGTCTTTCTTTCAATGTCTTAAAAAGTTACCATAGAGCTGCTTACAATGGCCTTCTAAACATTTCTATTTTTTTCCATCTGTTAATGTGGACAGATTGGATTCATATTACCCTAGAAAGTTCAAGGTGTTCAGAATGTTGTTGTTCCAGTCCCAAAATGATTAGCCAAAACGGGATACAACCTGGCCGAGTTTACTACCCTTGAACAATCATGTGTTACAGCATGCTATTGTTGTATGATAATTTACAATCATGATTTTATCTGTAATAATATATACAATATTCTTCTGGAGACAATAAAACATTTCATAAAACTAATCCAAAATGTTCAAGGCCAATTACTCAAATTATTGACCAGAAATCTTTCGGGAGCCAGTTAAAAGCTTCAAGGAACAACCCCCCCCCCCCCAAGTGGCCCTGATATTTCTCACCTATCTTAAACAGTTTAACAGCTGACCATTTCACTTGTGTAGTATTGTATCGTAAGAATGTAACCCAATGTAAACTATCAATCTATGCAAACTATCACCCAAATGTTACATAATGTTAATTTTAAACAGTTTGAAATATATCATGATAGAAATATGTACTAAAGATAATCTGGATCATTCAAGATCCTGATGATGTTACTGAAAGTTGATAACAAATACTGACTCAAGATCTACTGTTGTAGCATGCTAAACCAATCCGATACAATGTATCTCATTAATGTCTGATGATGATGATAAAATAAGCCAAAGGTGAAGATAACTCTGACAAGCATTGTATTGGTAACAAGCTCAACCAATCTAATACAAGGTTATTTTCATTAATATGCACAGATAATGTTCATTAAAAATAATCTGATCAGAAATATGGTTGGTAGGTTGTTGATGAGCTCAATCAACTGAATGCAATGTCAAATCAAGTAATATACACGAATTTCACTGATAATCATACTCAAGATCTTCATGTCATATAATCATACTCAATCAAGATCTTCATGTTATATAATCATACTCAATCAAGATCTTCATGTTATATAATCATTCTCAATCAAGATCTTCATGTTATATAATCATACTCAGTCAAGATCTTCATGTTATATAATCATTCTCAATCAAGATCTTCATGTCATATAATCATACTCAATCAAGATCTTCATGTCATATAATCATACTCAATCAAGATCATACTCAATCAAGATCTTCATGTTATATAATCATTCTCAATCAAGATCTTCATGTTATATAATCATACTCAATCAAGATCTTCATGTTATATAATCATACTCAATCAAGATCTTCATGTTATATAATCATACTCAATCAAGATCTTCATGTCATATAATCATACTCAATCAAGATCTTCATGTCATATAATCATACTCAATCAAGATCTTCATGTCATATAATCATACTCAATCAAGATCTTCATGTCATATAATCATACTCAGTCAAGATCTTCATGTCATATAATCATACTCAGTCAAGATCTTCATGTCATATAATCATACTCAGTCAAGATCTTCATGTTATTTAATCATACTCAGTCAAGATCTTCATGTTATATAATCATACTCAATCAAGATCTTCATGTTATATAATCATACTCAATCAAGATCTTCATGTCATATAATCATACTCAATCAAAATCTTCATGTTATATAATCATACTCAATCAAGATCTTCATGTCATATAATCATACTCAATAAAGATCTTCATGTTATATAATCATACTCAATCAAGATCTTCATGTCATATAATCATTCTCAATCAAGATCTTCATGTTATATAATCATACTCAATCAAGATCTTCATGTTATATAATCATACTCAATCAAGATCTTCATGTTATATAATCATACTCAATCAAGATCTTCATGTTATATAATCATACTCAATCAAGATCTTCATGTCATATAATCATACTCAATCAAGATCTTCATGTCATATAATCATACTCAGTCAAGATCTTCATGTCATATAATCATACTCAATCAAGATCTTCATGTCATATAATCATACTCAATCAAAATCTTCATGTCATATAATCATACTCAATCAAGATCTTCATGTCATATAATCATACTCAATAAAGATCTTCATGTTATATAATCATACTCAATCAAGATCTTCATGTCATATAATCATTCTCAATCAAGATCTTCATGTTATATAATCATACTCAATCAAGATCTTCATGTTATATAATCATACTCAATCAAGATCTTCATGTTATATAATCATACTCAATCAAGATCTTCATGTTATATAATCATACTCAATCAAGATCTTCATGTCATATAATCATACTCAATCAAGATCTTCATGTCATATAATCATACTCAGTCAAGATCTTCATGTCATATAATCATACTCAATCAAGATCTTCATGTCATATAATCATACTCAATCAAGATCTTCATGTCATATAATCATACTCAATCAAGATCTTCATGTCATATAATCATACTCAATCAAGATCTTCATGTCATATAATCATACTCAATCAAGATCTTCATGTCATATAATCATACTCAGTCAAGATCTTCATGTCATATAATCATACTCAGTCAAGATCTTCATGTTATTTAATCATACTCAGTCAAGATCTTCATGTTATATAATCATACTCAATCAAGATCTTCATGTTATATAATCATACTCAATCAAGATCTTCATGTCATATAATCATACTCAATCAAAATCTTCATGTCATATAATCATACTCAATCAAGATTTTCATGTCATATAATCATACTCAATCAAGATCTTCATGTCATATAATCATACTCAATCAAGATCTTCATGTTATATAATCATACTCAATCAAGATCTTCATGTCATATAATCATACTCAATCAAGATCTTCATGTTATATAATCATACTCAATCAAGATCTTCATGTTATATAATCATACTCAATCAAGATCTTCATGTTATATAATCATACTCAATCAAGATCTTCATGTCATATAATCATACTCAATCAAGATCTTCATGTCATATAATCATACTCAATCAAGATCTTCATGTCATATAATCATACTCAGTCAAGATCTTCATGTCATATAATCATACTCAATCAAGATCTTCATGTTATATAATCATACTTAATCAAAATCTTCATGTTATAGGCTGTTTAACCAAGTTTGATCAAAATTCTATCAAAAATAGTCTCTAACAAAATTCTATATTCATGGCCATCTTATAAATACATGCAAAGCATTGCTGCTAACTCCTGAGTACAAAAATACTGATTACTTGTGACGAAAATACTGATCTTCAGGAACAAATACTGATTTTTAAAATTGTAATACATATGTAACTATGTACAACCATCAGTAAAGTAGGACAGTCACACAGTGCCTTACATAATTATTTAATGTCCAAGATGCATGTGTTGCACACTTATACCTTCTTGAGGGGCACCATGTTCCAATCTGGTGCCCATTCAGAAGGTGCAAGAGTGCAACACTCAGATACATGCTGTTTATAGGAACCTTTTCCACAACTTTTTCTTTCAATCATTGATTCCAATGTACCAAACTTTCATTGATGATCTCAATTCTGTGATTTTCTTATCGAACTGTTTTTGTTAAAACAAGTTATCCTTTGCAATTTTAATTTTTGTGATTTTAATGTTTGGAAAATGTGTGTGAAATAAATCACCAGCAACACTAGTAACTGAAAGAGGAAGATTCATTTCTAAAAGAAATTTAATAAATTGAATTTCGATTGAATGACATTAAGGTTCTATCTAGTATTTAAATACGTCGCCAGTTCAGGCTGAGCCGTGTGTGATGAAGCAGGAAGATGATGTTTATCAGTTTTTTCGTGCTCTTGTATTTCATGGGCAATTCCATGACTAATAGCAAAATCACATTACACAATTTGCAAAACATCAGGTTTTCTCCTTTATTATATGTTTCACAAATCTACACAAGAGGGCACAATTGTCCTTCCAGTGATTTCGATTCTATTTTTCCTGGAGAAAATTCTTAATATTCCGCTTTCCTATTTAACATGATTAGAAGCTGAATATTACAAAGACGAGATACAGCGACACTGGTAACTATTTGCATAATCTAATATGGCGGATAACGACAGGCATGGTAGTCTCGATTTCGAATGAACCAATCGTATTGTAGAATTCCTATATACATGTGTTCATTCTATCAAAATAGAACCATGTGAACGCTATAAACTGAAATTTCCAAAGACATTACATTATTATTTTTTTAATTAAAAAAACGTATTTTTTGCCCAAAAGCACATATGCCCATATTTAGGTCCAAAATACTGGATAAATACAGAAAAAATGGGACAGTTGGCAGCTATGGCAAAGGCATCCATGGGATAAAAAATAATACAGAAAAAATGGGACAGTTGGCAGCTATGGCAAAGGCATCCATGGGATAAATAATAATACAGAAAAAATGGGACAGTTGGCAGCTATGGCAAAGGCATCCATCGGATAAATAATAATAGTTGCTTAACATTTTGAAAGTAAAATATTTCATTACCATGATCAAAGTTTTCTAATACAAATCAGGTTTTTTTTTTTCAACAATCATGATTGACACTTCACTTAGTATACAGGAGGGGCCTGATCTAACATTAGTGGCAACTGGCACCAGGCTATCAAAATTGTTTCACCCTCATCTGAGATTTCGATAACAAAAATCCATATTACAAGCTTGAAATCAAATCAGGAACACAGATTCAGGAGTGGTAACAAACAAATGTTGATTTGTGCACAATGAATGACACACAATGAATGCAAGGCTATGCCACAAGCTCACTTGTCTATTTGACCAGGTGGACTAAAATCCATTTGACAACATAGTGGCAGTGTTAAAATTACAAGGGCCTATGCATACTATCTGTCTTAATGGGAACAGATTACAAGGGCCTATGCATACTATCTGTCTTAATGGGAACAGATTACAAGGGCCTATGCATACTATCTGTCTTAATGGGAACAGATTGTTATAATTACAAGGGCCTATGCATACTATCTGTCTTAATGGGAACAGATTACAAGGGCCTATGCATACTATCTGTCTCAGTGGGAACAGATTACAAGGGCCTATGCATACTATCTGTCTTAATGGGAACAGATTGTTATAATTACAAGGGCCTATGCATACTATCTGTCTTAATGGGAACAGATTGTTATAATTACAAGGGCCTATGCATACTATCTGTCTTAATGGGAACAGATTGTTATAAACTTATGAAAGGAATGTAACAATGGTATTACACATCATGCTGATGATCCATTAGTCAATTCCTTTGCATTATTAAATGCAGCACCAGATACCATTTATGATGCCACTTAAAACCACCTATATTTCATGTAATTGTATCTTGGGTACTTTTGCACTGGAACGTTGAGCAAATTTGATAACTTGATGTGGTTTACTTTGGCCCTCATTGTTTTGTGGATTTGAGAACACCAGGGCTTTTCTGTTGGGTAAACTTTGTATCTCCTAATTTTGGTGAAATGTTTTCAGAAACCAAACAAATGCCCCTTCCCCCATGGTATATGCATAATACCCCATTTAAATAATCTATACCTTTTTGCAATGGGTTATTTAGCATATATCTAACACCCTAAAGATGATTGTCACATGTCACAACATCTGAAAGGGTACATAGTGGCCACTTCTCTTCAGTGTTAAACAAAATCTGCAAAGGTGAGCAATAGGTACTGTTCTCTAGTGTTATAACATTTGCAAGGGTAGGTAGTAGGTACTATTATCCAGGTTCACATGTTATCACATACCCATTTAATCCTGCATGGCATATCTGGCATTCAATACAGATGTTTAATCTGTAACACCATATCACACACCTAAAATGTTTGTACTATACACCAAGCATGGTTTGTTTGTTTGATTAGGCTTTTTAACGCAGCTTTAAAATTTTATTTATTTTTTTAGTCATATCGCAATGATATCTGCAGTGAGGAAGTTTATAGTGATGTCTAGCACTGAGGAATCATGCCACAGACATGTAGCATGATGTTCAACCCAATCACATTATCCTGACACCAGGCTACAGTTAACTAGCAGGCTTATGCGTATGGAATCAAAAAGGTAACATTCATTCTACTTATAGTGCACTGCACTTATAACTTTGATACATGTAGATCAACTGGCTAACAAGCCATTCATTCTATGAGGAAAAGGGTTAAGGGAATATTTCTTGTAAAAATCACACAAAAATAGTTTATGGCATGCATAGAGCTACATACATTTCTCAAGGAGACACAATGTCAGTTAACCTGGGATGGCCTGAATGCGTATTGAATCCACAATCTTTGGATTATGCACCACATGATAAAACAAACTTAGCTACAGTGACTTTCTGAGAAGACAAAAAAGATGACAGAAACATCACAAGCATCAGGTGATATCATACATTCTCTACTGCATTAGGAGCAACTGAAAGTGGTCAAAATCACTAGACTTTTGATAACAAAAATGGTTTCACACTTGCTAGGTTGTTGCAAAGCTCGATTCTTTTAATACCTTGATAAGGTCTCTGAGTTGTTCCTCCAACTGCTCCCTCCTTGTTTGTGAATTAGCAGCCTCTAGTCTTCTCTCCAATATAGCCAGGGGCACATCTTCTGATGGAACAGCATCTTTCTGAAATGAAAGTGTTCTGTTTAATTTACTTGATTCTCATGTACTGTCTTTAGTAAATAATTTTTATATTGCCTGATATACTGCACAGTGAATTTTATTTACGAGATTTTGTCTAATAAGTTCAACCATTTTTTTTTTCTCAGTATAATCATTCAGCTAATGAATGAGATGTCAAAGTTTGCAATTATTTGCCCCTCCATCATGACAGTCATTAGTTTTTGCAAAGTTTTGGTTTTCAGGTGATTTCTTAAGGATGTGTGAATGATTTTTTTTCTTGTTTTTTTTAACCCAGTTCTTCACTGTATGTCTCGTTTCCTGTTGTACATTTGTTGGAATTTGTGTGGATTTTACAAGCTTGTTCACTAGCATCATTATTTCCGCAGAGATCTGCACTGTCATCGCGGGTTAAAGAAATTAGTTATCCATTTTATCTCTTTGTGAAACTTTGTTGCCTTTCCAAATGCAAGTAACAGTGGGTCATGACTGGAAACACAAGACTTACAAAAATTGCAGAGAATGCAGTTTCTTTCAGTCAAATGCAAATAATACACAGGTGGATGTTACCTCGATACATCATTTAAATGTTTCATTGAGGCTCAAAAAATGTGGCAGGATGTTAAGTTTATTTTCAACAAGAAATATTATGGGATACACCAAGTACACCATCATTTTCAGATGATCCTGAGCTTCATTATATATGTGATAAGGTGAATGGGAGAAGACTGAGTATAGCGACTTGCAATTGAAACATATAGTTTGATGGAATTCTTACAATCTTCAAATAGTCACTGAGCTTAAACATTTGCTGGTGCATCTGTATCAGATTAAAGGTAAACATAAATAGTTCATTGTTGTTATGTCACTTTTGGCATGCTCAGATGTTTTTTGCACAAATACTACAATTATAGCACATTCATGCAAAGTCTACGATGGTACATCCAAGCAGATCATACAATGGCAGATCCAGGCTGAAATACTTCATCTATAGTGAGTCAAGTAGTATAAAATCAGCATGAAAACTCCGATCAAATCTGGAAAGTCTAAGCACTATCTGTTGGTCAGAAAGCCCCGTTCCTGTTCTCTTCATCAAAAAGTCATGTCACATTTTGTGCTGATCATAGAAAGCCCTTTCATGTTGTACAGATAAAAAAGTCTTTTTGATCTGTTTTTGATCAAAAACACCTGCCATTTCATATTGATCATATGGCCATATCAAAGCCCTGTCATTTTGCATTGATCCTGGAAAGCTCCATTACTATATAATGATCATGGAAAAATGCTGTCACTTTATACCGTTTATGGAAAGCCCTGTCACACTGAAATGATCAAGGAGAGCCCTTTCACTTTGTACTGATCAAAGAAAGCCATGTCACTTTGTATTGATCATGGAAAGCCCTGTCACACTGTACTGAACAAGGAGAGCCATGTCACAATGTACAGATCAAGGAGAGCCCTTACACTTTGTATTGATCATGGAAAGCCCTGTCACTCTGTATTGATCATAGAAATCAATGTCATTTTGTATTACCATATTTTCCGGCCTATAAGTCGATTTGGAGTACAAGTCGAGTTCAACAATTTTGTAAATTTTCTATCATTCGTCCATATACAAGTCAATTCGAAGTATAAGATGAAGCAAGGTCAATATCTTGGCGTTGCATTTTACACTAGTAATGGTATCGTTGTATGATATTCCATATTAGTGGCAATCGTGAAATTGCATTACCAATGCTAACATGTTTGTGATTTTACTTCTGAACAAATCACTGCTATATTCTGTTATCAATTGACACAGCTGAATTAACAGTCCATGCTTGTTTTATTATAACTGAAACCACATCCATGTTGTAGTTCATTTTATTACCTGTAGTTATGAACGTAACTTGTATAAACTTTCAATGACACAATCCATATACAAGTCAATTCGGAGAATAAGATGAAAACCTGTCTTTCAAGTAAAAAACGTATGGACTTATAGGCTTGAAAATACGGCATCAGAAAGCCCCATCACTTTGTATTGATTAGAAAGCGATTTATTTCTGCTATTTCACGATTAAAAAATGCTGAATTTAAACCTAAATTACATACCTTTCTCCTACTTGTACCAATATGCATAAGTTTAGAAATCTTACATGTTGCTTCTCAATAATAAAACTTGCAGATACATTTTCATATCATAGATATATTTACAAGAAGCCCATGTGAGACCTAAAACACTGATGCTTTAATAAGCTGCTACACCATAGAGTCCATTTCACTCGATTTATAAACATTGGTAGATGTAATATGTTACATACATGGGAACCATGTTTACTACAACAACAGTGAATCCTGGTCTAATAACATCTGTTGAACAATGTTCTTGATTAAACTTGTGGATAAAATGGATTATTTTTATTAGCTCAATTACACCCTAATGATTAGTTTTTATTAAAAGTGGATTATTTATTTTTAGCTCAATTAGACCCAAAAGATTACAGTCGACTCCGGTTAACTGCACACTCTTGGGCCCGTCACGAGACTGTGCAGTTAACCGGAGTGTGCAGTTAACCGAAGTACGGTACAGTACAGCTTTAAATCAGCACGGCACGAATATATATGAAGAATAAATTTAAACAATGATTAGAATCCACTCTTTCAACTTTTACTTCAATGTTAAGCTTGTTTTCCTTTCCTCCGAACAAAACTACAATGATTCAACCAATGGATCAAGAAAGTATAATGAATTTCAAGAAATTCTATAGATCGCTTGTTATTCAAAAACTGCTGTCATTGTTGGGTCAACTCCCACATATAAAGCGTTCAGCTCCAAAGTCATCTGCATCCTGTTTTTCGCGGTGTTGATGTTTAAATTGAATTCTGTTGCGCATTTTCCATCTTTCCAACCATCCATTTGTTCGTTTGAAATCATTCAAACCTGAACAGTTTAGATCAATGTTTCCCATGCTGTACTATGATTTTTCCCACGCTATTGTTCCCTAGTGGGTATGGATATACATGTATATAGCACATAGGGCATCCTTTATATGTCAATCATTTACTAAGTCGCATTTACCGGCTTACTTGTTGGGTTATTTGAAACGCTAAAGCAGTGGACTGGCAATAACTGATCATGACTATATGTTGTGCAGTTAACCTGAGTAAAATTTATTGATTAATATGCCACGGTCATAAAATTATCGTGCTGTTATCTTGAGTGTGCATTTAAGCACAGTGCAGTTACCCAAAGTTTGTTCCCATTGAAAAGCACTGGGAAAAACGGGACCAGCGTGACTATGTGCAGTTATCTGGATTGTGCAGTTAACTGATGTGCAGTTAAGAGTCGACTGTAGTTATTATTATACAAGAAACCATAAAAATAACATTTGTATGTCTTTGTAACTTACACATGGATCCTCTTCATCTGTGTGAATGTTATTACTCAGAAAGACTGATGAATGCTGATTTCCTTGAAACTCTGCCACAGTCATATCACCAATTGTCTGAAAAAGGTGGAAAATATTAGCAAATATTGTCTATGGAACTTAAATGGCCATACAGGTTCCAAAGGAAAATAACAATTTTAGATGGTAAAATGGGTATAGATTAACTAATCTTTTTGATTTTTGTCTATAAGATGAAGAGAATAGTAAGTTGAAAAAGTACCATACATAATCACTTATAAAGCAAATTGTAAACAAAACCATCAATGCGCCAAATGATATGTGTCTATGCATTTGGTTAGAGTTAATCAGTAGAACAAACAACACAGAGCCAGATCTGGCAGTAGTCTATGAACCAGAAGATGGTCTATCAATGTTTTTCACCGATAGATCTGACACATACAGGAGAGTATACAGGGTAATCTGGAAATAAACAGCTGCCCAATTTGATTGTAGACTAGTATGATTTTTATATGTTCAGCAGGGTTTGATACCACAAAGTTCTCAAAGTAACTTTGGAACAATTCAGAGTTGTTTTTTTTTTCAGTGTCAAACTATTTTAAAATTATATATATCTGATCTGTATCACTTATACAAACTTTAAAGACCATAATGAAAAGATGTTATACAGTAAATTTTGTTAATGTAAGCACCATGAATAGACCATTACCTACCTGTCCAGTGTTTTAGAAATTTTAATTTAGATATTAGTAGGGAATAGTTAACTTATCATCATTCATCAATGGGTCTCAATAAACATGACAATTAGTAACCATGATTCTGAACTCTGACCTTCATATCCAACAATCTGTACATCTCTTATTTTCCAAAGTGCAAGCAATCCAAAGTTTGGTGAATGAACTTACTCAAGAACAAAAATTATTCTCTACCCATTTTTATTCTGATCTGACCTTTGATGTTTAGACTAAAAGAATGAATATGCCTCTTCCATACCTGAAGTGCAAGTCCTCCAAAACTTTGGTCAAGAACAATTGTTAATAACTGAAATGTGTTTGCAGAAAACATCTTTCTTCTTGCAGACATACTTACCTTGACCCCAAAATAATTAGGTTTATTCCTTACAGTAAATAGAAACCATCCACAAAATTTGGTCGTGATCTGTGATGTAGAACTTATGTCATTATATAGCAATCATTTTTCACCTTGGAGTTACAGCGACCTTGAATTTTTTTTTAACCTTGAGCCCAAAATGAAATCTTACACCATGTGCAAATCATCCACAAAGATTAGTATCTTTAGATGGTGGACAAATCAAATTATTATGTTAAAAGCATTTTTATTTTTTCAGTCAATGACATTGACTTTTATATTTTTTTTAAAATACCAAATTCAATAGAGCTCTCCCTCACCCCTAGTGCAAGCCATTCAAAGAGTGGTAACTGTTGATGGACAACTGAAATTACTGTGTGCAAATGAAATTTTTAACAGATGGATGGATGGTATCATACACTGATGGGCATATAAAAATATATTTGTAATATTATTTATAAAGGGCATATAAAATTATATTTGTAATATTTATAAAGGATATCATATTTTGATGGTCTATCAATGTAAATTATACAATTATTAATTTACATGTGTTCAAACTATTCATCTTTGCTCATGTTATGATTTGAATGTTCAGGTTTGTGTAAACATAATCTTGACGTCTTTTAAATGTTTCAGGCCTGTGATCTGGTCTACCCAAGAGACCCAAACAAACCAAAAGAACAACATGTATATGTGTATGAATGTATGCCTGTGTATGATATTGGTTATACATCACCAATAAAAAGTTAAATTCTAAAAACAAAGAATTGCTAGGTTGTCTGTATTAGAAACATAAACCATGTAAATAAAAATACGTAGTACTAAAATTCTGATTTAGTGTTTATCAAGAAATGTCCTTGAAAAATATTACATTTATATGACAGTATCTGATGTGGATTGTCATGACTTTTACTACATTAAAAGGATCTGAAAACGTTTTTTTTCTGTCCAATTCTGACAAATACTTCCTTAATGTTCCTGAGAAGAAGTCATTTTAAGATTTTCTATTTCTTTAAAGGTGGCATATTTGATGCCAAATTAGCATTTTTTGTATTAATTTTTAAAAAAAAGCCTCGATACCAGAATGACATCAAATTTAGTCAAAACCTATTTGATGAATTTTGAAGCTTTTTAAAAATATTATATTTGTTTGACTGCCAGGTCTTTCCTTTCAACCAAATATCAACCTTTTTCACTGTAAAAATTTTCAGAATGGGAAACAAAATATATTCTTGCAAAACTGCAATTCTAACAACTATGAAACATGTGATGCCAGTGATCAAGTGATAGCATATTACATATATGATAATGCTTAAGGTACCAAACAAAAACTCATTTCTCACCAAGTCTCCATATTCCATAACATGACTAGTGTTTGTTTCAGCTTTTGTAATCTTAAATTGCTTTTCTAGAGTTTCTGTGTTCAGGTCCTCCTGCAATTCACGAAAAAGAAAATGAAAAAATAAGAAAAAAAATTAATTTACCAGTTTAATATGAAATAGGTATTCATATCACAAGTATATAATAAGTTCATTCATTGGACTGCATGACTAATGGTTTAGAATAATTAATTAACTAACAATGAACTAAGACTTTCTTTTGTTTTTCATTACATTTACCATTTCTGGTAAAGATTTGGCTAATAAACTATATGAAAAACAGAAGGAGATCTAATACTGGCTTTAAAATAAAAAATGGTGAAAATGAACTTTCTAAAATCAGTTACACCAACATATCTGCATCATAGCATAAATTAGTTGGAGTGACAAGCCAATAAATTAGAATAAAGAAAATTTTCTTTGAATATATTTTTAGTTTAAACTTAAGTATAATTTACAATTACATCTAAATTATTCTGCATAATCCCACAACAGTATACATCAATGTTAAATATTGGTTGTACACCAAACTTAAAATTTAAACAAGTCAAATAGGTAAAAAAACTGAAATTTAAACTATATAGTAATTGCAACATACCTTGTCTGAGTCCTGCATCCACTTGATACTGTAAACATCTCCCAGATAAGTGTCCAATTTCTTGTCATAGTAGCATGCGTAGGATGACTCATCAGGATTTGAAGCCGTTGTGACATAAACTGCAATAAAAGTGTTATCTCCCCTGTGATTATGATTCTCAAGTTCCTAAAATTGAGCTACTTCATACATGTACATAATGACACAAATCCCCAATCCAAATATTGATGCAAATGCAACTTATAAACAGGAGTTTCTCGAAGAGGCTATACTTTGTTGGCCAAAATTAATTTTCAGGAATTCACGATGAGACCAGGTCTTCATTTTGTTATGTATATCTGATTTTAACTTTTTATTCAATTACATGCTATTATAATATCTTTTTTTTTAACATGACTTGGAATTTTTTTCAGAAAATCAGTTTGACCTGACATTTTGTAAACACCTAAGGCTGACCTAGATCCTGGACATAATTCAAAATTATAACAGCCACGTCATTATGATCCATTATGGTGTGCGGTTTATATCACTCAGCAACTCAGTGTCCCCCTCTCATTGTTAATATGACCATTCATTTAGAAATAATGACAGCAAGAGTTTCAAGAGGCACTATGGTGGCCATAAGCAATATCTGCAGTACCAATTTCATTTTGGATAAACCGGACACTAATGAGTTTTTCAATCAAGAAACCCATTCTGATACAACCATCCCTTGAGCAGGACTAGTGATAACAAGATTGTTTTCAAGATTGCCAAAGAACTGGCCAAAATCGATTTGCAAATGGCACTTTTTTCATTTCGAACCATTGTAAAATGTCCTCTTACTGAATGCCATGACAATACAATTGTTTGTTCAGAAGAAGTAACGAAAACAAGATTTTCAAGATGGCTGCTATGATATTCCTATTGGATATGAAATCAGCACCATATACATTTTAGTTCAACTAGATATCATAAGAAATTGTTTTGTTAAACCAGCATAACTGAAATAACAATTCATTGAGGAGTAGCAGCAAAACCAAATATTTTCAAGATGGCCACTGTACAGCCATATTAGATGTCAGATTGGACCTTATTCAATGGGGACCAACAAGACCTCTTAAGAGGTTTTCTGGTGAAACTAAAACCAGTATAACTTCTCTTCAGTAGGAATAGTGATAACAAGATTTTCAAGATGGCTGGTATGGCAGCCGTATTGAATGACAGATTAGGACCATTACTATTCAGAACCAACTAGACATCATAAGAAGTCTTTCAATGAAAAGCCCATGCTGATATGACTGTCCATTCAGGAGAATTAGCAATAAGATTTTATAGTGTTAACTATATTAGATGTCCATGTAGAACCAATTTCTATAGGAACCAACTAGAACATAAAATGGACGTGCATTGAGATTTTCATAGCAATCCAGAAAGTAGTTTAGGAGGAACAGCATAAGAAAATTTTGCTAATTGATGGATGGATAATAGACAACATACCATCTCTTAGTCTCCATTTGTCAATGACCAGTAGCGTTAAACACTGTGCTAACAAGAGTCATTGAAAACCATGAAATTCAATGTTTAGTCTAACAGCTAAATAAAGTTTATAACTACAAATCATAAAAATGTTATCAAACATTTGGAGTTTGTATAATATCCACCTGGCTCATTAAGCATATATCAGTACTAACTAAATTTGCAGGAGACATCCAAAATATATAACTCACCATTGATATCCTTTGGCAACAGGTCACTGAACATCGACCCAGATTCACAGGCTTCCACATAAAAGACCATCTGGAGAAAGGGAGATACAATTACATCAAGTGACATATAATCTTTATTTATCCCTAATGAATCAGTATTTATTTTCTATATTATTTATTGAGATTACTGAAACATTTAATTGATTACAATCAATTATGACCAAGCAGTATTGTTCCAAAAGGTATATACTTAAAAGATCCTGCCTGCCATGATTTATCTAAAGGGGGCAGCTCCCAACACCCCCATCACCAAAAATGCTAGAACTATTATTTACCTTGCCATAGTAATTCATTAACTTTACATAACAAGCATTATCTACTTTGCCATCGTCATTCATTAACTTGACATAATAAGCATTATCTACCTTGTCATAGTAATTCATTAACTTGAATTGCTAAGCATTATCTAAGTTGCCATAGTAATTCATCAGCTTGGCATACTAAGCATTACCTACTATGCTATGGCATTTTGTTAACTGAGCATGACCTACCTTACCATACTTGTTCTGATTAAACATGTTCTTGATTGCTTTCATTAGTTGAGGTGCCTCTAGCTGAAATCAGAAAACCATGCAGTTAGTTTCAAAACAGATTTAAATTTCTAAACAGAATAATGTTTAAAAGATCAGTATTTGTGTCCATATGGTTTGGCATATTGTAGATTAATTTCAGCCAATACTGTCAAAGACTTTCAAAGACCGTAAGAACCCTGAGCAAGATTGCATAAACTAAAAGAATGCACAAAGATGTCTTAAAAACAAATGAAATACAAGTCAAAAGTTTATGTTCTGCAATTATTTGGTATTCCAAATCAATAAATCTGAACCTATAGTGCAGTGATTATGTTTTTGGATCTGGTCTACAGCTCCCCTGCAAGAGCAGCGGCTGTCAAAATCTGCATGACAATTGTATGACAGTGATACAAAATGGTATGAGCACCCATAGATTGCTTCACTCTGAAAGCATCAATTTTAACACTGGACAGGCTGTATATATTCATAAAGCCAATTTTAACACTGGACAGGCTGTCTATATTCATAAAGCCAATTTTAACAGTGGACAGGCTGTCTATAGTCATAAAGCCAATTTTAACACTGGACAGTCTGTTTACATAAATACAGCCAATTTTAACACTGGACAGGCTGTATATATTCATAAAGCCAATTTTAACACTGGACAGGCTGCATATATTCATAACGCCAATTTTAACACTGGACAGGCTGCATATATTCATAAAGCCAATTTTAGCATCAGACAGGCCGTCTATAGTTGTATATCCAATTTTAACACTGGACACGCTGTTTTATATTCACAGTGCCAATTTTAGCATCGGACAGGCCGTCTATAGTTGTATATCCAATTTTAACACTGGACACGCTGTTTTATATTCACAGTGCCAATTTTAGCATCGGACAGGCCGTCTATAGTTGTATATCCAATTTTAACACTGGACACGCTGTTTATATTCACAGTGCCAATTTTAGCATTGGACAGGCTGTTTACATTCAAAGTGCCAACTTTTAACATTGGACACGCTGTTTATATTCACAGTGCCAATTTTAGCATCGGACAGGCTGTCTATAGTTGTATATCCAATTTTAACACTGGACAGTCTGTTTACATAAATACAGCCAATTTTAACACTGGACAGGCTGTTTACATTCAAAGTGCCAACTTTTAACATTGGACATGCTGTTTATATTCACAGTGCCAATTTTAGCATCGGACAGGCTGTTTACATTCATTTTCTAAATCTGCTACATATGGCAATGCTGGAAATTACACTGACAAGATACAGAACGAGATATTGCTAATAATAAAGAAATAACAAGCTTAATAAATATGCAAAGACAACTCATAATATGACTTACCATATCATCTCCAAAGGCCAAAATACCTGGACCCCCATGGTCAACAAAATTTACAAATATATGATCATTGGGACCACTGGAACAGAAATATAAAAACAAAAAACAAAATTAAGACAATGTTTTCTTCATTCTGTGGCATACATAATACAATTCTGAAAGCTAGAAGCTGAAAAATTTGGACACTTTAATATTGTTGGTCGAGATAAAATCTTAAATTTAAATCACAAAATATAACTAATTTAATAAATAACTTAATCTTTGGCTGGCTTTCCATAGGTTTGGTCATCATGCATCTATGTTCTTATCCAAAACATGCATTCTATAAGTCATAAAAAGGAATAGTTAAATTAATAACTATGTATAAGAAAGTGATCTTGCAGATCCTACACATCCGATACTCAATTATTTTGCAAAATAACGTTCATCCCTCTTCTTGCAGATCTCAAAATCTACATGTTACATGTGGAAAGCAAATTTTTAAGTAAATTATGTTTCTCCGAGAATACTTACCCGATCACATTAACATTAGGATATAAGCCTGCTACCTTGCAAATCCTGCCCTACTAAAAGACGAAAAATCGTCCTTTCTATCACCTATAGACAAAGGGCAATAACTCTTGCCCCTTACCTTCCCTTGCCACCGCCAGGTGTCGCTAGTTTTTAAGCTGAGCGATATATACTATACGAGGATGCTCCCATGGCGGGTTGGTTGGGAGGGTTTTTAAGTAACGTGATCGGGGAAGTATTCTCGGTGAAACAATTTACTTACAAATTTGCTTTCTCCTTCAAATATGTTCCCTGATCACATTAACGTTAGGAGAATAGGTAATAGGAGGAGGGAATGCTGAGCATCCTACCTCCACCCTGGGTATCCTCTAGGGAATGATGGCTGGATTCTCCATGTGAACAATAACCCGTTCTCCTAAAATCATCAGCAACACAGCCTAGGGTCACGTGATATGTGACCTCTATATACGTTTAAGAAGATAGTTATTGAAATATTACCTTAAAAAAATTTCACTAGCGATTCCACCGAAGCTGATGGGCTGTGCTGCTTGTTATAAATGGGTCTGGTGGTCATCTGGGCTGCCGACACAGGACCTACCAGATTCAAGGTTTGCCTCTGTGAAGTAAAATCTCTGAGATAAAACTGGAGAAGGTTGACTCTGCATGCCAGCCAACAGCTTCTATTATATATCGGAACAAAACATTGCGTTCAAATGCAAGACTCGCTGAAATTGCTCTAATCTCATGAGCAGTAATCTTCATGAGGCAACTCTGATCTTCTGAGACCTCAGAGTACGCTGAGCATATAACCCACTTCAGCCATGAAGCAAGGGCTTGAATGGTGATATCCCGTTTCCCAGCTTTCACTGGAAGAAAGAGGCACATGTGTGTGTCCAGACTCACCTCTGTGTGTTTTAAATAGTGCTTCAGTGCACGAACAGGATCTTGCATAGCTGCTTCTCTTGACTTATCTATGGAAGAGAGCGAGCGAATGACGACTCTTTGATTGCCAATGGATGGCATCCTATTTTTGGCTATGAAGCCTGGTTGCGTCAAGAGGGCCACTGAACCATCTGATCTGAACTGAAGATAGTTCAGGTCACTGGAAAGGGCATGTAACTCGCTCACCCTGCATGCTGAAGCTAAGGCTATCAAGAAACATGTTTTGTATGATAGTAGCTTTAACGAAGTGTGGGCTAAATGCTCAAATTTGTCTGAATTGAGCCATGTTAAAACCCAGGACAAATTCCATTTTGAGGGATTTTGGTCGATTGAAATCAAAATTGGCTAAAAGATCTGACAGATCTTTGTCATGCCCTATATCACATCTACCATGATGGCGGGATGTGTCTGATACCCTAGAGCGGTAGCCTTTGATAGTAATTGGGGCCAACTGTTTCTCCTAGAAAAGCCAGAGAGAAAAAGTCGGCCAGTCGAGGGATCGAGACACTCAAAAGGACGATGTTATTGATATGGCACCAGTCCCTGAAAACCCGCCACTTTCCCTCGTAAATCTTCAGAGTGAAGGGCCTTCTTGCTCTAGAGATTCTCTCCACAATCAAAGGTTTAAATTCTTTGTCTCGCAAGGTTGTCCGGACAAGAGCCAAGCGTGAAAAAGACTGTCAGGGCAGGGGTGGAACACCCATGACTGCGGTTGCTTGAGAAGATTTGAGGTGGCTGGAATCTTCCTGGGTAGATCTATCACTAGATCGAGTAGATCGGTAATCCATGACTTGTTCCATCTGAGAGGGGCAAGCAGAATCATCTGACAGTTCTGACCTCTTAACCTCTGGATTATTTTCGGTACCAAGACCGTGGGAAGGTAGGCGTATGCCCACAATCCCTCCCAGCTGATTGACAGAGCATCCATGGCCCCAGCCTCTGGATCTGGAACCAGAGAGACGATGGTGGGCAACTTGCGATTCCACCTTGTTGCAAAAAGATCGATCATCAGATACCCCCAAAGTGTGCAAATCCAAAGAAAGACCCATTGATGGAGTGACCATTCCGTGTGAATGACTTGACCTTTCCTGGATAGAATGTTAACCAAGACATTGAGTCTGCTGGGAATGTGTCTGATTTGTACGTTGATGTGGAGGTTTTCACACCAACGTAAAAACTGCCAGATCAGAATGCACAATTCTGGTTATTTGGTGCCCCCTTGTTTGAGGAGGTAAGACACCACCACAGAGTTGTCTGACATAATGAGGATGATTTTGCCTAAGAGTTGATCCTTCCAGAAATGAAAGGCATTGATAACAAGAGTTCATTTCAAAAAGGTTGATGTGGAGAGGCCTCTCCCCTGGCTCCCACGTGCCACTGACGGTAGCGAATTCCGGCAACCGGTGGGCACCCCAACCGTAGGTATTGGCATCGGTACATACCAATATCTCCGCTTGGGGCATTTCCAGAGGAATCCCCGTGGACAGCCAACTGGGGTTGTGCCACTGACGCAGGAATGATCTTATATCAGGAGTGATCATTATTGCTTGATTGAGGGGACTTGAAAAAGGGCGCCATTGTACTAGTAACATCATTTGTAAGGGGCGCATACAAAGACGGCTAAGCAGGACCAAGTCCGCTGCCGCATTGAATAATCTGAGGCGTTGCAAGAACTCTCTCGCTGAAACCCACGTCCTGTTGGAAACTGACTCAACAAGTTTGACGATCCGGAGGACTCAAACATGAGGAAGCCATTACCAGATTCAGATCGGTGAGAAACTCCATACCCAGATGGACAAAATGCTGGGAGGGACAGAGATTGAACTTTCCCCAGTTCATGAGAAAGCCGAGATGATCGAAAAGTGATAGAGGACCGTTTCTGCCTTTGAGCAGAACAGAACTTACCATACGTTTCTGGAGGATGTCGTCCAAGTACACTGCCATCCCTATAGATGAAGTAGAGCAGAACAGGGTGACAACGCAATCCATAACTATGGTAAAAGCCCAAGGGAGGGCTGATATTGAGGCCAAAGGGTAGGACCTGTAACTGATAAACCGAGTTGTGGTAAGCAAATCTGAGAAATTTCCGTGATGCGGGGTGCATAGGTACGTGAAAATATGCGTCAGCCATATCTAGACTGATGGCATACTTGTCCCGCCGGATGGAAAGACGGATTGATCTCGCGGTCTCCAACTTGAATTTTGGTGGTAAAATGTATTGGTTCAGGCGACTCAGGTCGATGATCGGCCTCAACTTGCTGTTCGCCTTCTGGATAAGAAACAGACTGGAATAAAACCCCGCCGATTGTGTTTTTTTCACAATCTCCACCAGCCATGTTTTTCTATGAGCAACCATATCTCCTGTTGTAGAAAGGCATCCTTCTCCCGATCTGACGGTACGTCCGTGAAAAGGGGAGAGGAGGACAGGGGAGAGGTTTGGATAAATGAAATCCAAAGCCCCTCCGAAATGACCTGGATCAACTAATTGTTCTGAGGAAATACAGTGGTCCAGTGGTCCTGAAATTGCAGGAGGCAGCCACCTACAGGTAGGCTGTCCGCGGGCGGTGGGGAGAATAGGTCAACGTCTAGAGTTAGGAGGCTTGAAGGCGGAGAAACTTGAGTTTCTTGCCGCCCCGTATGGTTGCCTCCTGGCATGATTAGACTGTTGTCTCCCAGCATTGTGCATATTTGATTGTAAGGATCTCGTCCCTGGTCTGCCTATCATCCATCCGATGTGGCAGGGACTGATTGTTTCAAAACGCAAGCGAGGGTTGGGCGACGAGTTGGAGGGGCAGTTCCTTAGCTGCCTGCCTCCGAATCTCTTAAATTTTTCTTCCAAGGAGTAAAGGTGACCCAAATGGAGTCATCTGTAAAGCCAGAGTATGATGGGGCTTGAGCGACATGGACCGCAGACATGCGTCACGTTGTATCAGGTCTAAGTTGGCAGAAGCAGTCAAAGCAGTGGCCGTGGAATGGTGAGCTGCCATGTTAATAACTCTAGGGTCGGGAGATCAGTACTGAAGGCGTTGGAGTTAGTTTTGTACCAGCCATGTTCTCGGATCGCTGGTACTTGGCTTTCTGAAAAGAATGCCTTAGCATTCCCCCCGGATCACCTATTCGTCCAGACAGACAATCATTGATCTCCTTAATTTTTGCCGACTAAGAAGGAGCCGGAAGGACGGAGTCTCTTCCTCCTTGTCCAGATCTACAGGCGCCTTAATGTTGTAGTCTTGAGTGGCGGTAGGAGACTGAGAGCATTCTGAAGTTGCCAAGTTGGCGATGGTCCGGGTATCACAGGCACCTGCCGCTCCAATGGCCTGGATGGACAGATTTCTCAACAAAATCTCCGTCATAGTATTGGTATGTTGCCGGCAGTACAGCTTGATGGACGTATTTGTCACTAAATCCCCGTAAATCATAGCTGGTCGGACAGTTATATCAATAAGGTCCCCATGCTGGGACAGCTGGTGATGACGAGAATGTATAATGAAATGGATCTGATGGATCCGGTAAAAAACATGTGGGGGGACTTACGCCCACTGGGGGAACACTCACCCAAAGAGATAATATCTGGCCTGATGTCAATAGCTGCGTAGTTGTTTCCTGGACAAAAGGACGCATCTGTTCAAAGGCGGACTGTTGTACCATGTCAACATTATTTTCCTCCATTGCCGCTGTTACTGTGGCTGACGTTTTTCACCACGAACTTTAGGTGGGGGGTGACCCCAACGTCCCCCACAAGACTCTCAATGGAGACAAGACTTCAGATGTATACTGAGGACAGCAATGCTATCTGTATTCGACTTATTCCATCTAACTCTCCCTTTTGCTGCCTTCTGGACTACATCAGCCCACATTGGCTCTGTCCATGTATTACACACGCTGCATGGTATAGATGATGTACACTTGGTACATACAATACAAGTGTCATGGTGGTCTTCTATTGCTTTGAACTTTTTGTATTTCATGCATTTGGTTGACATTTCTACTGAAATGACAAAATGAAGATAAAACAAAGCACAAATTAGCAATTCAGTATGTTATTAATTCGCTAATACCACAACCGTTACTGAGTAAGCAAAATTATTCAGTGTCGTGTTAACTCATAAATGGCAACACAAGTACAGCATTTGTGTGCTGTAACGTGGTTGTCAATAGACGAAGTCCGTAAAAGATGACAAAGTCACTCAAATTTTGAAGAAATTTTTAAAAAATAATGTATACAACCTGTAGGAGAATAATTGTCCAACACAAGAAATCCAAATGAAACTTTGGATGGACCAGTTTAACAAAAAGAAGGCTTGGATTGTTCGGAGGTTATATTGTACGTGTTATCAGTACAAGCGAAGCTTAAAAACATGCAACACCTGGCAGTGGCAAGGGGAGGTAAGGGGCAAGAGTTATTGCCCTTTGTAGGAGATGGACAGAAAAAGACTATTTTTCGTTTTTTAGTTGGGCTGTATTCGCGAAGTAGCAGGCTTATATCCTAAAGTTAATGTGATTGGGGAACGTATTTGAAGGAGAAAATATAAATTACATACATGTAGATTACCAAAGGTGATAAAAGTGTCTGACTTCCTGTAATTCATGCAATTTAAATGCCAGCAAATGTGCAACTAGATAGTGTGTTGCTGTTACAAAAGTTCTCCATTAAATGGAAAAATGTAATGCATTAAATAGTATAGTTTCATGCTATTTGATTACTTTAGACTAATAATATAGTTTCATGCTATTTGATTACTTTAGACTAATAATATAGTGTCATGCTTTTTTGATTACTTTCCACTAATAATATAGTTTCATGCTGTTTTGATTACCCTGGAATGACGGTAATACTGCTTGACAAAAGCAAGATATATAAAATGTATTAAAGGATAAATGAAAGTAATAATAAAGAACCGAACAACTCTTGTATCAATCATCAACATTTCTATTTCTCTGAAAAATCTTTCTAAAAGTAACTAGATACTTCATTACCTAAAGTACAAAGATTTTTTATCATTCAGCAGAACTTAATTCATGCAGACTTTGTTTATCCAAGTTACTAGTTACATGCCTTACATATGTCCTCTGTGTGCTGATTTGGTAAAATCTATGTTCATGCATCCAAATTTCCAATGCTACTTTATTGATTTTTGTTTGAAAAGACAATGGGAAAGTAAATACACCAGTACATTCAACAAACAACTCTGATATTCACACATTGCACATATGATATTCACACATTGCACATATTTGTTACTTCTCATTAAATTCATCAAGTAACAACTCCAGTCTAGGAGACACAACTCAAATCAAGCTAGAATGCAAATGTATAACATAACACGAGATGAGACTAAAAAGAACAAGACACATATGAAATTAGACTCAACAGAGCAAGACAAAAAGATAGCATACTGAAATCAGTTTTTGTAAACATACTAGTTACAATATACATGTAATTCTCAGAACTGAATAAGGAGCATATATTATAGTTCAACTGGTATGTGCAGTCTTCCATTCCAAGAGAATCATTTTACCATGAACTGCAGAAGACATCAAGCATCTGTTGAGAATGTCACTTTCTATTTGAACGGCCACCAGCAAGTCGAGCTAATAACAAGTAATTTATGCATAAGCTAAAAGCAATTTAGGTAAAAACATTTTCTATGTTAAAAAAGAATCAAGAAAATTATGACATCCTCCTTATACTCCTAGTCTTGATATCTATCCCTGTGCTTTTCACGTGTTCGCCCATTCAAACCCTATTTTCTAATTTTCTAAACTAATGAGCTGATGTGAAATGGGAAGGGGGATGGCTGACAAAGCTCTTATCTGGCAAGTCATTACAAGCTTAAATATTTTGGGGCAGGTATTTTTTTTTTTGGGGGGGGTCCAGTTTGGTGCCCAGAATTTTGTACACAATATCAATTATAATTTTTATGAAACTCTTGGTCATGGTTCAACAAACCACTACAGGATTTTTTCCCAACCAAACTTCAGCCTTGTTCCAATACTTGCTTACTATATGACCTTATAAAAAATAAATTACGTCTTTGGCTTCACAACTCACCACCTCAACAAAAAAGGTCATGAATCTTATCGATAACTATATAAAACTTTATGGTAAAAATGTTTGATATTTTTCAATTATTTTTTTAAAAATACAATAGCTTTAAGAAAATTTCTGGAGTGCCACAAACCACAAGGTATTTGAAATAGCGTTTCTCCCTGAATAAATGCCCGACTTAATATATCAGTAGCTTATGTTACCATAGCTCTGCAATTCCCTTACGATGATCCTAATTGGGAGTTTGGACTTCTGTAATCCCCACCAGGTATAAAAAAATGGACTTGTACAGCTAAGACAACTTCAACTTGGTAACTTATGGTCGAACTCTATACTTTTTTATAAGTAAAGGCATCTTTATCCAAAACTGCTAAGTCAAATCGACTGCAGCATGGTCAAAAGAAGAAAATTCCTGGGTCCTGCATATATCATGCAACTGAGCCAAGCATTCCTGCAATACTTCAATCAATTCTTTAATAAACTGCTGCAGCCGCTGCCAGCAGAAAAGTGACATGATATGACATGATAATACACTGATGCATTATATTCTTACTTGGATCAACAATGAACTATTGACACTGCTTAATACACTGTGATTCATTAGATTCTTACTTGGATCAATGTCGAACTTAGGACACTGCTTAATACACTGATGCATTAGATTCTTACTTGGATCAACAATGAACTATTAACACTGCTTAATACACTGTGAAGCATTAGATTCTTACTTGGATCAATGTTGAACTAAGGACACTGCTTAATACACTGTGATGCATTAGATTCTTACTTGGATCAATATTGAACAAAGGACACTGCTTAATACTAGGGCTGTCAAAAACCACGGAAAACTTACCTGGGTACCCGTTGCGCCGTTTAACGGGTACCCAGGTACTCGTTAGAACATGAAAGACACGTACAACCCTTGAGCAACAAATTTTTTTCCCCACTAAATTACGAGTTACGCGTAAACATATATGGTTTACGCTTTTTCGGTATATCCACCTTCCAAAAATCTCGTTTATATTAACATTCCATTAATCCCACAGACCGTATTTTAGAAAAGACCGCTTTAGATAATTACAAATATACAAGTATGCTTGTCCGTGGACTTGTACTTTCCTACAGTAACATGTTCTATTAATAGAAAACCTTGTTCTACTTTCCCTCGAATTCTATTTATAGCATCAGTATGGCTTAATGAGGAGAGAACAGACTATATTTATTTATGTGGCTACTATATTTTATGTCCAAATTATATGTACAACAACTTTTGGAAATGCTTATTGTCGATATCACGTGACTGTATGACCTAGGTTGCAAGATTTGTGTAGTCACGTGACTAGGAATGCAAATAGCCAGATCCAGGACAAATTTCTGGAATGATGTACTTTCGTCTTGTCTGTCAGCAGATTAAAGGCATAACAAATGCTATGCTCACGATTTTTGAGAAAATAAATCATATTCCTATCGATTTCATGCTGGTATATCTGGATGAAAGACCGTTAAAGTTTGCTGGGCTGGCATGTAAGCTGCTACTCATGCCGACATCAAATGGTGTCGGCGAATTCCAACTTTTTGATAGGAAATGCACTCTGACCCTACACCCCAACATGAATGTCCAACTATCAAAAATGGGGTGGCAAGGACAGCGGAAACTCCGACTACTCAGAAGTGTTGTCAACAACTTATTTTTGTGAATGGGTACTCGTCATTATGTTTTCAATACCAGGGTTTTTCGCTACGGTCGGGTACCCATTGACAGCCCTACTTAATACACTGTGATGCATTAGATTCTTACTTGGATCAATATCGAACGTAGGACACTGCTTAATACACTGTGATGAATTAGATTCTTACTTGTATCAATATTGAACTTAGGACACTGCTTAATACACTGTGATGCATTAGATTGTTACTTGGATCAACATTGAACTAACGACACTGCTTAATACACTGTGATGCATTAGATTGTTACTTGGATCAATATTGAACTAAGGACACTGCTTAATACACTGATGCATTAGATTCTTACTTGGATCAATACTGAACTATGGACTGCTTCTTTATGTGATGCACAAAATGCTCAAGATTAATTTTTCCAGGAACATCGTATGAATGTAAATAAGGACAAGCGATTTTTCCATGCACTCAACAAATACAACATTACATAACTGTCAAGATACTGAATCCATCAATGATACCAATAATAACCTCCTGATGATGTGATCAACTGATTTTAAAATTGTCAAACAAATATATTTATGTCCAGAACAGGCAGAAACAAACATTTTTATTCAGAGGTATCTGATCCAACATGTAAAACCATTTTATTTATTCATGGCAATTTCCGAGTTACTTTTCTAGAAAGACTTTCTTTGTGAATCTGAGTGATGAATTTATCTGTTTTTGCCACAATCATCACACTGCATTATATGACTCTAATATGGTCTATGTACCTCTTTACCACTTTTCCACTTCCAACCCCAACAAGTTGGTCTGCATTCCCCTGAAGTACATGTAGGAACACATCTGGACTGACATTCTGTAATACAATCACACATTATTTTTTAAATGCTAAATGAATTGACTTAGATTTTGGTCTGATGGAGGCAACTGATATATCGCTGAAGCTACCAAAGAGATGAACAGGGAAATGAAAATATGTCAAAGTTAGGATTAATCTCGAAACAGCAGTAAAACTTAATAAATAATCGCAAAATAGTTTCTAAAACAGTTTTATTTAAGCATAAGAAGAATTTGTAAATTACAAGTTACAGCGTAATACATATTAAGATCATTATTTATTATATGATCATGTTTTCTGTTAACTTTACAATGTCAGAATCATGTATTTTCCTTACAGCACCACTTCATATTGCACAACACGTGTCCAAAAATAGTATCATGGATTAAGATCTACACTGATTGTAAACAATGCATGCTCATGAGGCACAAGATTTTTTATTTACTCGATTGTTTGTGGATGAAATAAACGAGTTGTTTAATCCATTTGAAAGAAAAGATGATAAAAGTTAACGATGTGGATAAGATAACCGAGTCACAAGTGAAACTCAAACATGCAAATGAATGAACGTCATATTTGCAATGTCTACAACAAACGTGAGGTGCATGTCCACAACAAACAAGAGAGATGCAGTACTGAAAATACCATTTTGACCAATGAAACAGTTATTTGGGAGAAATGTGCATAACTTTTCTCAAAACAGAATCATTTAGAGTATGACCAGTGCTCTCAAAGTCTATAAAAATTGCACAGAAAAGCATACTGAGAGCAAGGGCCATAGCATATCTATCAAATATTAGCCATCTTCCAATATGTCAAAATAATGAATTCAAGTAAAAAGAAATGCAACTGAAGGTTTTGGCAGAAAAATAAAAAGCCTCAAAACCAATAAGCCAAGACGATGACGAAGTCTTATTTTTTCTAGCATAAAGGACTGCCACACATCAGATGCTTTGCAAATATACATTGGATAAGATGTAGGTTTACAATGGAAGCCATACGGGTCATGTACATAGCTAGGGTCAATCCAACAAAGAGTATGCAAGCGACAAGGCATACATTAATGTCTTCTTTAGCTGGTCATAAGAATGGCAATAAATACTTATAATTTTGCATCTTGAATTTTCTAAAAAGTACTTTCTAAGTTAGGCAAATCAGAATTACATGACCCATATCAAAACTTTATACACATTGCAAAAGTTTATTGTAACTTCAACTACATTTACACCAGAAATCACATTCTCCTTACTGCACTAAAAAGAAAATGAATGTAATATTCCATAGTGTCTATTTGATAATTTCAATTAAAGATATTAATAATTTTCCCACATGATGATTTCACACAATCGCTAATAGAAAAAAACAGATGCAGTTGGTTCCAGGCGGATCCATCCATCGCTCAAACCACCTGTGCATCATATCGATTTGACTCAGCTAATTAAACCCAGTCCATTTCAAGCAGAAAGGCAGAATTAAGATGGATCAACAAAAAACTAAAATCCATTAATTGGAGACCAACATGCAAAAGTTGTTTCAATGTGCATTCATTCACTATAGGACTATAAATTTCAATCTTAAGCAGACTCAAATGGGATATTTGTAGAAACAAAAGACAATGGGCCCTAGACTTTGCTTTTTTTGTCGTCATAAGCATGTAAGACTGAGTGTAAATTTGTGTGTGTACTCACACATACACTGAGAGGCCTGAGTGACACAAGTTAAAAGGTATACCAATGACAAAGGAGGCTAAGGAGACAAAGTAAATTGGCAGACAATCTTCAGTTGAAAAAAAAATATGCCATTTAATTGTCAAAATAGAAAAGGATTGCTTCACCAAAGCCAAACAATTTCATCCACGATATAATCCACTTCCAAAAACGAGTAAATCTGTAAACATTTCAAAGTAATATAATGCCCAACTATATAGAATAATTGTAATTATGTAAAAAATATCATTTAAAATAATTGCTGTTATCCCTGCATTAGCAAAGAATTCTATAATCTGATTAAAAAAACTATTCATGAATAAACAATGTGGATGAACTCTTCTTGGACAAAACTGCAGTGTACCTATGCAACTCAATTTATGCTGAATACAATTGTAATCAATTAATTTCCTTGTTTATGGATTTGGACAGATATAACTGAAATGGACAGTAGAGTTGCTTGATTTCTCCCACTCAACGTACATGTTTCTTTTGCAGATGGAAGTTAAAAAAAATATGTGGTTCACATGATCTTAAAGGCCTTGATACAACACTGATTCTCAACGACTAGACCATACATGAAAACAAACCTATCCCACACTTATCTGGATAATTTCAGAAATATGTTTATTTATAATCCTACATGTACTCCCAACTTTTGAAATTTGTACTAATTGAAAGTCCATGGAAGTACCACAGGAAAATTAAAGTTGTAACACAGATGTCCAAGCATAAGCTATACTGATGGCTAACGCAGCACATGTATTAGCAAATCTTACCTTCCCTGTGTAATCTTTGGGAACTCCAACATATACGTTTGGTCCATTTGGCTGGTTAATGATCACTCCTGGTGTGGGATTTCTAAAAAAAAATAATTAAAATTCATCAAAATACATGTACAGTTTTTCATAATGTTAATACTATTATTATAATTATTAGTTCTATACCCAATTTTAACTTTAAATCTAATTAATTGTAACTTGCGAAATCACTGGCTGATAAGCTTTAACCCAGCAAAAGCTGAAGTAGTGATTTTACAAAACGAATAACTGATCGTGATGACCAAGGAGCCAGATTGTGACATTAACCATGTTATTATCCACATAGATCAGAGGTCTCAGTGTTGAATAGAATGAAACTGACCACCATTAAGCTGCCTGGTAAACCTTTGGTTCTTACAAAACTTTTGACCACTGCCAAATGAGGAAGCAAAAGTAGATCTAGTGACACAAACTCTGGGGTAGGTGGTAAACTGTAGGAGATATTTTGTGGCAGCCAAATTGGGTAGGTACCATTTTAATTTACAACTTCTGGCTGAAAACCCCATCAAACAAATCATCTTATCAGTGTGAGTAGTGACAAGATGTTTAAGACTTGTCATTATATAGGATGCAAAACTGACACTTTTTACATTTAGGATGCTTTCTCTTGAACACCCAATGACAATACGATTTACTGTTCAGGTATACTGGAGATAACTTTTTTTTTATGATCCTGAAACCCACCCAGAAAGAACCAATGACCCACAAGGTTTCTCACATACCCACAATGGCCAGGCCTGAGACTTGAACCTACACAGACAGGTGAGATGACAGTGATCTGTAATGGTGAGCACATTAGACCACTTTGGGCTACCCATGTAGAGGCAACAAGATCTGCAAAATGGCCAATGTGGTGGCCATATCGGATATCAGAGCATCACCATTTTTACCTTAAACTAACTAGACACCATACAGTCTTTTGATGAAAACCCCACAATATGTGGTGACCACACCATATATGTATTTATGATTAAAGACTGAAAACAATAATTTACAAATCCACTTGCCCAACTTCCAGGACAATCTCAAAGTCAAATCTGCAAGGCACTAGCCTGTGGTCAAGTCCACAAAAAACAACAGACCATCAAATAAGCTTTTCTGTTCTATGACCAGTAGAGATAAAATGCATCTAAATACAGAAAAATGTAAAGACCCATTAAATACAAGCTGAGAAAGAAAACTTAAGATATATTATTATTATACATGTATAAATAAATTAGGCCTCCATTAAAAAAACACACATCATTTAGGACAGAATAAAATTTCCATCAAAGTTCATACCAAATATATAAAAACATTCAAAGCAAGCTCAGGACCAGAGTACTGATAAATCTTTATATATTTTCTAAAAACTTTAAAATATCTCTGGCATTAACAAAATTGTAATATCTGCAGGTGATTGAAGTTTATGTTCATTATGATAGTGAAAACACTGAATCCTGAACAAGGGTACCGTATGTACGGACATCTCAGGCTCCCAAAAATTTCTAATTGTGTTAGAGAATTTCTTTCAAATCTTGATATAAATATTGCTGAGATATTTAAAAAGTACTTACTGATCATTATGGGCAATGTCATCATACATAAAAACTATAATTCTCTCATCTGGAATTCCATGTTTCTTCAAAATCTGGTATGCATGGCAAACATCTGCCTGAAAATCAAGCATGACAATAAGAAACACTGTTTGGCCACTGTAACCTACATATGTTGTTTGTATTGGTGCTAAAATAAGGGTAAAGAGGGGATGAGAGGGCATCAGTGATCTCATATAAAAGTATTAATAATAAAAAAATAGTCGTAATATAATAATATATTTTGTTGTCAGCTATACAGTAAAACCTATATTGAGAGACCACTGCTATGAGAGTCCACCTGTTTTGAGAGACCATAATCTCCATGCACAGATTTATTCATTATAGTATTATATTGACATAACGAGTTCATAATCTACATGGTTATCATCTACAGTTTGTACTTTAAAAAAAGAAAAGAAATGTAACAGAAGTTTAATAGAAAATTCATACAAAAGTTTAGCTTTTACTTCACAGAAATATCACAGCCAAATATATAATTACACAAATTATATGTGCTCAAGAAATAAGGATTGCTCATTAAAATATTTGGAGAATTTCTTGAAATTTGAAACATGTGCTTGTTCAAAATGTGCCAAAAACTATACCACCATAACATAAGCAAAATATTTCTTAATATACTCCTTCCTAACTATCGATAAATGTCACTGATGTCAGCCGACTGATTTCTTTACATGCCAATTAAGTACCTTACAAACTTAAAAACATTAGATACTCTGACACAAAATAATTTATGACCTTAAAAGCAAGTGTATGTGTGTGTGTTCGGGATATGACCTTAACAGCAAGTGTATGTGTGTGTTTGTGATATGACCCAGTCACATTATCCTGACAACAGGCTGACCAGTCCTAACACTATCCTATTAATCTTGAGTGCCAAGTGAAGAAGCTGCTAGTACCATTTTTTATAACACTTTGGTATGATTTGGCCAGGGTTTGAACCCACAACCTCCTGCATCTGAGGTGAATGCTCTAAATACTGATTTCAACAAGGAAAATTAATGTGCTTATGTCTCTGCAAGATATGAAACAGCTTCTGTTTCCTCATAAATATAACAAAAGATCATGGTATGGAAATACACAGGACTACTGCAACTCACAATACAAAGCCTCATTCAATGTTTTTTTTTAGTACATAAAATATGGCTGTCATTACTAAAGTGTAAAATCCTTTTATGACTTTTATGCTTTATTATTTAAAGGTATTGAAGTTACATATCAAAGCACATGGAAGTCATAAAGAAGACAAAGTATAAAGAACAATTATGTATAACAGTATTCGATAGAATGGCTATGGATTAGATTTATTATCTTTTATCAGACTGTAACAAACTATACAACTCTTGTAAACACATTAATGAGTGCATCTCTGTAACTGGTGATATCTGAGGATTTTACAGCTATCAAGTGCTGTCTTCAATACCAATTAGGCAGGTGCTCTGCCTGACACAGCCAAGCACATTTACATTTAGTATATACATTACTATCATGTGTTGGTGTCACTGCTGACTGCCTATTGCCTTGAACCAAATGGTACAGATATGGGTTTAATTTGTCTGTTTTTAAAGTCCTTGACTTCCATGGTTGGAAATTGCCTTTAAGTACTATGTTACCTAAAGCCACAAGTTTAATTTGTACAGCATCACCTTTTAATTACATTCATTTTTGAGTCCAGCAATCTGATTCGATACCAGGATTATCTTTTCAAGTTCAATGTGCTTAAAATAAATGCCAAATCCCATCTTTGCAAAAACTCAGTAACATTAAAATTATTTAGCACAGTCAAAATTTATGTTTAAACTTTAGCAAGCATATATGGCCTTTTATCATTTTTAAGTCCATGTGCTTACGCAAAAATCAAACATATATAAAAGAACAGGAACACGTATTTTATAATTTGCTTATTTAATTTGACTTGCTTATTAAATTACAAGTTAACAATTCAGAACATTTACTGTTAGTCTCAACAATCTACACCTTGTTACCTGTACCTGTCCCTCAACACTTTCATAAATAGCCAACAACATATGACAAAGCAGGCATTATCATGTGAAAGCTCATATACATTGATTACTCCTGTGCTCAGGACTTTTTACCACATCCTGTAACTGCAAGCTAAAAAGAAAAACACATCTAACTTGTTATTCTTAAGACTGAGCATGTACACAGCATTGTACTCTTTGTGCAATTTTGCATGAAATTACTTCAGGACTTTTTTTAAAATGATATCAGTACTAAACAGTTATTTACAAATTACAATTATATATAAAAACCGGTCTTACAATCAAAGCGTTTATTTCTTATTACAGAAAATTAAATGGTTCCTGAAAGGAAAAAACAAACAAGCACAGTATAAAAAACTCAATTCTATACCATTTTTATCAATGTTGACAAGATCTGTTTCCATAAATTAATTGTATCACCTCAAATATAATTAATGTAATTATTTTTATCAACTTAACTGGTCTAGTATGTATTGGTATATACTGTTATTAAAATTCATGCATGCTAACTTTGTTGACTGGTAGAGTCGGGTACATGGAAAACATCTGTACTGTGGTTTTTCTGAATATACCACAGTATACTGCAGTTATATCAGGGACCACCAACTCGATGTTATGAGACACAGGTCTGATAGTGATACTTTTTTGTTTAATTCCTGCCAAACAATAGTTGAAAAAATAATTTGCTTTGATTTATTACACACAAAAAAACCACCATATTATATTATATCCAGAGATAAAAGAAAAGAAAATATGTCAGTTCAAAAGAAATCTACGATCATACCCCAACCCTAAAAATTAAATGGAAATACCGGTAAACCTTGTTGTAGATGAATGTGCAATGTGTATGTTAATGAATGTGCAATGTGAATATTAATGAATGTGCAATGTGTATGTTAATGAATGTGCAATGTGTATGTTAATGAATGTGCAATGTGTATGTTAATGAATGTGCAATGTGTATGTTAATGAATGTGCAATGTGTAAGTTAATGAATGTGCAATGTGTATGTTAATGAATGTGCAATGTGTATGTTAATGAATGTGCAGTGTGTATGTTAATGAATGTGCAATGTGTATGTTAATGAATGTGCAGTGTGTATGTTAATGGTTTTAAAAACTCCAATCTAAAAGCTGTGGAATGATTAAGCTTACACTATTGCTTACACCCCATAAAAGACACGATGCCGACTTTCTGAAAGCCTACTGATAAAAATATGTGCTGATACACAGGCAAACAATTTACTAACTAAACTATTGGCATCATAAAAAGAAAACAGAAATAAAAGACTCAACAAAGAAGAAAACATCTGGGACAAGTTGAAAAACAAAACATGTAATGTTCAGACAGGAAACAAGCTGGCTTCTAAAAATCAAAGGATGATTTGCAGCCTTCCAAAGGAATACAAGTACTTAACACATTCACATATGCTTGCAATTAACTAAAATATAACATTTAGTTAATTTGTGTTGTTTTCAAGCAATTTTTTTTCCATGTTTGATTTGGTTTGAATATTTTTCGCAACATTCAATTTGGCAGACATGAAATATGTCAAACATGTAGTTAATAGAGTGTAAATAAGTAAATAAAATTACATGTACGTTTTGTTCCAAGTGTACAAAAGTTAAGAGTTTGATGTGTAGGAATATGTCAAGGCCATGGCCGTCAGGATGAGATGTTAATTACTATGCCCATCAAACTAATTCTTTCTCAAACTCAAAACAAAATACTTTTGTGGTTTTGTATTTATTCTATATCCACCTTTTAGTCCAAAAGTTTTTTTGTTTATTTTTTGTAACATATACTTAAAGAATATGAATAAGACATCTAACAATTTATTAAAGGTAGTATACAACCTCTGAAAATTCTACATATGATGTACATAACTGGGACAAGGCCTAGATTCATATAGTACAGTTGTGTCAGCAATCTGTCTGCACTGCTGAAACTGATCAACTCTTTAGCTTTGACTGATTCACTAATGGAATACGATTTAATTTGACTTTTATGGTTTAATACCATTTTTCAGCACAAGATAGGCTATACATGGTGGCCAGTATTAATGATGGAAAAAGAAGGAAGAACACAGAAAACCCCGGAAAGAACTACCAACCCATGAGAAGCTACTGGCAAGATTTCTCACATACCCACATTGGCTGAATCTGAGACTCAAACCCACACAGACATGTGAGATGGCAGTGATCCATAACGGACAGTGCTTTAGACCACTAATGGAACATACTTTTTGGACTGGTGAGTGACCCTTTCTTTACACACCACACTTACTCACACTATACTTCCACAAACTTCAGGACAAATTTCACTGAACAACTGAACATTCACGGTACTTCCAAACTTTATTGTATATTTTCATTACAAAAAATTATTGATGTATTTTAAAGTTGAAGGTGAAAATTTATGAATATATTTTAAGGAAAATGAAGATTGTCTCTTTCTAACATGTAGATCAGGTAGCTAAGAATCATTTGGATATTTTTAACAAGAAAATTCTTTTATTTTTGCTTGAACAGTAGCAAGAATTGAAAATGTTAATGTTAATAGATCCCAGTGTGTATCCAAAAAAGAAAAGAATGTCGCATCAACAATAAACAATAAAAATGTCCCAATAACAATAAGAATATAACAATATGTAATTCTTTAAACTTTGCATCATGTTCAAAACAATAACTGCTCTATGTTTTACGTCTAACTTTATTTTGTCAGTTTTATCCTCAATTTACTAAACAATCTTGATTGCTCAGTAATATTAACTTAAACTGAAAGGTCCTCAACTTGTTCCATATATATATATATATATATATATATATATATATATATATATATACAGAATCTCTCTCTAATATTGTTTGATGTCACTTTGCACATAAGTTTCATCTGGAACACATTCACAAACCAGATCAGCCATTTAAAATTATATAGGTATGTAATAAAATAATATTTGCAATATTCACCATTAATCTGTGACACGTACAACCATTTTGTTAAAAGGTTAATTTGTCATGAATATTGAAAACCCTGTTAATATCATTCAAATCGTAACAAGATTCCACAGTAATTTCTGTATATTATTTAAAGACAGAAACCAAATGACAAACCAGTACAGTGAAAAGGTACTATGGTATAACGGCATATACCTAATACTGTGCACCTCTCTTGCCTGGAATACTGATATTAAATAAGCTCACACAGCCTTCTTATGCATACTGGCTTGCAACAGTTGGCAGTCACATAGTTCCAGTGATAATGGCAATTGCAAGGATGTATACAAACAGAGCTCAGGATAAATGTTTGTTTACCTTCTTGTTCAAGCAAGAGAAAATATAAAGTTGCAAAATCCTATTTGTACTGCATTATTTTTTTTACCAGGTACTTATTAATATGTCATAATTGTCATTACTATCAAGACACTAAATATGCTTGCAGTTTTAGATCACAGCTTCCAAGTATTACTGGATAAATTTAATAGTATCCAAAAGGATTTATTTTTAGATTATTGTTGATAAAAAACCTTGTGAAATGTCCAGTGAAAAATGATAAATCTGGACAGAAGGTGTGCAGCCATAACAAAAATATTTTAAATCTGATGAGGGATGCAATCATAACTATGAGACAGATGAGAATGTCAAAGTGTCAATCATAGCAAAATGAAAATGAATGCCTGAAATGTATCCTAAAACAGCCCGCCTCCAAGTTGCAAGTAAATTTTGTGAAATTCTGACCTCAAACAGTAATTGGTAATTGCTCCCAAGATTACTGCAATTAAAAGCATTCTACAACTTTTATATAAGAGTAACGTGTCTAGACCATCAATATTCCTATTGATGTAGCCCTCGCTATATGGTCTTCACACAATACTGTTCATCATCAGTCTCTCGACCTAGTGTGGACATTGAGGCATTGTGCTACTTAACATCTGACCAGTTCCCTCCACTTGTCTTGATCAATTGTGTCTGTGTCTCCGCAAAATCTTTTCCTGCTCCATTCTGTGATGTTGTCAGTCCACTTTTCTCTGACTACATCTTCTGCCACCTTGGACACTGCCCTGCAATACTGTTGTGGATAGACAGTTGGCTCTAGTGACGATACCATTTCAGTTTTCTCTTTTTGACTGAAGAGGTCTTTATAATGGCTTAACTTTGTGCCTGATGGTGTTACGCACTTCTTCATTTGTGATGTGGTCCATGTAAGAGATGCCAAGGATGGTTCTGTAGCATCTCATTTCAAGTACCTCTGCTGTCAGGGTCCAGGCTTCACATGAATACAGAAAGACAGATGACAAGTGCTCTCAATATTCTGATTTTCAGACAGATTCTTGTCTCTCCAGATGGGTCTTAGCTTGACATAGCTGCCATTGTTTGTGCTGCTCATGATAACATTTCTGCTCTTGATCCCTCTTTGGTGATTACTAAACCTAAATATATGAACTGACCCACTGTTTCCAGTTCCTGTCCTCTGACTTTAATCTTGGTTGAGATTTGTTTGCCACTATTTGTCATCAGCTTTGTCTTCTCTGCACTTATGTCAAATCTGATGAAGTTTCATCTAGGTTCTTCACTAAGGTGGCAAGCTCATCTTCACTGCCTGCCAGCCCATCAATATCATCTGCAAAGCGTAGGTTGGTGATGTTACGCCCTCCAATGCTGACTGTCCCACAGTGGTTTCCAGGGCTTCACTCATGATGCGCACAAAGTAGATTTTGAAAAGTGTGGGTGACAGGAGACAGCCTTGCCATACTCCAACTGTTGTCTTGAACCAGTCCCCCCCTCCCAGGACCTTGAGCAGTTACTGCAATGATAGCCTTAGCATATAGCTGCTTGATGGTATTGGTCAACTTTTGACCCATGTTGTACTGCTTCATTGTGGCATATAATGCATCATGCAACACTGTCAAAACCTTTTTTGAAATCTACGAACATGTAATAGATGTCTTGTTGATGTAACAATGTGAGTACTTTTCACACAGAATCCTAAGACTGAATATTTGAACTGTTGTGCTTCATCCACTCCAGAACCATACCTGTTCTTCAGCGATTATTTCTTCTGCTTGTGGGTTCAGTCTGTTCAAGATTATCTTCAGCATCACCTTACTATATCCTAGGATGATCAAACTGATAGTTCTGTAATATTTGCACAGCTGGAGATTACATTTTCTGGGGAGTGTTGTAATCAGTGACTGGGTCCATTGTGTTGGCCATCTGCCTGTGTGCCAGATCTTATTGCAGATTTTTGTTAGTAGCTCTATCACCCCCCTCCATTCTTGACAAGTTCAGCTGGGATGTTGTCTACTCCAACTGCCTTCCCATTCTTCAGTGCTCTTATTGCTGACTCCACCTTATTGCTGACTCTTGGTTGCTTCTGTCTGGTGAGGTCTTTCATAATTTGGAATGCCTTTTTGCTGTTATTCTTTATCAGACTGCTATCTATTTCTGTGCAATTTTGTCCAATGCAATCTTCTTTTGCTTTCTTCTGATGAGGTTTCAATTTAGCAGAACATTATTTTAAATGCTTGCGAATATTTTCGGTGACTGAACTTACAAATATCAGTAGAAATAAAATCCCTATAAAGAATCTTGGCATGTTAACAAACTGCAATCATTCTCAAGTCGGGCTTCTTTTAGGGTTCACCCTAAAAGGAAATATTGAGTATGACAGTGAGTATCCAGCACATGTGGATTAGTTATGGCTTGTTACTGACCGAAATTACCCATCATAATCGAAACATCCTGCTTTGGGAACCAAAAGGGGCAATTTATGGATCAAATTATTTTTGTTTGCTTGAAAAATGTATTTTAAAAAATCTATTTCAATTTACAACATAGGTTTCAGATTGCGCCGGACAGTGGACATTTCTATCCTTGAATGTACATGTTTGCTAGCGGGACGTAGATCCAGTACATTCTACGTCGTTCATCTGGAACGATGTGGCCCATAATGTGGGTCGACGACCCCTTGGCTAGTGACTATGTTTCAATTCATAGGAACATTGTTTTAAATTCTTGCGAATATTTTGTGTGACTAATTTCAAGCATGTGTCTACAACACATACTACTTTTTTGTCCTTGTGAAGTGAACACTGTAAATAAATCTGCTTACTAGAAATACCGAAATAAGCTCCCAAAAAACCCCAACGAAATACAAATTTAAAATAAATCTACTGGACGATAAAGAAAGAAAGGTGAAATAAATATTTCACTACCCAAACCCGACACTAAGGATTTAGCTACGCGCCCCATCACCGTACCCCCCCCCCCATCCCCCTTGTATCACTTCATTCCCATTGAAGCCTACCTGGTGTCTGTAATTATACCAACTGTTGGAGCCAGCAACCAACACTGCCCAGTGGTTCCCGTCCTTATTTGGCTGTTCCACAGTCAATCCATCAGAAAAACTGAACGCCGTTGATAGTACAGACAACACCAAAAGCGGGACAACCATTTTCAAAGAGCTTACAATGCTGAGTAAACGTCAATTCCGTGGCCGTGCGATTTTATGTACAAACGTCACATGCTGTTCACATGACTTTTGTTTATATGAGTATTCATCCGCTAGTAAGCGGTTGAAGATATAGTCCCTTGTTTCTTTACTATAATTGCTTACTTTTTCTGCGTTACAATGGACAATTCAATTCGTAACAACATGTATACCCTCTAGCAAAAGTGCACAATAACAGTGCATCATATCGCCCGCAACCATGTATTGAAATGACTAAATAGAGGCTACAATCAGTACTTAGTCGGGATAAAAAAAAATTTGAAACAAAAAAAAAAAGGATTAAATCGTGCAATTGAAACTGGCCATACCCGTATGAAACAGAGAGACGGAAACCACCCGTCACTGAGACGGTTTCCGCCTGGAATGGAAAAATTCCAGGTGGAATAGAGCAGGAGACGTGATTTAAATAAGACACATCCTCATTTACGCGTCTCAGTTGAGGCGTAATTTTATAATTTTCCGCCTGGCTATGACAGAAAACACTACAAGTCAGTGTTTCGAGACGTCATTTTTAACTTCAAAATTTGTACAAGGCGGAAATTTTGGTTTAAATGACAAATGCACATGTTCCTTAATATCATAGCAAGTAGTTTGAAGCAGATATTTAAGAAGCCTCTCCCCTGAGTAGGGAGAAATCATTTATGTTAAACAATCGATCATTTATTTATCATTTATGTTAAACAATCGATAAAATCGTGCAATTAATATTGTGACAATCTAATTCATTTTTTAAACAACAACAATTTTTTATTTTGATACGAAAGATTTTTTTAAAATAACAGTTGAAGCCGTCTTTTAAGCCGTTTATGTATGGCAGGTTAATTTAAATAAGTTTTGATCTTACCAGCTCTCAAATTCCAAAAGCATACAATGTTCCCCGTTGATATTTGGTGGTAAGTATACAGAATGCAAATCTACAGAATGCAAATGCCGAGCTCAAGAGCGGAGTCTGACTTTGTAATTTTACACACATATCATTGCTTATACAACGTACCTGTCATATATATACTATATAATGTTTCAATAGTACATATTTAACTGACAGTTAAATTGCAAACATGGATACAATCCCCTGTGATTTTACAATGATTCATTATTCATATGCAAATTTAACCACAATAAGTGCAATACTTCAGTCGTTTTCTTGTCGTTTCTAATTAATTAATTAATATTTTTTTGCTGATCATTTACCGTGATGCGAGAAGCATGTAAAAAGGGTAAAGAGGACTTTCACCTAGTTCAACAACCAAACAAATGGCTATTGTCGTACTACTTGTAGTTTGAGACAAATACTATACGTTTCTTTCAACCCGAAACATAGCCTAGGATTGTGCACATGATTCTATCACATGAGCCCATCAGGTGTAAGTCAAATGAGGCTCTCCACTGCTGGGTAGAAAGATATGCACTGCCAAACGTCTATTCGGATATCAGCAGTCTGCCGGTAGCCGTTCAAGAAAAATATAACAATGGAGCAGCGGGGAAGTCTGCTAACCGTAGTTGACGGAAGAAACACAAACACCAATTGGGTTGAGGGGAAGTGGAAGAGAAGAGGTCTGAATACAACGAGGATGGCAGACGTGACAAGGCTTTTGCAGGTTTTGAAATACCACCTGGAGGAAACCTGTTAGTTTCGATCCAGTTATTCAGTATCCGCCAACTTACAGACCATTGTCACACCGAGCACACTGCCGCCTGCATTAAGAAAATTACCGTTTGGAGTGAACCAAATAGAGGGACTAATTCAAAACCAGTTGTTCATTTTGTTGCCGTCATATTAATGCTTAACATTTCCATCCAATTTATTGTATAAATCAGGGGTCTAAATCTCAAATCACACTGAGGGTCGCATGAAGGTTAATTTCATCGCCCGAGGGCCGCACCACCTTTGTTATCTCTCATGACACATTATGACCCTAATTATTTTGCGGTCCACAGGATAATACACGGCGGGCCGCGTGTTTGAGACCCCTGGTATAAATATTGATATATAAGACCGTGTTTTGTGGTATTTAGAAAAACATAATACGGTGTCTGAAGTGAAAATTTTAGAATAAGTTGGATTATACCATTAAGAAGTATATCTCCATAAGAATACTGAAATTTGGATATACAAGTTTATGAGTTAATTGTGGCATCACGGAAAAACTATATCAGCCAACTGAAATGTCCTTTATTTCCGACCATCTAGCAGAAACTTGGAGGAGGTGGAAGCAGACTAAGCAGTTTTACTTATATGTTGCAATTGCAGATAAAGAAGACAAAGACAAATTCAGCGCTTTCCTAATATAGTATTGGTCTGAATGGTAGTGATATTTACAACACATCTACATGTGAGGTCAATGAAGCTGGAAAAAAATTGGTCCACTAATCAAAACGTTTGGGAATTATTGCAGTCCGTTGCATAAACATTACGGTATAGCGGCACATATTTAATACAAGAATACAACAAAAGAATGAAACCGTTGACTAAAATGTAACTGAACTTAAAATAACTGCGAATTTGAAAATCTACAGATCAAATGTCCAGAGATATAATTGCCTGTGAGACTAATTCTGAAAAAGTAAAAAAAAGACTTTTACGAGAAGATCAACTGACATTATAAAAAGACTGGCTATCTGCAGAGTCGACGAAGAATCCAAGCTGATTAAAATGCTGCAAAATGAAACACCTGCATCAGAAGTTCAATATGTGAAAATTGTCACAGAATTAAAACAAAACAAAAATAAAACTTTTGTTATGCCTGAGATATATTTGAATATTTGTGTTGTGCATGCGTACAACGCTATTTAGGGTGGACAGGCGTTTTTCAAGACAAGCGACGGAACCAACATATGTCTCGCCGTAAACTACCTGCGGCTACGGACACTATAACCACGATATGCACGAGTATTTTACCCTGAATATTACTCACTGTCCTATGAATTTAAGCAAGATTAATGTATAACCGAGACTGGTCACTTTGGATCTGTTGAGGAGAGCACACGTGGTATTTCTATAAGCCATAGGGGTGAGTGTAACGTTAATATTTTATTTGTTATGCGAAGTTTATTGAGTTTGTATTGTCATATCGTGTAATGATACATGTATTACAACGCATATTTGAAACGGTGTGGACTGTGAATTTCAAGTTGTTATTAAGAGTATAATGTTTTAGTATTTTTCATAACTCATTACTATTGCCAATTTGCGTTTATTGTAGCTAACGAGTCTAACGGGTGTAACGAGACTGATGAGTTTAACTAACGAGTAGAGCTATCTAGATGTCTATATATATATGTACGTATGTCTGTATATGTGGTGGAGCCATGACTGTAGACGTAGCTAATACAAGGGTGCTGTATGCTGTCTGTACGTGTGTATACGTATGACTGACTGTACATGTAGTGGATCCATGAAGGGTGCGAGCGGCCGATACAAGAGAATGGGTCAACCCGAGGGACTTGGTGAAACTGCGGTTTACCGGTGTATGAATCGTGCGACTGTACAAGGGTCAAGAAGCAAAAGTTTGTTCCAATTGTTGTTTCAGTTGGTATATTTGGTATATTTTTATTTACATGAGATTATTTAGAATCTTAGTTGAATTCCAGGAGATTTGCAAATCTTACTGACAGCGCGTTACATTTGAAACGTATTTGAAAACTTGAGATTGTTTGAATCTCAATTCTAGTATATACGTGAAACTATATGAATATCTTAGTGTGTACTATTATTTGAAACTGAGATTTCTTGAAGCTGTATATCAAATAGATATAATATTATTGGTTTATTTTCAATGTGTGAATGCTATAGCTAGAAGAGAGTGATTGGATCAATAGTTTGTTGAGAGCGTGTGAGAATCATTGTATTTTTACATCATACATTTTTCTTTACTAATTAAGTTAATACATTTTCGTCTTTCACACATTGTGAGTTATTCATTTAATCCAAAACCCACTCGGTTTCAATTTTGCGACAGAGAGAAAAAAGAAAAGAAAATGGCACAACCAAAGACAAGGGAAACGACATACATGAAATCAGACTCTAGATTATCATCTGTGGTAAATAGAGAGAGAAACTTGAATCATTTTCAGCTTCTTACAAATGACGATATTACCACAAGGCGATGAGTGGCTCTTAATTTTCCTCTCACGAACAATTAAAGAACCCACTTTGCGGGCATAAACCAGTTGCACATGCCCGATGGGTGAAAGCTACTTTAATTTAATATTTCCATCATCATTGTGTTTTAATTGTTTTCGCTGTCCAAAATCAAGGTCATATAAACATCACATTTAATTGTATTATCACCAGAGTGGTAATTGTATTCGCTATCCAAACTCAAACCCACAGAAACATCATCATCCCAAAACTCAAAAAACATCAATAATATGAAAGTAATTAACCGGATCAAAACTTCAGCTCTATCAGTCGATAGTGCAAGATTTACGACTATAATAAATGCGCACACCACACAAGGAAGAGGAAACTTTTTCAGGAAAATCATGGTAAAATGGACTCGCAAAGTACTTATCCGGAATTATTATTATTAATGCCACCTTCTGATAACACAGCCTTGAGTTATCAAAACATTATAAACTTTCTTCCAAATAAAGGAAAACACGTACAATATAGTTCACATCCAACGAATTGTTTGATCCAAAGCACAATGCTTTCCTCTTACAATTTCCCTGTACCCGCTATATATTCTAAAATCTGACCCTAGGCAGAGCGATATGAACTGTAAAGTCTTTAGTGAGTGGCAGGGTGAACAAAACAAATGATGAAGGACGCGAGAATTCGGGTCGCATATGGCCCGGTTTTACCGGTGCGCAGACTTAGACCCAACATAAACTGCGATAAAGGCCTCGGGACGTTTATACTTCTACAGGCTGTGTACGACTCTGCTGATTGTGGCAATGCATTTAGTAATGGAGTTGGTATTAAATAATATAATAGGAAATGTTAAGTTTTTATTTTTGTAAACATTTATTTTCCTTTTGTCATTTAAACATATAACAATACAGTTAATATCTCTTGTGACCTGTTGGTGAGTAGCAAGTGGGGTACACTAAAGACACTGGGACTTCTATGTTAAATTTGGGTGTTTGTATTCTAGAAACAATGGGGATTTAAACGGGAAATTTAACATAGCAATATATAGGGACAATGGATTGGGCATGTCTAGGGACAAGGAAAAATTGAACATGGTTGAACTGTCAAGGGACAAGGGGCATTTACATAGCGACAATGGACTGAGACTGTCTAGGGTAGGGACAATAGGAATTGAACAGGATTGACGTCACGGAACTGGACACCTGTGAAACAATGACAACAATGTTGCATGGGCTGACTTTAATAGAGCGGCACAGTGAGGCGTAGGGGCTGACCTGAATACGCCTTACTCTAGGGTCAAATATAGACATATGCATAGAAACGTAGTTAGTGACAGGGTTAGAGACATTGACAGAGAGAAATATACAAACAAACAAATACATCAATATGGCAAAGAGTGTATAGACATCTTCTCGAGACAAAGAAGTAGCCCTGAAAAGGGCCTACGGCTTTTTTGTTAACACCATTCAGTTAACAGAGTGGATCGCACTGATCTTCTCTTCCTCAAACTTCCTCAGACCTCTTTACTGTAGATTAAGACTCTCTTCAGACAGCCTTTTCTCTCCACATAGATTCTTAGTTTCCGAAGGAACGTCTCGATTTTGGTGACAGCCCATGTTGATTTGAAATACACGGGATAGTCTGGGTTGAACAGCATCGACGATGGGAGGGTAGACGATTTTACGCTAATACATACGTTGTGACGAGAACAGGTGAATGGAATGAATTCAATCGAAGTGGAAGAGCGGATCAAAACGAATTTAATTTTTCACCAGTCCTAACACGCATTAGAAAATTTAGTCACATGTGCGAAGTCTATCTTCCAAACCGAAGAGAGTTTTTTGTGGCGGCACATTCCCTGTATAGATGCTCCAGCATCTGTGCGCAGCGAATAAATATATACAATGAGTTAGAGCATGACTGAAACTAAGAACACGATGAATTGGGGTTGCATCGGTCGTGGAGACGAGGATTGATGGCATAGCAGCGGCAACTAAATCAACCACAATCTTACTTCCAGAAGAGAACAAGTTTAATTCTGATTTAGCAACGTTTTATCTTCTCAAGTATTTGTTTTGGTACCAGCACATTCGCCACTTTCCCCTTCCCTACCGTACCTCGAGGATTTTAAACAGAGACAAAAAGAATTTGAGAATGTTTTGCAAGAACAGCAAGAAGCAGAACAATCCTTCTTCATTCAACAGCAACAGCGGGAAGAAGAAGAGGTAAGAAGAAAACGACAGGAAGAAGAAACAGAGAAGAAACAAGATCTTGGTGAGAAGGAGGACGGGGAATGTCAAACTGTGATGGAACTATTATACCCTTTGTCAAGGTTGAGGAGTCTGAATAAAATGTATCAGACTTCTTGAATTCTAGCCAAAAGAAAAAGACCCTCCTGGGCCAATCATTATAACCATTTCCAGGGTCACACCACGTCTTAGATACAAACCCTAGTGATTTCTACCAAATCTTCGACAGTGGCAGACCCAGATGTAGCCATTGGCAGTGGCAAAGGGATAAAGCAGTTAATGCCAATTACTTCACGTTTATGAGTTTGTTTTGTAAACAAAAACAAAATAACAACATTCATCGGTAATTTTCAGGGCCACCCACCTCTCTTGAAAAGAGACTACTCAATGTTTTCCAACATTAATTAAAACTCAAATCCCTTTTTTTCATCATGATTCACTTGTGTGAGTGCATGAGTTTTGGTCCCTATTATACAAATCAAAACCAAGAGACAGGTTTGTTTTTCCGGCATATTCTCTATAAGCTTAAATAATCCTCTTTCATAACACAACATTTGAAAACTTTCAAAGACTTCATTTTCTTTCACTCTCTCCTTTTATGAATTTCTTTACTCTCACATGTTTTTCATCTTGTTCCTCACTTTCGTCTCGTATTATTTACTTCTCTTTCTGGATGTGTCAGGGTACTTCCTTTTCTTTGTTCCTCCTCCTCCTGTTCTTTGTTAGGGCAGTCTTAAAGTTAATGTCCTTTATCTTGATAATGATAACATGTATCTTGTCCTCTGTCTCTTTTGAAGGTTGTCTTAGATGTTACGGATATTCAGAAGACCAATGTCCTTTTTCTGACAAATATACCAAGTATCTTGACTTTTGTCTCAAAAAAGTAGGGGTAGTCCGTCGGCTTGTCTGAAGAAAACATTCGTATGACATCTCGCAAAACTCTGATCATACGTTTAATCTCTATTGGCTCCTCCACCTTTCTAGTAGGAATGATAGTGAATTGAATATTTTGAGGGGAAGACGATAACCATTTATATGAGTAGGATACTGGTCTTAGATTGATATTAGGGGACCATGGCGTTTAAAATATAATCATTAGATCTTTTACAATCAGGATGAAACGAACACATCATTTTGTGGTGAAAAGAGAAGACAGTAAGACGCATGAACGTCAGCTATCGCTTCGCACAGTAGCTGAAGTTTTGGCTCAAGTCCATATTAGAGATTTTGAAGACGACATGAGTGAGCCAGAATCAAGACCCAATGAGTCTGACCGATTTTGCCCGATATCTCTTATAAAATATCGACGAAACATAGAGCCAAGAGGACATCGAACACTGAGGAGATTGCCATCGATATGCCATGGTGATGGCTCACAATTTATCGGGTTACGATGGACAATTTCTTCTGAAGTACTATACGGAACAAAACACCGAGCGTCCTAAAGTTACCTTGAACGTAAACAAACTCATCTACCTGCAAGTAGGACAAGTTCCGTTTAAAAATTCGATGTGTTATTTGGCCATGCCTTTGAATCAAATGCCTAAACCATGTTGAGTAATAGAAATGGACATAGGTGATTTTCCGCTTTTTCTCAATGCAGAAACCAATCAAGACGCCGTTATACACTATTTCCTGGTGCTCACTACTAGGACCACGACAGCATGCGCATCGAACAACGAGAAGGTTGTTACGTTTGATACCACACTCACGCATCGGAAACCTTCGACTTTCGGAATAAATGCTAAAGTATTTTCTATCAAACGCATACATTTTACAGCGACGCTTTTGGAAAATGTCAAGAATTGTTCATGGAACAATGAGGGATAGCTATTTTAAAACATGCCTGCACCATTGCCAAAATGTGTCCCTTAGTGTACAGCAAAGGATTAATGCACAAGAAGACCCTCAAACGACCAATTTACCAATTTTGTCAAACGTCAATATTCGGGCAAAGCTCTACGTTGGCTACATTTATTTTGCGACAAGGATGACAATTGGATCCAACACTACCGAAATGGAAGAGCTGAAAAGATCATCTAAACGTATTATGTGGATGGATGGTACTTAGAAATGCCCAAGATCGTTTGCGAATTTAATGATTGCATATTTGACGGATGTTCGATCTGCATCCATCAAAGGTACACCCAGAATTAGTTTTTACAACCTACACCTAAAACTTGTACAAGGCCATTTGTCAGCGATGCTTAAAGTTAGAACAGCAAGGATACCAAGTCGTGGACATGTGGGAACATGAGTACTATCGCCGTTTGATAACCGATCCCAAGTTGAAACGCATTGTAAATAGTTGATAAACCCTCTGAACCCATATATCAGTTTGTCTGGAGGGCGGATGAATGTGCCAGCTGTTTGCCGTACTATACCGACGAGGAGAAAGGAGAAGAAACCATATATACCTGGACGTATGTTCCCTGTATGCTTAACTGTGTAAATATTGTCTTTTTTCGCAGGGCACCCATAATTGGTGACGAAACACATCGACCTCGATTGCATTTGACAATACGATGGAATGACTAAATGGAAAATCTCATCTCCGACGGACATGTACCATCCCGTTTTACCTCACCATTATCAAGGAAAACTTATGTTTCCTTTGTGCCGCACTTGTGCCGAAATATTCAACCAAGACACAACATGTCAGCACACCCAGGGAGAACGTACCTTGAGAGGAACGTGGGTCAGCGTAGACTTATTTAAAGTACTGGAAATGGGATACCGATTGTTAGAAGTGTACGAAATATATCACTTTCCCAAGACAGAACAATACCAATATGTAACAAGACTCAGAAAGGCATTTCGGCTGACTATGTGGATACCATTGTGAAACTGAATTAAGAAGTCAGTGGCTATCCGTCCTGGTGTCACACTCCCGAAGGCCACAATAAAGTCAAAGAAAACTACTTGGAGCAGGAAGGCATCACCTTTTGACCACATCGAGATAAAACGAAGGTCGACGATCGTTTGCCAAAGTGATGTTAACTTGCTTCTGTGGACAATAGGGCACAATAACTGTGTTTACCCAATCCAAAGTATTGGACAGAACCTTACGGCTGCTTCCAGAGTATTTATTACAAACTAAATATCTGTAACATGATCAACTACAAAGATGAATTAGACTTTGCACAATCCGAAGAATTTGGCAATATCATCATTGCAGCCTAGGTGACAGCCCATGCACGCTAAAAATTGTACGAAGCCTTAAGCTAATTAGAAGATTGTGTGCTATATGTGGACACAGACTGTTGCATCTTCATCGATCGCCTGGGTCAACGTCAGAATGACATTGAAGAACTGTTAAGGGGCAGGGACAGACGAGAACCCCGATTCTAAGTTTTGCTAGTGGCGGTCAAAAAAATTACTGCCACGAATACCTTTAACCCACACGGAGAAGTGCACACCGAGTGTTATATGAAAGTAATGACCCTCAGTTATCGCACCAATCAAGTAGTGAACTGTCGAGTATTAAAAGAAACCTTGCAGTCTGGAGATGATCAGGATTTTAAAGTGTCCACCTATGAGCCTCACAATATTGTATGTTTGGCCACACGCCAAATTGTCAGTCAACCTTTAGAAAAACCTTACGGACACATATTTGTCAACATATAAAAAGGAAAACATCCAAGACCTATAGTTCAATGTGACTACCATTGTCAAGCGAGAAAGATGAATCCTGATAAACAGACACCATTCAAGTTTGGTGATTCTCAAGTGGAATGCCGTACGCTGTGACCTCAGGAATTCAGCACCACATGATGGATACTTTGCTATGACTGCTACTACTACTACTACTACTACTACTACTACAACTACTACTACTACTACAGCACTGTACCACGGAAAGTGATGTGCATGTCATACCTGACGGATGTGAAAGCGATGCCACTCGTTACCGTCTCTTTTCTGGTTTTCAATCTCAATGTCATCCTCAACGTGAAACCATGTGGCTACCACCCTATGGATGCCATTCATGCCTGAGCAAACTACTACGGATTTTACCGAACCCTCATCGAAATGAACATCTGAAATAAGAATAATCCTTCTCTAAGCGTTTGTCTGAGACTTTGAGAGTCGTTTCAAACTCTTCCAATGAAAGTGGCCTAACTACCACCGAAGGATTAGACAGAGCCGGATCAAGAGGAACTTCAGTAAGATGTGTGATGTGCAAGTTAGTGGCTAAACAATCTGGATACACCGAAGGAGTTCGATCAGCTCTATGCAGGTATAAAAACTTGCTACCATACCACAACCTGTATCGTAAGTGATACAGCGTTTTCCTTTGACAAGGACAGTATTCAGACTATGGCGGATAAAAACATTTTTTACGAGAACTGTATCTAATGAATCTGGGTTGACGTGTTTCGTGTGTCTTAGTGATTACCTTTCAGAGACTTTGCATACCAGCCGATTACTTGTGAGCTCTTTACGATATGCACCGCCTAATACCACCAAAAGTACGAGGGTGGTAGCTTTAAATGTACAAGAGAGGCTCTTTCTGTTCTTAGCCTTGCACTTCCATCTCAATACTTCTACGAATATAAATTCGAAACCTTTTAGCCTCTGAAGATGATTGAAAAGATGTGTGTGTAGCTTGTGACTAACACCTACAGTGGTAAGATGTACAAGACTGGAAAAGTCTTGGTTTCGAGGCTTGAACAAACGAAATGGCAACCAATGCCAAAGATTTGTGATCATAAAGTCAAATGCCCAGTGAAAAAAATACCTTTGAGACCTGTGTTAGCCACAATGTCAGAAGTCGTACATAACACCGAGTAAAACCACCTCATTCAGGACGGGACAACCAATGACATGGACAAACCCGAAAAAAACATACAGAGAAGACTCCTGTGAGACAGTGCCGAGTGGTGTAGAGACTCTAAGAACATTACCCAGTGTCCCTTGCATGCCATACCTTCATCACAAATATGTTGTACAGTAACTTATTTATATTCCACTTTGATTGTTGTGATGTGTATTTTATCGATGTACTTAACCGTTTGGCTTATATATATATATATATATATATATATATATATATATATATATATATATATATATATATATATATATATATATATATATATATATATATATATATATATTTGTCTTTTCTGTTCAAGTTTAAATATGGTTTGAATAACAAATCGATGAAAACCTCAGACACATTTGGTCTTTCTCCAAAATCGTCAACATGACGTCCCTTCGATCGTCAAAATGATTCGTGTCTTGTACGGCATTAGTCGCACAGATTCCACAAAAACTTGCTCGTGTCTTTAAAGAAAGTCCCAGGGAAGTCTTACGACTGTTTACGGTGACAGCATGTCAATTACTGCAAGGCGTTATTTCATCTATCATCAAATCAAACGCATTTTGGTAGATAAATAAAGATGCCAATAAAACAAATGTACCCAGAAGAAGAAACAAATAATAGTTTCAAGACCACGTGAGAACACCAGAAAAAGAAAGGACCCTAGAAAAGACCCAATGAATCAGCTTCTAACCGGAAGATGGACACTTCGACTGTAACGCAACCTTACGTATCCAATCCACGGTGACGTAGCGACGGTGTCCGTGTCTCCAGTATCTTCAGGATCTTCCACTTCTCTGTTGCTGATGATGCCAGCCAAACCCAATTTGACACCTGTCTTAACTAATTTGATGCAGAAATGGACACCGTGTCTCCAGGAACTTCTCATCTAATGGTGATATCATCCTCCTCTTTATCTGCAGTGGTATCTGCTTACAAGTACCTGCCCCCAAAATCAAAGACCAAGAGAAACTGGGTATTTTACAGAGTTTACTGGATTTGTCCAAGCAAGAACTGACCCGAGTTAGTCCGTTTCGAACCACTCAACGTTTAGTGATGCCTGCCATTGAAATGATACGACGCATACCACTATGACCTGGGGAAAGCGATGGTTATCGGTGTTGTGCCCAGAAAAAGATGTCACCCACTGGAAGTGTACATTAACACCATCGTCATTCTCCTGTCCAAAAATGAAAATGAAAGGTTTCACCTTACATCAGAAACAACGCGTAGCCAAGCATCGACGTCTATCCCAGTAAGGTCTCCAACGTCCAAAGAAAAAGAGGCGCAACCAAATGGGAAGACTGCATGGCCATATAGCAGAGAAAGTGGTGACATCTTTGACTACGCTATAAAGAGTTCATCAAAACTTCTAGTTGCACAAATTCGACCTACTCCAAAATGTAAGATAAAAGGTCGTTTGCCAAGTCATCGACTTTGGTGAAGTTTGGGTGTATCTACCTAACAAACAAAGATGTCGCACCAAGAAGCCATTCATCTTCTACCCCCAAAGGAAAAAATATAATGACTACCACCGCGTTTAGTCAATCATTGGTACGTGTTGTCCATTCTGTCTAAATGTCTTGAAAGGAACAATACCTTTGTCTCAACATCAGAAAGAATGCTTAGTTAAGCATGGTCACGTTCGTGGCCAAATAATTCGAAAGAAACAACCCATCCGTCAAAATAAAAAGATGTTGGTGGATGAAACTCAATTGTTTGCAAGAAAACGGACTCCGCATTTACCTCCCACCAATCATTACAACACGAACTGCAATCGTTGTTGGGTCGCAGCGATTTGTCAGAAACAGAAAAATGTCAACGCTATGGTCGAGTGTCAAAGTCACTTCAGTTCGTTCGACAGAAAGCTTGAGACAAAACAGATCGACCAACTCTGAAAGATTTTAAAACCTTGATGAAAAGTAACCACCACCACTACTCTCTATGAAAAAGATAGACTCAGCCACACGGATGCCCGAGGAAGAAGATGCACGAGAAGTATTTCAATCATCTTCAAGAGCTCTCATCTCTAGTAAGATTTCAGCGTCCTTATTGACACCTCCCCCACACCTTAACAAGACGAACTCAAAGCTTGGGTTAAAAAGACGATGTCAACTACTCCTTGGACAGAAGTGAAAAAAGAAAGGAAACCAGAAGGGAAACAAGAAAGCACGACAAAAACCTTCCATTACCACCACCACTACCCTCGGCTTATACTCCAGTGGCTCGTCGGACATGTCAAGCCGTCTCCAAAGCACAACCTTACACCTTCACGAGTAGCATCAGTGAAGAGTGGGTGACCTATCAAACAAGTCCTGATGAGTTTGTTAGCCAGCGTTTACTACGAACCAGCCCATCCTACGGGATACAGAGGACTTCACAAATTGTATCGTGCAGCCAAAGCGCGACTAAAATATGTCTTTTTACTTCAAGTGAAATACTGGTTATAAGAACAAGCCACGTAACCTTACACAAACCCATTCGACAAATATTTTCCAGAAATCTCACCGGAGTGGAGGGCATCGATCATCAACGATATACCGATATAGCCGATGTCTCTCATTTAACAGCGTACAATCGTAAATACCAATATTTACTTTTTGTCATCGAGGTTTTTCCAAACTTGCCTCGTGCCACTGACTTACAAATCGAGCACTGAAACTGTTGTTGAAACAAAGTGACAGTCCCCCTCTTCGATGGCAAACGGACTAAAGCACCGAATTTCTGAAAAGAGCTATCCAAAAAAGAAATATAGAAACAAGATTCTCATCTCTTTGCACCACCGACAATCATGAAACCAAATCCAGCATCGTATAATGTTTTATGCACCTTGAAAGAATGCATGTAGAACCATTTTACGCATCAACATACTCTCAAGTGCATGGACGTCTTAATGCGCCTTAACGCGTACAACCAATTTTATCATCGGATGTCCCCCCCCCCCCCAAACAAAAAATGCGACTCCCGACAATGAAATGACCGTATTTGAACGCCTGTTTGGTATGTCTCCGACTACGACTGTCAATAAGAAAGGTGGAGTGTTAACAATGGGAGTATGGGTGCGCATGTGCAGAACCAAAGACACTTTCGACAAAGGTTACTTACTTAACTGGATAATCCAACTGATTTTGTGTCACTGGACGAGTGCGTAGACGCCATCTTGCACTATAAAATACAAGAACGAGAAAGTGTTAAATGAAACTTTGTACTTGCCCAAATTAAGACGCGTGACCAAAAAGAAGACAAAGTGTACGACATAGAAATTATTCTTGCTAAAAGAACCGGAAAAGACACAAACGTCGTGTCAAAGATTTAAAGTACATGGGAAAGGATATCTGCCGTGTTTTGACTATTGGGTCGACGATTCACAAGTCATCGACTATAAGAAGAAGTGATTATCATGCCCTTCAACACAGCCTCAGCTACCACTCCTTATCTGAGCTCTTGTCTGCAAGATATACGAAAACAACCCTAGTGGGTGTGGTGTGGAGAACTTGTGCGTAAAACACAAATCGTTTTTTCTGGCAATCTTTGTGGTGTATTGTTTCATTGGTGCTGACATTACCAATTTGAGTTTCTAACAAGGAGACACACAGTTGTTGACAATTTTACTGAGCAGCTGCATAGGTTACCTTCCCCCATTTCTTCCCTTAAATACTCTAAAAGGTAACAACACTAGTCGTTCGACCAACGTCAGTCACACACACCCAACCGTCACATCAACAATAACAACTCTTTGGACACTACTTGAAGTTCTCAACGACGAAGTGAAACATATCTTGAATGAAAACGAAACTGGATGCCTCTATGAAACGACTAGTGTCACCAGATACACTGCAGTAAATCTATATGTTAAATTGCCGCAGGTTATCATTTTAGCGGTTAACATCTGGTGGACATAAATGCTTCCGAATTCAATGCGCTGTTTCGAAAAGACTTGGAGAAAACGAAAAAAACTTGACCTGTTTCACATGCCACCCATTATAATGACGATGCAAGAATCACTATGGGTAGCATTTTATCTCATTACCTCCTTGACAAAGTCAGCCTTTATCGAATTTGACATCAAATGACAGCCCGAAGATTACATCGATCTGAATAGCAGTTAATTGTATTTGAAAGTCAAAGTGATCAACACGGACGACATCGCTCTGGGAGCTTATGTTAAAGTAGAGTAGATTCCGTCAACAATTGCATGTATGTATTCCATGTTCAGCGAAGTGGCTTTGTACTCAAAAACAAACTAGTCAACAGCAGCATGGATACTTACCCTTACCGAACGTAATTGGGAAATCTCTTGATCTACGAAAAACATGCCATGAACACTCATCTTAAAGCTTGCGTCGAATGGAAACCAGACACGGCGGAAACGACACGTTTAACGACACAGCCGTAACAGCAGCTGACGATCTTCACAATATAGGTTTGTATTGACCGTCGAAAGACAATCTTGAACGGACGTAGATTAGAACTGAAGTCTTGGTTGTATTTTTACATGTAGTTGCAAGAAAAGTATAAGACTATCATCCAAGAAGCCAGACTTTACCTGCGACGCTTGGGTATTATCCTAAAATGAACAACTACGTCAGTCACACTCTGTAGAACTACATCCAATAATCCGGTACGACGCGTGAAAGTGAAAACCTTCACCATTTGCGTTGTACTCCGGTCCAAGATCGCAGATCATCTGTTCCGAGGACAGCTACCGAAACTTTTAGACATTAGTATCGTCCACAACAATGTTCTCAACGGAGGCGTCACTACCAATCTTTTCGAATTTAAGCTCTTCAGTGTCCAAGATTGAAGACAGTAGCGCTGACAAGACCTTGTGTACCAGACCCTTCAAACCTAAATTTACAGAGAAGATTTACATGAGATAGTACTTGTCCCTGTACGAAGCCGGAACAGTTTGAGACCAACAGTAGCTGCGGCATTTCGTACGAATATTATGCAGAAGGATACTCCTTAAGGTCATTTAATCTCACTCCACACCAAAGCAGTGTCGAGGGACATTTCCACTCTATAAAATCCGGTTCACTGAGTGTGGACTTTCAGTTTGCAGAAGCTTTGAGACGGTGAACGCCATCTTGCATGCCGAATTCGAGAACACTCTATAAACCATTAGTTCTAGAAAAGTCATTCTAGACTAGTAGCAGATATGGAAGACGCTTGTCTCTCATTTATTGGTGAATGTAAGGATAATGTGTAAGCCGATGCAACCACACAAAAAGACAAAGACGAAGAGGTGATGGTAATGTCCAAATGGCCAGAACAAGAACAACGTTTAGTCTCCTGTTTTGCCAAACACCTGGCACCTACCATTACATGGTTGAGAAAGAAACATTGCTATGGATGTCAAAACGACCAGCCCAATCAAAAAAAGCAAGATAAATGTCTGATAATGAGTCCAGAAGAGAAAACAAATTGGACGAGTATCTGTATGACACTTGGGGTATCATCACAGAAGAAGCAGTATTGCATCAGTAGTATAAAGACTACTTAATTATTTCTCTCCTCCATCGGCTTCTCAAGAGATCCAGTGCATCGAATCTCTTTTGGCTAGGAAACGTGACAACTTTATCAGCCTTGTCAAAATATGTTATTTAATATTGTATTATGTGTTATAATATGTGTTGGTGGTATATTTGATGCATAAAAATGTTATAAAAAATGCGTGTTGGTGTTTAATATCTCACAACGGTATGGGTGCTTTTATATCGCGTCCGCGCTTGAGACATATAACGAGTAGCGGTTATGATTCTTTCTTCCCTTACCATCAGAACATTAAAAATGATAAAGTCATAAAAATGCACAGGGATAACAACAACCTCAACAAAAGGTGAAAGACGTCTTACCTAATTAACACAAGCCACATACATTTTTAGATCCTAAGGCGACATAAGACCAGTCATCAGTCAAATCGCATAATGCGAAAGAAAATAAAAACCAGCATAATTATAGGTCCCTAAACACAACTTAAGACTATAAGGTGACCTAAGTCCATACATTACACTCTAAGTAGTGGCACAATGTAGGTTTCCAAAATACAAATGTACTAAGAACACCAGCAGCATATAGTGACAGCTCAAGGAAACCAGAACACCATCCAGACTACAAATGACAAGGAAATCAACCGAATGGGACACCATGTTAGAAGAAGAAGAATAAAAAGAAGAGACCCTTTTTCTTTTTGTTTTTTCTTTTTTTTTAAACATAGGTATTCCTTGGGCTTGAAGACTATATTCGATCAAAGCTCTATCCAAACACAATCTACCTTGATAATTTCGACACCGCAATCAAAATTCATACCAGAAATAATAAAATGCATGACAAAAAAATCAGAACAGGGAAAACTCATTTCCCACCGATTGGCAAACTTTTATTAAACCCCAAGTACACTAAATTCTAAATTTAACAGAATAATATAATCAAAACTTAAAAATTCACACTCTTAGATTAATTGCAAAGGTGGCTACACATTATTGACATTGTTGTCGTACACTTGTACACCTGAACTAAATCTGACAGCAAGGCTTCTGGCGTTTTGGGGCGTAAACGACATCCCAGCAGCTTCTGACATCCACCCACCGGGCATCTGCTTCCTTTGCTGCGCCCGGGCATGTTCATCAAGGCGAGATCGCCACTTAACACGGGTGCTGGGGTGCCGGAGATAACACATCGTAGTGTTGTCAATGATACCTACAGCCCCGACCAATTAAATAGCCCGACTATCGGGCATTAAGGGGTCGCAAAAGCACATAGTGCGTAAGCGACCTAAATTCATAAAACAGTATAACCATCCTTCGCATGACTAGGACTCATACTAGAAAAGTCCTGGGTTGCCTTTGAAACACGCCGTATCCCATACGATCTCTGAATCTAAGCCTGCAATCTTGTATCAATAATGCAAACAAATTAATTACTTCTAAGCTAAATCTTCATCTACTCTTATATACTTGCTCAGATATATATATATATATATATATATATATATATATATATATATATATATATATATATATATATATATATATATATATATATATATATATATATATATATATATATATAATCTACTGTTACTATTATATTTAGCTTTATTCAATTATTCTAAATTCAAACAAAGTAGCATTACAAATTTCAATCAAATATGACAACTTAGGCATATCACAATGGAAGCAAAAACAAATAAGTCAGCCATGCACGCAAGAAAGCGCCAGGCAGTACAAAGGAATAATGCTTTTAAGAGAGTGAAACAATTCAACTCAAAGACAGAACAGGTAATTAGCCAAACACATGGACCATCCAAACAAATTACAGAGGCGGATTTAATATATCCGTCTTCCGAAAAGGGAACTCCAATCCCCAACCCAACCAAAATCCCAAGCACGTGGGATGGAAAGGGAAAGGGGAAGGGCCCTAACAACCCCAAAGCTAAAATAGGAATTAGGCAAAATAAGTAAAGACACTACTAAAATAACAGTAACTGGTCAAAACGAGACACAAACTCGCAAAGAACCATTATCAAACACACCCACCCCGCAAGTAAGCAGTGACAAACCGCCCACCCCACCCTTAATTACCGGAAAGCACCATTAGGCAAATAACTTCCACAAAATTTAACTTTGAACTATCTCAAAAGCAATAACAAACATTTTCTAAGCCTAACCACAAACAGCACTATACAGGATACACCCAGGACAGTGCAAGATAATAAGACCAAACACCGACTATGAAATAATACACTGCAACTCGAGCGGTCAAGTACCGAAATTTTTGGTAATAAAAAGGTTATGTAACATTAATATACATGTGGAGAAACATAAACAAACACGTTTCCCACCCACCCATCAAACAACCAAACAATCGCCCCTAACACAGGGCAAAACAGCCAAGGTACATACCCCACAACCCATTAACTATAAATCAATACTCAAGCTAACAGGGAAATTAGGGCAATTAGACATACAAACCCTCACAACCAAACTAAATGAGGGAGGCAATAATGTAGCAAAAGCTTATAAATTAAGGGATACACGGAAAGGGGAGACCAACATAACAATCTTGGAAACCACCACCCCTGTCAACCTTAATTAAAATAGGCAACACCAACACTCGCTACAGGATTGAACCATACATAAACAAACCCAGGCTATGCTTCAATTGCCAACACTGGTGTCACTACAAATCAAAATGTGAATTTACAACTAAATGTAAAAATGTAGAGGGGGACACAAAGGGGAGTGTAAAAAACATACCCCTAAATGCACTAACTGCAGGGGCCCCCACGTACCACAATCCCCAGAGTGCACTGTCACAATAAAGGAAATTAAAGTAACAGAAATAATGAATATTAAACAAATAACCTACAGGCAGTCCAAACAATACGTAAATAAAGTCCAACCCAATCAATCAGAACAGAAACTTCATAATGCAAACATTGCTTAACAAACAAAAAAAAATAAAAAACCACAACAATCACAACAAATTGACAACCAATCAGACTGGAATAGAAAAACTGTTGGGGGAGTCATTACTTCTCTGAATAAATTAGTTAGATCGCTGGACTCAAGTTCACAAATCATTAAACCAAGTATCCAGCAAATCAAACAAATGTTCACCAACCCCCAAATGAAAGATCCTAACACAATAAACGAACCAAACACAAATGGATAATACAACAAAAAGGAACCTTATAATATGGCAATGGAATGCTAGAGGATTGTCAAGCAATAGCAATGAGCTCAAACTCAAAATAATAAAAACGGTGTATAAACCTGACATTATCTGCATTCAAGAAACAAAACTCTCTAACAACTCGAAAATATTGCCAGCCATAAAAGGCTACTCATCGAGCTATTTCCAACATAGACAGGAAGGCCAAGGGGGCGGATTAGCCATATATAAATAACACCATACCAAACGCAACAGTAACCCCCATAACAACTAGGGATACAAGCAATTCGCTAATTGAAATATAATCTTTATTAGTAAAAACAGGAAAAAGTAAATTGCAAATATTCAATATTTATGACCCTGGAGAGAATAATAATTTCAACGCCCATAATAAGCAATGGGGGAAGGGGGAGGGACGGATAAAAGGGGAAGGTGGGTATAGGCTTGGGCCTCTAAATCCAACCTGACCTTGCTAAATGACCGTGCCAAAACCCAACTAATTCCGGTAAATGACACAATGACCGCCCTTGACCTCACCTTTTGCACACCACAACTGGCTCAGGTGATGGACTGGAAAGTGGATCAAACATACCCCAAAGGAGTGACCACTTTCCGGTAATTGTCACCCTACAGATGACCGTTCAAGCCGACTCCAATACTAAAAGCCCCAAGTGGAATTATAATAAAGCAGATTGGGAAAAATTAAAAAATCTATTAATAAATACTGATACAGAATCTATAGAATCAGAAGATATTGACATTTACTATGACAACCTAATTACGATCATAAATAAATCAGCCATCAACAGTATCCCCAAAACAAATGGTACCTTCAGAAAACTAGCAGTACCATGGTGGAACCAAGAAATTAAACAAACTAGGCAGGAAAAGCGAAGAGCACTAAACAAATTTAAAAGATCAGATAACACTATATTTTTAACTGAATACAAAAACCACAATACATAACTAAAATACCCGATCAAGCAGTCCAAAGAATCAGCTTGGCAAAAATACTGCAGTAGCATAGATTAAAAAAACTAACTCTAAGCAATTGTGTGATAAAAGTAGAGCAGTTAGGGGGAAACAAAATCACAACACCCCTAACATCAACAAATGCTAAAAATTAACAAAGAAAAAGCTGACATGCTAGCCCATCATTTTAAAAGCATGAGCAGCAATAATAACCACACTATGAAATTCCAAAATCATAGGCAAACAGTAGAAATTAAACATAAGGAATTATTCCATGACCTTGGTCCTAAGAAATCTCATCTAAATAAAGATATAACCACTTATGAATGGGACCAGGTACTTAAAACTAAAAAGGAAACATCAACTGGGGAAGATCAAATAGGATACATTATATATACAAGAACCTACCACCAAAACATTCTATAATTAAGCTATTAAATAAAATATGGACAATAGGAAAGCTACCTAAAATATTGAAAACTGCGATAGTTATACCCATCTTAAAACCAAATGAAGACCGAAATGACATCAACTTATATAGACCCATCTCACTTACAAACAACATATGCATGATAATGGAAACCATAATAACTAATCGCTTAAACACCACCTCGAAAGTAATAAACTAATATCACAAAATCAATGTGAATTCAGAAACAACAGATCCACCACGGATCAACTTATACGATTAGAAACTACTATAAAATTGGCATTTTACAACCAAAGAAAAGCGGATAGAAACTTAATTGCGGTATTTCTAGACCTTGAAAAGGCATTCGATCTCGTATGGACCAAAGGACTAATAGCTAAATTAAATCATAATGGCGTTACGGGATGAATGTACAACTTCATAGAAAACTTCTTAACAGACCACGCAAAATCATAACTAGGGTAGGCGCAACTTACTTAGAAGAATACACCGTTGAAAATGGTACCCCACAATGGAGTGTACTGAGCCCCACCAACTTAAACTTAATGATAAACGACCTCGACCAAAACAAGGCAACAACCCAAATAGGATTATCGCAATTTGCGGATGATAGTGGACTATGGAGAGCAGGAAACCCCTTCCACCTCAAAAATGTAGTTGAAATTCAAAGCAGCTTAAATAATATAGGTAAATGGGCAGACAAATGGGGTTTTAAACTATCGCAACAGAAAACGGTAGCCGTACTATTCACCCCACGCAAAAAATTCAAACCAAAGTATCCCCAACTAACCATACAAAATCAAGTAAATCGAGTTTATTTGCCCCCATGCCTTACTCGGACATCGTACAATGGCGTAGATATGAAACATTGTTCACCCAACACAAATCAAGTGACCCGATGTGACGTCATAGTCGTTGACTAATCACGACTGGCGTCACATATTGCATTGGTTGTTGCTCTGCGGATGATACTGACATTTAAAAAATATAAAATGAGTACGTGCTGGTTACTATACCCACTCGTATAAGTAGCCTTTCATTCTGGTCACTATGGCCGTTTTGGTCTAAGACCTGATGGCAAATTAAATAGTGCGTTATCGCACATTAATGCGTGGAGACTTGGCACGAATCCGTCCCCGCGATCAATTAAATAGCCAGCTTTTTGGTTCTAATCAGACACGCATGCCCGTATGGGCGAAAACGTCTTAAATTTAAATTCAACGCCGTCGTCGAAATGTGTAGTTTGCATTACTTTTTGCTTCAGGCATATAAAGGGAAGCATTCGCAAGTTTGGATACCCTAGTTGACCAATCAACACAAAGAAAAAAAAAGAGGTCCATGAATGAATGATTTGAGAGATGTTGTGCAATGGGTGGTGATGGTATGTTCTAGACAGGATATCGGCTTATTGGAGGTATCGAGTCAGTATGGACTTCGTGACATAGCATATGGCAAAAGTATAAAAAAAAGCACGGGAACTTGTCAAAGACGTATGGGTGGATGAAGAGATGAAAGCAAAAGGGTTCTTCACCTTTTAACATTGTTGAGTAGGTGTATTGAAGGAAGCCATAGATTTGATGGCAGTTTCTGGCTATATTTAAAAGGAGATAAACCCTGCAGTTTGCTCTTACCCAGCAATAAGAAATGTAATTTCTGGAATATATCATTTACAAATGTCAGTAAACCTTGAGAGAAAAGTCATGGAAGACCAAGTGGTAACGATAAAGACAACCTATTTAAAGGGAGAAAGGAAAAAGAAAATAGTGTGAAAACATAGTGATATGACATTATTTTAAATTACATTGGTCAGTTACAGTCACTACGAATTTTCCACGGTAGCGTCAATAGCCATCTTTTTGCCACTTGTTCCAACAAAATAGTAATAACTTGGGATTCGTGCTATAAAATCTGCAGATATGTGTCAATGTTTCTTTATACCGGTGCATGTACGATCATAAATTGCGATACACACGTGTCACGTGATTATCTACGAAGTAGAACAAAATTTCGTATGTGAATTCCTCGTGACCGTTTAACGGAAGAGAAACTTCAGTCACTCCAAACTTGTCAAATATAAGTGGTCCTCGCTTTCACATGGTCTCTAAAAAAAGCCAAAAATTGTAACGCCACTCGAATAATATCATTTATCATCAAAGTTACAAAGCCAGATTGTATTACGACATCCGTCTCAGTTTTATGACTATTATATTTTACTGGCATTATTAGAACATGACCTTCGAACCGTATAATGCCTTTCAAATCTTATTACATAATTAACCTAATTTCTTTGTATTTCCTTGGCTCATGTTGTAACCGTATTCTAATACCTGTAGTTGAGAAGTCCAGTAAGTCCTTTCGATCACAATTACAATTACAAAAGGATTACAAAAAGGATTAACGTACATTGTAAGAAGAGTTCACCTTTATATCATTTTCTACCATCTAAACTTTACTCACCTTCGTCTTTATTTCACCTAAATCCTAAATCTGTCAGGAGAGGAACTCATCCCCCTGACAAGCTCTACCCCAATTCCAAGGGGGAAAAAGGGCCATCAAAAAAAGAAAAGCCATCAACCTTGAAAAAAGTGAGACAAGGAAAAAAGGGGATATAAGGAAAACCTTATCCCAATCACACGGGGAGGGGGAAAAAGAGGAAACCCCAAAGGAAGACAAAATAGAGGAAATTAAAAGACCAGAAGGGGCTCAAGAGAAAAGCAGAGAAAAGGAAGATGGGACGGAAACAAACGATGGTACCGCCTCTGAGGACCCAAACAACTTAAATGAACTTAGGAACACACTTTTTACTTCGCAGGTCACTAGTGACTTCTACATGTCAGGCAGTACAAATAAGACATTAGGCGAGGACCCAGGGTCCCCAGAAAAAAGGTTAGATGAGGAAATTATATAAATATAAGAACAATAGCCATAAAAAACTAAAATATAACCTATAATACTGTTTATAAAGCGGCAACCTTGTGTACTACAAAAACGGAAGGACAAACGTTCGTTTATTGTCTCTTAATATAAATGGGATAGATAAAGACAAAGCACAAAAACTTAAACAAATAGGGGATTATGATGTACTATTTTTTTTACAGGAAACACATAATGGATTTACGGACGAACTTAGAGAACAAATTGAACGTGACATGGATAGTATAATTATAACTAACAACTTTGTGGGACAGGATGCCAAGGGAGGGATAGCTATGGTAATTAAAAACCAAGAAGGGTGTAAATGGAAAAGGATAGAAGAAGGGGCGATTTTTAAGGGAAGGTTAATTCATATAAAAATGGGAGAGATAAATTTTCTTAATGTGTATATACCGGCTAATAGATACAAAAAAAAAACAGGAATTCATAGACGAGCTGGCCAAATATTTAGAAAACTAACACAATGGGCAATTTGATCTTAGGAGATGATTTCAACTGGGCAGGGGACGAGGTAGACAGAACGGGAAAACTGACAACGGAAGACATACGGTTTAAGGACAAGATGGAATACATCATGAGAACACATAAACTAATTGATATATACAGACGGTTAAACATACTAATTGTGGATTACACTTATGATTACAAAGGAAACGAAGGTAGTAGGATTGATAAATTATGGAGCACATCATCTGGAACAAATAATTACATTAAAGCAGGGATAATAGTTTACAAACTTTCGGACCAAAAATTAATATTTATAGAAATAGGAAAAAAACAAAATAATAAAATGGGGAAGGGGACAATGGAAACTAAACAATAAAATACTAGAAAATTAAGAATTTGGGAGAGAAATCAAAAAATAAATAGAAATGGGAATTTGGACATACTACCTCAGTGGGATAAGCTAAAAGTTTTTTTTTTTTATAAAAAAAATAGCCATTTTTTTTATTCAAAATTGATTGTTAGGAAGATAAAATTAGCAAAAGAAGTTTTGGAAAATTTGATAAAAACAACAACACAAGACACAAATAAAAACATTAGAAGAAAAATTAACAGAACTATAAAAAGAAGAGCAAAAAGGGAGAGATATAAAAGCAGGAAAATTCACAAACCTATATAAAAATGCGGAGGAGCTTTATAAACGGGGTGAATTAAGAAGGAGGGAGGGCCTTAGAAACACTCAACATAGGGAGGGAAGGGAGCACGACAGACAAAACTAAAATACTAGACTATATACTAAATTACTACAAGGACTTAAATACTTCAGGAGATAGAAGACGAACATACAGACATATACTTACAGAGACAAAGTGCGAGATGATAACCACATAACATAGGACCATATGTGAGGATTTCATCTCCCAAGACGAGATAGTGGAGACAATAGGGAAACTATCTAAAACTAAATCACCAGGTAGAGATGGAATCTCGGCAGAATTCTATAAATAAAATTCTGCGGAGAACTGTCGCCAGTATTAGAATGGTTATATAATAAAATTGCACTGAGGAATCAAAAATGTCAAACACGATGAGGGAGGGTATGATTACATTGATATACAGAGGGAAAGGGGATAGGGAAGATCTAAAAAAATTGGAGGCCCATCTCCCTCCTAAACATAGATTATAAAATTATAAGTAAAATCTTAGCAGAAAGGGTGAAAAAGTGTCTTGATAAAATAATTAACATAAATCAAATTAGTGGACCGAAAGGAAGAGAAATACAAAATAACATACTTAATATTAGAACTATTATAGAACATATAAACATTACTGGGAAAAATAGTGCTAGGGTACTGATCGACATGAAAAGGCATTTGACAGACTTGAACAAAACTTTCTATACAAGACACTAGAGAAATTTTGGATTTGGAATAAATTTCCGAAATTGGACTTTTATGAGATGTTTTTCTGGGAAGATTTATAGTTCGATCTCATAAACACATGCTGGAACTCAGGACGATAGAAAGAAGAGAAGAATGAGTTCCTAGATAAAGGATGTCACATGATGGTGGAAATGTCTCGGGGAAAGGTACGGAATCGAAGCTGGAATAAGAAGACAGTCATCTATTTTCTTGCTGGAACGGAAAACTTTATTTATGATGTTAGTCCACTAATGTCGTTTTTTTCAAAGAATCTTCTCCATAACTTTTATGAAATAACTCTCTCAAAAAGAAGAGTCACTCATAACGGTGTAGATACGGCTACATTTTTGAGAGAGAGAGAGAGAGAGAGAGAGAGAGAGAGAGAGAGAGAGAGAGAGAGAGAGAGAGAGAGGGTTCTCTTAAAAGAGTGTCGCCACGATGATAAGAAACAGCTACACCTGGAATGAAAAGTCAAACATCTATTTTACGCTGATACAGAGAACTTTATTTACATAATCAACACACATATATATTACTACATTCTAGAAACACATCTAAAAACTTTATAATAAAAATTCATGAAATACATATTACATTTTCCTTATTAAGCTTTCCAACTTCATTCATTCGTATAACTTCTGCATTTTAGAATATTATACAAATAGTTAATTCTTTATCAATTTCAAGATAGCCAAAGTATAAAATGTAATAACTGTAATTAATGCAACAATTAATTTAAAGAAATGCATTTTACTTATTTTAAAATAGAATATTGATTTAGAATATATTGCTAGATATTATTCTTTCTTGCTTAAAGAATACTTTATTTCAATCATTAAATCAAAACATGAAGTTGGTAGCAATTTCAACCTTTACAATAAAAATTACATAAATATAATTAAATGTGAATTCTTTAAAACATTAAGCATTCTATGCCAATATATTATAAATAAAAGAATTCAGTAGCAATGTTGCAAACATATCAATTTTACCATTAAAATCTCAAATATTAAAAGTACTTATTCCTGAAAGAAGTTACGACATATACAGTTTTTTTTACCTGGAATGAAAAGTCAAACATCTATTTTCTGCTGATGTGGAGAACTAATCTGACCCGATTGCGCATCTGTATTTATACACATTCAGCCAGATTCAAGGTTAGACAAGGTCATACCTTCCATGTACCAGTCAGAAAAATGCTGACTCTCCCCCAAGCAAGAACCGGTTCCAACAGGTGGAAACCAATTTATTTTACGTCATAAGACTTAGTCTTGTGGTTTATTTATATTCGTTTGGCGACGTTACACCAAATATGGGTATCCGTTGTTGGAAGCCATCTTGTTTGATGTCTTTTAGAAGTTTCTTAGAGAAAGATTACTCCTTTTTTTAAACGAATTGGACTTCCGCCAATATCTAGGTTACAGAATATATATTTTTACTAATGGAACCTAGAGATTGTAGCTGAGTCTGCAAAATGGCATGTTTTATGTTTTTTCGTTATATGTTTTCCACACAACACTGTACATTAGCAAAGCTCTTAGTTATTTTTACCGGTCTTATGCAGTATGGCTATATACATTGCCTTTTTTCACTTGGCCAGTAACCATTTCTATTCTATATAGTTGTGCTACAAAAACAAATGAAATTACCTTTAATATATTTTAGAAACTTACTTAAATATAAATAAATAAAACATTACTTTAATACAATTCAAACAAAATGGCAATCTTATTAATTTCACTAAAAATTTTATCATAACAGGACTAAAATCCTGTACAGGAATATAAACTCATGCGTACAGGTAAATGGAGCCAAAACGGATAAATTTTATATCAAAAGATCAGTGATGCAAGGATGCCCACTATCTATGCTATTATATGTAATAGCTATAGAAATGCTAGTATTAAAATAAAAAAAACAACTAAGGGATTAACGGGATTAAAGTTCCAAACATCAAAGAAGAGGTGAAAATGCTACAACATGCAGATGATTGCACTAACTTTATACAAGATAAAAATTCATATAAAGAACCGATAAAGGAATTTGAACAATTTGGAAAAGTATCGGGATCAAAAATAAATCCCGACAAAACAGAAATATTACTAATAGGAAACTGGGGAGGCAACAACATGGGCTACCTCCTCCCTTAATTAAAGACAATGTAAAAACTTCAGGAGTAAATTTTGGGAGGGATGAGGAGAAATAAAACCTCAAGGAAATCAGGGAAATAATTAATGAAAATATCAAAATCTGGGCACTAACGCCAATATGCCTATTGGAACGGGCTGAAGTCGCAAAAACTGTATGCATGTGCACCGTAACTATAAATTAAAATCGTTAGACATACAAAATGAAACGCGAAAAATAATAGACAATGAGATTATAAAGTACCTATGGGAATTTAAAATGCACTACATGAACAAAGTAACTATACAGGGACGGGAAAACGGGAGGCCTAGGCCTCACCCACCCGGCCCTCATTAAAAGCACCAACATACTAAATAGATTTAAGGAAATTAAATCAGAGTCCAATATAGCTTGGCAGGGACTCTATATATATTTTTTCGGTTTCTCTATGAAGCAGAGAAATGAGATCTATAAAAATAATAAATTAACAAAACTAATAGATGTGCCACGAAAATTAAGACCGATAAAAGAACCACTAAATAAATATAGGGACGCTAGGGAATATGGGAAATTGACAAAAAAAATCAACATACAAATGGATTACTGAAGAAACTATAAAAAAGGATAAAAACAAAATAGAGCAAGAAAACATAAACATTAATTGGGATAGGGTCTGGGGAAACTGAGTCAAATTAGGATCACTTAATATACAGAGCTTCTGCTTCAAATACATGCATGATGCGTGGTTGACAGGAGAGTTCGCAGTGAGACGGCATATGATCAGAGTATCGCCGAAATGTCCATTGTGCAAAAACTTTAATTTCACACAAAAACATACAATGGTCCAATGCGAAAAAAATAGACCAGGGAGAGTTGCCTAGATATTAAAAATCAAGGCAACTCAACCATATAATGGTAAACAATTTTTATATATAGATGGAAACTTCACAAAAAATTGACTCTACAAAATGACAGATTTTATAGTTAGGAATATGAGAGCATGCGGCCAGATTATCATAATTGCGAAACACAATAGATAGGGAAATAAAAACTGGGGGGGGGGAATACAGGGATCTCAGGAGGAGAAGTACTGGTAAGGAAAACACGGGGATACATCACATGGCGCCACGCGAAGTTGGCAGGCCCATGGAAGAGCTGGGAAAAGAACTCTCCTAGAGAAAAGCCAGCACAACAACACAGGTGAAATACATTAGATAGGATTAGATAAGGTAAAAATGTGTTTCTCAAAAAAGCATGCTAACCAAATATAGTTTCTAGTGACCTAACATCACAACTGCTCTGTATAGTTCGTGAAAAAGAACTATACAGAGAGCCCGTTTTAAAAGGCCAATAAATAAATAAATACTTTCGGGTTGGATTAGTTGTAATAATATAAATAAATAAAGGACCAACATAGTCGAAATAGGTGAACTACAAAAAAAATATTAAAAAAATGTACAGATCCCGCTTCGAACACAATCGACCTAGAGAAGTAAATAAGGAAATATACAAGTCTAGGCACGATATAATTACAATCATTAAAACACTAAGGAAAAAGGGTGAATAACCCATGATAAATAAATCTAGATACACCGGACTTGTAGCAAATTCAAAAATCTATAAAGATAAACGAACGTATTCAAATTTAAAAGCAAACAAGTGAAGACCGTCTAGGGGTCAAATCATTGATATACAACTGGGAAATTTGATTAATAGAAAGACAATCCTGACAAAACATACTGTATATATATATATGCAACATACAAATAGCACAACACCAATAGCATACACAGGATGCAAGGAACCCCTAGCCAGGGTTAACTATCGGGGAAAAAAAAGAGATGGGGGATTCAGGATGGTTAACTAAAACCCGACCTGAGGAAATCATCTCAATAGAAACATTAGGGACCAAAAACGCTCCTATTTATGATATAATCCCGATGGGAAAAAATTAAGGTTAGGATTTTTGCATAATTCTTGATGTTATTGGCTTCAAATAATCTGTGAAAAACGACGGCAATGTCTTATCATAGTAGCTCATGTGAAAATGAAAACTACAAATAATTCACTACAAAATAGAAACACAATGGTAAATGATTCACAGTGACTAAACAATGGAAAGATGGATACAGTTTACACAGCTAGCAAACAATGTCGAATTTTACTCATGTAGTAAAATAAATTCACTCATGGTGAAATCATACAAACAATATATATATATATATATATATATATATATATATATATATATATATATATATATATATATATATATATATATATATCGTCATAGGAGCAATTTATCTCTATAGTCCCGATATATACAGTGGGTTTTATGAACCACAAAAGTTAGCCCACGGCTACACGATTACATGCAAGGAGATACACCTTGTCGTCAGAACACTTTTTTTCAGCTCTACGGCTGCTAAAATTCAGCTTTACAGCTGCTACAAATAATTCTTGTGTTTGGCTTGACAGTTTGCATAATGCAGACCTTGATCACTCCGATTCATAGAACGCTCTAGTCCATCTAGTCATTCTGGGCACCCCATAAAACTCTACATGTTCCGGATGCCTCTGGAAACTAGACTCTGGACAGCACCGGACAATACAGGACACTCCAATTAATGGACACTCCAGATACTGGACAACTGAAAACATATCCAATACCGTGTACTATATGACTTGGACATAAAAATGTAATAACGTTATACACGGTAAGTTATATAGATAACATGACCGGCACAATAATTACAAACGACAAATTCTATTAAAAAAATAACCCAGCTTGATAAGAATCCTTCTGTACTAAATATTTCTTAAAAATTTAGCCTTATATTACTACGATAAATCCTTTGCTATGTCATAAACAAGAATATAAACGTATGCATTATTATGCGTACACCACAGCAAAAAAAAAACTTGAAAAAATTGACGCGGTATTACAGTAGTGTTATCGTATATAAGAGAAATAATAAGCATACTTACCTCTACAGCTGTAGATGTGCGAATGCTTATGGTAGATCACTGACTGACAAGACAATCCGTTATTTAAAGAGCTTTACATGCGGTGAGGTATTTATACACATATATTGTCTGTGCATTAAAGGCATTCGGTTCATCTATTCAAAATCACTTTGCACGTGCGCCATATGATGTATCGAATTCACTATTTTGAAATACGATACAATATACATTATTCACCCTAGGGAATCGTTGTATTCCAAAAAGAAAACTAGTACACGAATTTAATAAATAAATAAAAAGGCTTTTTACAATTCCGTTACAACTTATTCCTTCGTTAACAGTATATTAGGATAGCATTTTTAGTAAAAGTGTTATAATTGACATTTTCTCTAAATTGTATTAAAGTAATGTTTTATTCATCAATATTAAAGTAAGTTTCTAAAATATATTAAGATTAATTTCTTTTATTTTTAAAGCACATATATATATATATATATATATATATATATATATATATATATATATATATATATATATATATATATATATATATATATATATATATATATATATGGAATGAAAATAAACGCTGCGCAAGCGAAAAAAAAAAAACAAGGCAATGTACATCGCCGTGCTGTATAAAACCAGTAAGAGTAACTAAGCTATACGAATGTATATTGTTGTTTGGAATAAGTATATGATTCTGCAAGCCACGCAGATTTCAAGATTATGCATTGGCGAATTTCCAATCCTTTGACTAAGAGTCGGTCTAACTTTCGGTTTGAATGACGTAAAACAAAATGGTTCTTATCTAATGGAGAATAAGCAACTCTGCTAGCCTGTTCTACTGAGGGATGGCCATATTTGGTCTTGACCTGCACCAGACTAATATAAATAAACGCGCATATCGCCCAGGTCAATTCCTCATACCCAGAAACTAGCAAGAGTTTGTATTTTTCATTACATGTAAAATTGATATGTTTGCAGCATTGTTCACTTAATTATTTTATTTATAATATATTGTAATATAATGCTTAAATGTTTTAAAGAATTTATATTTAATTATATTTATGGTAATTTTTATTGTAAAAGACGAATTCGCTACCAACTTCATGTTTATATTTAATGTTGAAATAAAAGTATTCTCCAAGCAAGAAAGAATAATGACTAGCAACATATTACAAATCAATATTCTATTTTAAAATGAGTAAAATGCATTTCTTTAAATTAATTGTTGCATTAATTACAGCTATTACATTTTATACTTTGGCTATCATGAAATTGATCGATAATTAACTATTTGTATACTATTCTAAATGCAGAAATTATACGAATGAATGATGGAAAGCTTAGTAGGAAAGTGCAGTTTTATATGTATTTCATGTATTTTGATTATAAAGTTTATAGATGTGTTTCTAGAATGTAGTAATATATGTGTTGATTATTTAAATAAAATTCCTCATACCCAGAAGCTAGCAAGAGTTTGTATTTTTCATTACAGATGTAGCTGTATCCCATGATGCATCGTGGCGACACTCTTTTAAGAGAGCCTGAACTAGTTCTTCTCTCTCTCTCTCTCTCTCTCTCTCTCTCTCTCTCTCTCTCTCTCTCTCTCTCTCTCTCTCCATGGAAATTGACGTTCCTTAACTTAAGAATAATTGCTTCTCATAGCAAGAAATGAGAAGAAGGTTATGAAAAGCTAATCACAAACTTTTACATAACAAACTTTCAGAACAGGTAACCTATTGCTTATATTGTTTGGTTTTAGAAACTACTCGAACCATTTATTTAAAAAGCTCTGATCCATAGTCCATTTTTGCGATCCATAGTCGGTCTAGATTGTTTTGGTGTTTGTTCCGTCATAACAATAATATCTTTCATCGCAGTTCTTATCGTCGATCCAGTTTTATCAGAAACATGAACACTAAAGCGTATTTGCTAAAGACATAAATTACAGTCAAAAATTATCTTTTGTTATCGTTGTACTGTGCAATGATCTGCATATCTACGAGATATATCGTCAAGATATCATCAACTGCGTTTGCGACGACCTTTTGGTTTAGCGTTGTGAAGCATATGAGTCAGACCTCTGCGTTCCACTGATATCTGACGGAAGCTTGGCAGGCATATGGAAATTTCAACTACGAGGTCAAATAAATGCTACTTTCGGACAAATATTTTCCCTGGGTTTAGAAGGATCTAATGATAATTTAAGATGGACGACGCAGTATTTAGAACAGAGTCTTCGTATTAGTGCTTCTCGTCAATTTAGACTTGATCCTGAATTTACCATAAATATTTACTCGTATTTCCAGATTCATGTTTTCGGCGCTACAGGTACTTATCCAGGTTTAACGATGTTTCAGATATATACACTAGACAACCTTTGCGATTTTAATGTGATTATAAACTATAATTTATAAAATATGAATGGTTTTATATAACGATCGTTTATGGATCAAACCCTATTATGTTTGACGACGTCAACGATTCAATAGCATGTACATGTATTGGTAATAAACTAAGAAATAAATATTGCTGTCGCATCAAAGTTTGTTTCGTATTTATTTAGACTAATTTGAGAGACCATAGAGGGGTTGTGGTGAGAGGAATATGTTGTCGTCCATTACAAAATAAGGTTTAGGGCCAGAGCACCACGTAAATATGACTACTCACTTTGACCACGGCTTCCTGATTTCCAGGTAATAGAAATGTAATTAGTTTGAGATTTTTCTTTGTAACACATTTAGAAATTATTTCATCTGGCTTTGGAAAGCTTTGGAAAGCTTGTAACACCTTCTTCTTCTTCTTCTTCTTCTTCTTCTTCTTCTTCTTCATTATTATTATTATTATTATTATTATTATTATTATTATTATTATTATTATTATTATTATTATTGCTATACTATATGAATTTTTAAATATAGCGTTTCTTGGACTGCTTAAATATACTTCGAATTTGTGTTAATTTATAAATATTAAGCTTGGTTTTTGTAGAAATTAGTTGCTACAAAATTCATGTTACAAATAATGTATTAAAAGTAAAATATCTTTAAAATAACAGGAAATAAAATTCTAGCTGTTAACTGAAATTTAATAAAATAAATTGACTTAAAATATCCTAGGTATTAATCTATTAATCTGTAATATTATACTTGAACAATTTTTGCACCTTTGGCAAATTAAACGGCTTTTAGTTCTGAAATGCGGAAATTATGGAAGTGTGTGAAGTTGGTTAGCCCTAATCAATTGAAACATTTTTATTATGTATTTTGCAGGTATTATGTATCATTTGTCTTCGATATCTAGTGTAGTTTTTTAATTTTAATAAAAGAATTACTGCTGTACACTTTGACCACGACTTACCATTTTCCAGGTAAGAGTAATGTACGTAGTTAAAGTTCAAGATTTGTCTGTGAAACATATTTGTAAATTATTTCATGTGCCTACTAAAATCTTGTAACATGTTAGTAGTAGTAGTATTAGTAGTAGTAGTAGTAGTAGTAGCTGTAGTAGCAGCAACGGAAATAGTAGTATTGCTATATAATATACATTTCTAAATATAGTGTTTCCTGGATTTAAATTTTTTAAATTAGATTCATAAGCTTGTTATTATGCAGAAATGGTTTGATACCAACTCCATGCTACAAATAATTTCTTTAGAAAAAAAACACCTTCGAAATTACAAGAAATAATATTCTGCTACAGAATTCAAATTTTAAAAAATACATTGATTGAAAATAACCTTGTATTAATTTGTAATATTTTACTCTTGAGCATTTTTGCACTACTGGAATTTATTTAGCTTTTTATTATGAAATACGTAAATTATAGAATTGTATGTAATTTTTCTTCTACATCTAGTGTAAATTGTTTGATTTAAATTAAAACAATTGTTGCTGTACACTTTGACCTCGACTTCCTGTTTCCCAGTTCGATCCAGTACCTCTTCGAACATATTAGTGAAGTAACACCATATCGCTTGAGTGACACCACCGCTTAAGAACTTAAGGAAGTCAGAATTGTCTCCCTCTATTTAGATCTAAGACCACGACAACGTGGGAAGGAGATCCATTAACCTTCTCCTAAAATTATTTCATGAAAAATACCATTGGTGAGCACTGCCGACAAATCAATGTGACCTAATTGATTTCTAAAACATGAATGCTACAGAAACAAAAAATAAAAAATAGATAATGTTCTTCTTGTATGGGTTTTAATAAAGCTTATCGATTTTTTTCTACCGACATAATTAGTTCATATTGAATGATTCCGCGGCATGTCATAGCATTCCTTGTATTCAAATTGGCATTATGTTCTTCCGTTGATTTTTCTGTGCAGTGCTTAACATTAACACAAATCTGAGATCAGACAAGTGTGCAGACCTTAGGCATTGCAAATCTGTTGCCAAACAATTGGCCCATAAAAACTTTCCATCAGTCGGTATCAAAAGTTAATAAGCGGAGTTTTGTTACCTCATAAAACATGTGATAACATGCCCATGCCATGTTAATTAAAATGGTCATGCAATCTTCAACACATTGAGTGAATAACGAGTGCTGATTTTTAAGACAGCACAAACAACTAACCTGACACTCGAGACTACTAATGTCTATTGGTTGTTTTAACTGGCGTCACGATCATGTGCACAAATACCCAGAATACAATGCACGCGTACCTTGCGCCACTACTTTGCTTCCCTAACAAACCACTTTAATTGTTGATACGGACACTTAGTGAAATGATACATAGACTGTGCTAGAAATTAAGTGCCCCATCGAGGAGAGCGGACGTGTTTTTTTGTGCTGGTGAATTGGGATTAATTTCTTGCAAGGAAAGAAAAACGTTGAATCTGCTTCAGAGATATGTTCATCACAAAATTGGCAAGGACCAAGCAAACTGCTAGGAAGTCCACTGGATTATAACTCTGGATAGATTCAACATACCCAGGTATAATCGGTGAGTGGCGGTAAACAATACTCACCATTTGTGCCAGGTAGTAAGTAGTACATGTATACTACTGGCTACTAGACTTTGCAAAATATTTGATTTTCAGTATATAGATTTTTTCATTTTCATTTTTCAGCATTCATATCATATGAAAGGATGTCAGACACTAGACTTTGGTGAAATAGACAAATTACCAAGACAGACGGAAGTTTTGACGTCCTTGAAAATCCTTGGAATAGACATAGACGGGATTTTTGGTCTCCAATATGGGGGGAAAAAAATAAATACAATCTATACCCTAAGCAATACAGACCACTAATCAAGCAATCAGAACTGCAGATACAAGGACATAGGGTCAAGATCTCAATAACAGAACCAATGGTCAGAGAGATAGAACCGAAGAATCTAGATGTGTTCATATCAGGACTCCCAATTGAGATCAGCTCTGCAGTAGTGATAGACAAATTGATATGTGTACACAAAGAACACACCACACATGAAAAAAAGCCAATGGCTATGGTTTTGAAAACATATTAAACGGAGAAAGAATACTAAAGGTTCCGATAAAGGAGGCGAAGAAAATTCCAGCCTACTTCTATATTATGGGGTTCCTAGTGAAATCATGGTACAAGGGGTGCGAGGAACACAGACCCTGAAGGTTCCGATAAAGGAGGCGAAGAAAATTCCAGCCTACTTCTATATTATGGGGTTCCTAGTGAAATCATGGTACAAGGGGTGCGAGGAACACAGACCCTGTCCCAGATGCCGCAATATAGGGCATACCATAAAAAACTGTACTATGCCAAAAACACAGAGAAGCCCCAATGCGGATACGTATGCTTCTAAAGTAATAGGGGCTCCAAAAGAAACAGACGAAACAGAAGAGAAACAAGTGGAGAGATCATTAGAAATTGTGGCAACGGAGGAAAAAGGCTTTCAAACGCCCAGAAAAACGACGAAAAAAAATCGTCTCCACAACCCCTCTCAAGACAAACAACAAATATGCAATATTAACAATTGAGGAGGAGGAAGAAGAATCAGAAGAAATGACCGAAACAATATGTGAATCGGATCTAAGTGGTTTGCGACCGATCACATCGACACCACTACCACCACAACGCAAAAGGAAATGCAAAACCCTGTCGGGATCATCATCTAGTGAAGAGATAGAATTCCCGACTATACAAGAAATTTTGCAGAAAAAATCGGAGCAAAAACAAAGGAAGAGGATAATGGAACGGAAGAAAAATCCAAATCAAGAACCGGCCCTCTCTGACTCTTCAGAATTGGAAAACTCAAGTGATACCAAAGATCCACAAAAACCAAACTCAAACACGGAAATTGAAACTGAAATATAAACGACACAGACCACTGTCTTTAGGGAGACAACGGACAATAGGGAAGAGACAGACGAGAGGCCAATGCCCCCAATTTAAGTAATATCTAAATAACAATAATAATAATAATAATAACAAGCATCATAATTTATTGAAATAATTCGTTTAAGCTTAAATCGTAAAATGAGCAACCTGGAAAACCATAATGGATCATCAATCAACACTAACAGAATAGATAGGGGAAAAATGCACAGGCTATAAAATTAAAACAGTTTGACATGATACTAATTCAAGAGACCCACAACAAACTATCCAAATCATCGATAACAGAACTCGAATCAAAAATGGATGCGATAGTTGTTACAAATGATGCTAACTACAATGACACTAATGCGGGTGTAGCCATCATAATAAGAAATAGAAATAGGCAAAATTGGGAAGTTATAAAAGAAGATAGTAGTCTAAAGGGGAGAGTAATACATTTAAAGCTTAACAAACTACACATTATGAACATTTATTGTCCAGCAACTAGGGAAAGTCACCATGACTTCTTAATAAATTTAAACAATTATTTAAGTAGCTTCACTGCAGAACATCTGATTATGGGGGGAGATTTCAACTGGGTGGGAGAAAATGTAGATCGAACTTGGAAACTAACAACCAAAGACTTACCATCAATGGCAAATATGGGTAAATTATTAAATGTACATAAACTAACTGATGTGTATAGACGTTTAAACTTATTAAAAACGGAATACACACATGAATATGTAAGACAAGGGATAAACGGATCGAGTATAATAAATAAATTTTATGTATCTGATTTTAACCATAAAACATATAAAAAAGCACAAATTTTATATTTTAAAATATCAGATCATAAACAAATAACTTTTGGAAATAGTGATCAAAAATTGTAGATGGGAAAAAGGAGAGTGGAAACTAAACAACTCAGTTTTAGAAGATGATCAATTAATTAGATAAATAAAAGAAGAAATCCCTAAAATACTCACAAACGAAAAGGGAAAAAATATAACGGATATAAAAACGGATTGGGATAAATTTAAGAAAAAAGTATTTAAAAAACTAGCAATATATCACTCAACTAAACGTAAACGGATACAAAAAATGGGAAAATTAGAATTAAAAATAAAAATAAATGAAGACACAACATCAATAAGGGATAAGGAGAGCTACACCATACAACTAGAAAAGCTAGAAGAATGGAAAACAAAGGGAGAAGAAATCAGGGCGGGAAAATTTCACCATCTATACAAAACAGGCAAAGGATTTATATAAACGGGAAGAAAAAAGGAAAAAGGGGTGGGTGGGAGTCACTAGACACATTATTGATAGACGGGGTGGAAGTGACAACTAAAGCAGAAATCATGAAGGGAGTACAAGATTTTTACTCAAAACTCTATACTTCTCAAAACATAGACAACACCATTATAACACAATACTTAAATTCAATACAATGTGTAAAGATTTCAACAGAACACAAAAAACTGTTTGATGGATTCATTTCTGTGGAAGAAGTGCAAACCACAATAAAAAACTTGCAAAAGGTAAATCACCAGGGAGAGATGGCCTCACGGCGGAATTCTATATGAAATTCCAAAGTGAGGTGGCACCAATTTTAGAAAGCTTATACAATGATATATTGCTAAAAAAGGACAAAATGACTAACACAATGAGGGAGGGATTGATTACTATCATCTATAAAGGGAAAGGTGACAGAACTGACTTAAAAAACTGGAGGCCCATCTCCCTCCTTAACACAGACTACAAAATACTAAGTAGAATTTTAGCGAAAAGGATAAAAAAAAACGGAATAAACATGATAGTAAACATTAATCAAACATGCGGTGGTAAAAATAGAAGCATACATAACAATATACTTAACATTAGGACAATTATAGATTTTATAAACGGGTCAAACTCGAAATGTGCTATGGTACTTTTCGACCAGGAGAAAGCTTTCGGCAGATTAGAACACAATTATACGCAAAAAGTACTGGAAAAATTTGGATTTGGGAATAACTTCCAAAAATGGACTAAAATAATGTACAATAAAATAACTGCGAACTGTACAAGTAAATGGGGCGAAAACGGAAAATTTGAAATTCAAAGATCAGTGAGGCAAGGCTGCCCACTATCAATGCTATTATACGTAATAGCGATTGAAATCCTGAGTATCAAAATCAGGAGTAACACCAATATTGAAGGAATAAGAATACCAAACTTAAAAGAGGAATTTAAGATGCTACAACATGCTGATGATTGTACGAACTTTATAAATGATCCAAAATCCTTTCAACACCTACAAAAGGAATATGAAGCCTTTGGAAAAGCATCGGGATCTCAAATAAACCATGACAAAACAGAAATTCTAAAGATAGGAAACTGGAGGGGAAACCACCCGGGTATACCCCCACACTTAATTAAAAATAGAGTAAAAGTCCTAGGAATATTTTTCGGGGCAAACGAAGAAAAAGAAAACTGTCTAGAAGCTAAAAACAAAATAAAGGATGTAATAAATATCTGGGCACTCACGCCACTTAGTCTACTAGAAAGTTTACAGGTTGCAAAAACATATATGTATTAAAATTTGACATATTTACTAAACACTGTGGACATTAACAATAAAACACTAGAAACCATTGATAATGAAATAGTAGACTACATATGGAATTACAAAATACATTACATAAAAAAGTCTACACTATATAGACCTAAAAAATGGGGAGATTAGCCTTACCTAATCCCTGGTTAATTAAATTTAAAAACATAATAAATAGGATTAAAAGGTTAAGTACCACACCACAAACACCATGGGAAGCATTATACATTTTTTGGCTAGGATTCGGAATGCGAAACAGACAAGACATTTACACAAACAACAAATTAGTTAAGAAAATAGACACAACACATTTATATAAGGGAACTAATGAAATTTTATATAAGTATAGGGACAACAAAGAATTATGAGAACTAGATAAAGACAAAACTTATGACTGGATTTTAGAATTAGAAGCAAAAAAGACCAAAAATAAAGTAGAAGAAGAATACCCATATATCAACTGGGACAGAGTTCGGAGGCATTGGTCTAACATCAACTCTCTAAAGGTACAAAGTATAATATACACGTACCTCCACAACGCCTGGCTTACAGGCGAAGTGGCACTTAGACGACGAATGATTCAGACTCCTGTTAGCTGCCCTCTATGCAGAAATGCCCAGTTCACAAAATATCATACTATAACACAATGTGACGAAACAAAGGAAGAATGGATCAAATTAATAATAGAAATAATGAAGGTAGACAAATATGACAGACGCCAATTACCCTTCCTTGACTGAAACTTTAATAAACAATTACTACGACTTATAACGGACTATATAACGAGGACTTTAATAAAATGTGGACCCCTGATGAAGGTTAGAGAATAGCTTTAAAACTTAAAAAATTTAATTTAAATTTTAATTTTTTTTAAATTATAAAAAATATTTTGTCATCTATATTTCAAATATTATGTATACTAAAGGGGAAAGTACATAATGAGGACGCTATGGGGCTATATCACATGGCGCTACGCGAAGTGAGCAGGCCTGTACCAGAGTTTGGAAAAAATACCCAAATATTTTCATTTAGTAATTTCTTCTCTGGGTACTAAACCCATACTTTTCTGCCATGTCTATCTCCCGAAATAGACATGGTTCCCACTAAAGGGATAAATAAACAATTTTGAAACTTTATTACAATTAACTAAAATAAATAATTACAGGACGGCCCTAATTGAGACAGGAACTGTACAACCAAATAAATTTGTACAGATCCTGACTCAAGGCAGACGTACCTAGAAAACACTAAATATTACTAGAGATAAATTGAAGTACAATAAATCTTTAAATTAAACACTTCAATTTATACAAAATTCAAAATCAAAATAACATATAATAAACAAAATATAGGAAATGTGTCATCCCATGAGGGAAAATACAAAGTAAGACAACTATGGAAATATTTGAACAGAAATGGCTATCCTTACAAAAATACAAAGTATATACTTATATATAGCAACACACAAATAGCACCAACACAAATAGCAAACACAAGGATATAAGGAGACCACTAGCCATGGTCAAAAATAAAAAAAAAACGTTGACTGCTAATTGTGGGTAGATCAACTCCCACATAGTAAGGAACTACGAAGGAAACACTAGGGATACAAAAATACCCCTTATCAAATATATTCCCCGATGGGGAATAATTAAATGGGGAGATAAATGGAAAATAAAAAACAACCAAAACAAAATATCGGGGGGGGGGGGGGGAGACACACACAAACATAAAAACATTTTACTTTTTTATTGGGAGGGCACATGTATGGTGCCCCCCCCCCAAAAAAAAAAAAATTAAGTGCCCCATAAGCACAAAACCAAACAAAGCTGGAAGTTCCCTGGCTTTTATAGAAAGACAAAATATTGTAGTTTAAACGCAATAACGCATCTTACTATACAATAGAAATGCATTCATTTCTGACAAACAGGCAATATTATGATTTGTTTTTCAAAAATTGTTTTGTATGCTGTCCCAAAAATTGTCATCGTGAACGAGAATTATTAACAAAGGTGGTTGAGACTGCATTGCTTTTTTAAGATAAAAGGGTAAAAGTCATGCATCCAGTCGGATATGGTTGACATGTGCAACAGAATGTGATATATTACGTTAACCTTACAAAATGAGACACATATATTCAATGATGTGGGTAGCAGAATGTTGATATGAATCGGTTTATGTGGCAAGGGCAGCAAAATGACGGATATGGAATTCAACAAGTTATCTGACGTCACGTGACAACAATGGATTCTGACTATAGAAAATGACTCTGTAACATGCTTGTGACTCAACGTGACCAACTGAAACAGTCATGAGTTTGGACATACAAACATGCTGCAGACTCGAATAGAACAACATTATTTGTTTTCAGAGTATTGTTAAAATAAAACCTTCATTGCAATGTCAAGTGAAAAATTAAAAATATGGACATAATTGCAAGGTGTAAAACCACAAGAACAACATTAGAATCAGATACGGTTAGACATCAGACGAGCATAATAAGACTTGCAATAACAACGATGAGACAGATGAGGATATTAAAGGGGAAATCCTGGTTTTACAAAAATGAAAGCCTGGGGTGCTAGCTAAAACAGGGTTCCAAGCTGTAAATTTCTTGAATTTCGTCCACATCTTGTAATTGGTAAGTAGAGTTTATAGAACAGTCGCTGGCTAGCCAAAAAATAACAGCGGGTCAATCTGATTGATATCAATCACCGATACAAGTGTCGTTGCTTATAATTCACCTCTCAATCAGATACATGTACCTTTTAAACAAACAAGGGAGGAGACACGTCTTACATCAATTCATCTTCGCTAGGTAAATTTCATTGCGGAACAAGGTGGATCAATGAACCTTGGCTATCAAATATGGCATTTTATGGGAATAGTGTTTTGCACAATTTTTTGGGTGACAGAAGTATAGCAATGTTTAGACACCATATACTTCTTATTTTCCAGGTGACGAGGACAATGCAAATAAATATAATTACTAGAAACGTTAAATACACTAAAATTCAAAATACACAATGATTTATATGTTTTCAGTACACCCGCACCCACACTCCACACACCCCACACACTATTTACTGATGCCTGGAAGAAAATAGTGAAAATAAGTATAGTTTAGCCTCTAGTTTTTGCAGGAGCTGTGTTGGGAGTTGATTTGGTCCTGTAGCCCTATGTGGGTTTCGGTCACGAAGTGTTGTAGCATCCGCTCATGTTATGTCAATAATGTTCAGCTTTCTGTATGGGCTGGGCCTATGGCTCTCATCCAAGAGGTGTTCCCATTTCGTGCTGAGAGTTGAGCTAAATTATGTGTTCAACATGTTTCTTGTTCTTGAGTTGAGGAAATGTTGTTAGAATCAGAGTTAGCAATGACTAAATTGAATGTCCATTTCAAATGTCTTCTTCATTGTCAAGATGATAACGTTGACTCGAAGTCAAATAGTGAGAATATTTCTTTTTCAGATGACTGAGGTGTGTCGGATAAATGCACCACTGAATTCCATAAATCATGGCATATATATATATATATATATATATATATATATATATATATATATATATATATATATATATATATATATATATATATATATATATATATATATATATATATATATATATATGTATATATATATATATATATATATATGTATATATATATATATATATATATATATATATATATATATATATATATATAGTAGCGTTTGCAAAGGTTGGAGTGGGATACTTCTAATTAATATATTAATTAAAATATTATGGAAGCTCCACCCTGGCTCGTGAAGTTATAAAGTTAATTTACTGCCGAAATAGGTGTATAGCTCTGAACCCCCAGTCAGCACTGCCGACGGTTAAATTATATAGAGCACGAAGATGAAATTCAAATAAAACAATTTAATAAAGTCGTTAATTTTAAACGATTAACTCAATCACTCGTCCTCCAAGTGATAGCCTACTTTATCTCGTGATTTTCAGTGTGAGTTCGATTTTCCCCTGGCCTTTGGTTCTACTCATCTCTTTATTTCGTTCCTCCAACTCCTCCTGGACTTTTCACCTCTCCCGACTTCTCTCCTTCCTTCTCTTTTCTTCCGTCTCTCTATCGGAAACACTTGGACCGCTATCACTGGTCTGTCCCTCGAAGCTTCCTGTGTAAACCACAAGGCGTTAACATATGGTTTATCGAAATTCACCTCACACTAAATCATCAATTAACCAGCAAGATAAGGCTATTACTTTTTAGGTCACGCATACATACACATCGAAATTCCCACACACTTTCAGGGTAAACAATGGTGTAATAACACGGTATCATACATACATCAATACATTGTGTCACATCACTATATCCAAATATATATCTAATTTCATTGTACTATAATAGTACAACAAACAGACACATGTCTGTACACTACACTATCACGAGCATACACAAATATTCAAATATTCATATTACTAATTTTTCACACTGCAACCATTTCCATGCTACCATTCAATTCAGCAATGGCAAAATCTATAATTGCATGGACAATGTGCTAGTCTACTATAAAATAACCACATAGCGAATTATAATAATATTAACTCTTACGACTTCTAGCTAGCAATATATGATTCTTTACAAATATCAATTAATTCTTCAAAATATGCAAACATATTAACATCACAAAATAATTCTTCCTACTACGATTCTAGTAATAATAATACGTATATCTACGATCTACAATTAAATGAAGTCGCATTCAGCAAAGATTAAACAACTAGCTCACTGACCTTTAGAAGCTGCACTTAGAATCCTGACCAAAAGGCTTTTTCCAAGCCAATAACGCATGGCTGATCGGAGTTGCTATCTTCTGGCAATCTCTCTAACGAACTATAGCGAACTAAATCTTGCTGGCAGGTCTGAGGATATCATACTTAGCCCAAATCAGGGTCCCGTCCCTATCTCGATTCTGATTGGGTAGCGCTGTGGTCCTGTCCAATCGACTAAGCGACCAATTCAACCTGGCTGTCAGTCTGCGGAACAAGAAGATATGGCACGTCCACTCCTTCGGGCAACTTCTTTGATCTGCACAAGCGCTTCCACACCAAGGTGATAATTGCGCTTCTGACGGCCTTGGTCGCCCTTCCCACCCTAGTCACGGCAAACTTACGTAAGGGATAGTGTTAGCCTGCGGTTATGTTTAAGGGGTGTCGTCTGTCTCTGGGTTGTTGGCATCGTCTGTTGTGGCTGTGCAGGCCTACAATATATATATATATATATATATATATATATATATATATATATATATATATATATATATATATATATATATATATATATATATATATTCGATCTGAGCATCATTTTATTCTTAAAAACGTAAAGCTGTCCTGATTCACATGTAGTATCATATTCAGTTGAGTTGCAAAGGAACGATTTATTTAAGAATGGAGTCACGTGGCTTCGAAAACGGGCGTGCTAAGATTTATTTTTTATTTGTCAAAATCTCTGTTATTAAAAGTATGTAATACATTCTACGTGAATAATTTTGGTACTTCCATACGTTACACATTCATTTTATGTATGTATTATGATCCCCCTTTATCCTGTCTGTCCTATCGAATACAAACGACTGACTGCATTACATGTATGTTTGCTAAAATAGAAAATGTAATAAATTCGTATGAAAATCAGTTTAATCAGATTTTATGTTGCTTTAATTATTTTTAAAACATATTCTAATCGTAATAATTTGTCCTCATGATTAATAGTGCAAAACCATCTGTATTTCGGTGTTTATTTCAGTTTTTGAGAGTATTTCGGTCTGACTTTCAGATTTTGATCGTATTTTGGTGTTTATAGTAACTCTAATAAATGTACTGTTCCGGAAAGAAAAAATGGTGGAAGAGCCGTTCCATTACCCCAACCCGACACTAAGAATTTTAACAACGCACCACCCGCACCCCCGTTTATTTCACATCATCCCCTTTACAATGTGTCTGTAATCGTCCCAACTGATGGAGCCAGCCACCAACACTGCCCAGTGGTTCACATCTTTATTTGGCTGTTCCACATTAAAGATGCCATCAGAAAAACTGAACACCACTGATGGCAAACACAAAACCAGACAGGGAAAATCATCTTCAAATAACTTACACAGCTGAATGGATTGGATGTTACCTCCGTGGTCGTAATTTTATCAATATATATCATACGCATGTTTGGTTATATTAGCATTCATCTGCTTTTAAGCAGTTGAAGAAGTATTCCCTCATCTTTTAACTAGAAAGTCTGTCCTTTTCTGCAATTTGTTTAAGAATAAATGACATATTGTAAGTTCCATTTTTTAATGAACTTTTAAATAATATTTATTTATGATCTTTGAATATTTTTTACTTAGTACTTACAATGGAAAATTAAATACCATGTTGCACTTAACATAAAAAAATGTACATTACAACAAAGGGCACAAAAACATTGCATCAAAACTCTCGCAACAAAGTATTGTAATGACTAAACAGAAGCCGTAAGTAGTGGTGAGCAACGAAAATTATTTCTCTAACAAAACGAAGATTAAATCGTGCAATTAAAACTGTGTCCATATCTCATTAAAAGTATTTTGAAGTAAAACCTTCCACAGTCCTTCACCTTTCAGTAGGGAAAACGTATTTCTATAAAACAATTAATTAAATTGTGCAATTATACCTACAAGACAAAAGAGTGACCCCTAATAGCAAATCATTTTATTACAGTTAGAGCTGTCTATAAAAGAATTTATGTGTAGTAGTTTCGTTTAAAGAATTATTTATCATTCCATATCTTCTTTAAAAATACTTCCAAAACACAAAAGTGGTCTGAAGCACACTCCGTTACAGATCATTGCCATCTAACTTCTGTCTGCATAGGATAGAGTCCAGGATTCGACCAATCTGAGTATGTTAGAAAGCTTACAGGTAGCTTCTCGTGGGTCGGTGGTTCTTCCCGAGATTTTCCCGGTTCTTGCTCCACCATTAATACTGGCCACTATGCATAGCAAATCGTGTGCTGAAAAATGGCGTTAAGCCCAACAACAACAACAAAAAGTCTCCCGCAATCTCATGACCCTAATAAGAAGGAATAAAATGGCGGTGATGTTTGATGGCTTGTATCAAGACTGCAACAACCGAGTTAAAGAGGGCAGTCTGATTTTGTAATTCTCCAATGATTTATGTAGAAATTCAGCAACAATATGTGCAATACTTCTATTATGTATTTGTCATTTCTAATTAATTATATATCATTATTATTTCGATGTAACGTTGTTTTAGCTGCTCGTTATGCGCGACGCAAGAACAAAGTCACAGTATGGTATATAGGAGTTTGACCTAGATCTGTTACCAAGGTTTTGAAATACCTCCTGAAGGAAACATGTTAGTTTCGATCCGATTATTTCGTATCTGCGGAACAATATCCCCCAAAGAAGTACATTACCTCAGTTCATTAGGGAAAGTACCATCTTAAGTGAGCTTTCGAAACGAACTTCATCTTCGAAAACGACTTTTATTTATGTTGCATATATAAAATATATTTTAGCATTATCACCTGTGTTATGTGTCATAAATGGTTAGTCATTCTCTGAACCAGTTAACACTATTTTCTTTTATACCCCAACCACTATAAAATACTCTTAAGATGAATAAAATGATCTAGACGCACGCAACCATAATATATCAGGCTTGGGATGTTCACAATCAAACGCCTTCCTCAAGAGTCGACTATAAATCTGTTGTGTATTGTTTTGGTATTTCTTCTTCATTATAAAAGATGTGTATTTTAACCCCTTGCTGTTATTACGTATTCTCAAGGTAAAACGGGCAATATTGACTTCCATGTTTTCTTTTATTTTAGCATCTGCACTGTTTGACGTAGTTTTTTAAATGAAGTTAATATATATATATATATATATATATATATATATATATATATATATATATATATATATATATATATATATATATATATATATATATATATAACAGAGTCTCTGATCTCCTGGTTCTCTGTAATTTTAGCCACATTTCTCGTGAAGGCGCTCCACGGTTTCAAAATAAAACACAATTAGCAGCAGAGAGGGTGAACCCTACAACGTTTTTAGACAAAATTTGATTGAAATCCTAAAACGAGCCGTCCTATAATCTCATTTCAACCAAAAAGAGGGCGAATCCTACAACGTTTTCATTTTCTTGTCTGAAAAACGTTGTACGGATCTACGCCCTATTTTTCGGTTGAAATCTACGAAATCTCATTTTAACTAAAAAAATGAAAACGAAGATTTTTACGATTTTTTAATTAATTTTGGTCGCAACTTGTTGTCATCCACCCTCTCTGCTGCTATGGGTTAATAATTATTTTACGATTTTAACCGAATATTTGATCCAGTCCGATACGATATCGTGTCCGAGGATCATGTAGATTTATTGTTGCGAATCCGTGCGGAGTCGACTGAGCATGACTAAAGAAATCTCGAAATTGATTGAAGTCCATATCAGAACACCATGTCTGCCATATATTTCTAAGAGTATGAGTATCAACGCCGTTGAATACAGAAAGAATATTGCAATTATCTCTGATGACTTTTGGAACCTGAGTGTAGCGTTGAGTGACATATATCACGTCAGTGTTTTTGTGACGCCCCCGGGAAAAGATCCTAGCAGGATTTTTTTGTTTATCCAACATTATATCGTCGTATACGACTAAATTGTTAATATCTCCATCAATATCATCAATACTCGGTGCTTCATCGATATCGGTTATAAAATCAATGGCGTTCTCACCGCTAATTTCTGATGCATTCTCGTTAAAATCTTTTAGCACTTCATAACATCGTTGATCATCTACGCTAGGAGCAATTAAATACAACTTATCCCACTTCATCCATCTCATTATTAAATTGAGCAACAATTGCGTTTTACCGGATCCAGATGGCCCGATTATAATCATCCGGATAGAGTTTGGTAGCGCTGCATGATGCTTAATTGGTTCTCTTGTTTTAGTCGCTGAAAAATCAATTATATCCATATTTCTATACATAAATTATGGATCTATATTGTGTGAAGTGCAAAACGCGTACTGGCACAGATGATGTGACGACAGTTACAACTAAAAATAACCGATCAGCGCTTTCTGGTAAATGCATGCAATGTGGTACAAAGAAATTTAGATTTGTGTCTATGAAATCTGATTTAAAAAAAAACGAGGAGGTGATATCGCAGCCAAATTGGCAAAGCTCCCTGGAACCCCATGGGCAAAGTACCCGGGAGAAAAGCACCTTCCCGGATATAGCTACTGTGGACCGGGAACCAGACTTGATATCAGACTCAATAATCAAAATCAACCCAACCCCGGTGAAGAACCAATAAACGCCATTGATAAGGCCTGTCACCTTCATGATGTTGCTTATAAAAGCAGCAATCTGCAACACAGGCATCTAGCAGATGTGAAATTAATTCATGCGTTAAATGCTATTCCTGATAAATCCTTCAAAGAAAAATTGGCTTCATTTTTGATAAAATCGGCTATGAAAAGTAAATTGATGTTAGGTGCCGGTAATTAATAATATGGAATCAATTTATTATTCCCCAAGAGGATACTGGAGGGGTAAATCAGCAGTCCATAAACTCGCTAGCGCTGCAAAAGTGAAAAAAACCACTGCGGCTAATTGGTTATCCAAACAGGCACTATGGCAAATTTATCTACCACCGCCTAAACAAATTCAATTCTCGCATTTTGATGTGACCGCTCCTAATGAAGTTCATCAGGCTGATATATTATTTCTGCCACATGATCGTGGTTACAAATACGCGCTAACCGTAGTTGATATTGCAAGTCGATACAAAGAAGCAGAACCGTTAAAAACAAAATCAGCCACTGAAGTTGCTTCTGCATTTGAGAGGATTTATCGACGAGGTCCTCTGCACTGGCCAAATCTATTGCAGGTTGATCCTGGTAAGGAATTTCAGGGTGCAGTATTATCTACAATGAAACATCATAATGTCACCATACGACGAGGGCATACTGCGCTACATCGCGATCAGGCCATTGTAGAACGATTTAATCGGACGATTGCTGAGCGGTTATTTGGATATCAATACGCAAAAGAATTCATTCAAGAAAAGCGATCCCGTGAATGGGTTAAAAGATTACCATCTGTGATTACTGCACTGAATAACGAGATTACTAGAACAATCAACATGAAACCTATCAACGCGATTAAAAAGAAGTCAATACCCGTACAACCACAAAAAGATTTCAAAGAACCAATTCTTGGTAGTAATGTCATTGTGAGGTACTTATACGAACCAGGAGAGCTTGAAGGGGGTAGAAAAAGGGCTACTGATCCTATTTGGAGCGTCACTACGCATAAGATATCTAGTATAACACGATCAACTGGTAGACCTCCAGTCTATAAACTGGATTCAACTGCCCCTCAGCGAGGATTCACTCGACAACAATTACAAGTGATTCCCGAGGATACTCAATTACCACCGCATGGTCTTAACTAGCACCGTTGCGTCTATTGCACTCAAGACAAGTCAACATCACATTATTTCTGACATGACCGAGACTGTTATTTTTTCTGTCTACGGTGAATTGGCGAGGATCCTTATCCGAATACTGCCAACGCATTATACAATTGCAACTCGCGCAGTGATTATTCTGTTGTTTCTTCAGCGTAATTATTAATTTAGCATCAATATCAAATTCTCGTTGTTTTTTTTTGTCCTGTTGTTTGTAACCGGAGAGTTTTTTATTAATGATGCTAACATCAATATCATTTATTGTGGTGTCATTATCATCGAAAACAATTCTTCGAAGTTGATTTATTTTTCGTACTCTGGATACTGCGAGATAGACTAAATTCGACCATTCGATGTGATTATCCACCATCCAAACAATTGTATCCGATATAGTCAATCCCTGTGAAGAGTGTATCGTCGCTGCGTATCCTAGCGTCCACGGGGATTTATTAGCACGCAATGCATCTTCAACGACATTGATATCAACCAGCACAATATCATTTAATACGAGAATTTGTTTTTCACTCTGTCCTGGAATATCAACTTCAGTGTTCTGTTTTCGTGTATCCGATGGCCTATAACAAAGGGGTACTGGAAGTGTTGCAAATTTTTGTTTATGCAATTCAAATAACTTCATCTGAAGTGTATCCCTGACTATTTTTCTACTTGCAATTATCAAATCATTTGGTTTCCATGTTTCCCAGAAATCGTTTATTTGAGTTTCTGAAATCACTTCACGCGCTATTTCGCACTGGATTCTATCCGGTTGTAATCTAATTAGTTTCTTAAATTCTCGTAATCGTTCATCAAGTGATCTATAATCAGTGGTGATTTCTTCATAGTAGTCTACAAAACCCTTTAGCCATTCATGTGGAGATGCACCGATAAATGGTGGTGGTTGGCCGTGATCACCGCACATGACGACTTTTGTGTTTTTGTTTAACAACCACTCAAGAAATGTTTGTAATACATCTAATGACACTGTGCATATTTCATCCCAGATTATGATTTCAGGAATGAATTTATCACCCATACGCTCAGGAGTCCATTTGTCACCCTTCCATCGAAAGAAACTATGGTAAGTACAGGCATTTACCCCTCGCTGTATCATCTCTCTGGCGAGTCTGTGAGTCGGTGTTAGCACAATCATGGTTGACCGACGAAATAATTCAATTGCACGAGTTGTCTTTCCTGACCCACCACAACCGTTTAAATAAACTGTTTTATATCTACAGATTGGATCAGATACCGGTGGTGCATTAGAAAATTCTGATTGATTTTCAATACGGTTACAACAAAGATATTTATCATCCATGGCAACGTCTGCGGATTCACAATACTCATGTAGCATCTCCTTTTTAAATCGCCAACACCCCCAATTTTCTTCGGGATCTGTGAATTTAGCTACAGCTGATTTGTACTTATTGTGTATATACATCGAATCAGTGGCCACTCTAACCGCGGTATTAGGAAATCTATTTATCATCGAAAATAGATTAATAGAAGCATAGGCTAGCATTGAACTTCTCAAATGTGTGTACTGGGAATTATATCCATCACAGTAGGTAACAACCGTACCCATTTTCTCACCATTGGATAGAAAAGCATCCTTACGGGATACAAGTTTTCCCTGTTTCATTAAATCCGCTACAATAAAATCGTATTCAGCGACGTCTATGATCAACCGCGAAGAATATTTTGCGTTGTCGTACCGTCCACCTTGAGTGAATTTACCGATTATTCTTCGTCCGAGATCCTTTGCTTGTTCTTTTTTAATTTCAAATAACTTCATAGACAAATTCATGATTTGTTCTTCACTAAAATTCGAAGAATTTCCATCAGGGAATTGTTTTCGTAGTTCTCTGATTATACGATCTAGATCGGGTTGTGGTAGCCAAACTTCTTTCTGAGCTCGATAGCATATAATAGCCTCGGAAACAATCAACGATATTAGCATACCACAATCAATCATATATCTCAATAGCACTATTGGCATCCAGGCCTTTTCAGATAGGTGTTTACCGAGCCAAACATAACTACACGGATGTAACCCTGTAGCTAATTCGAATGATATCACACGAGCGAATCCGGTTAAATCAAAATCAGGTAATGGTCCATTAATCGCAACACGAGTCATTTCATGCGTGGGGTGTCCAAATCGTTTGAAGTACTCAGCGCATTCCCCATATCCGAGAAAACTTCCGGGGTAACACGCGGCTATATCAATTGAAATCATACCATCAAGTGAGTATTTCGTATTCCACAGTCCTCCATGACCAAATTCGACGCAACTCAATTTAACATCCTCGAGAAAATCACTTCGTGTTGGACGCCATGAGTTTTTTTCTCTTGCGAAGTGAGCTACCACTGATGGAATAGTAAAACTATCCGTGAGTAGTTTTTCATGGGAATTCTCCGGTGAAAAATCACTAGCGATTTTTCTCATTCTATTATCTAATTCTTCAACGCGATATAATTCACCATTTGGTTTTACAAATTGATCGAATCCTATTTCGGGATCTTCATCACTTCTAAGTAACCACACTGACACAGGATCATCCTTACACAACGCATTAATAGCATCAAATAATCTCTCTTCATAGAAAACATCCCCGACTAATTCCCCGGAAAATTCCGGTGGGATATATTTCACGGTTCGTTCTCGTGGAAATACTGTTACCGCAGGTGTCCACGCGTGTTTGTTATGATCAATAATCTGTATTGGTGCTCCATTTTTGTTATATTTCGGTTCGTATAAAACCTCTCCGGTTATCGTCATAACGGTTATTGGGAATCGTAATGATGTTTCTAATTTAGCTATATCAGAAATCTTTGCACCGTGTTGTTTCACTGTCAGTTCCCATTCGGTTATTTTCCTACGTCGCAGATCAGTTAGTTTATTTCCTCGGGATGCATTTGTGAAGTGCTCCATTACCCGTGTTGCTACACAATTAAGCCCTGACGAATATTTCATAGGAGCTAGTTTTGCGATATCGGGTTTATCATTTAACGGATATAGCCCATAAACCATTGCTGTTACGGGATAAGATCTTTCGTAGTATGGTTTGTCAATGCCGGTTAGAATTCCTGGTTTGGAATCTCTACTCACAATGACAGCTTTTTTATTCTTGAGGATTGGTTCAAATTTATCCCTAATAATCCATTTGCCATCGACTTCAATAATGAATTTGATTCGGAAAAAATACCGTTTTTCCCCAACACGTGAAATTATCACTGCTGCTTTTTCATCATTCATGGTAGCGTCAACAACACCATCAATTCGAAATGTTGACCAACAATAGGATGCTCCATCACGTTTGAATTCATTAAAACAGTCTCTGATTTTACTAATCATGGCTTTATCAAGAATTGTATTCTTTGGTGTATTAGAAACTATATCGAGATTGAATTGAGCATCTTTCCAGGATAATTTCTTGGACGCTTTTGAAATCCGAAGGATTTTGGGTTTATCGAGATTAAATTTGATACGTTTTTTGGGTCTATCGAGATTAAATTTAGGACTGATTTTCAATAATCTCTTAAACTCTTTCATGTTTCCGTCTCTTGGACGTTTGATACGTTTTTTGGGTCTATCGAGATTAAATTTAGGACTGATTTTCAATAATCTCTTAAACTCTTTCATGTTTCCGTCTCTTGGACGTTTGATACGTTTTTTGGGTCTATCGAGATTAAATTTAGGACTGATTTTCAATAATCTCTTAAACTCTTTCATGTTTCCGTCTCTTGGACGTTTGATACGTTTTTTGGGTCTATCGAGATTAAATTTAGGACTGATTTTCAATAATCTCTTAAACTCCTTATCAGCATTGAATTCAGCATTTTTCGAAGTCAATCTCTTGAACTCTTTCATGCTATACTAAAAACAAGTGTCTAAATGAAAGATTTATGTATAATGAATCCCTGCAAATGGATCAGTCATTGAATTAGACAAATAGTATAGTATAAGAATGACCCAAGAATTCAGACAGCACCCTGTGAGTACAAATTATGAAGCATCCAGTGATGGTGTTGTAAGAAACCGTAGACTGAAGAACCCAGTTGGGTGGGATAATGGTATGGGGTATTTGTTCTTTACTGTTGGAAAGAAGAAATATTACAATCATCGTTTCGTGTACGAGTGTTTCCATGGATTGATCAAAGATGGTTTTGTTATTGATCATATTGATTCTAATCCGAAGAACAATTCTTTATCAAATCTGCAGGCTGTTACACATAGTGAAAATACCAAACGAGGGGGGACTGGGAAATACTCGAAAAAAGCGAGACCTGTGAAATCTTTGAATACAATAACTAACGAAGAAAAAGTATTTAAATAAATATATGAAGCCGGCAAGTATTTCAATATTTGTAGACCCTCTGTACGATATGTTGCAGAGGGGGTTTGTCGATCGGCTATTTCAAAGGGGACGGGACAAAAAATTCGATTTAGTTATGTCTAATACGTCATATTTTTCATTTAGAAATATATCATTATTATAGAATAATGAATTCTGAAAACATGAATAGCATCATATCCGAGATTTCAAAATTGAAAGGTTGGGATATTGAACTATCAGATGGGTTAAATTCTGATCAAATCATGTCTGATTTTCAGGATATAGAATACGGAGTTAACAACAATAAATACATGCTGCCAAAGAAATATGCACTCATCAAAAGAATTCAGAATTCTATTAAGGACTCTCTCGCATTTTCCAGTGACGTAAGTGTGTTCGCTCCGTTGTATACCATCGTAGAACGAATACGAAAAGAATTGGGGTACGAATACGAATTGAAAAAGGAGGTTAATTCTAAAGTTAGAAACCTACGAGCGTTAATTCAAGAAAATGAACAATTTTGATTGACCGACTATTTATCATTATTTGATTGCCCGACCATTTATCATTATTTGATTGTGACCGTCCCTCATAGAGATTTTAATTTTTTTTAGCATTTTTTGATTGATAATGTCAGAAACAGTGAATAAAAAATTGATGGCTGGTTCGGATTGATCAAAAATAGAATGGGGAAAGTGACATTATTAATTATTTTATATACAATTTGGTCACTTTCCCCATCATTGATAGAGCCGTTAAAACACTTCCACGGTGACTTTGTCACTGGTGTTAGGTCGGATTGAAAAATTGTTTTACAATTGAAAAATTGTTTCTGATTTCAAATAATGGTCAATGAAGCATTAACAACCCGATTGGCTCGTGAACGACTGGATGCAATCAGGAGATTTGTACCAATTCGTGACTCTGTACGGAATAAACTACAACAACGACAGAGTTTTCAGACTGATTTTGCTTTGGGATCTGAAGAATTGTTTAAACCAGTAACTACAGCAACGAAGGGGATAGAGCGTGCTATACGGGGGGATGTTCCCGAGACGAAGAAATCTGTTATCGGTGAACTTGAAAAAATAGCAGCGAAAACTGAACAAACAGAACAGGCTGTACAAAAAATGGAATCAAAAAGAACAGTAGATGATTTACGCGTGAGATTTAACGAGGAAGGGTTAGCAGCAATTGATAAGACTGATCCAACAGAAATTCCTGCGCTTGTTGTTAAGACTTATGAAAACAGAAAAAAAATGTTGAAACCAGAACATCATAAATATGTTAGAAGTATAACTCACTGGGCTGATATATTCTATAAGATCAAAACTGAAAAAAGTCAAATTAAGACAGATAGTGCATCATACATCGAATATATCAATGCGGTGGGTATAGTGTATAAACAATTTGAAGAACTAAAACAACAACAAAAACCGCCAAATTGCAAAGGCGGCGACAGCAACCTGCAAAGAAAATATCTTTTTCACCTAAAAAACAACAAATACCACGTGATGATGATGATCTTCTTGGTTATTTACAACCCACGGATGAAGAAAAACAGGATGAAGCAACTGGTTATAGCGGAAGTGGATTAAGAGATTCCAGTGTTTCATGTCCTGGTAGTGTTCTCAGTGATATATCACGATTAGAAGTTCTTGTAGGAGGGTTCCGAGCCGGAAATAACTCACCGGAAATAATTAATGAAGCAGCTGATATCTGTAGACGATTATTTCAGGGTGGTATCATGGATATCAGCACATATCGAGATTTCATTGACGAGTTAGCAAATGGGTATCACAGTGATTAATTGATAAATTGTTTTACAATTGAAAAATTGTTTCTGATTTCAAATAATGATCATACACTACAATCATGATAAACCAACCCCCGTCTACGTAGTTAATTCACGGTTTCCGGTTTATAGAGCATACTACGGAGATGGTTTAGGCAATACCATTGCAGGGTTATTTGCGAGAATGGCTCCAAAAGTGATGCCGTTGGCTAAACAATTAGGAATGAAAGCAATTGATGTTATTCGTGATAAGGGTATTGGTGCTGTTGGAGATCTTGCCGGAAAAGCGTTTTCAACTGCGAAGAATAAATTAACATCATTAGTGAAATCACGGATGAAATCCAAAGGATTTTCAAAACCGTTACCGTCTACAGCGGAAATGCCTGCAAGTGTTAGTAGAATTATAAATAACGCAGTAGATGAAAAATTAGCGTCGATGGTGACTCCCTTGATAAATCAAGAGGACCAAAATAACATGATAGCAAACATGATAGCAGGAAGTGGCTTTAAAAAAACACGACGATGAAATGGAAAATCGCGATTTAGACTCTGATAAATAGAATAAAATGTTCAAAAGATCACCTGATCCAGCGTTTGATATAGACGCCCCAGTTGGCAAGGATGATTCTGTACGCGATTTTCAATTTTATTCCTATCACGCAGTACAACCAGATCTCCGATCGCGAATTGAACTTCAAGTTCATGATACCAGTAAATACTTCCTACCGTGTGAGGCATTTATTGAAGTAGAAGGAGAACTTGTAACAAATGTTGCAGCTGATACCCCATATGACAATAACGCAAATGTCCGAGTTGGTTTTGTTAATAACGGCATAATGGCGTTATTTGAAAGCGCTAGATATCTCATTGATGGAAAAGAAATTGAATCCATTGACCGTGAAGTTGATGTGGCCACAACAATCATAGGGTTAGCGAGATATTCTGATGATTATTCAAGATCAGCGGGTCCATCTATGATGTTTGCAAAGGATACCTCTGATAACGCTGATCACATTCAATTCATTAAAGTGTTAACAGCAAGAGATAATGCAGAAGCCGATCAACAGGAAGCAGCTAATCCAGAACGTCGAACTAGACCCGGAGCTGCGTTTGATATTCTCGGAGGCGTTAATGGTAATCTCAATTTAGGATTTGCAACACGTGTAGCAACGTTGCATGGGCAGCGTCGACGATTTTCATGTGCGATTCCACTGCATCATATATTTGGATTCTGTAGAAACGTCCGAAAAGTTATTTATGGAGCTAAACACACAGTAGCGCTTGTACGAAAGGGTACTGATGATGATGCAATCTGGCGTAATGCTGGGGTTGCTCCCGGTAAAGTCATTTTAACAAAACTATCATTGTGGATGCCAGTGTTAACTCCATCAATCACCGAAGAACAACGACTACTATCATTTATGGACCAAGGAGGAAAGTCGTTGTTAAGCTGGTTATCAGTGACTACGGATATTAAACAAGACAGTGTTGATGGTACATTCACATGGCACCTGGCATCAAAACAAGGTGTTTCAGCTCCACGTCATATATTCGTAGCGTTACAGAATAATGCGCGAGTTGGTAATCAAGAACGAAGCCATATGATATTTGATCAGTTAGGTGTTAATGAAGTCTCGCTGAGAATAAACGGACAGCAGGAACCATCCGAGGATATACAACTTGATTACGGTCAGAATCATATTGCACGCGTGTATCATAACCTATTGTCGTTTATGGCACGTGATCAAAATGTGGATACTGGTTTGCAAATATCACAATTGGATTTTAAAAGCCTCTATCCGATTTATTACTTTTCGCTGGAACATCTTGATTTGATGAGACAATCTGTCGTTGATATACACTTTAGAGCCCGTGTAACCCGTCCGACTGGTCCACCAGTTGGTGGGGTACCTCCTATCCTTATCCCGAATTATAGAGCGGTTGCTGTCATTCTCAGCGACAAATCAATGCTACTTGAAGGTGTTGGTGGAAGAATGAGAGTGGTAGATGCCCCAGTAGAAAATCTTTGATTTTCAAAAACATGTAATTGAAATTGTAAACGATTTAGAATCAATCTATTATGTATAATGTCATATAGTGTTATTAGTGTTGCGTTAACTCCTGGTCAATTAAAAAAATTGCAATCGGAATCGGCTAAAAAATGTGGAACCACAATCACGTTGAAACCCAACCAAATGACTGGTGGTGCAAATAAACTATCGCTGACAACTCGTCAGGTGAAACATTTCAATGATGCACTTGTAGCCAAAAAAGGTGTTCAGATTACTCTTTCTGCGGCTGCTATCAAAAATATGATTAAAACAGGCGGTATATTCCCGTTGTTAGCTGCGATACCAGCATTGATTGCAGCGGCTGCCCCAGCGGTGGCTAAAGCAGCGGCGTTAGGAGCCGTTGGTACTGCAGCAGGAATGGCGTTGAAAAAGGCAACTGGGAAAGGATATAAAAAAAAGGGACGATCCGTTCACGGATTGGGTCTAAGACTACCAGGAACCCCGTATTCGTGGTACAGCGGAAAGGGTCTAAGACTACCAGGAACGATTTATTAATTCAGAAATCTTCGATTTCCGAACCTATGGTTCCAATGTCCAATTTTGATTTAATGGATGCTGCTAAAAAACTAGCGATTAAAAACTTCAGAGGTGTCTTTATGAAAGATCAATTACCACATCAACCAAACAGCGTTGAAACCGGAATCATTAATTTAGATAACAGCACCGGACCCGGAACTCACTGGGTTACATACGCTATTGATCCACGTGGGATTGTCTATTTTGATTCATATGGATTAGCCCCACCAAAAGAGTTTTTGCGTTATATAAAAACCCTTCCAATGAAGACTTGGTATTCTACGCTACCAACACAACAAATGAATGACCCACCAATATGTGGCAGCGAAGTATTAAATGTCCTTAACGCTATTTCTAACTCCTTGAGTAACCCAAGCGGAAAACCACCACATGTTGTCGTTAATGAATACACTAGTAATCGCTGGAAATCGAAACGATTTTAAAGAGAGAAAGAGTTTTACAATAACATGATTGATATTTGGGGGAGATCATTGAAACCCAAACCCGATGGCACTGCACCCCCTGATTCTCTCAAGGATATAAAAAAAACAATCAAAGATGAAATCGCTGAGACGTTGAACTTAACAAGTGTTGACCCGAACGAAATAGTTGTATTTCAAGACAAACAGGGTAAATTGAAAACCAGTAATATTTCTCTGGATGATATTTTGGTTAAACAACAAAACGCAATCGAGAACACCGTTGCGTTATTTTCCGATCAGGGTAAACTCAAACCGGGTGTAATCGTTTCGACGATTACAGATCGATTAAAAACTATCAACGATGAGTTAAACAATTCTCTGTTTGTACTAACAACACTTGAATCTAAAATTGAAGAAAACGGAAAACAGTTTTCAGTTTTTCGTAGAAATATCATTGATAAATTTATTGGAACCCAGTTGGATAAAATAGAAATAAAGCTCCCTGATATTAAAAAATCCATCGATGAGACGAAAAACTTCATCGAAGCCGTCAAAGGTGATTTTTCGAGGATGATAACAATCATTGAAAAAACAAAAATTCCTCATGAGAAAACCAACAACGTAGTATATACAATCCAACACGGATCATTTGAGTGGACACCTGCAAACAACAAATTAGATATCACTGCAACCGTTAAGGGTATTTATCGATTAACACTAGTGACACCATTGAGTCAATTTAATATTTCATCGTCCAGTTCATCCGGGGTCAATAATACGATTTCAACGATCATCGACAAGAATACAACTGAAAAGTTCACAATCACAGCTACTGATAAAAATTTGATTGGGGTTTCAGTAACCTGGTATGTTGAATTCGTAGCGGATTTAAGTAAATAACTAAATTGAAAGGATTTCACAATTGAAAACGCTAGCTTTTTTAAAATAACAATGATTTCATCAACGCAATGTCGCTATGATCAGGTCAGAGAATTTCAGACTAGACTCAAAACCCTCGCCGAGGAGTATCAAATAAAAATAAAAAAATACCGACGAAAAATCACTGCAATTGATATTATTATATACTCGGTGTCAAGCGTTCTCACTGGCGCCGGAATAATACTTGCATCGGTTACAATGATTGCCCCGGTCGTAGTTCCAATTTGCATTTCTGCGGTGGCTACAATCGGGGGTATATCAACCGGGATAGCAAAAAAGATATCATCATGCAGCCAGAGTAAACTGCAGAATTACTTACTTCAATTTCATATTGCATCAACCGCATATTCGCAGTTATCCCTGATGATATCGTCGTCACTCGATAATACAATTATATCAGATAGTGAATTCTCAGAGATGGTCAGTATTTTTGATTCCGCGATATCGAAATTAGAGCGACAACATGAATATAATAACAATGACAACATCGATGGAATTAGAAAACACGAACCCAAAAAACAAAATGATCTCAATAATATCAACATTACCAGATTGTGAGTTCTCAGTGATGGTCAGTATTTATGATTCCTCGATACCAAAATTAGAAATACAACATGAGTATAATAACAATGACGACACCGCAGGAATTACTTCAACGAATAGTGGAGAACACGAACCCAGTACAAACAAGCATGATATCAATAACATCAACGAATCCAGAATTCAGTGTGAATTTCCCCTCTCCGGTCCCAGTGAAGGAGATAGCGCTAGCAAAATTACGAGTATACCATAGTTGGCCTAATATCAGATCAAAATCATTTGGTGGTCAACAACCGAATAATTCACTGGTGTTTGCAAATAAGAATAAGGACGACGGTACCCCAGACTGGAAAGTTGTTTCGATACCAACAGGGTCATACCAAATCGAACAAATCAATGATGAATTCGCGCGTAGAATAAAATCGATTACTGGAAAAGAATCAAAAATAGCTATAACAGTTCATGAACCGACGCTATCATCCGCAATTGAGATAAACTCAGAAGGATATGTCGTAGATATCTATCAGAGTTCTATTAGAACCGTACTAGGATGGCCTGAATTACCACCAGGGGGAAAAACCGTTGATTTACCAGAACCACAAAAAACTGATTATATCACCGACAGAATAAAACCTGATAATCCAATAAGGAGTTATAAAGATCACCAATTCACTATAGATTTTTTTGGTTTCATATTCGAAAAAAAGGCGGATGGTAGATCATTGTCAGAGTATCCTTTTGCTAAAAAACCTGAAATCGTTAAAAATTTCACAGCAATGAATAATGATTTTTCACTGTTGTTAATATCTCTTAAATCCGGTTCTCTCACCCGAGATGAATTTATCAGCGTCGTAGAAACATGCAATAAAATTATCGACGATATGGAAACATTTAACCTAAAAATTATTCAGGATATATTAGATGAAGATAACCCAAAATCGAGAACAGAATTTGCATTAGACTATAAAATCCGCGTTGAAGATATCCCCACATTCAAACTACCAGGATATAACGTACCAGAACTAAAAAAACTTCTCAGTGACACCATCGATGTTGGTTTTAAAATAATTCATGATGCATGGAAAAAAACAGCATCAGGGGAAATAAAAATCCTCAAACACAATAATGACCCAGATGGTGGCGGCAGGCATATCGCTCCGTTCAACGTGAATATTTCATCGGTGATTGCGCTCAATTTAGTATGTGATGTTATCGAAGGAAGCTATCAAATTAATCTAGAGCAATCAAATCAAGCTCAGCAAGGATATATTCTTTATTCGTTTGCACCAACAGCTCCTCCAGGATTTTTAATTATTGAAAACCCAATTAATCCTGTCTACATGCGATGCCATAATGATTCATTAACAAGAATTAATTTCAAACTCACAGACCAATCTAATAATCTAATTGATCTACAAGAGGAGGTGTTAGCGATTAGTTTGTTTGTGAAATCCTAAAAGGATTTTCGTCCTAAGGACTTTCATCATAAAGACTGGATCAAATCATTTATTATTTTTTGTTAACCCAGAACTGAAAGTTCTAGCAGCAGAGAGGGTGGATGACAACAAGTTGCGACCAAAATTAATTAAAAAATCGTAAAAATCTTCGTTTTCATTTTTTTAGTTAAAATGAGATTTCGTAGATTTCAACGAAATCCTACGGATCGTTTTAAGGATTCAATCAATTTTTTTTGTCTGAAAACGTTGTAGGATTCGCCCTCTTTTTGGTTGAAATGAGATTATAGGACGGCTCGTTTTAGGATTTCAATCAAATTTTGTCTAAAAACGTTGTAGGGTTCACCCTCTCTGCTGCTCAATTGATGTTCATGTTTTAATGCTTCTAGTTTAATCTCGGAAAAACACAAACTCACCTGGGTCAACATCAACGATATCCGGTTGGTACACTCGGTCAAATCTTCATCTGTGGCAAACCTGCTAAAATCCACACATGGGACGCATTGGGTGCGGCATTTGGTATAAAATTAGTCTTACTTTCCAAGTGATAATGTCCATATTTGGGGCCATCCAGCCATGTTTAAGATTGTGCTCCATTCTCATGTTCTCCCTTTCAAGGTCTAATATTTGTCTTTCAATTACGCATTCCCTCTCTAACTGCAACCGGTCATGTTCAGTTTGCTTGTTGGTGTCCTTTGATGTTGAAGTTGCTCTGTGTTTTCTTTAATTTTCTTACAGGATGCATTTCCTCTGTTTCCGAGTGATCTCCTTTTTCACCACTGAAATCTTTCTTCAATATCTGTAAATTAAATTTAATTTCTTGTCTGTTTCCTTTTGGTTCTTTCCGATGCAATGCTCTTCAACAAGTGGTCCTACTTCTTCGTCGATAATGTTATCATGGGTTGTCATTTTAGTGCTTAATTTGTTTATCCATGGTATAACAGGACTCACACAAAGTTAAAGAGTATATACAATAGCAATTTGCAGCTACACTACTCAGACAAAACCTTCGTACATGTGCTGTTTCAATATTACTGTAAAATTTCTAACAACCCTGTTATCCCACAGACGCCATCAAAAATGGTACTGGATACAAATGTTGCAAACAATAACATCCAACACAAATTAGATTCCCATCTAATGCATATGTTTGTGACATATTGGTGCAATGTGAGGGTACTGTGGAGAGTAAAGCCATGGTTACGTACTGACTGGGAATTTAATGGTTGTGTTGCTGATATTTATTGTGTGAGGTAAAGGGTGGGAATGAGAAAGCCTCTGTGTTCTGATCAGAATGGCCTCAGATTACCATCATTCATATGCAGCTTGTTACATGCCATTCATGATTTCACATCAGAAATGCAATTGTCTATACCTTTGATGGTAGCATCAACTTCAGTTGGGTGGCTAGATTTGTATATTTGGGTGTCATCAGCATACAATCCGTGAGACACTTGATGATGATCTATGAGACTTGCGAGCCGCTGAGTGTATAGAATGAATAGAATATGTCCAAGGACAGCCCCTTGTGGAACACCACAACTTAGATCAAATGGGCTGGAGTGTATTCCGTTTGCGGACACAATGTGTATAATGTTGACTAATTAGGACTTGAAGTACATTGTATTGTGAATGTCAAATGAATACAGGAGACGGTGAAGTAATATATCATGGTCTATTGTGCCAAATTATGCAGACAAATCAAGGATGGTGATAACTGTAATCTTTCCGCAATCTAAAGCAGAGAGAATGTCATTAACTGCCGTTAGAAGAGTAGTTTCATTACTGTGACAAGGGCGATAAGCAAACTGTACATTTTTAAAAAGACTGTTTGAATTTAGATGAGATACATGTTGGGTTAGAACAACCTTTTCTAAGGTTGTTTTTAATAACAATGCGAAATTAGAAGCAAGGCGGTATTTCTATTAAATCGTTATGTTCGAATGTTGGTGTCTTCAGCAGGGGCTTTACATTGGCAGTTTTGAACAAATTATGGGAATTCCCCGGATGAAAGAGATAGATATTAATTGATTCACTCGACAATTATGAAAACGTTGACCAGGATTATTCTGGCCAATAGATCCAGTCAGAAGATTATGCTAATTAGAAGAGCCCAGCTGGAGATTAAGCTCGTTGGAAGACCGATTCAGGAGATCAAACATTTATGTAGCCATCATGCGGTTTTATGATCCACCAATTGCATTAACATTGGTGTAATAAACTTTTGTATACTTGATTGTAAGGACTAGCGCTCAAATTCATATTACAACTAATGATGTCTTCTTTATTTTGAGATTTTAAGTTTTAAATTGCAGAATGGCATTTTGAGACGAAAAGGAAAAACATCATTTACACAATGGATATATTATGTGGCTTCTTTTACGGAAATCAAACTTCAAGGCAATGTCTGAATTTTGTATGTATCGCATAAAGCACGTCATTGACAAATGGCTTCAATCCGGCTCGCCATTCAGAAGCGGAAGAATCTCTCTCTCTCTCTCTCTCTCTCTCTCTCTCTCTCTCTCTCTCTCTCTCTCTCTCTCTCTCTCGACAGACAGACAGACAGACAGACAGTCATACACACACAAACACACAGACATACTTACACCGACAGACAGACAAGGAGACGGAGGAAGAGAGACAGACAGACAGACAGTTATACTGCTTATGTAATACGATGAGCATTATAGGAGATTTATCTGTACTGGTTTGTAAGATAGCAATAGAACTAGAGACGTCATCGGTATCGTCTGTAAAAAGAATATACAATGACGTCATCGGTATCGTCTGTAAAAAGAATATACAATGTGCAAACAAAATTCTCGTGACTTCTTACTCAGACTCGGATAATAATGCATTCACGATGTTTTATATTTTTATGAGAACGACGCACACAGTCCTTTTCGGTACTGAATGGTGAGCCGGATTTAAGTAATTTTTCAATGAGGTGCTTTATGCAATACATAACAAAGACATTGCCTTGAAGTTTGATTTCCATAGAAGAAGCCAAATAATGTTATCAAATGTGTACAGTTTCCAACTCGATTCACGTGTAAAACTGTAATTCCAGAAAACATTACTTTTATAGAAAATAATTTTAGACTTAATAATGTTTGTCGTTTTTTTTTTTTTTTGGGGGGGGGGTCTAAATATGCTATTCTGAGATTTAAAACTTGAAATATGCAAATAAATAAGAATATATTAGTAAAAACGAATATACCAATAAATTCAAAGGACTGATTGGTGTTTAAGGGTACCTCTATACATGAAAGATTACATTGTGTGCCAAAACAACTGAAGTAAAGTGTCATGCCCAGTGATACACATCCGTGGCCGAACTGGCCTCCGGATTCGAACCCTCAATCCTTCTGATAGCCAGTCGGAGACGCTAACCACTTAAAGACCACTACTCCATTAAAAAAATAAAATAAAATACGTCAACTTCTAAGATAATGATATCCTAAGAATTTAGTATCTGAACCATTGAAGTGACTGAGCCATTTTAATTATACGACAATATTGATAGCTTTCTAATATTGAGAGAAGCAAGGATCTATAGGCTGTCGAATGCATCATGGGACAAGCAAAAATTAAAGGCTCAGAACTGTGTAAATCTTATGCAGTATCATTACTAATGGATGCTTCGAAATACGTACAACTGGATTTGTGCAGAAATTGCAGATATACATATGACTGGAAATGAAGGTTACAGTTGACTCTCTCTCTCTCTCTCTCTCTCTCTCTCTCACTCTCTCTCTCTCTCTCTCATATTTTTTAAATTCCTTGCGTTTCAATTAAATCATGTTATTGATTTTATCGGAACCTCTCAAAATTATCTCTTCAGTTCCATGCTGATATTGAATCTCATCGATTCGCCCTTTATCTGTATAGTTAATTAATAATAGCGTTAATACATCATTTTATTTTATGTGAATTATATATCCGGATAATATTTTGGCAGTAAGGCTGAATAATTAGATGCATTTTTATTTCAAACTCCTGTAATTACATCCGGAAAATATGGAACGTGACTGTCTCAATGTATCAAGAACCTACCGACCGCTGCCTATATGAACTTCCATGTTCGCTTGGAATGAAGTGTTTCTGATAAATGTACGTTGGAAGAAAACGTCACTTCTTTGTTTTATAGAAATGAAATTTCCAAGCTTACTTTGCACTGTACGTGCTGGGTTCGACTCGTAGCGACGACTTCGCATAACAAATTAAAAAGTCAACTATGTATTACTCGTGATTTTCTCAATTAACTTCAGTTCTTTTCTGTTTTACAAATACCACCCTAAATATTCAAGAATAAGTAAGAAAACTGAAATCAAAATTCCACCAACAGATAATAGCTGAATCTGTCACTATATCGAGATGCAGAAATAATGTTTAACGTTATCGCCAATTTTAACAATAATACACTGATTGATATTTTAATTCCTAGAGTTGGGGTAGATCTGACCGCTCCCAGGTACGGAATTTATCGCTTTGTTATACAGTGATCTAGGAAGCTTGTCGCCTCCTTATATTTGGTCAGATTAACCGGGATGTCACTGAATCGTTTCAATTACACAGCTGATTTTAATCTCGAGTCCCTAAGTAGAAACAAAAGACTAGGTAGTAATTCAACTTGTAGGCTTATTGAAAATGTTTTGTGCGTATTTTAGGTACAGCACGAATTTTACACGATATTTCATTGTATTTATAACGATAGTACTTGAACCAATGAACCGACTAGAAAATCACGTGCACTAAATTATTCCAGATGATAGTTTTGTAGTATACACTTTTCTGACCGTTAAAGTGTTCAGTGATATGTGGATTTATTTACAAACGTAGTTTCTTCTTCGAATATATTTAATAGCACGATATCCATTGTGTTTTATTATTCATTTGATCAAATCTGAAATTATGAACTACTTTATTTAGCGTTCTTACATTTTAAATTGTCACGTTAGTTCTTAGTTTTTTTCATGCATAGAAGAAAGTATTCATTGGTTGGCCGTTTACTGTTCCAATATGCATACTACACGGGTTCCTGAAAAAATTTCCGAAATCAATACCACAACTGTACCATTTATTTTAGCAAGATTTCAGATATGTTGACGCATGACTGAATCTTATTTTTCACTGTGCACCATGTTTTGCATAAGTAGACAGAACAAATAACAAATAATGCAAATACTGGTGTCTTCAACAGTATTAGAACCTAGCTCGGATTTAAGACCTTGCTAACGGTTGAGAAAAGTGTTCAACTCAATATTCAATTATTTCAATAATACAGTGCTAAAACCGGAAGTAATTAATCCGCCACATATGCCACTTAGCAATGAAGTTCCTCGCCAATTAGTACGACGCGGAAACCAAACCAAAATTCTAGTAGACGACATTGTATACTTACTTGATTATCAGTCGTAGAGGTATAATTTCTTTAATTTTCATAATCTAAATAGTCGTTGAATGTGGCATAATATCTAAGTGTATTGGTAATACACAAACATATATGCGGTGAAGATGTGTTGTCGTACCACTCTACACAAAATGGTAAAACACAAACGTACGTGATGTTTGTAGAAGAAAAGACGATACTTTATTGATATTTGAAAATTGTACTTTTAAATGTTTTCCTCTTCGAAATAAATGTGTTTAGAAGGAAGATCGTATCTCTCTATATATGCAATTTTAATACTGATTTGGTCCCTTAACACACAGCTGTAGTCGGAAGATAAGATGGCTTCTCTTTTTATTACTGAAAATCCAATCCAATTTGTTTATTATCTCTAACCCAGATAAGTCCTCGGGGTATACATTTAAGGATGGTTTAAACAATTGCTGTAGCTTGGTGTACTTGATGAATACCGAAGAAGAGATTATTAAAAGAAGATAGATAATTAGAGCGATAGGTTTTCATTTAACAGGACCAGAGTAGATTAAAATAGGATTTTATTGAACGATGCCATATGTTGATGGCAATATGTTACGGCTCTTTGGTCTTAAATTAAGTAACAGAAAGAAGCGAAACCAACACAGTTAGTAAAATCGACAAATAAATGTATATCAGACTATCTAAGTTACAAAGAGAACATTTAAGAAAAATTGATATTGTTGTGAGTTAAATCTCAAATAATCCTAATTAATAAATCACAGTTCCAAAGTAAAGAATATTCCGAATGAATATCACTAGTATTGAATGTACTGATATACCATAGTCTTGAAAAGATTGATATTACAACAGTCATGATGATCACAATAATAAAGTCATTCATTCAATAAATTCAAAATAATCACAAAGTAGTGGGCTTGTTATCTTAATTGTCAACTAGCACTCTGTAATCCTTACGAATAATTTTAATAAAAGATTCCTTTAATATTATATCTGAACACAAATGAAGATGATTCCATGGACTTATCTAAAGATAGTGATATAAAGGGTAGTAACTTAGGCCATCTTCTTTTTTTGCATGACATTGTGACAAGCATAAGCTCTGATTGTTTGTTTTTTAAGGGTTTAACGCCATTTTTCAGCACACGATTGGCTATACATGGCAGCCAGTATTATTGGTGGAGGAAGAACCCGGGAAACCCCTCCCCCCTCGGAAATAACCACCGACCCACGAGAAGCTAATGGCAAGCTTTCTCACATAACTATATTAGCCGAATCTTAGACTCGAACTCACGCAAATAGAGGTGAGACGGCAGTGATCCGTAACGGAAAGCGCTTTAGACTACTCGTCCACTCGGAGTCCCCAAGCTCTGATTGTTAACTCTTATTATACGCGGATATCAGCACTATATTGGTATAGTTGTGTTACAATTGTTATGTGTTTATGTACGAACTGTGTCGATATTATTTGATTGTTAGTATTGAAAGTTGTGTTCTTTGCTGATTTTTTTAAAAATTATAAGTAGTAGTATATTTATGTAAAATAACTTTTCACTCAAATAATCAATATGAAAGTTCATGATGTAAAAAAAATCTATTGGAGAAAGGTTTACTCCAGCACATAACAATTGGTTAAGTAGGATTATACATACATGTATATATTAGAATCTATTGAATCGTATCGCAGGCAATCACAGGCGAATAAGGACTGATGCGAATTTTTAATAGGGGCTTACGACGATGATGCACTTCACTGGGTGTCATTTTAATCAACACATTTTAAACTTTGAATCGAAATTTAATAATTATGACAGCATATTTCTAAGAGTGAAATTCAAACCAACCATAATAGTCAATCAGATGAATAAGTATGAATTAGGAGACGTATATCTCTAAAAGATAGTTTGAGAGGAAAACGTTCCAAACTCCTTTGAGATTCGAAAAAGATGCTTGCGAAGGATTCTGAATTTTATTTTATAAAATCACAATCACCAGGAGGTTTTTCATCAAGTCCAGCAGACACAATTTAGATCTTTAGTCTGTTTCTGCAGCATTTCTGTCCGTTCACCACATATATTTGCTTATTTCAGTGAAACGTGATGGAACAGAACACTTTACAAAATAACTCAAATTGAAAAAACTTTACAAATTTGATTGAAAATTCCTGTGTTTTTATAAAATATTTGAATTGTTATATAATTACTCTTGCATATTTCCAATGTTGTCCGTTTCATTTTTGTTTGTAAATGATGTCCGTAAATCGGGATGTTTATTTAACTATATCTGATGAAAAAAAAATTAAACTTAATTTCTCACTTAAAATATGTATATGGTCGAGGAAAATGTTTCAGTTCTCTACAAGAAAAAAAACTGTTAGATACCTGGATTTGTTTTATTTTTTTTAATTCAACTCTTTCAGTTGTGTTTATTGTGTGTACATGTTTGTGTGTATGTATGTATGTATGTATGTATGTATGTATGTATGTATGTATGTATGTATGTATGTATGTATGTATGTATGTATGTATGTATGTATGTATGTATGTATGTATGTATGTATGTATGTATGTATGTATGTATGTATGTATGTATGTATGTATATGTGTGTGTGTGTGTGTGTGTGTTTGTGTGTGTAAGACAGAGACAGAGATTGAAAGTGAGACATGGCTTATGTACAAAGATAGCCATTATGATAGATTCCACTTTTTTGAACTCTAAGATATAACAGAACTAGAGCGGTCGCCAGTGTTATCGGGTAATATAATGATAATATGTAAATACAGTTCTAAAGACTTTCGACTTCTCTCAGACACACAGTATAATGCATTCGCGAGGTTGTAAACTAATTGAAAAGGAAAAGCATGAAATTATCTTGTTTACTATTTTATGCAAAAGATGCTTACAGACAGTTTCTCTTTAAATGGTGTTCCAGATTTGATCCGGTTCACATGAAGTACATGCCAGCTTTCAATGACAGGTTTGAGAGAATACATAAAAATACTGAGATATCGCCTCAAAGTTTGATTTCCGTAGAAGAAGCCAACGAATGTTATAAAATGTGCTATGGCTCTGCGGTCTTAAACTAATTAACAGGAAAAAGCGAAAACCAACAAAGTTAGTAAATTTCAATATAAAGTGAAAATGTCGAATGAACTTACATTATTGCGATAAAAATTTCAATTTTGAATGTGCTGATGTACTAGTAACCTGGAGTATGACATAATCCAGAATATCCTTGAAATAATTCACGATATGCTCAAATTAGTGATTTAGTCTAAGTATATTTGAGCACTTTATAATTCCAATGACTAATTTAAATAAAATATTCATCTCAAATATTAACTGAACACAACTAAAATAATTGATTCTCTTTCCGTTGATAAGATATGATTAAGTCATTCCGAAGTAAACAGCATTGATATAAAAAGGTAAGCCACATCAACATAACCAGAATGAGTTTCAGTTTCCCATTAAATTCATAAAGAAATTGCTACGAAAACAATTTTAGTTTCTGAATAAAGTTAGACCTTGAGCTCAACGTCTGTAAACATGTTTACCTTCAAGTAATACTGATCTTAGCATATGATCTAAAATCATAGACAATAATTAGCTGTGTAATATAAAGTTTATATAAAAAACGGTAAATTCAATAACTGATCAACGTCAACCACATAATACAAATTAAATATAATATACATATTATCATGGATAAAAGTAAAAGCATAATACAAATAAAATATACAAAACAAATGTGCATAACCTTCAACTAGAATTCAGATGCAAATCAGTTAGTTCCAAAACTGTTATATTTAGAGAAAATGATTTTAGATTTAGATGCCGTTTGTCTTCTTTGTATCTAAGTATGCCTTCTGAAATTTAGAAATTGAAAAATGCCAAAAAAGAAGAACTATTGGTAGACAACAAAGAAAGATATACAATCTAATGACTGATTACTGTTTGACGGCACATGAAATATTGCATTGTGCCAACGCAACTAGTAAAATATGTGTTGTCATGGTACACACACACACACACACACACACACACACACACACACACACACACACACACACACACAACTGGTATTAAAATAAAAAATGGTTGGATTGATTTTGTTGAGGTGAATGGTTTTGATAAACATAAATCTAACATCGTAGCATAGGTCAAGTCTGGATCGTATGTATTTATCGTAACCGGTTATTATAGCGGATGGAGTCAAGTAACGCCATGGATAAATAATCAGCCTGGTCATCAACGAATAACAATACCTACATCATTCTTTCTAAATCTTTTATATATACGACATCAATATCATTGAGACCTAAAGTAATACAGTTTAAGACAATTTACGTCTGTCTTTCCATGCCACTGCTAAACTGTCTTTGCTGTTTGTGTTTAAGATCAGACATGTTATATACGTAATGGATTCTGACTGTGGTGATGAGGTTGCGTAATGTACCAGCAAAGGATGCTTACATGGGTGCTAATTTTGTGTCACTTGCCGACGAATATATGCATCATAGTAGTGTTAAAAGACCCTTGCATACAATCAAATACAATGATGCTAAGCTTCAAATAGAACAATACTATTGGGACCACCCTAATGTGTCAATACCATCTCGAGGTCAGCTTAGAGTATTTGCATTAGCACTAGGTGCGAAAATACTTCTATATCATTTTTACATTGGGAAGTGGTATTCACCGACGTACCCACTCCGGTTACTTTCAACAATGAATATTTTCGACCGATTTTTTTATCTAATGAAACAAAAAGATCTCGAATGTTTTTTTGTTTTTTTAACAGGGATGCACTTGTCAATATAGAAGGTTTTGGGTGAAGGTAATGGATTGATGCAAAGGTAACGGCGTAATCGGCGTATTTATAAATAAAAAGGAAAATTGATTAGATGTGTGTATGTGTGTGTGTGTGTGTGTGTGTGTGTGTGTGTGTGCGTACTGCACCTGGACGTGATGAGATTGGGCTGGGTCCGTTTGTGGTGCATATGTACTTCAGGATTGTATAATTAGTAGAAGATCTACGATAAACCTTCAATGTTACCGACGTGAAAACATAATCGCAGCGGAGAAACAACTACGAGATGAAATGAGCAAAAGAACTGCGTTGATTGTAAAGTACAGACGCGCGTGTTAGGTGGTACTTGCTATTTGCGGCTTTGAAGCATCAGCAACGGTAGATCATGGTGTACCTCAAATCACGGCAATGGAAAACATCGTAAATGCACCAATTTTAATTAGTGTCGTAGTGTCGGGGCTATATCATTATTAGCCATTGTTCCTAGTAGTGCTAGCAAGTTAAATTCGATACTTTTATAGTCACTAAACTGCAGCTGCAAAAGACAGTCGCAACAGAATCAATACACTGTATCCTTGGTTATCAAGGTAAAAATAATTAGCGTGACTAAATTGGAAATTGTTTTGTCGGAAAGGGAAAAGCACCAACAACTCCGAGTACATCTAAGAAAAAATGAGGGTACGGATTTACAGACAATAAATTCTTGTAATGATAAGCACAAATAGTAATTGTGAGCCAACAAGATATTTTCAACTATTTCGCTGAAAATATTCAGCTACATTGCGATATAAGCAAATGCCGTTTTGACCCGGTCAGATTAATTAAAAATAACTTATCTCTCTCTCTCTGAACTAAAACGCACGTATGATTGATCGTTTGATACAATCTGCATCAGTTGTGATGATGTAATTAAACAGCAATTTTTAAATAGCCTGGGAGGAGCTGATGGCTTACTGCATTCATATGGGCCATTTTGAACGAGTTTTTCTGAGTAAAACTGCATGACCTTGGAAGTGCAGTGTTAGTCAAGAAAGAAAAAAAAAGAGTTCATATTTTCTAATACAAGAGCAGCTATTGTTTATTATATGATATTTTTTTAACTTAAGGTTTAATTATAAAAGAATACACTTCAAGAAATAATTTAAATCAATTTATAGTGTATTCCTAAAAAGATATACAGCCGTAGATTTATCGATTCACAATAACATTAATCTTGCGTTCGTAGCAACCCCTCCCTACAATCTTTGAAGAGCTTTTTCGCGCTCTCGACATTAGTTTCAATAATTATCGTTTTGCTCTACTTAAAATTGAAATTTAGATGAATATTGTGAATTAAGGCACATTGAAGCACCTTTTCCATTTCAACTGATAGGGATGGATTTTGTTTTTTTCTGTTGATCCAATTCCACTTGTGATGAATTAGATTTATTAGGTTAATTCCATACGATGTTCATGCAATTTGAACAGTTAAATCTACTGTTCATGTGTTTCTGTTCTGTCATGGCTTGTTGGAAATCATATTGTGGGGAAAATTTAATTGAGTCTATATTTATCGTCATTCTTAGTTCCAGCTAAAGTGTATCACTCACACACTCTTTGTTGGACGTTCCAAATCAATGATTCTATCGCTAGCCTAACATTTTACCAAAATAGTCAAACTGAGAAAAGTTCAAAGCAGTCAATGGGTGACAGTTCATTTAGACGGGGCATTTAAGACTTCTTCGTTGTCTTGGCGTATTGGCTCTGAAGTCCTTAGTGTCATTTCAAAATCTTCAGATGCATTGTTTTCTGGAATTGTCTCTTTTGTCTGACTTGTACACAGTTACTTTTCTGATAGATCTGCAATAGCCCTTGGCCTCAGTATGCTTTATGTATGCTATTTTTATATACCCTAGAGAACAACAGTCATAGTCTGACCCATTCTAATTGCGAAACATTACGAATATTATTCCTAAATAATTGTTTAAATGATCAGAATATTATTATCAATTACTGTGTCTCTGACATTCATATGTGAATATCCATTTCATTCTTTTGCTGCTTTGAAAGTGAACTCGTCCACATCATTAACTTTATTACATCTATGTATCATATATCTTTAGACGCAAATGTCTTGCAGTATGACATCGTGTAGTATGAAGAAATAATGCACGATACTGACAATGTAAAAAGGTTTAATGGAGACAAAATTAATATATATTGATGATGGATACATCACTGCCGGTTGTCTAATATCAGTATTTAGCCAAAAGAAAGTGCAAACGTTTTCGCTACAATCGTGTATTAACAATGCATCGGTTGCGTATTTCTTGTATGTAGCTTATTTGCCAAATTTTTGCAGTAGAGGCTGAGGGTTTGGGTCAGGAACCATCGGGAGGAAATTTGCAAACCTGCATTCCAATACTACTAAGCAAGACGAACCTATCAAAGCTCTGAAGAAACAACGAGCAAAGGTAATCGAAAGTCAACTTGACGTACTGAATCGGATTATTGAAGAACTGTCTTTCGGTCTTTGGGGCTAGAGAAATGACTGAGGAAAATATCAAAGATATTCAGATATGACACGAATATACGTAATTGGCTACAAGCATCTGACATTAGCCAAATAAATTCATCCTTAGAAAGAAAAGCAAGGCAAGAAAAAATAGACCAGTGTTTTCAAAAATGGATGGAAATATCAAAGTATAATGATTCAATTGTTCTTTAAAACAAAATATATTGGTTCTGATCGGCGAGAAAATGCAAATGAAAATGCAGCTTGTAGAAACACAGCTAATAGCTAATAATTCCTGCGGGCAATAATAACCTCAAAATGTTTATGCTACAGAAATTCGACCTGTCCCAGCCCAACAACTAAAAGCATGCCTACAACCATCATTATCCGAAGTTCCAAAACTGAAGTTTTAAAGCTGGCTTTTGTTTTACTGCGCCAGAAACAACTATCATGGCAACAACTTGATTTGATATTGCAACATATGACATCGCCACAACCTACTGCAGAGTCAAGATCGAGGATTCGAGTTAAAGCAACTACTGCAGAATGGACAAAAATGCATCAACAAACGCGGGTAAATTAAAAATCTAATACAAACATAAGCCGAGCTGTTTACTGCTCGAAGGCTGCTTGAAAGCGACATAAAAACTGCCGTTTAACTCTACAATGACATTACAGAATGACTGTACCACTTTCTTCAACAAAGCATGCCTAATAAAGCAAAGTAAAACACTATTATATGAAGATCTGATATAAGTCAAATGTCGCAAACTAGTTATTTTAAATCCATGTTGGCATTACGAAGTAGCAATCATTTTGCCGCCCGATACAACACGTCTTTATAATTATCAACGGTTACTCGTTATGAAATTGATCTGATTTATGCAGAACTATGGAACTTATGTCCTAATATTACAATAAAAAAATAACAAGTTTATGTATTTTATCTATAAAATAAAACCGAAACAAATTTAACCATAACTCCTGGGGCATGGCAAACCCATTCAATTGCATGCACTTCATATGAAGTTTGCTTGCCGAAGTACAATGTGAGTGATGATTTTATACAATAGAAGATAGATGCGATTATATACAATTTGACATGAGCTGGACTTATTTTGAGCCAATTGGCTATGATCTAATTAGAAATCATTGTTATTTTGTGGCTAGTGATTTCGATGCTGCCCATAACCAGTGAAGTATTCATCTGAAGATGCAAGGTTCTATTTTGGTGATACCGCATAATTTGAGTGTCATTAATTCTCATTTGGTCGTAAAGGATTTTGGAAATTTTCACAGAGACCTTACTCATCTTTCTTTCACTTGGTAATCAACGTTATCTATCTATCTATCTATCTATCTATCTATCTATCTATCTATCTATCTATCTATCTATCTATCTATCTATCTATCTATCTATCTATCTATCTATCTATCTATCTATCTATCTATCCCTTAGTCTTGCCGACCGTTGGGAAACTACTGATGACCTGACAACCAGCTTCCTCCATTCAAATCTGTTCTCTGGTACTCTCACTGTGTCACTCAGCTTCAGACCTGTCCACTCTGAGATGCTATCCTCCCATATTTTCCTCTGTCTTCCTCTCCTTCACTCTCCCTGCACAGTACCTTGCATGATTGTCTTAGCAAGCCCTGTTGATCGTGTGACATGTCCATACCATTTCATTTTGCGCTTTTTCACAATGGTCAATAGCTCTTCATAGGGCCCAATGGCTTGCTTAATTCTGTTTCCCACTTCCTTATTCGTGACATGATCTCTATATGTAATGCCGAGCAACCTTCAAAAACATTTCATTTCAACAGCTTGTATCCTCCTTTCGAGATCCGCTGTGAGGGTCCATGACTCATAGGCATATAGGAATACAGATGCAACCAAGGAGCGCATCAGTCTGATTTTTGAGCTGACTGAGGTGTTTCTGTCTTTCCAAACTGTCTTCAGCCTTGCCATTGTTATTGTCAGCGCAATCCTGGATAATATTTCTGGTTTCGATCCCTCGTCTGCCACGATGGCTCCTAAGTACTTGAATCTATGAACTGTTTCCAGTTTTTGGCCACTAATCATGATGTCAGTGCTGATGCCACTGGTGTTGTTGGTCATCAATTTGGTCTTATCTGCACTGATTTTCATACCAAAAGCAGTAGCTGTCCTGTCCAGTTTTTCCACCAACTGAGCTAGCTCCTCCTCATTGCCTGCAAGACCATCGATGTCATCAGCAAAGCGCAGATTCGTTATTATTCTGCCTCCAATACTAACAGTTCCTTCCTCCAGTGCATCTGTCATGATTTTTTCAATGAAGATGTTGAAGAGAGTAGGTGAAAGCAAGCAGCCCTGTCTGACTCCCACAGTTGTCCTAAACCAATCTCCTATTTGACCGTTGAAGCATACTGCGCTGGTGGCCTTGCTGTAAAGGCTTTCTGTGACTTTGATCAGGTTAGCGTTGATGTTGTACAGCTTCATGGTGAACCAACGTTTTATTGATCATAAAATAAATGATTACAGCTAACAAAATTTAATTTCGCATGTCTTGTAAAGAAATGAAGTTTCATAATATTACTTAGATACCGGAAAATTAACACCATATTTACAAACTAAGACTTCGTTACAAGGATAGATACAAAATAGGCTTACAGGTTACATAGCAAATTGAGAAATATTGAGTTATTACGCGTATTCAACTCGAATAGCATGCTAAATGTCGCTAATCAATACCATAACTTCAATGTATCCTCTCTGGCATCGATGGCGAAAATTTTCCACTCGATAGTTCTGCTTCTTGCACTTAAAAAATCTACTTCCTTGCTGACTTCGACTATAATTATTTCCTTAGTCATTTGGTTCCATTCTCGGAATCGTGAATCTATATTTACTTTATGCATCAATTAGTAGCAGTTCAGTTTTCGTCATTTGTGCTGCACCCCTTTTTCACTTTTCATTATTTAACTCGTACCTCCCTTAGATATACAAAGATGACAGTTGTTTTTATAATTATTTTGATGATAATTATTGCACATTACAATTTTGAGGTAAACTTGCTCTACTGCAGGAATTTACCTAATGCAATAATTAGCAACAATGTTGTCTGTTTACTTGTGTTGAGCTGTTTTCACTCACCTCATATCTTTTTATATGTGACAGTTTTATTAGGATGAAGATGCTATTAAATATTGCACATTTAACGGAAAAGTTACTTAACTCAATTTTTTAGTTTTAGGTTTACTTAATATTTTCCTTTTTGCCTTGCGTGTGGCACTCTACTGTGCATACCAAGGATTTCACATAGAAAATCGCTGATATGATTGACGTTTTAAACATCGGCATGGAAATTTCATTCGTAGAAATGAAAACCTGAAGTGACAGGTGTGGAAACGCCTATAGTGGAAAAACAAGAAAACCTTGTGATACTTTCAAGATGTTAAGTAATATATATATTTGCTATTACTGGACGTTGGCTTTGTACAGTGATTCTGACATATAAATACATTACGTGCCGAGTCCTACTTCCACACAACTAAGACAATAATGCTCATTACAAATTATCACTAAGACTAAGCAACGTAAACACTTTTCAGACTGGTTTGCGCAATATTAGCGCGGCAAAAGTCACAATGAGATTGTTTGAATTCATCATTTCCATTACAGATTACTTTCCCTCAAGAATCCTATTTTACCGTGCATATAAACTAGTTTGTGATATTGTTTTTCATGTGTGTGATAGATATTCTGTTGAAAATGTAAAATCATACGATTCATGAATGCAGATCGTGTGTGTAAAATGCATCTAGAAGAGATCCAACTCATAGAAACAGAATAATAGAAATATCAGTCCTTCATCATTGACGAAACCTCACGACATTACATCACGTACAGATACAAAGATATTTATCTATAAACTAATACAAGATAAAAAAAAAGCTAATGCAAAGACACAAAGTGAAAGACATAATAAATATAACAGCATTTGGGAGAGATATGTTATAAGAATGCAAGATAACATGTGTTTATCGAGATTTAAATGGATTTTGACTAATGATGCGTTGTTGGCAATAATTGTTAAATTTCCTGACTGCTAGTGTTTTAAACAAAGACCTACTTAAATTTATCTTCTAATCAATGGTTAGTTGATTTAAATCCCAATAAAACTAAATTTATGGCCCGATCCATACAATCTCATCGGGAACAACTTCTAATCAAAGCTATCATTATCAGGAATGTCACTTCTCAAATACTTGGGTCTAACATTAGATGAAACCTGTGTTTGAACTATACATGTACAGAAAATAATTACAAAAACATGAAAAAGGATAGACATACTACAACGTTCTAAACGAAATTTGACAGACCTTCAAGAAGGCGCTACTAGAATTGACTGAAAATATTTTTATTATGACATGGCTCCATAATACATACGGGCATTGATCCCTTTAAGTGTCCAGTCGATGAGATATATACAAGTTCATATTATCTCTGTCGATCCTAGTACAACAATCTTGTCTTTCACTTCCTCGTATCGAATCAGATGAATGTTTTTCTTTGAGTTCCGTCATAAAAAATATAAAGTGGCGCGTTCGCCGATCTCGGCAGCAAACGTTGACTCGTCAACAACTCTGTCATCAAAGATTAGTGTACTCAGCGACGCTCTGGTGCAGATACACAGGGTAAGACACCATCTCATCGAGAGGACAATGGCGTGAGATCAGGTAGATGTTCTGCTAGAGAATGTCCAAAAGATACTAGAAGCATATGATGAGAGGTATCATCAGCAACAGCAGCATGGAGAAGAGTGGAATATGGTTGTTGGAAAGTGATAAAATCACTGTCTCCAACACAAAGATAAATCATGTAGTGAAGCACATGGCGCAACCTTGCCGTCCTGGATATTGTCGCGATTAGCAACAGCCGAAGACGACAGTTAATGGCGTTTTGGGGCCACTTATGTGTCTTAGAAACACGAAAATACTAAGCAATTGCCATTTGTTTTTGCTTGCGTGTTTCAGCATGTCCTTCACCGTCTGCTAAATGGAACTAACCATTTCTACTCATGTAGATTAGTGGATATGCAGGTATTTGTATTAAGTCTTATTCTCACAATCTCCCAGTCACAATGATGATTTTTATGATCAAATAAGAGGAATAGTTTATATGAGGTCCGCAAATCTTATCTTGACTTGTAGTGTGTGTTTCACCGACGAATGTTTTCCTTCACTCGCGTTCTGTAAAGCAGACGTGTTTTCCTTCACGACTTTGCTTATAGCATATAAATCGGACTGTTAGTCAGTGTTTGGACTATCCCATCATTTATCTATTCATTGCATTCACTCTCAGAAGAAGCTTACGTGTATTCTCAGCTACATGTTGCAGCATATTCACGAATTCAGGAGACAGTCAACCGCACCACACCACCACCATTCACAATGCACAGCATTTTCTGAAGAAGATTGTAACCCTCCAAGCAAGTTCGTCCAGCTTGCGTGGTCCAACAGATCGCAAAGGAGCAAGCCAAGTTGTAACGACCAGCCGACGAGGCCTAGCAACCCGCCTTTCAGCCCGCCAGCCAGAACGATCTGCAGACGAGGATAATGTATACTGTAACAGACGCCCAAACACAGAATTCAGGGACACAGAACAATGATCAGAACTCTATGTTCAAAATGGCTGCTTAGTAATACCGAACGCAAATACAGAGCTTTGAGTTAATATCACAGAAAACTGCTCAATATACACAACAGAGGTTTTGGACCATAATTGAAGCCATTAAATGGGTCCAATCCACCAACATCCGTAAAGACACAATCATCAGTGATTCGCTTAGCGTGTTACGATTGCTGGAAACCCGCAAGTATATCAGTCGAGATAAGTTTGCTACTTAGAAATATGCAACAACAACAAAAAAAGACAACAGACAACTAGAATTTGTGTGGGTAAAATCTCACCTTAAAATCACAGGAAAACACAAAGGGAATCTAGTAGCAAAAACAAAACTCAAAGAGTTGTACCCAATCTCACTCGATTATAGCACTAAATGAATCTATAGCACTATCGGTAAGGAAATGATAAGAAAAAGTCAGCAGGTTTGGGATAATAGTTAAAAAGGACGCATACTGTATCCGTTAAAAAGAAAATATGCGGAAAATAAAAATACTCATACTCATACAGAAATCCCCAGAACATCATCAATAGAATCAAGATTGAAAAAACAAACATTTTTTTCAGTAGTTTTGGAATGTACCTTCCAAAGAAAAGGGCTTGGGGCTTGAATTGCCCTCATTTTCCAGCTCCCGAAAATCAAAGCAATGTCTTTAACTTTTGCAAGCAATATCAAGCACAACGAGAAATCTTTAGGGCCAAGCAAAAATCTTTAGGATCTCCAATGACCTAGCAGGAAGTTCTAGAACACAGTAAATCCAACATCGATTTCAAGTACAATAATATATTGTACTTCCTGAAAGAAAAGGGTAAGGAAGGAAAAATATAACCCTACTTAGTAGGTACGATTTTAGATCAACAAGGTCATCCATATTATCCTCTCATTTCCTTTCGTTTCCACCATTCACTCCAAGTCCATAGTACCACAGTACCAATCACTGTCTACTAAACATCGTTGTTGTCGGGCATTATGAGAAACGCAGGGAGAACACTCCGGCGGGTAAAGGACGCGAGCCTGGATTCGCCTGTGCGCGGACCCAATCTAGCATCCGGTGGAATGGAACTCCCTGCCAATTTTACGTCCGACACAGAAAGTGTAAAGACCCACTGGACAATCTGAAAAGTCTGCAATGTATATCTTAATTAGTAATTTCGAGATGCAAATCTATACCCAACCCAAAGAAACACTCACACACATAACAACCTATGTCCAAAGTACCTTAGCACCAATCCACTATACATCGATCTTGTCGGGCCTTGTCAGAAGCGCAAATGTAACACTCAGACAGTGAACGGCATGAGTTGTTAGGTCGGTTAATACATGAATTCGCTGGTGCAGGGACTCAGATCTAGCCTCAGCTGGAATGGAATTCGCTACCTCTATCTAGTACGTCTGACACATGAAAGCTGTAAATACAAATTGGACATTAATATGTGGCATAAGGCGCCAAATTATATAGATAAGGTCTCTAATACCCAAGTCACCAGGCCCACCGCACAAGGTGGAATACAACCTACCATCATTCAATTTTGAACCCAAATTTATCAAAACGTCGCTAAAGTTATAAACCATACCCCACTCAAAATATAAAAAAGCTTGTCTTACCCAGTTCATAAATAATCATAAACATCGCAGAGTCAACATTTTTCAAAATTGTGCAAGACGACACATTTACTTTCGGAAAACGGATAAAAATACATTCCAGGATGTTAGCACGACTCCCTTACTGTCTCCATCCCTTCCTCACTGTCATCCGGGATATTTAAATCAATTAGTGTGCCATGCACACATTAAAGCGTTGAGGGCTTCACCCCGAAGCTCCATGCATCTCTCTCTACAAACCTACAACGAGGGTTTTTACCACTCGCACATGCCTGATGAATGATAATGATTTTAATTCTATTTCATAATTATCATCAGCGTTTGGCCTATTTCATCGTTATCCTCAGCGTTGGGCCTTCATTTTTAATTGTTCACCAAGATGAATAGCTAGTCACCACTCACCACTGCAGAGTCCAAATCATGATGGAAGCCCTCAAATTTAAAGAGAGTATAGCGTCTCTTTGAACGGGTTGAACTGTACCTGAGATATTAATTAAACATAGCATATAAAAACTTTCAAAATTACTATAACCATTGTACTACATAAACGTTTCTACATGGATACGGACTATAGAAAAACAAATAAATTGCATAACCATTCCACTTGTGTTCACACGTGTCTCTATGTCAAAGCTGATTACATTTGTAAGATAGGATCTCCTCGGTGTCTCCACGTGTAATCCTTCAGGCGTAACGTTAATGCCACCTCCTGATCCACCGCCTGTACCCCCAATTGACTCACACACACACATATATATATATATATATATATATATATATATATATATATATATATATATATATATATATATATAGTTGGATGTATTTTAATCGTACTGCGTTAACATAGCTATTTGAATACTATGCTCCATCGAAAACCAAACATAAATTTTTTTTAAAAAATGTGCCATGTTACTTCAACGAGCCGACAACGTTCTTAAAATAGTTATGTATATTTATTCGTTATAGAAGAACTACACACATGTTTTAGATAACATAAAAATAGAGAAAGATCAAATAATAGCATGATTTTGTTTGAATTGCTTTGCGTGAATTCCGTTGCAGATTTATTGGAGTACTTTATGTATCTGGATGGATGGTGTCACAAATCAAAGTAAACACGTTTAAAGAAACCGAATACAGCAACATTTTCATCCAGTGAAACAAATTTAATGTCAGACGTAAATGAAATCGACCAATTAAATTCTGACTAGAGCTGAGTGAAGGGCCCATTAAATAATACCCTGTGGAGTTACCTTGTTTTGGTCATTGATCGATGCCGTTTTATGGCTTCTATAACTAATATTCATTATTAGACTTTTCATGACGCACTGACACCAGATTATTGATTTTAATCTTCTGTTATTGAAGTTATCGGATTTCCCTCCTTTGGGTTTTCTTATTATTATCGAGGCGACAAAACACGTGTCCTTAGACATCTATGAAAGTTTAGTCGCTGCCTGACTCTGGAACTTGTGCAAATACAAAACATGGTACATTTATCTGTAATTTTATATCATTGGTTTAATGCCCTTCTATGTTAATATTCCATCCTTGGTATAAACTATCGCCGAGATTATTAAAATTATACAGATTCTCTCCATCTTTTCTAACATTTGTACGTTCTAAACGTCGGTAACTTCTCATAATCATTTGTCTGTATTGTTTTATTTATATCCTGGAATTAATATACCTTCATATAAATGATTAACCACGGGAATTGAGCGTTTTACAGTTGTTTTTATATTTAAAAAAAAAAACTTAAGTCTGTTTTCTTCGTATTAGTTTTGAATATCTTCTATGTTACTATTCAAGTTTGTATCGATTTTTATAAAAGCAATACAATTGAATGCAATAAGCGGAATTTATCTCTTTTGCCAAATATGGACCTTTAGTTTGGAGTCCTTATACAGACGTTTACTGCTGTCTACCCAACCCCCTTTTCGGATTGTGCTGTATTACCTTCGATCTTATTATTTTGGCTTTATCATTCATTCCCCTCCTTCAGGAAATAATCCGGATGCAAATATATCCATGATATTTACCTGTATTGATCATAAGCTGAGTTTTTGCCTATTTTTGATAAATGCATTTATTGATTGGTAATTTGTTTGGGAAAAGGTGCTTTTGTTGTCCTTGCCAAACTCTTGAAAAGCTGGTCTCATTTTCAATCGTTGTATATTTCAGTTTCACCCAGTGATTATCAACGCCATCATGAAACCATGACAAGATATGTCAAAACACTTCATTCAGCCATGTCGCCGACGTAGGGGCGGTCTCAAAACACCTCTACTAGCTACGTTGCCGATGCTGAGGCGGTTATTCGTTATCAATGCAAATCGCATGTGTATTTTAAATTACTACAATCGACCCAACTAGCTCGCTCACTCAAATGCGACAGAGCCTGACACGAGGAAGGAAGCGGAATGTGAATGGTAGGAAGAAACAACTCAGAAAATTGTAGTGCATATCTGATTTTGGAAACAAAGGGTATGTCATTTCCTTATTTATTTAACAGATTTTATGCAAATTTAAATAACATTTGATCATTCAGTTTTGTTGTTTTCAGTTATGTTTCCTTTTCCTGTTAAATTTTCATTTACGGATTAAATATCGCAGGTTTTATTATTCCTGAAATTTTAAACAATTAGGGAATAATTCCAATGAATCATTTTATGTTCCGAAAGCGCAACAGAATATTTCTTCAAAATAACTTTTATTTATTTACAATTCCTTTCCTCATTCATAAATTAATACTATCAAAATTTGGAGTTAATGTAGTACATTTGCTATTTATATTTTGAGAATCTCTGTTTTTATTTACTTATTTGTTTAGAAACAGCTTATGTTATACACAATGTTTGCGTTGCATTTTCTACTTCATTGTTTCAAATTTCTTTTAAATTCCTCTACATAGTTTCGCATATATATATATATATATATATATATATATATATATATATATATATATATATATATATATATATATATATATATATATGTATGTATATATATATGTATATATATGTATATATATATATATATATATATATATATATATATATATATATATATATATATATATAAACCTTTTGATCCAGTTTAAGAAAAAGATAACAGGATGATTGAAATATTAAATGTTTTTATTCATACAATAATATTATTGCAAGATAAATATTTGTCATTTTTGTTAAAGAAGGTAAGAAAATATTTGTCAATTTCACCTTTAAAAACGCTTTATCTACTGTTGCCTATTCTCATGACTTTTATTCTATATGTAACACGTATAATTTCACCTCATCACTTCACATTTAAAGTCCGCAGTTTTTTGTTATGTGATAAATTGATAAATAGATTCTAACATACGTGCTAATTTAACAATACGTTTATGAAACGATTATATCCAGTAAGGCAACAGGTAATATTATTGGATCAAATTAATATATTTATCTAAGAACATATATTTATGAATGAATGGTTGCTTTCGTAACTCACCTTATTATTTTAACCGGTCTTCCGTAATAATGTTAATAATTCTGCAGACGAAATAAATGGCAAGACTTGAATGTCTCACAATGTTTGGATGCTATAGAAAATGTTGGTCTATATCAAGAATTTAACTTTGTACTTTAAAGGGTTTTACATTTTTTGGGACATGCATTTATATATGATTTTGACAGTTTTGTCTTCATGTCACACACGCAGGCATGCACAAGCGCATACCTACATACCTACCGACCGTCCGACAGACAGACATGCATACATACATACATACATACGTACGTACGTACGCACGCACGCACGCACGCACGCACGCGCACACACACACACACACACACACATACACACATACACACATACATACATACATACATACATACATACATACATACATACATACATACATACATACATACATAGAATGGCACACCTTTCTTGTACTTCCCAGGAAATGGACAAGGACCCAACGGTTCTTATTATTCTGCAAAAACACTTTCAATTTCGCATTGTGGAGCCAGTATATAAGCTTATGAAGTATGTAAGTCATGCGAAGTTAGCACGTATAAATTGTATGCAACTCGTCCGATTTTACACTTTGCATTTATCTTTTTCATGAATGAAACCCGAACAAGAACAGTACTTTGCTGTTGTCGTTTTACTGTGGCATCTTTGCATCGTATCGTGTGCATCAGCCATCTTTTTGCCAAATTTATATCACACTGTTTTCTATATGTGTTCATTGCATCACGATTATCAAAGGTTACGCCAATAGTTTAAAATATTAAATGATGTGACAAAATTGCTTTCCATCGAATATTACCATCCTGATATATAAATGCTTCCAATTTCTTTATTAACTGACTTGTTGGACAAAAGTAATGGACACGACTTGTTAGGTTTCCTTATATAAATCTGAAGACCGGTAGGTTTTCTTCTTCTAAATGTTTAATGACATATATTTAAAAATATAAAAGGATGGCTACTAGACATTCATCTATAATATATAGTAAGGGTGGTATTAAATATTAATGACTAACTAAATTAACGAATGACGGGCGAACATAAAACTTAATTCATATAGTATGTGTATTAGTCGCAGAGCTGCTTTTTATTCTTAGTAATCTATTTAGTTTTTATTGTGTGGGCTGTTTAATTTTGAAAAGTGAAAAAAGGCATTTTGTGGCTGAGGCAGGAATCATACTGCTTATAAAACATTGCATTGTGGAGGTTAGGGTCTTTGGTTTTGGAATATTATTTGTATTGTGGGAGTCAGAATGGGATGTTGAAGTCTGGAAAATGAAAATAAGAGGCTTCGCGGAGTGATCTAGGAAGAAATGGGTTATACCGAGTTTATTGTGTGTGATATGATGTATGTTCTTGAAAATTTATTTGTGTTATAGAGGTGGGGAAAGGGATTGATTTAGAAAAATGAAATTAAGGCTAGTCGTAGCCTGAGCAAGAACACCCTATAACATTGATTACATTTTTCCCAGTTTATCCTGCTTTAGTCTTCAAGTAGAGCATATACGTATTTCGATTTCAACGAAATGAATTCGCTTGTGTGATTCTCATAGAACTTGGCAAACGAAATGCATCAGTCACAGTTCATTTGTGACAGTTGCCGGACAGCTACACTTACAGTACCAGCTCTTTGTGTCTTCGTTTGTAAGGTGTTACTTATATCTGATTTAATATATATTTTTAATTGTTTGTTTGTCAATTTTAAATAATTTTTATTTTTCATTTCATGTTTATGTAATGTAAATGTTTTAATTAGACAAGTTTTTCAGAACATCGGTTGACCTGAATTATTCTTTGGCAAAAAACTAATGTTGACCTAGATCCTGACCTTGATTCACGATTAGTGTCCACCACATAAACAGGTTTTATTTAGAGTTTTAAAATGTTTGGTCGCTGTCAATATCATGATGGGACTGGTGAACTAATAAGTAAACAACTTTTTACTTTTAAAGTAAAACGGTTGGTTCTCGTCAGGGTCATTTATTATTACGTGATATAAACGATCACGCGACTTCCTCCCCTCCCTTTTTTTCTTGATTTTGCAGCTTGGGAATTTTTGAAACTGCGTATTAGAATACGATATAATTTTGTTTTAATAAAATATATTTAATTTCGGGCTTTTGACAAAAAACGTTAGGTCATTTTCTTTTGTTGTAGCGAGTTTCTGAATCCATGTTAACATTTCTTCAGTTCTTTTTGGATTTTAAAGGATTAATTTGTATCTCTGGATATATGTGATGTGCTTATACATAATTCTTTGACAAAGACATCGGAGTGTTAAAAAATGCGTTTCCACAAGGGATTGTATATAAACACAAAACAGACTTCAGCAAACGTCATCGTTATCAATCTTTGATTTTCCGAAGGACTCGAACTAGGTTTTATTAGAACATTTCATTACTAGGAATTTGGTAATTTAATTCGTGGATTATTTTTGGATTAGTTTTGGATTTGACCTTTAAAACTTAAGTTCTTTTGCCATTTTTACAATCTTTATCCAGGGAAATTAATTATTTGTTAAATTTTGCACAGGTTGATGTTTACACATTTTCTGTGTTACTGTTTATTAGAGCCTAACACGTAATAAAAGATCGATTGACACATTTAGAAAGCTTTTAAGAGTGTTACGACTCTATGACCTTACACTAAGTAAGAGAAAGAAGCAAAACCAATATGATTGTCAAACTTAACCAATATTTATTTAGTGATAAAAATGAAACCTTCAGAGAAACATGCAGTATTACAAATTAAATTCAAAATAATCAACGTGTTATATTACAAGTAAAGAAGAATAGTGTTCCGAATGAATTACAGGTTCTGAATACTCTGATGTGCCGATATCCTTGAAGATGCTAAAATGTCAATATTGTTCATTTATAAAAAGGCATTGTCCAAACTACTTTGAACGAATTCCCAATAAACCATAAACGTCGATTTAGTTCAGACCGTCATATGAGCATTTAGTAATTTCATAATTCTTTTTAACTATATTACTCGTCTCAAATTAATTCAAAACACAACATTAAGTAATCAATAGACTAAAAATACAAGAACAACAATAACTGGACATGGACATCAAACAAATTATATATATATATATATATATATAAAATCTTTCTCTCTCTCTCTCTCTCTCTCTCTCTCTCTCCATATGATTATATTACGACTCTAAGTTGGATGCAAGAGGTCACGTGTTCGAACACCGGCCGTGTTATACTGGGGACTTATAAAATTGGTACACTGAGCTGGCTCGCTTGGCGCTCATCATTAAGAGATTAGTATTAGGACTTGTCCGCCTGGCTACACCTAACTGTCTTACGTCATTATTTTATCTGTACTCGTTTGAAAAGAGGAAGTAAAAGTATACTTTACACTAATGCTGGATCATCCAGTAACATTGCGAGTTAAAGGAACGAATATAAAAAAACACATACAAAACCATCAAAACGTCTAAACCAAATTGACTAAAACTTGAGTTTCAAAGTGCTGGAGTCGAACAGCACTGAAGAGGCAAGTGATTTGCATACTGTGTGTGCGGAGGATGTGATCACTTTTAATTGATATTTAATACCTTAGACAGTGGGGATACATTTTTATAACCTCATCATGGCGTTAAAATCTGGAAATCAACATCGTGGACACTACTGATGCAGATGTCGATTTTGATGAAAATATAGATAAGGTGTGGGCGATAATATAGCAGTGTGGGCACTAATTATTACCAGTTGTATCTTTTACTCTATCTTTCTTCTGATATGGACAATACTGATGATCCAAATGGACATACGAAAATATCACTACTCATTGCTGACAATACCAATAATTAAACCTTTGGGCAATTGTACTTGGATAACATGATCTTCAGTATTTGATTGGAGTCCAGCGTCAATTGTGAAGGTTTTCACTTCCACGAGTTGTGTCGGATACTTGGCTGTCGTTCTGTTCAAAGTGTGGCTGAAGTCGTTTCCCACGTTAGGTAACACTTCCACGAGTTGCACGTAGAGAATTGCTTCATAGATGACAGTTTTGTACTTGTTGGCATAGGCCATCAATGGAAAAGGGTACTACTGCGATTCAGTCTCAGGCGGATATTCAACTCGTTAAGCATGCAGTTTTATTGCAGCCACCTGTCCAAATCCATACGATCAATCAGTTCTAAACTACGTCCTTGCCGAATGTTCTTATCAGTTCTAAACTACGTCCTTGCCGAATGTTCTTATCAGTTCTAAACTACGTCCTTGCCGAATGTTCTTATCAGTTCTAAACTCCGTCCTTGCCGAATGTTCTTATCAGTTCTAAACTACGTCCTTGCCGAATGTTCTTATCAGTTCTAAACTACGTCCTTGCCGAATGTTCTTTCGACAATCGGTAAAGTCTTCATAGTGAGGATCGACAGCTGTCAGGACTGTGTCACGAAACCTGCCCGTTGTGTCAGGTGTCCATACTACACAGTTTCCAGATTAGTGTTCTTTGCATCTTTTCCAGACGTCTAGAGATTTCCCAGACATGTTCGGTAAGGGTAAGAATCCATGCTACTGCTGACTAGTTTGTTATTCAATTATATATCGACTGCATGAGATTGTTGACGGTAGATACTATATAGCATCCGCTCCCGGTGCGGTGTCATCCGTATTTTAATCACTTTGACTTTTAGGTCCAAGCAATGTTCAAATTGATGTAATATTTAGGCTGTCCTTTGATTTCAAATTTAATAGAGCTGAGGTCGTAAAAGAGGAGATGGGGAAATTATACCCATTGTAATACTTGCATCGTCATAATGGGTCACAAGGCAAACAGAACCGGTTCCGACTTGGAACATTCCCAAGACTCTCGCTTCATCATTGTTCTGTTTAATAATCAAAGACATCTACTTCTATGACGGTTCTTCTGTTCTCCGTCTATCTAGCTCCGTGTGTTTGAAATCCTTTGGAAGGGTCTCATCGTCGTCTCTTTCTGTCTTGTCTTTGATGTGGCTTAAGGGAAGAAGGAGCGTCTGGTTCGGCAGCGTCTAGGGCATTTATACGAAGCTCTCGTCGACCCAAAATGTCTCTTCCCGTTTGAAGCCGGACAGTTTTGTCTGCTCTCAAAAAGGCTATTTGGGATTGTGTTTGTCGATGATGATATCTTGAAGCAATTATTTTACGCGGCACGTTTTAACAAGGAAGTCCCATTGTCGCTAGGGTGCCCCAATTCACCACTGTGATAAAACGCAATCTTGCTTTTATCCAGCCGGGCACTTAAATATTTATGTCAAGCCATTTTTTGGTTTTCACATCAGCCTTGACATTTGCATACAGGGTTTTAGTATCGTAAGCATCTTAATTCTAACATTTTCATTGACTAATTTAAGATAAAGCAAGCTAGTGTCAGCACGGTCAAATGCTTTTGCATCAACAAAAGGGCAGATACCTACAAAAATTTTAAAACCTATCTCGTGGTTGCCTCTAATATTTACATATTTATGAGTTTAGGGTAAATATATTATCTAAAATTAAATATCCACTTCTAAAACAGCCTTCTCTTCACCTAAAATATCATTTGCTTTGATAAAGTTATCTGTTCACTCATTTAAAAAAACTCATTTAAAATGGAGTTCAATATTTTGCTTAGTAGTAATAAAAGGCTAATCTCTATAGTTTTCATGCATATTAATACTCCCTTTTTGTGAATGAGTGCGATAATAGCAGTGGTCAAACCTTTTAGAAATTATCCAAGATCATAAAATGTATTGAACATAGATACTAAGATAATTACCTTAATATATACAGTTGCTTTTTTTAAAAATCACACGAAAGGTCATCATCTCCATCTAGGGGTCTCGACTTTATACGTATTTTAGCATGTTGCACATTTGATTCATTTAGTTTACCCTCCTGATTTTGAGGGCAAATGTTTTTTGCTTCGTTTAATCCAAAATATTTTGTAAATCTTACATTGTATATTAAATGATTCCGAAAATACTGATGCCATCTGGTGATGTTAATTATTTTCCACGTTATATTTGGATATTTTAAAAGTTTCCAAAGGCGTTTAGATTCTTTAGTGTCTTTGTATAAATTGTATTTGTGCCTTGTTGCGTATTTGGACATATTTATATAGTACTTATATAAAGTCAGGTTATCGGCCATGTTATCTCTAAGTCATGTTATCGGCCATGTTATCTCTAAGTCGCTAAGTGCATCAAGTGCGCGATATCTTGCTGATTTACAGTCTACATCATGCAATGCTTGTTTCTTGGCAGACAATCGATCTTTACTATTATTGACATTACTTCGATCTACTTTCATTGTCTGTGCTTATTCGTCTATGCTCTCCATGCACGAATTCAGTGTAGAATCGTATTAATTCTATTTTATCATTGTAATTCTAGTATTTAATTTTTCTGCAGACTTGACATTTTGGATAAATATGTTTCTTTCTGTTGCATATTCCGTATATATCGTACTCTTGGAGTAGTACTTTCATTATTATGAATTGTGATGTTGATAGGATCTTCTAGATCAAAATGAAATATTATCGGTTGATAAATCTATCAAAGTAAGTTTCCAATCCTAAAGCTAGTTATATATGCATATAATGATTGATCTAAAGTAACAAGTCTATGGTTGTGACAGAGTTATCTCGTTTACATATAAAGTTTCCAATACCTTTGTCATCCCAACATCGACCATTTGCAATCCTCATTCCAGGTAACTGACAAAATTGCATTAAATTCTCAGCATAGTGATTTAGGCCCTTTCTGTCTTTATTTGCTATTTAAATATATATCCTGGACATATGGAATAGTGATAACAATGATCTTATTAATATCATGTATACTAAAAGCAGGTTCTCTGGTGATTTATGCATTAAAATCTCCAACGATAATAATGGATGATTTAGATACATAACTATCACGTGCCGATTCGTTTTCTATAATGGTAAACAAGTCTTCTTCTGCATGTATTCTCGAGTGTTCAGGTGGCATATATACTACACCAAAACTTATGCCATCGTGTATAGTTTGCATACAATGTGAGAAGTTCAAACAATGATAGTTTGTACTTACTCTCAAGTTGATTGATACTGAAGTTAAACGGTATGTCTTCTATGACCTTTCACTTATACAGAAATACCACAGGAATTGCGTTTTACATTAGGATCTTTATCTCTGACACTTAATTCCACCAACAATCTGCACATTAGATACAACATGCGTCCAGTGTCCTCGGCCAGACCTATATCTGTCATTTATACTTACTATATCATATAGTGAATTATTTAACACATATTCAGTTATATTTATAACCAGTATGTCATATTTCAATGGGACTGCTTTTCCATCACTGAGTGCATGAGCGAAGAATGGATACAAAGAGCCGTTCGTGCATGGGAAGTCTTCAGATACTCGGATAATTGGTTGAGTTACTTCTGAAACATTTTGATATTTCTTGTTAGTTCATGTTACTCCCACCTCCCCCATCTCTTTTTTTCTCCTTTGCATGTACCTTGCTTCGAGCTGTCTTGCTAATTTCTCTGTACTTTTTTGTGAAACAGTTTCTTTAATTTTGATGCAAGAAAATCTAATAATTGCAGGTATCGGACTCCGTTATGAATGTATCCGGTGAGCTCATTCGATTTCAATTTTCGAATGTTTTGTTTTATATATTCTCTTATCGTTTTTGTAACGTGTCGCTCAACTTTTCACTCTTGATTTCCGGAATACCGAAGAAGATTAAGTTGTCTCTTCGTGATTGTGCTTATTGATTCTCAAATTTCTTTTCGTTATCAAATAGTTTTACTTGCAGATATGGAACCGATTATGTGAGGTCATCCACTTTCACCGGTAAGTTGTTGTTCTGAGTTTTTAAGTATTCATTTGATTTGTTTAGTTGTTCATTTGTATGTTCGAAGCGATTAAATATATCTTTCAGGCGTCTCACGTCAGCACGGATATCACTCGTGATCTGTATAGGGTTCTCTGATCTTTGCTTACTTCCGAACAGAATTCTGGGCCTGGTTCCTCTTGCTGTGAAACTTGTGACTAATGATGGGGTATTTCTCTCTCTCTGAGTCCTTAGGCATTGATGCTAGTGAGGTATATCACCGATAGGTCTTGTTTGATCACAATTGAGTCATACATTCATATTGGAACATTTATAGTAAATATTTCAAAATCTCTCTGCGTATCGGTGACATATTCTCTACGACTGTCATTCAGGTGTGTATTATTTTGTGGTCAATTTCCCAGTCTGCCCATCCCAGGGACTGGATTAGATTATATTCCTTGATCAACCAGCAAAACTAAAAGCAAAAGACGAATCGAAAGGAATATTACCAATTATAAGCACATATAACATCGATCGTGTCTTCATCGGCTATGCTGAGCAACCTATTCTGACCTACTCTTATGTTCAATTGCTTAATTTATGGCCTACATTGTACTACTGACTGAACTGACGTAATCTATGTACGTGCACGCTTTCAAAGTGCCTTATACGTTTAAGGTACGAGGTTAAAACAAACCTTTCAAAAGTAAAAAATATAAGCATCTAAGATAATTAATAATAAACACGTGCTAACAAGCGTACCTGCAAGTTGTCAAACTGTTCACAGTCCAATAAATAAGAGAATTCGTCAAAGTGTATCCATGTAGATCTCGGTGTGCATACTCACAACTCCCTACCGGAGGCCGAAATTAATAATAATAATAATAATAATAATAATAATAATAATAATAATAATAATAAATAATAATAGTAATAATAATAATAATAATAAATAATAATCAGCTCTCAACCGGAAGTTAAAAACATTAATAATAATAATAATAATAATAATAATAATAATAATAATAATAATAATAATAATAATAAATAATAATAATCAGCTCTCAACCGGAATTTTAAAACAATAATAATAATAATAATAATAATAATAATAATAATAATAATAATAATAATAATAATAAATAATCAGCTCTCAACCGGAAGTTAAAAACATTAATAATAATAATAATAATAATAATAATAATAATAATAATAATAATAATAATAATAATAATAATAATAGCAATTGTCGTGCCGGTAGTCAAGACTTGTTTCAATGTTGATCTTTCAGTATGCTGTAATTCGAATCGAGAAGAATGACTAGCTATCTGAAATACTGAATAATTATTTAAGAAAAATTTTGTAACACAAAAACAGCTATTTTACTCTCCAAGTACATGGATTTTTTTCTCCAGATTCATGATGGCGATCGTATATGTATAACCGATGCAAGCCATACATTATATATGTATATACCAACATGTATTAATGTTAAATGAACGCATTATTGAAAAAAACTATTTATCTTTCTCTCTTCACGTCTGTTAGTCTCTCTTGTATAAAATTGTCAAATCCAATTTACTTTTAAACTATACACTACCAGAAAAAAGTAAAGATTATTTGAAGCAGGCAAACTGAAAAATAAAATCTTCAAATAATTTTAAGTTTGGCTATCATATCATCAAATTATTATCATAAATTTTCTCTAAGATCCAGGGACAGTACTTTCCGCTTGTTTAATGGATCTTTGTGCCAGTCATTACCGACGTCCATATAACTTAATTGCTGCTTGACGAATCCGGAGTGACAATATATTCAGAGTAGGTGTCATGACAACGCACATAAATTGTTTATACTAAACATAAATGCCGATATTCACCACTAAGTTCCGTCTTCTTAAATCGAGAGTGAATGAAGGTTTATTCGTGCAGGCAAAGCAGACAATGCAAAGAATGCCTAACTAGCGAAGTATGGTTTGATTATTAGATGGGGACGTATTATAACAATCGCCTGTATAGTAGTATCCTGTCTCTATGTACTGTCTCATACAGATTTTGTAACTATGTCGGTTTATTTTATGTATATTCTGTTTTCTTTTGTCTCTTCTTTGTAGTTAAATTCGGTGAAGAGTCCATGAGAATCAAAATCAAAAGTTCTTAGACTAAAATATCTTTGCACTGTTCTTTCTTAATTATTCTATATTATGCATAATTGCAGTTTGTAACTAACCTTAGCCCAAAATCAATCTCACTATAGGGACATTTAGCAAATACTACACTGTGACTATTTATGAAATATAAAGATCATAATCAATGGAGGTAAACATGTTACCTTAATCTGCGTCTAGGACACTGGTATTCCCCCCACCCCTCCACCGGAAAAAAACCAGATTTATCTGATGTTTGCCATTTCTCTTTATGGTAATTTTAGTAGTATACCTTACCTTGTTGACAACTTGAAATGTTGTAGAAATAAAGATTTGACCCTCATCCTGGTTCATATTTTTACTTGAAAAATTTGCATTCTTACCATATCATCTTGAAGTATTATCAGTCTTATAGAATCAGTCTTTGTGTTTTATTTAGGTGTGTGTGTGTATATATATATATATATATATATATATATATATATATATATATATATATATATATATATATATATATATATATATATATATATATATATATATATATATAAACAAATAACTCACTTATAATTGAAAGTTCATATAATCTCATTACATTTCTTATAACAACACATCCCGGATTTGGCCCAGCTATCTGGCTGATTCTCCACACTTCCAAGCTGATTCGGACCATGTGAAATATTATTCAGTTTTGTACAGGATTTAAACGTGAAATTTAAAATTGTTGTTAAAGATGATTTTCTCATTATGTCCGAACCCAAGTACGTCGAGCAGTTCAAATATATATTTAAGGTAGCAAAATCCCGTTTGTACGCGTGATCATGGTGTAGTTATATATAATGAAATGACGTAAACATGATTATTTTGCATCGGCAATTTAGTAGTGAAATTATTTTTAAACTTGTCGTTCAACTTTAAATAGTTTGTTTTATTAAGTACTAATAAAATTACGAACACTAACAAAAAAGAAGAAATAAACTAAACGATGTTGAACTCAGTAGCGACAGTATTTCCTGAGTATGCGTCAATGCTGTTTTCTTATCGAGTTCAAGTATCATTCATTATTAGGTTGGAGCTCTTTCATATATTAAACTGCAGACTTCACATCATGCTCTTTTTTTTCCCAATATGTCACTTCTGTTTCGTTAAGTACAGAAGCTGAGTTGATCAAATGGAAAAGTTGAAAAGTTACAAATTTTATAATTTTAATAGGTTATTAAGTTTAAGAAAGACAACAATAAATAAAGCCTTAACAACCGTGTGGCGACATCTCATAATTATTATATAGGATCCTTCTCCCAGTTCTCTATGGGACGAGTTCTCCATAATGCATTATCAACAATGCCGGTGTGTACAGTGTCTCAAATGACGTCACTTCCGCTATTTGTTGGGGGAGGGGAAAGCGTTTTGTTTTATTCAAGACGGAGCGGGATATATGATCGGTTTTTCATTAATTTCTTCGTAACAAGTAAGAAGGAAAGGTTCAAATTTTCAGAAAGTGAACAATAAATATATATATATTTATAAATAATATAAAAAAAGTTGAGCGAATTTCATTTTTGCATGTTTGTCCCCTTTAATCCTCTGCCCTCTAACAAAACCCACGGAACGGAGTGGGCATTCTGTAAACACGATGCGTGTAATCTCTCTCTCTCTCTCTCTCTCTCTCTCTCTCTCTCTCTCTCTCTCTCTGTAAATATTTTCACTTGGCTTCATAGGAAAACTTAGCAATTTTTAAAATTATAATCCTGTCTCATTGATGATTTAACTAGTTGCAATAAGTGCTACATAATTACGAAAATATTGACGATAAATGAGATGGAATCCCTAGGTAGTCACATGTTGTCATACGCGTGATGCGTTAGCCACGTGTTTCAGGTATATCACATCAACTTTATAATCGTTGTTTTCTCGACGCATTCATTTCCTGTAAGGTGCATAAATGTAGGTAAGCCATCTCTAAGAGACATTAATCCAATCCCAGTAGAGCTCATAGAGGTTTATCGACCATAAGTACCGCTTAGGAAATATCATCAAACATACAGAATTAATTCTCTTTCATTAAAAAGAGCAACTCGTCATATGTAATTAACTGTACAGTCTAGACACGTGTTTTGTACAGTCTAAGAACAATTAAACAGCTTTGAAAATAGCTACATAAATATATAAAGTCAATGGCAATGACAGTAGCATAATGTATATAAAGGACCTTTTAAAAGTACTGAATTCATATGTACGGATATTTAAGGCCATTGTAACACTACTGAAAACATTTTTAGGAATAACTAATTTCATTTTAACAGTAATTAAATCATATGAATATCATAGCCATTTTAACAGTACTAAAAACACCAGAATGAATTTCAAAGGCCATTATACCAGTACTGAAAACAACTGTAGGAATACATAATGCCAATTTAATAGTACATTTTAACATTACTGAACACAGCTATAGGAATTTCTAAGACAAATTTACCAGCATTGAAAACAGCTATAGGAATGTCTAAGACAAATTTATCAGCATTGAAAACAGCTATAGGAATATCTAAGACAAATTTACCAGCATTGAAAACAACTATAGGAATTTCTAAGACAAATATACCAGCATTGAAAACAGGTATAGGAATTTCTAAGACAAAGTTACCAGCATTGAAATTAACTATAGGAATTTCTAAAACAAATTTACCAGCATTGAAAACAGGTATAGGAATTTCTAAGAAAAAAATTGCCAGCAATGAAAACAGCTATAGGAATTTCCAAGACAAATTTACCAAAATTAGGAATTTCTATGACAAATTTACCAGCATTGAAAACAACTATAGGAATATCCAAGATAACGTTTACAGGTTATCACTTCAAACAAGCGTAATGCTACAATTCCATTGAAAGGACAAAATATTGACAAGAAAACGATAAGACGCGATTTTGAAGAAAATAATCATAATTATATTGCTACTGTTTATTTTAATTGAAAAGTAGGTCATATATATATATATATATATATATATATATATATATATATATATATATATATATATATATATATATATATATATATATATATATATATATGCGCGTGTGTGTGTGTGTGTGTGTGAGTGTGTGTGTGTGTGAATTTGTCACATTTATGGTGCCTTAAGTCAATTGACTTTACCGGGATCGAACCCACGACCTCTCGCATCCAAGGCGGACACTAACCCCTTGGCCACCGGAGCTGTTGCTCAGTAATTTAAAGAGAACAAACCAACTGTACCAAAACTAGTACAAAACCAGATCCACCAAAACTAGTATTACATTCAAAATGAAAAATAAATATTTGATATACTGCAGAGAATATGCTAAAAATGATTTTTAAAAAGGTTTTTTTCAAGTGAAACAAGAGCTCTGAACTCACTATTTCCAGTCTATTCGCTATAGAACAGCGGTATTAATAAATGTTGAGATGAATGAAAAAGACAATAATATGCAATAAAAGATACAGCATTCGCCAGCACAATGATTATTGACGACGACTTGTTGCAATTCTGTCTGAAAAGTATTAAAATCCAATAAAAACAACATAAAATGATCGTTGGTAGTTTTATAGCATTAAGGCCATCCAGCTGAAAATCATTAAAATCAAATTGTCAAAAGAAATGGTCTATGGTAGTTATGTAATATTAAGGCCATCCAGTTGGTTCATGTACCAGTTTCAAAAATACGTGCTGAAAATAAATACAGTGACAGAACCTGGCAATAAACGTGTAATTTTTATACTGTTTTTACAAACACTGGTAATTACTTGTCTATCAGCTACATCAAATAACGTATACAACTAATTGTTTCGATTTACACTACCAAGTTTGAGTTGTTCTGCACATTGTTATGTCCAATTGTAATCTGTATCGTTTGACAAGAGTCGTCACAGTCAACGTTCAATGTGTAGCTTTTAAATTTGGTAAATTGGTGTAGCTTTTAAATTTGGTTAATTGTTGTTTAGAGGAACAATGAGTGTAAAATGCTAAATGTGTGTCTCTATTGATGCAGATGCTGTATAAACTTTGTTAAAGTTAGTTAACCAATATAAATGAATGAAAAAGGTATTCTATTGAAAATATTGTTCTGTTTTGGTTTGGGTGTTTTCTTGTGTTTTTTGTTTGTTTGTTTGTTGCAGTTTTGAATGTTTCAGCAATGTTAGTTAAAATGTACATATGTATTTATTGCCAAGTAGTAGCATTTTCAACGTCAGTCATGTCCTTCTCATGTGATTATGTTGTTCTTGCTTTAAGGGTAACATCATTTTAAACGCTTAATGTCAATACATATTGGCCAGTGTAATTGGTGGAGGTAGAACCTAGGGAATGCCCGGTCAGATATAGAAACCCAGGGACAGCTACTGGCTAGGTTTCTCGCATATCCAGTCATGTCAAGCACAAGACTCGAACCCATGCAAACAAAGGTGACGAGGCAATGATGGTAAAAATGAGCGATTTAGATCACTTGGCGACCTGGGTCTGATGTGATGAGTGTTAGTCTATCCATCCATGAGTTTGAAAAAGAGTCAGCAAATTTTCTGTTTATATTTTGAGCTAAATAATTATAAATTCAAGCCTTCAGAGTTCTATTAAGCCGTTCCACTACATACGAATTTTAAAATTATGTCATGTTATCCTTTTCCAATATTCCATAAAGTCGCTCTTGTTTTCGATCATATAGTTTGTATATTGTTAGGTTCTCGCTCTTTAACTATTTCAGTGAAATCATCGTCTGACATGTCTTTGTCCTTTTAACTTTCTTAGCAAGAATGTATTTTCAAAAGACATCTATCACTGTCAAAAATATGTTTGAATCCATTTTTGTCTTTTCGTCATGCTTGTATATCAATGGCTGTGTTCAGGTGGCCATTCACGTGATTAACAAATACCTGTAATGAATGGAATTCATGTACTTTGCCCCTATAATGTCAAGGTAGATTATCTTATTAACCATTTATTGAGTATTCTATTTTGTTTTCTCTACGGTCAACTAACATGTCCATTTCATCAAATCATTTTTTTTTAAATATTACCAATGGTCATCCATTATAAAGTATTGGGGTTAAGGCCAAATAAAATGAAATTGTTGGAGAGTCCATACCTCTATCACTTGCTAGATCTCTCCAGTGTATTGTTGTGTCAAGCAACAGGATGTCAATAATGTTCTGCGTGAGTTGGATATAACACAATATGTCGTTTTGTATCAACACAGTCTTCAACCGGATACTAATAGTGTGTTTCGTTGATTGGATTCGACACAGGGTGTCGTTTTGTATCTACAACGTGTTTCGTTGTGTCTTGTATATTATTGTAACATACAAATGAAACAGAAACTACAAAACGGATGGTAGCAATTGTGATCTCATAGTGTCATATGTAACTGGCTATGCAATACATTTATGCCGGTCGGAATATTATTTTTCAAACAGCTGTGTTGATGACGACACAGTAACAGTGTCGTCAGTTAGATCCCTCTTTGGGAACTTTAATCTATTATGACGAGGGAAATAACAACTTAAAAGAAGTCTTATAATAATTATTAGTACTAAAGTACTGTGTCTGAACGACAAAGTTTATGTTAGTAAACAACCAATGAAACACCATTTCTTAGCCACTTTTAATAACTTAATGTGTCGGTAATGTCAATACACTTCAAAAGTAAGAATTAAGGAGAAGAATTACTAATTGAATCTAAGGAATATAAACATTTAATAACTTAATGTGTCGTTAGTGTCAATACACTTGACTAGTAGGAAGTATGGAGAAGAATTACTAATTCAATCTAAGCCATTACCTTGCTAGGATATCGCTCTCTTTAGAGGTTTTGAGAACAAACTCGGGAAATTCAACGTCACAGTTTTCACGAATATTACAAAATATAGAAGATTTCTGAAAACATTAACATAAGCCCTCCCCCCCCCCGAAATCCGAATGGCCAAGACACATAGTTGTATAAATGGCGCCCGATTTTAGTTGACAAACGTTGCACACATTATGCAACAAATTATAATCAGATTAACACTGAACGGGAACCATTCCACCACACTGGTAAAGGAAAATTATAAAAACATATGAGGATGGAAAGAATTGATATAATTATCTAGTTCTCTTTCAGAGCAGAAGTTTAGTGAAGATAGCTTCCAATGTTAAAATCTACAAACTGGACATTCAAAATATTTCTACAGAACAAAATTAATAATTAAATAGATAATCTACAAAAATTAAAATTCTTTTATGCAAGATTCATTTTCCAAATTAATTGTTTTAAACATGTAAGACATTTTCTAGATGAGGGAAATGTAAACAATAAAAGATGATTATGTACTGTATCCATGTATAATGCTATATGCAAATGCACTTTATAAGAATGTAAATTTACAGGTAACCAGATTTGTTTCGTTGTAGCTATGGTTCAGTTTTACATGATTAGTATGGTCCATGGACTCGATAAACATCTTTCGTTTCAAATTCGAGTATTCTAGAAATGGTTTCAAACCACTACACTTAATCATTATTTTCAAATTTAGAATTTATAAGAGGTCGATACCTATTATGGAAAGCGTGGGATACATAATATAAACGAGGTAGATTTGTGTAGATCATTCTATTTTAAAATTTACAAGAAGTACAGAAAATTCATTTACGATCTGCTGAGATGCAATCCTATAGCTTGTGCTCCTTTTTTTGGAGTTGCTAATCTATATAATTTCTCTCATAATATCGAGCTGAAAGGAAACCTGCATTATGGACACACGGTCTCGTATTTAAAGTTGTATCTTGACATAGGCACTTGCATATAGATTCCAGGTATCGCGCCATATACCCTGCATAAATAGTTCAGGTATCGAGTCATATATACAGTATATATAGTCCAGATATCGAGTCATATACCCATCATTTATAGCCAGTTATCAAGCCATGAGTTGAAACAAATTGTATTCATGGAAAAGTAAGAAATAAGAACAATTATAGATCGATTCATATCTTAACCAGAGGTCATCCAGATTCCATCGTCAGGTAACTTACAAACTTTCGATGTAATTCTAACTTCATACATTGGGCATATAGCTCCATTAATGGGGTTTCATTTTTATATATAGAATTTCATTCCGTTCCGTGTATCAAGATAAAACTCCATTTATGGGAAAGAATTTTATATATCTAGTTTATATATTTCCATGTATCAAATCAACACCATTCAAGACGAAAATGGAAAATGCCTCACAAGTGGTATTGCAGAAAGATAGATTTAGTATTGTAAAGAACTCTAAAACCAATCGTCCACAGAAGACCCAGAGTTGAAAGAAGTTCCTAACTTTAACATGATGATGATTTTCCCATTCTCAAAGCAGAGGCGGAGTCCGCAGGAAGTGCACTATAGAATGAGAAGGCAGCTGATGTAGAAAACATCCCAGCTGAACTTATCAAGAATGGAGGGGGAGGGATCAATGATAGATCTATTAACATAAATCTGCAAGAAGATCTGAAAGACAGGTGAATGGCTAACACAGTGGACCAATCTCTGATTATAGCACTCCCGAAAAAAGGCAATCTCCAGCTGTGCCAAACTGACGTAACTATCAGTTTGATCAGCCATGCATGTAAGGTGATGCTAACGATCATGTTGAACAGACTAAAACCACAACAAAAAGAAATAATCGCTGAAGAACAGGTAGGGTCCAGAGTGGAAAACGCACAACAGAACAAATATTCAACCTCAGGGTTCTGTTTGAAAAGTACTCGCAACATCAACAAGACATCTATCATGTGTTCATAGATTTCAAAACGGCTTTTGGCAGGGTATGGCATGAGGCATTGTGGGCCACAATGAAGCAGTACAACATAGGTCAAACGTCGACCAATACCTTCAATCAGCTGTACGCCAAGGCTACCAGTGCAGTACTTTCTCAAGGTTCTGTGGGGGACTGGTTCAAGACAACAGTAGGAGTACGTCAAAACTTACTCCTATCAGCACGCAATTCTACATATACTTAGAGCGCATCATGAGCCAAACCCTGCAAAACTACTGTGGGACAGTCAGCAATGGAGGGCGTAACATCACCAACCTATGCTTTGCAGACGACATTGATGGGCTAGCAGGCAGTGCAGACGAGCTTGCCACCTTAGTGAAGAACCTGGATGAAACATCTTCCATATCTGACATGGAGATAAGCGCCAAGAAAACAAAGCTGATGGCTAATAGTGGCAAACAAATCTCAGCCAAGATTAAAGTCAGAGACGAGGAACTAGAAACAGAGGGTGGGTTTAAATATATTGGTTTCACAATCACCGAAGTGAGATCAAGAGCAGAAACTTTGTCATATATGTCTGAAAACTAAATAAACTAGTCATCTCAATCATTTTGTATTCATGTGAGACCTAGACCCAGACAGCAGAATTACAACGAAGAATCCAGGTACGTGAAATGAGATGCTACAGAACCATCCTTGGCATCTTTAACATGGACCACATCACAAATGAAGAAGTGCATAACACCATCAGGCACAACGTAGGCCATTATGAAGAATACTGCAGGGCAGCGTCCAGGGCGGCAGAAGGAGAGGTAGACAGAGAAAATGTGGACTGATAACATTAAAGAATCGATCAGGAAACGTTTTGCGGAGTCACAGGCATTGGCACATGATCGAGACAAGTGGCGGGAACTGGTCAGATGTTCAGCAGCACAGTGCCTCAACGAACACACTAGGTCAAGAGACTGTTGTTGTTGTTGTTGTTGATGATGATGATGATGATGATGATGATGATGATGATGATGAAATCAAAACTCCATTTATGGAATTCAAACCTACTCCTTGTTCAAATAGAACTTCAAGTAAGGATATTTCATGACTTCATATATCTGATTAATATGCATGAGGGTATATATATATATATATATATATATATATATATATATATATATATATATATATATATATATATATATATACTGCTATAAAATCGAACGTTGGCGAGTTGAGTGACTAAATTGAAATGCTATACGGACAGCGTTTTCAAAGCGCTTCTCAACTTAATTACGCAGTCAGGTTTAAATGTTATCCCTCCATAACGTTTATGAAGTAGAAAATGAAGCAAATCAACAATTTAATATCATACATTTACTGCTATTATAATAAGTTATTTCTACGGGTAAACATGATGCTAAATTTGAACTGAGATTGAATTCGCCGAGATGTCTTAAGAAAGTCGTTTTCATAATCTTTCGTATGAATGCAAACACATCAAGAAAGAGACTGAATCAGCTGTATTATCTAGTGAACACAGAAATACATTAAAATGATACCGTTTTACTTTGAAAACATATGCAGTGTGAGATTGAATTTTTTTTATTCAACAAACATTTGAATGAAAGTAACTTTATATTACAATAATCATAAATAGTAGTCTTTAGCAGTAGGATCAGTGTGTTCGTGTTCCCCGGTTGATGCTAAATTGCATGTGAGTATAATCAGACTTCTTAACATGATTTCTGGTTTTTGACGTCGTAATCATTTTTTTTGGGGGGGAGGGGGCACCAGACAGATGCCCCTCCCCCTATAAAAAAAAACTAAGAAAAAGTGTGTTATTTGTAGGTGTGTTCCCCCTGATGTGTTGTTTTGTTTTGTTTTTGGGTTTTTTTTAGGAAAATTTCTTTACTTTTAACCTAACCTTATTTGTCCCATCGGAATTATATAAATAATAGGAGGAGTTTTAGGTCCTAATGTTTTCTATGAGAAGGTTTCTTCCAAGTTGGGTTCATATATCCCATCTTGGTTCTCCTTTCTCTTTTATTTTTTAAAGTTAACCCTGGCTAGGGGTTTCCTACAGAGGCGTAGTCTACAAAAGATTTATTTTTCTTGATTTCACTGTCGCAAATTGGTCAATTACTTATTATAATGTAACGTTGTAAGCCTCATTTTGGCGCCGATGTACCTTGGCGCCGTGGGACATATGTACCCCACTGCCCCCCCCCCCCAGCTACGCCTCTGGTTTCCTACATCCTGTGTATGCTATTTGTGTTGTGTTGTGCTGTATGTATGTTGCTATATGTATACATAAATATACAGTGTGACTTGTTAGGATAGCCTTGTTCTATATCATATTTCCCAGTTGTATAACAGTTATAGACCCGTAAACGGTCTTCACTTATTTTGTTAATTATATATTGAGAGTCTTGTATTATTTTAATTCCTTTTGAATTTTGTACAAGCATTGTGTACTAAGTTTAAAATTTTAGTATGTGTTGTTACTCATCCTTATTGCTTTAATGCTTGCATTATCCAGTTCCATGCCTTGTATTTTTCCTTATTTATTTAATAGGTCCACTTTGATCAAAACGGGATCTGTACATTTTTTTTATTTATTTGTACATCACCCGTCTCGATCTTTTTGGTCCTGTATTTATTTACTGTATTAACTCAATTCCGTGCCGAAATAAACTGTTTATTATCCCTCTAAACGGGCTTTCTGTATAGTATACATAAATTAAGGTCACTAGTGACTGTAATATGAGAGCATGCTTTAGTGAGCAGCACATGCTAAATAAAAAATGTTCAGGCGGCTATCTAGTGTGTGAACTGTGTTGTTCTGCTTAATTTCTCTAGGTGAGTATTTCTTAGCTCTTCCACGGGCGGTTCTTATTGCGGATGTGCACTGCAATACCCTGTTGCCTGAGGACGCTGTTTCCCATTCTATCTAATGTGCTGCTCTATAATTATCACTTGACCCAATGCTCTCATATTCCTAACTATAAAATCTGCTATGTCATTTAGTAGTTTGGTTTTGTAATTTCCATCAATATATAGTATTTGATTGCTTTTATACAGCTGTGTTTCCTTAATTTTTAAAATGATTTCTACTCTTTCAGGTCTGTTTTTCTCACATTTTGTCATTGTATGTACTTTTGTAAAAAAAAAAAAAAAAATGATTTTTACACAGTGGACATTTAGGCGATACTCTGATCATATCCCCGTCGCACTGCGAAATCTCCTGTCAACAACGCATCATGCATGTATTTGAACAGGAGACTTTTCATTTTTAAAGATCGTAATCTGACCCAGTTTCCCCAGGCCCTATCCCTAACTATAGTTATGTGTTCTTCTTCTGTTTTGTTTTTTTCCTTATTTATTGTTTGTTCTGAAATCCATTTGTATGTTGATTTGGTATCAATCTTCCATAAGTCCTTAGCGTCCCTATATTTATATAAAAGTTCTTTTCTAGATCTTAATTTCCTTGGCACCTCTATTATTTTTATGATTTTCTTATTTCTATATATGTCTGTTCTCTGCTTCATTTAGAACCAAGACAAATATTTATAGAGACGCTGCCAAGCTATTTTTGGCTCTGCTTTAATTTCCTTAAACCTGTTCAAAATGTTGGTGTATTTAATTAGGGTTAGATGAGGGAGGCCTAGCCCGCCCCTCTTTTCCTCCCTATACATTGTTTCTTTGTTTATGTAGTGCATTTTAAAGCCCAATAAGTATTTAATAATTTCGTTATCTATAATTTTAAGCGTTGCATTTTTTTTATGTCAAATGATTTTAGTTTGTAATTTAGGTGCACATACATATAGTTTTTTGCTACCTGCGCCCGTTCCAATAGGCATAATGGCGTAAATGCCCAGATTTTTATATTTTCATCAATTGTCTCCCTGATTTCTTTGAGGTTTTGTTTCTCCTCATTTTTCTCAAAATTTACACCTAAAGATTTTACTTTGTCTTTAATTAAAGTAGGAGCAAGCCCATATCGCTTACCTCTCCAGTCTCCTATTAATAATATCTCTGTTTTGTCAGGGTTGATTTTAGAACCCGACACCTTTCCAAATTTGTTAAATTCCTTTATCAATTAATTGCAGCAATTTCTATCTTGTATAAAGTTGGTGCAATCGTCATCATGTTGTAACATTTTCACTTCCTCTTTAATATTTGGAACTTTAATTCCCTTAATCTCTTGGTTTTTATTAATTTTAATGCTAAGTATTTCTATTGCTATTACGTATAATAGCATAGATTGTGGGCAGCCTTGCCTCACTGATCTTTTAATTTCAAATTTTTCCGTTTTGGCTCCATTTACCTGTACACATGTGTTTATATTCCTGTACAGGATTTTAGTCCAATTTAGGAAATTTTTTCAAAAACCAAATTTCTCTAGTGTCTTGTATAGAAAGTTTTGTTTTAGTCTGTCAAAAGCTTTTTACTGGTCTTTTAGTGCCATAGCACTATTCTTACCATTAATATTTATGTATTCTATTATAGTCTTAATATTTAATATGTTATTTTCGGGCCACTAGTTTGATTTATGTTAATAATTTTGTCAAGGCATATTTTAACTCTTCCTGCTAGTATTTTACTTATAATTTTTAATATCAATGTTAAGGAGGGAGATGGGACTCCAGTTTTTTTTAGGTCTTCCCTATCCCCTTTCCCTTTGTATATAAGTGTTATCATCCCCTCCCTCATTGCGTTAGACGTTAGACATGTCTAAGTTCCTTAATGCAATATCATTATATAACCATTCTAGTATGGGCGACAGTTCTCCGCAGAATATGAAAATGAATCAAAGTCTAGAAAGTAGACCCGCCATCTGGAGGTTATGTCACAGTGATTTCAACTGATTGAAGGAACAGCTAATATCATAAATTGTAGTCATATTATATAGTTCAAATAACAGTGTAGTCAATTACATGTTTAAGACTACTTTGATCATCTAGGTTTTACAATTTCTCGAAACATTTACATTTACATTTTCATTTAGACATGACACTTCCGATCAAAATTAGTCATGCAAATAATTATTAAGTAATAATTATTAAGTGAACATAGGTTATACAGTATATCATACACTAATAATTATTAAGTAAACACACGGGATACAGTCTAACATAAACCACTAATTTTAATGTATACTAATCTTTGGAAATCGGCGCATGCAGCAAACCTATATTTCTTTCAAGGTTTAATGGCTTGATTTGCATTTTTTTCATCTTCAAAAATAGGATTTTTTGTTCTAATGTAAATACAGTGTAAGAAAATGAAATTTTCGATGTCGATTCTTAATTCTGTTAAACGGTAATGTTTAAGGTTTATCAAAGTGTTTCGACAGTTAACATGTACAATGAATAGTCCTGAATACTTTGAAGACGACATGCAGGCATAGTCAAAGTATGTTTAGTAATATACACGTAACTGCATATTTAAACTGGAGGCTTCAATTATATATTTATTGTAATCTTCATCAAGCCATTATCCTCTCAGTTTTCATAAGTAATACATTTAAGAAACCTTACGAACTTTACAATATGTATTCATAGGATGCCAATTTAATCAGACGGCTGGAAAAACACTTCTCATGAGATTGTAACATAGGCCAAAGCCATGCCTTAGGGAACGAATTCAATTTGTTCATTGCATTGTCTATTAACATAGTAATTTGTAAGAACAATATTTTTATTTTTGTCATAAGAGTATCTCAATTCGTATAATTCTTTCGTACATATTAGTTTCTTCGAGTACCTCAGTGCAATTCGTCCTTACAGTGTATTCGTTACTTTTATATTTCTTCTCATATTTATATCGCAGGTGCATAATGATACGAATCTAAGTCTAAATCTACATTAAAGTAAAAAGCAAAACCAAAAATATTTGCAAACTTACAAAAAAAAAATCTTCATGTTATCAAATGAAATTTTAAAAGAATCTTACAGCATTATAAATTAAATTCCAAATAATTTTTCATATCCTATGACAGGTTCAGAACTGTAGAATGTTCCGAATGAATCCCAATTGTCTTGAATGTCCTTATGTACCATAATGATGCAACCTAGAATGCTTTTGAATGAGTTCTCAATAATCCCAAAGTAGTGGTTTAGACCAAATGGCAATAAACACAACTGTAAATAATATCTGAACACAACTGTACATGATTATATCGGAACACAACTGTAAATGATTCCACGGACATACAAGAAAACGGTCATGGATAATTATTTGGCAAGTTCTCCTTTATATGCATACCCACTTAACCTACGTCGCAACAAAATATTTTGGAAGAAAACTAATCATTTCTTTGGAAAATTCCACTACTCTCGTACCCAAGTTTATGTAAACTTCTTGCTTACTATTTATAATTATGCCAAACGTCAGGTAGGCAAAATCTCTATTCACAGTCCATAATTATAATCAGGATAAAAGACAAGGTACACTATATAAATGAAATATACCTAACAATATGTCTTATTTGTGATAATTAAAGGGCGTTTTATATAGTTTGTGCAATTCTTTGGAAAAGTGAGCTATTTGAATGTCTGTTGAACGTTTTATTTGCATGCGAATGCGGATATGTTTATGTTTGATATGTATATGTGTTAATATCCGTCCTAATATTGTTTGCATATGCCACGTAGTAACTTTAAGTCCAAGCATGATCTGGATACGTATTTAATCTAATACTGTTTATCGGACGTAAGATATTTTCCGTCAGCATTATCTTATAGCACAAACTAGAAGTATTTAAGTTTTTTTTTAACTGACCTCCATGTTTTATATTCCTTGTTCTCATAATTGAACTTGAATAAATCCCAATTTGTTATGAATTTCATATATATATATATATATATATATATATATATATATATATATATATATATATATATATATATATATATATATATATATATATATATATATATAAGTAACGTAGTTAGAAATTTTAAGAATAGGATGGGTTGGGAGGGTACTAGTAAATACAAATCCACATCCTTGTTTGGTTCTGTAAAGAACTCTTGATCAAATATAACACAGCCACAAAATTCAACCGAAAGATCAAAAGCGTAAGGATACCAAATGAAACCAGATTGTCATAAGTATAACGACAACCTAAAACAACCAAAGGGTCAAACGTATAACAAGACCAAATGCAGCCAAAGGGACAAAACACATCGCAAGCACCAAATGCAGTCAAATGGTCAAACGTATAACAAACATCAAATAGTAAAACGGATAACTACTACCAATAGATCGAACAAATGACGAATACCAATGTACCCAAATGGGCACATACATAATTCGTTTATCAGATAGAACAAAATTATACAAGAGGGTGGTATGCATAAAGAGTGTGACCAATGGGATATGTGTTGACGTTTTGGAAATCTCAACGTGTAGACAATTATTTATACTTTTCTTATTTTTAACCATAGACATGTATATCTTGGAAATTGTTTTCGCTGGTGTCAGTTTTAAAGATACAAATAATGAAAAACAGATACGCTTAGACTAAGGAATGGCTTTAAATATATCAGTGGACAATACCTGTACTTTCAGATTCTCCACTTCCATGTTTGAAGCACTCTTCTTCTGATTTCAAATTAACGACGCAAATGTACGAGAACAAAAGGACATTCTAGGAGTAGATTTGGATTCAAGCTCTTTAAATTATCTACATGCTTTAAGAGAATTGAGATAATCAGAGTGAATATTTTTTTTCTGCTTTCTATTAGAAATTGAAGTATTAAAGAATTCATGACTTCATGAATCCAGAAGGACGTGATTTTCTAGTTGAACAATTTATTATAATAATATAAAGAATACCTAATCTCAGGAGATAACTAAAATGATTATAATTTGTATCAATCCTTACAAATGTTATCAAAGCACAAAAGAAGGGTATTGCAAAATATAAAACACAGCACAGCAAACCTTTATGAAATATAATTTCTTTAGAAAGAACCATAGAAGTTGATGCTTAATGCAGAAAAGTATGTAAATGAAAACTGTAGGTAATTAATTTCTTGTACGCAACATTACGAACCAGGTTGGCGTGTGCGTATACAAATTATGCGGTCTTAACATTTCTTATTATATTCTTCAGTAGCCTAGCTAGGCGAAGCGTAAAAAAGTAGGTTTCAATTTCATCAATACCTTCCCAACAAGATCGTTCCACTCCGGTGCCCAAGTGTTGTCATACGCGTGAGTCTAAGCCTCGTGCTTCAGATATATCACATCAACTTAATAATCGTTGTTGTTTTCAATCGACGAATTAATTTCCTGTAAGGCATATACATGTAGGTAAGCCATCTCTAAGAGGCATTAATCCAGTCACAGTAGAGCTCATAGAGGTTTATCGACCATAAGTACCGTTTAGGAAATATCATAAAACATACAGAAATCATGCTCTTTCATCAAAAAGAGCAACTCGTCATATGTAATTAGCTGTACAGCCTGGATACGTGTTTTGTACCGTCTCAAAACAATTAAACAACAGTGAAAATAGCTACATAAATATGTAAATCCAATAGCAATGACAGTAACATAATGAATATAAAAGGCCCTTTTAAAAGTACTGAATTCATATGTAGGAATATCTAAGGCTATTTTAACAGTACTGAAAACATACGTAGGAATATCTAAGGCCATTTTAACAGTACTGAAAACATATGTAGGAATAACTAAGACCATTTTAACAGTACTGAAAACAGCTATAGGAATATTTAAGGTCACTTAACAGTACTGAAAACAGCTATAGGAATTTCTATGACACATTTACCGGCAGTGAAAACAGATAAAGGAATATCCAAGAAGAATTTTAAAAATTATTATTTTAAACAAACATACTGGTGCAAGTCAATTCAAAGAACAAAAGGTATATGTGTGTGGTGTGTGTGTGGGGGGGGGGGGGGGTTGGAGGTTGGATGTGTGTGTGCGTCATAATTTATGGTACCTTAAGTCAATTCAGTTCACCGGGATCAAACCCACGCCCACCTCATCCGAGGCGAACACTCTAACAACTAGACCAACCGAGCGGTCGATTATTAATTGAAAGAGGAAAAACCAGCTGTACAGAAACTACTAGAAAACCAGTTCCACCAAAACAAGTATTATATTCAAAATGAAAGAGAAATATTTGATACACTGCAGAGAATATGCTAAAAATAATGTTTAAGAAGGCCATTTTCAAGTGAAACAAGAGCTCTGTACATGGAAACTATTTCCAGTCTATTCGCTATAGAACAGCAGTATTGATATATGTAGAGATGAATAAAAAAAGACAATAATTTATAATAAAAGATACAGCATTCGCCAGCAGAATGATTAATGACGAGGCTTGTTACAATTCATTCTGAAAATCGTTAAAATCAAATTAGTTGGTTCATGTACCAGTTTCAATAATAAATGCTGAAAATAAATACTGTGACATAACTTGGGAATAAACGTGTAAATTATATACTGTTTTGACTAACGCTGGCAATTACTTGTCTATCAGATACTTCAAAGAAATTCCGCAACTAATTGTTTCGATTTACACTAGCCAGTTTAGCTTACTCTGCAAATAGTTATGTCCAGTTGTAATCTTTAACGTTTGGCAGAGTCGTCTCAGTCAACGTTCAATGTGTAGCTTTACAAATTTGTTTAATTGTTGTTTAGCGAGAAAATAAGTGTAAAATGCTAACTGTATGTCTCCATTGATGCAGATGCTGTATAAACTGTGTTAAAGTTAGTTAACCAATCTAATGAATGAAAGAGGTATCCTATTGAAAATATTGTACTGTTTAGTTTTGGGTGTTTTCTTGGGGAACGGGGGGTGGGGGGGTTGTAGCAGTTATGAATGTTTCAACAATGTGATTTAGGAGTTACATATGTATTTATTGCCAAGTAGTAGAACAGAAAGATGTATGCTTAGCTACCTTCTCATTTTCAATGTCAGTCATGTCCTTATTATGTGATTGTGTAGTTCTTGCTTTGAGGGTAAGGCCATTTTAAACGCTTAATGGCAATACACAGTGGCCAGTGTAATTGGTGTAGGAAGAACCTAGGAAATGCCCGGTCTGATCTACAGACCGAGGGAAAGTTACTGGCAAGGTTTCTCGCATATCTATTCTTGCAAAGCACAGGACTCGAACCCATGCAAACAAAGGTGACGAGGCAATGATGGTAAAAATGAGCGATTTAGATCACTTGGTCACCTTGGTTGGATGTGATGAGTGTTACTCTATCCATCAAGTAGATTGGAGAAGAGTCAGCAAATTTTCTGTTTACATTTTGAGCTAAGTAATTATAATTATATCGTTCAGAATTCTGTTAAGCCGTTCCACTACACACGAATTTGTTTAAAGCGAGTTTAAAATTATGTCATGTTATACTTTTACAATATTCCATAGAGTCGTTCCTGTTAAACTCTTTTCGATCACTTAGTCTGTATAATGTTAGGTTCTCGCTCTTTAACTATTTAAATGGAATCATCGTCTGACATGTCTTTGTCTCTTTAACTTTCTTAGCAAAAATGTATTTTAAGAAGACATCTATCACTGTCAAAAATATGTTCGAATCCATGAATGTCTTTTTTTACATGCAGCCTTTTATGTGATGTATGCATATTATGGACGGCTCTTGTTGTAAATAACAATGGATTAATAGGATTGCAAATAAAGCGCATTTGCTCAATGTACTTCAGACGTTCCAGTGTGATGCAAGAGTAAAACAAACTGCTATAGAATCGAACGTTGGCGAGTGATTAAATTGAAATGCAATACGGACAGCGTTTTCATAGCGCTCTCAACTTAATTACGCAATCCGGCTTAAATATTATCCCTCCATAATGCTTACGAAGTAGAAAATGAAGCAAATCAACAATTTCATATCATAAATATACTGCAGTTAGTATACGTTATTTCAAATGGTAAACATGATGCAAAATTTGAACTGAGCTTGAATTCCCCTAGATGTCTTACGAAAGTCGTTTTCACAATCTTTCGCATGAATGCAAACGCATGAAGAAAGAGATTAAAATGACACCCTTTTACTTTGAAAATATATGCAAAGTGAGAATGACAGTTTTTTTATTCTACAAACATTTGAATAATAGTAACTTTATATTACAATAATCATAAATATTAGTCTTTAGCAGTAAGTTCAGTGTGTTCACGTTATTAAGTAACAATTATTAAGTAAACATATGGCATACAGTCTGATACACATACCTAATTATTAAGTAATAATTATTCAGTGAACATAGGTTATGCAGTATATCATACACTAATAATTATTAAGTAAACACACGGGATACAGTCTAACATAAACCATTAATTTTAATGTATACTAATCTTTAGAAATCCGCGCTTCAGCAAACCCATGTTTGATTCAAGGTTAAATCGCTTGATTTGCATTTTTTCTGCCAAAAATAAGGATTTCTTGTTCAAATGTAAATACAGTGTAAGAAAATGAAATTTTCGATGTCGATTCTTAATTTCTGATAAACGGTAATGTTGAAGTTTTATCAAAGTGTTTCGACAGTTAACATATACAATGAATAGTCCTGAATACTTCGCAGACGACATTCAGGCATAGTCAAGTATGTTTAGTAATATACACGTAACTGCATATTTAAACTGGAGGCTTCAATTATATATTTACTGTAATCTTCATCAAGCCATTATCCTCTCAAAAGTATTACATAAGTAATACATTTAAGAAACCTTACGAACTTTACAATATGTATTCATAGGATGCCAATTTAATCAGACGGCTGGAAAAACACTCCTCATGAGATTGTAACATAGGCCAAAGCCATGCCTTAGGGAACGAATTCAATTTGTTCATTGCATTGTCTATTCACATAGTAATTTGTAAGAACAATATTTTTATTTTTGTCATAAGAGTATCTCAATTCGTATAATTCTTTCGTACATATTAGTTTCTTCGAGTACCTCAGTGCGATTCGTCCTTACAATGTATTCGTTACTTTTATATTTCTTCTCATATTTATATCGCAGGTGCATAATGATACGAATCTAAGTCTAAATCTACATTAAAGTGAAAGCAAAACCAAAAATATTTGCAAACTTACAAAAAAAAAATTTTCTTCATATTATCAAATGAAATTTTAAGAGAATCTTACAGCATTGTAAATTAAATTCCAAATAATTTTTCATATCCTATGACAGGTTCAGAACTGTAGAATGTTCCGAATGAATCCCAATTGTCTTGAATGTCCTTATGTACCATAATGATGCAATCTAGAATGTTTCTTCCCATATTTATATCAAAGGCGCATAATGATACGAATCTAGGTTTAAAACTACATTAAAGTAAAAAAACAGAAACAAAAATATTTGTCAACTTACAAAGAAATGTTTTTTCCTTCATGTTATCAAATTAAATTTTAAGGGAATCTTACAACATTGTTAATTAAATTCTAAATAATTCTTCATATCCTATGACAGGTTTAGAACTGTAGAATGTTCCGAATGAATCCCAATTGTCTTGAATGTCCTTATGTACCATAATGATGCAATCTAGAATGCTTTTGAATGAGTTCTCAATAATCCCAAAGTAATGGTTTAGACCAAATGGCAATAAACACAACTGTAAATGATATCTGAACACAACTGTAAATGATTATATCGGAACACAACTGTAAATGATTCCACGGACATACAAGAAAACGGTCATGGATAATTATTTGGCAAGTTCTCCTTTATATGCATACCCACATAACCTACGTCGCAACAAAATATTTTGGAAGAAAACTAATCATTTCTTTGGAAAATTCCACTACTCTCGTACCCAAGTTTAAGTAAACTTCTTGCTTACTATTCTTAAGGCTATTGGATTTAATTTTATTTATTTTGAATTATTAAATCCAAATTTGTCATTTAAGGTTTAATATTCATTAATTGGGAGATTTTTTTCTAGACAGTTTAGGCTGACCACTCTAACTGTAAACAAGTTTTTGACCTTGGCTTGGTTACCTCTTTATCTGACCTTGCTTCAGATTGATAAACAGGTCTTTAAAACTATTGGTTAATTTCAAGGATAACTTTTATTTTTAGTTCTTGGGGTGTAGGAAATATCTAGAATACGTGACTTGCTGAAGGTAGTGACCTTCCATGAATTTCTAGAAAATCACGTGATCACTTGTTTACTTAAGAAAAACAGTTATATAGACTTGTTTGGGATAGAACAATTCAGTAGAATTTTGGGCTTTAAAATTAACAGTTGTGTAATTCATGTTTGAGTGTTAATAATAATTATTTTATTCTGGACATTGTGTCAATTTATTGAAGAAAGAAGAATTATCTGGAAAAGGACATGTGTTTATGATTTTCATTTGGATGATAAAATAAGAACTGCATCACGTGACATTGTCAGCCATTTTGGATTACATCGTCCAGATTCGAACCTGGAACTATTAGAACATTTATTTTTCAGGACTCTTGCAATTCCATTAGTGGATTATTTTTGTGAATTCTATATTGGATTAATGTTGGAATTGATTATCTAAAACTGTAAGTTTATTTATTTTATGAAAATAATTGTACTTAATAAATTCATTGTTCAATTTATACAAGCTTGTTAGTTTTCACTCTTTCTGTGTTGCTGCTTATTCGAGCCTAAGCACGTAACAACTATTTATAATTATGCCAAACGTCAGATAGGCAAAATCTCTATTCACAGTCCATAATTATAATCAGGATAAAAGACAAGGTACACTATATAAATGAAATATACCTAACAATATGTCTTATTTGTGATAATTAAAGGACGTTTTATATAGTTAGTGCAATTCTTTGGAAAAGTGAGCTATTTGAATGTCTGTTGAACGGTTTATTTGCATGCGAATGCGGATATGTTTATGTTTGATATGTATATGTGTTAATATCCGTCCTAATATTGTTTGCATATGCCACGTAGTAACTTTAAGTCCAAGCAAGATCTGGATACGTATTTAATCTAATTCTGTTTATCGGACGTAAGATATTTTCCGTCAGCATTATCTTATGTCACAAACTAGAAGTATTTAAGTTTTTTTTTTAACTGACCTCCATGTTTTATATTCCTTGTTCTCCTAATTGAACTTGAATAAATCCCAATTTGTTATGAATTTCATATATATAGATATAAAAAAGTAACGTAGTTAGAAATTTTAAGAATAGGATGGGTTGGGAGGGTACTAGTAAATACAAATCCGCATCCTTGTTTGGTTCTGTAAAGAACTCTTGATCAAATATAACACAGCCACAAAATTCAACCGAAAGGTCAAAAGCGTAAGGATACCAAATGAAACCAGATTGTCATAAGTATAACGACAACCTAAAACAACCAGAGGGTCAAACATATAACAATACCAATTGTAGCCAAAGAACAAACATATCGCAAGCACCAAATGCAGTCAAATGGTCAAACGTATAACAAACATCAAATAGTAAAACGGATAACTACTACCAATAGGTCGAACAAATGACGAATACCAATGTACCCAAATGGGCACATACATAATTCGTTTATCAGATAGAACAAAATTATACAAGAGGGTGGTATGCATAAAGAGTGTGACCGATGGGATATGTGTTGACGTGTTGGACATCTCAAAGGGTAGACAATTATTTAGACTTTCTTTTTGTAACAATGGACACGTATATATTGGAAATTCTTTTCGCTGGTGTCCGTTTTAAGGATGAAAGTATGAGACGTCCGATATGCTTGGACTAAGGAATGACTTCCATGATATCAATGAAGAATACCTTTACGAACAGATTATCCACTTCCATGTTCGAAGGACACTAGTACTGATTTCAGATTAGAAACAAAAATGTACAAGGACAGAATGCCATTCTTGTAGTAGATTTGAATTCAGCATCTCTCAATTTTCCATGTACATTAAGCAAACGTAGATAATCAGTGTGAATATTTGTCTCGTTTCTATTACAAATTGAAATATTAAAGGTTTCGTGACTTCGTGAATCCAGAAGGACGTGATTTTCAATTTGTTTGGCTAAAAAAAAAACAATAGAAAGAATAGCTTTTCTCAGGAAATAACTAACATGATTATAATTTTCACCACGCTTTGCAAAAGTTATCAAAGCACAAAGAGGGTTGAAAGGTGCACAAAAAGAAAAGTAGTGCCTTACTTTTTTATGACTAAATGTCTGCATCATGATGCGATCAGCCCCAATCAAAATGTTTATTACAAAGGTATGGTAAAACGTTGAAATATTCTCGTTTACCAATCCAAACGTTCTGCAACATATTCAACATACAGTGAAGTTCTACCTTAGTAAAGGGTCTTTTGAATTTTAAATCGTAATTACAACAGAAAGGAATGTGAGAAAACATCAAGTGGATAACTACGTTGAGTGTTTGGTGGTTGACGGTGATGTTGGGCTCAACATAGGGTTTTCCATGGGCTGGGTGATGCAGGACTTCAGTCTTCGTGGTATTGATGGTGAGATCAAAGCTTGTGCAGGAGCTAGAAAACTTGTCAACGCTGCACTGAATATCCGTTTCTGAGCTAGCGTTGAGGGCGCATACATCAGCAATTTAGAGACTCCTAATGGTGTCCGTTATGACCATGGTTTTTGCTTGAAGCCTCCTGGGAATGAATAGTTTTTCATCTGTACAGTACCTGATGCCGACTCCAACTTCTCCGTCTATGAAAGGATTATTCAGCATGGCATAGAGCAATAGACTGAACAGTGTCGGTGCCAGAATACAACCCTGCTTGACGCCATGTGTTACTGAGAATGGCTCAGGTGTCTCTTCACTGTCATGGACTCGTGGAAATGCTGCACCATGGATATAAATTTTCGTGGCCAATCGTACTTGGTCTTTACCGTCCACAAGCCATCCCTGCTGACAGTTTCAAAGACATTCGTCAAGTCAACATATGTCCTGCTCTTGACATTTATCTTGTAGTTGCCTCTCAGCAAACACCATGTCGATGGTCCCACGTTCTTCTCGGATTCCATATTGGCTTTCTGGCAGTAGTCCATCGTCAATGTACATAGGTTCATTAGGATTCTGGCAAGTATCTTTCCTGCAATTTAGAGTAATTACATACCCCAGCGGTTGTCGCAGAGCTGGCGGTTCTCACTGCATTAATACAGGTAGCTAATGGAAGCGTCTTCAAATTCCTCTCTGCCACATCAGTAAACAAGTTGGTGGAGCCTTTATATCAGGGATGTGCTCCCTTCCTTGTACAATTCAGCTGGGATGGAGTCTGAACCAGTTGCTTTGCCACTGGAGAGCAGACATATCTCTTTTTGTTTCTCCAGCAAGATTGGAGTGTCATCCAGTGATTCGTTGATGGGGAATGATTGCTTCATTACTGATGGATGAAGGGCGATTCAGGAGGCTGTCACAGTGTTCAACCCATCGTTAAAGAATCTTCTTTTTGTCAGTAATTAGTGTGATCCTCCTCCCCCTTGTTGTCTAAGTTTGACATTGCCGGGGAGGGAGTGGGAGACAAGCGCCCCACTCTAGAAATCCCCCATACCGCTTGCGTCTCTGATCGCCTCTGTCAACTAAACTCCGGCTCCTGCCCTTCGCGAGTGGCTTAGATTTGAAGTTCGGCAGACCACGTTACCCAGTAACAGGAGAAGAGATGAAGGCGAGGCCACTGGCGCCTTAAAACCGGTTGCTTTGGGTAGATGAGACTTGTAAACCTTGGATGGTAGCTCATCTAGTAGAAGGAAAACTCCGATTCCAAACCTCTGCTGCCTTGCGGGTATCCACACCTTTGTGAAAGGCTAAGGAAGTAAACCCCAACAAAACTCAGGAGACGGAGTCCCTAAGACGGTCTGACATTGACTTCAACGTCATTCCGGCAACTCCTGCGACGCCATTGGTGCAAAGATGCATCGACATTCGTTGTTCCCTTCGGCCCACCAGCTGCGTGGAATTGGGGGAGCTTCCACATTGAAAACAGCAAATTCTCCATACCACCCTGCCCAGGCTTCGTAGCTCCACATGAGAGGACACTCCATCATCGTCGTACGGCGTCGGCACAACACGAGAAGTACCAGTTTACTTGTTCTAAGCAAAAGCTCGATTGGTGTAGGGCTTGGCGCCAGTGGCTGCTTCTGACGGTGGGTGAGATCACTATGTCTCACTGGACAGCTACTGCCCGCCTTAAGCTGGGCAGCCCCCAGTCAGTAAGTTGCTGCTCGCCATGGCTTTTCTGCTTCACTGGGTGCGTGGAGCTTAGAGAACGATCTCGACAAGTGGGCCACAAAACTTCGCACCTGGAAAAACTCAAAGAAGAAATAAGAAAACTTCAGCTCTTCGTTTTGCGACCACCTGAAACGTTAAGACCATGTGTTCTGGATGGACCAATGACCCACATCAGATCAACGATGCACGGAAGACTGCAGTCATTGACAAAGAACTCTCCCGATTAAACACAGACATGACCTGTCTCCAGGAGACCCGACTGGCTGACAGCTGTACCATCAGGGAAGCCAATTATACGTTTATTTGGCAAGTGAAGCCCTCGGATGAACTTAGGCAGCACAGTGTAGGCTTTGCCGTAAAGAACACGCTAGTCGCCTTCATTGAACCTCTGTCATCAGGTACTGAAAGAATCCTTACCCTCCAGCTGTCAACATCTTTAGGTCCGGTCAACATCTTCAGCGTGTATGTTCCAACCCTTCGGTCTACCCACGAGGAGAAAGACAAGTTTTATGAAGCTCTGGATCAGGCAATATCCAGTATTCCAAACAAAGAATGCCTGTACTTACTAGGAGACTTCAATGTCAGAGTGGGAGCTGACCACGAGGCCTGGTCCGCCTGTCTCGGCTTTAACGGAAGGGGCAGGATCAACGAGAATGGTCAGCGACTGCCAGAGATGTGCTGCTCCCACAGCCTATGCGTGAAAAACACTTTCTTCCAATGCAAGGAGATCCACCAGGTCTCATGGAGACACCCACGTTCACTCCACTGGCACCAGCTAGACCTTGTCATCACCAGGCGTGCGAAACTGGTCAAAGTCCTCCTCACCCGAAGCTACCACAGTGCCGACTGCGACACTGACCATTCTCTGGTGGTCAGTAAGGTGCGAATATTAACCACAAAGCTGCACAATGTCAAAAAGAAGGGTCACCCTCGCATCAACGCCTGTTGTGCAAGTAAAACAGAGAAAATACAGAAGTTCATCAGCAAACATCGTCACTTTGTACAAGAACAAGGGAGACCGTAGCGATTGCAACAACTACTGGGGCATCTCCCTCCTCAGCGTTGTCGGAAAGGCATTCGCACGTGTTGCCTTGGGGCGCTTGCAGATCCTAGCCTACCGCGTCTATTCAGGAGTCCCAGTGTGGATTTCGAGCCGGCAGGGCAACTGTAGACATGATCTTCTCACCACGTCAGCTGCAGGAGAAGTGTCATAAGCAGCAGATGCCCCTCTACACTCCCTTCATAGACCTGACGAAGGCATTTAAACTGGTCAGTCGGAGTGGATTCTTCAGACTCTTGCAGAGAATTGACTGTCCGCCACGTCTATTTACTGTCCTCATGTCGTTCCACGAGAACATACACAGCATAGTGTGTTTCAATAGCGCAACATCAGAGGCCTTCCCAGTAATTAGCGGAGTCAAACTAGGCTGTGTGCTTGCGCCGACGCTCTTCGCCATATTCTTCTCCATGCTTCTCCATTACGCCTTTAAGGACTGCAGTGATGGAGTGTACATCGATACCAGGGCTGACGGAAAGCTGTTCAACATTGCCCGTCTCTGTGCTAAGACTAAAGTCACAAAGGTACTCATCCGTGAATTGCTTTTCGCCGACGATGCAGTCTTGACAACCCACACGGATGATGGACTGCAGCAGCTCGTATGCCGCCTCTCCAATGCTTGCAAGGAATTTGGACTGACCTTCAGCTTAAAGAAAACGAACGTGATGGCGCAAGATGCAGACTCCCCTCCCTCTGTAATCATCGATGGACACAACTTGGAAGTTGTCGAGAACTTCACATACCTCGGGTTCAACATCTCCAGCTCACTCTCAATTGATTATGAGGTGAACAGTAGGATTGCCAAGGCAGCTGCAGTGATGGCCAGACCTAACCAGAGTGATGGAAAAAACCCAACTCATAGAGAAGACCAAATTGCTTGTCTACCAAGCCTGTGTGCTCAGGTCACTCCTCTACAGCAGCGAAACATTGGACCACCTATGCAAGACACGAGAGAAACCTCAACAGCTTCCACCTGAGATGTCTGTGGTGCATTATGCATATCATGTGGCAGGACAAAGTATCCAACACAGAGGTTCTAGAACGGGCAAATATCAACAGCTTGATCGCCATTTTCAGCGAAAGGCGCCTTCGCTGGCTCGGTCATGTCAAGAGAATGGACCCAGCCGAATTCCTAAGGACATTTTATATGGGGAGCTAGCAGAATTTGCACGACCGACTGGACGTCCACACTTGCCCTACAAAGATGTTTGCAAGAGAGACATGAAGACGGCCAACATCGATGTCAACAACTGGGAGAGTTTTGCTAACGACCGTCCCACCTGACACCAAGCTGTCAGGCAGGGAGCAAGTAAAGCTGAGGATGATATGAATAGAAAGCAAGCTAAAAAGAGAGCCATAAAGAAGGAACTGCTGACTCTGGAGCTACGCCATTGTCTCAAATAGACGGACGGATGCCAAGATGAGCGTGTTTGTTTCCGTCTATTCTGAGAAGGTGGGGAGATGATCCAGAGGATGTAAGTCCATACACTTTGTCAGGGCATTGTAGACGTTCTTCGTGTTATGCTGGTCAGAATAGCACTGGAATCATCAGCTTTGCTACTCAGCCATGTGTCTCTCATCTGACGAAGCTTCTGCTGTACAGTTCTGCATATGGTGTTGTGTGCACCTTTCCTAGAGGTAGGTTTGATGTAGGCCGTGTTTATCATCCAGCAACTGCTTGATCTCGTCGCAGTTCTGAGCAAACCAGTCTTGATGCTTTCTGGTTGAGGGTCCTAGGATTTCCTATGTTGTGGTGTAGACAAACTCTCCTAATGCCGCCCAGTCCGTCGTCACATTCCGATTGTCAAGATCGGTGTATTGCAAATGTTTTTCAGGGTATCCACAAGAGACTGTTTGGTACTGTTACATTTCAGCTCAGTGATTTTCAGTCGTTTAGGAGCCTTCTTTCCCAGTGTGCGTCTTTTGGGTTGAATGAATATGTTGAGCTTGGTGATGATGAGGCGGTGGTCTGTCCAGCAGTCAGCGCAGCACAAGTACTTGGTCAAGCGCATATCCTGCCTGTCCTTCCTGACAATGACCTAGTTAATGAGGTTCCTGTGATTAGAGCGTGGGTGCATCCATGACACCTGGTTATGGGTAGGGAGGTGGAAGACTGTATCAGTAGTTCATGCTCGGCACAAGTCTGGAGCGAAATGAGACTGTTGCTGTTACAGTGACCTACTCCGTGCTTTCTTAACATTCCATCCCATGCAACGTGATCACATCCCTCTCTCGAATTGAAATCGCCAAGAATGACGAGCTTGTCTGCCCTTGACATGTCAGTAATGAAGGAGTGAAATGCCTTTTGAACTGGATCTTCACTTCATCTGGGTTGGTCATGGTTTACCCATAGCAACTGATGATGGTAAGGTGCTTTCTTCCGGATAAGATAGGTAGTTTTGTGGTCAGGATTCTTTCGCTTACTCTCTTGGAAGGTCCAGCCAATTAGCCAGTCAGTGCTTTCTTCACTGCAAGGCCGACAGAAGCATCAAGGATCTCTTCATTTCCTCGGCTGCTCCAAACGAAAGCCTTTCTGGAGCTCTTTTTCACAGAGTTCGTCTTCTCCTGCAGGTCGGGTCTCAGAGCGATTCTCCTCTGGAATATTTCTGCATTGTCTCTGTCCAGTGAGGTGAGTACACTCCCATGTGCCAAGTGTGAAAGGAACAAGCATCATTTTATTTTTTGTATTTTGACCGCTGAAGTAGTGTCCCTGCCAGCCGCGGTATGCTGGCTAGGGATGTTTAGAGCAGGCTATGTTTAAGGCATCCTTTCCAGCCTTTTCCTTATGACAGGGAGGTAAGTAGTGCATTCGTAAAAAGGGCTATTCATTCGCGCAAGGGGCTGCCGGACTAAAAAAATGCTGCCCCATGTCAGTGGTGAAGACCCTAATGGCCAGAGCCGCCACTTTACAGGTTTGCGACAACGGCTGCCAGTGTATCTGCACCTGCTGCTTCGTCGCATGACCATCGCCACATGAATTTAGTTGGTGATGAAATGAGATGGGTGGATGGCCAGAAAGACTTGCGTGGTGACTTTATATTAAGTCAGGAAGAGTTGCGCAGTTCGTCAACCCATCTAGATTCAGCAGCATGACAACGTCGAGACGGCTGGAGACAGAGTGGAATGGATTGGATGACCAGTAAATCCTACCTGGGAATCGCCTTTCTGCTCGTTGACCAGCTGGTAGTTCCTCCGCGCAGGCTGCCGAATCCAGTATTCACATGATAGGTAGATAAAGCCTAACTCACCGAGGGTTTCGCGACCCTTCGGCTACCCTCAGCCTGGTTTAGCCGGCCAGTCGAGACCGGTTTCCGGGATGTTAGCTGAACATGCCACAGCTTTTTGGCGCCACAGGTAACAACTGAGAGCCAACTGGAAACCAAAGGTGGGCGAGTTACCCCGAAGGAGTATGACTACTTAGCCAGACAGAGGTGTTACCCCTCCCAGGACACCCCATACAACTCCTATTCAAAATATTATATATATATATATATATATATATATATATATATATATATATATATATATATATATATATATATATATATATATATATATATATATATATATATTGTGTGTGTGTGTGCGTTTGTCTTTCTGGGAACCCAATGTTTTAAATATCAACTGATGTCAACTGATGTTATAAATGTGAAGCAGTCACTATCAATTAAGTATATAAAAGTGCACCATTTTCGTTATTGTAAACAAAACATATAAACATTGATGTTATAATTACTTTTTCATGAAGTATGTTATCAGTAGAAAATAAAAACCACTCATACTTTAGAAATGTTTCGCATGCTGGAAAAACTGTCTCACCTATAATGTCTGAGTTCTTTACTATTGTTTGTGAATGTGTTTAAGAAAATGCAACGAGCATTACGAGCCCTTTAAGACTCGTAATGCTCGTTGGATTTTCAGCATCGACCTTATTTTCTGTCTGAACGTTATACAATTTCTCAAGTGCACTCAAATAGTTCTCATTTGGCCCTGTTTAATATATATCTTAACCGGGCCGGGTGTTGGCATCCCACTCAAAGTGTCCCGTGCCTATTATTATCAAAAAAATAGCTCGAACATGGAAGTCTTCATTATCAACTCTTCCAATTGTTAAAGACAGGCAACCAAATTTCAGCCCGATGTATTTTACAGTATCAACTATACAGTAAACGTAAGCATCCAACTTATTAACCGCTCTTAGGTTACAAGTTATCCAACAATTACACTAAGATACTGGTCATTTAATGTTGGGTGGGATTTTCTCCTAAGTTCTTTGTTTTGTTATTTTATATACTGATATTTCAGCTTCATTACAAGATAATACCATTGATACAATGTGGAGTTACATTCATATACATTAGACGAAGATATTTTTCAGCTATTGACAGGCGGACATGAGGATTTTTTTTTATCAGGCCCCGTGCACCAGTACAACAAATTCTTATTATAATCATGGTATACGGTGGTACGTATCTCTGTACATTCAGAAATATGACGGTACATCGTGGTTCAAAATGTTTCGTGACACCTCTCTCTCTCTCTCTCTCTCTCTCTCTCTCTCCAAAAACACATTTATTTTATTATATTACATTATATATATATATATATATATATATATATATATATATATATATATATATATATATATATATATATATATATATATATATATATATATATATATATATATATTCGTTAATTTCCACGCTTCTATTTCAGATGGAAAGCTGCTTTGACAATATCGGTATTAGGATTGGGAGAGCAATGGAGCTTTATGTGTATTTGAAACTAACTAATTAAATCAATTTGTTTGACGTGCCTCTGGAACTGATATTACCTCTTGGTAACATTAGGCCAAAAATTACGTGTCTCGAGGTATAAGCAATTCAAATTTAACATTCTTTACTATTCCATAGTATAAACATGATATACAATTCGACCTTAGTCAATGACATTGAGTCGGTGACGTCACAGCTAAATACAGAGACAGATGAAGTGAGCACAAACTCGGTAACAGCTGAGAGTATCACTGTGCTGTATCAGCCCTGGCTCTATGGGACCATATCGAGGGAACAATACGAACTAAATAGTTTTGTTCTCTTCGAGATTATAATACCCGTCATTTGCATCGTAGGTTTAGTTGGAAACTTAGCAAGCGTTGCTTTGTTATACGGCAAGCCCTACGTCAGTTCCTTTTATTTCTTCTTACGCGCATTGACTGTGTCTGATGCAGTTGTTCTTTTTATAGCCTTGCTACGAAGCATCATTAAAATTATCGAAGACGTCGACCCATGGTTAGGAAGGCAGCTGGATATATTTTCCTCATATTTTCTGAACGCTTTTCTTGGTCCGTTGTTTTCTAAAATAGCTTCTTCAATAATTGCTATAATGTCGATAGAACGTTTCATGGCAATATTGCGCCCACTGAAGGCAAAGGAAATGGTTTTTGTCAAGTATCCGGCGCGTATACTCGCCATCACAATTATCATCCAGATTCTTTTACATGCACCCACCTTGGTTTGGCTTCAGGTCATTAAGAATGCAGACCTCAATAATAGCACATACATTTACAGGCTGGAGTACGCAGCATGGGCCGACGTAGACGTTAGAAGGTACTTCACATATTTTGTCACTTTCTTCAACCTCATCCTCCCTGTTGTTATCGTCATTGTCATGAATTCAGGGATCATAATTTTATTCTTGCTTGCTAAACGAAGACGCCTGGATATGACTACCGTCCTTAGCACAAAGGACAACGAGCAAATAACATTGACAGTAACCCTGATTGTCATCGGATTGTTCTATGTCCTGAGTCTTGTACCTGCAGCGTTTGTGTTTATCATGTCCGCGACCAATAATGATTTCAAAATCTGGTGGAAGGAACACTACTTGCTTGGACTTATAGTAGATATCACCATTCTCTGCATTACCATCAACTCGGCGAGCGATTTTCTCATCTACAACTTGTCTTCAAAGAGGTTCCGACAGTTGTTTATTCGGCGCTTTGTGAGGCCAAGTTGTTGCACATCACATCGACTTAAAATTAGTCCAAGGAAGCAAATATACAGCATCAACCCATAACTAATCGCATCATCTTTTGCATTATATGACTGTTCGCCTTTTTGTTTTGGATTGATTTGGTTTTTTAAGAAAAACTAGCTACAAATTATTGTGGATAAGTTATGAACTTGGACTTTAAAACAAGCGATAAACTTTGTTTTATAGAAGATGTATTGTTTTGATACAAATCGAATGGTTCAACTTATTTCATCGTTAATACGTCTCTACAAACTGTGAACTGTGCATTTGACTTAACATTCAATCGGCACGTCTTTTGTTTGTGCGTTAAAGATTTGATTAGAGTTGTTCCTAACGTTTGAGAAACATTATTAATTTACGTTTGGCATTATATGCATGCTGTCATTATGTCTTATTCATGATGATGATGGTAATTATTATTAGTAGTAGTAGTGGTAGTAGTCGTATTGTAGTAGTAGTAGTGTTATTGTTGTTTTTTTTTATTGTTTGATATTATTAAATGATATGTATCTTTAGATGCGACATGTCTTTGTCATCTCTTGATCAACGTTGACTCGTATCTCACTAAACTCTTTTAAACCTATGTGATTTTAAAAACAATCATTGAATGGAATAGACTTTCAAATTATTGACAATTATTTATTTTTTCATTCCCAGCAAATATTTGAATACAGTTTGTTACGAATCTAGGGCTTACATTTGGTAACAGAAAGAAATGAAACCAGCAGTTTAAGTTAAATAAGCAAACATGTGTGAATCAAACAGTATTGAATACTTCGGAGAGGACATGCAGCCATTGTGCTTATTATTTATTACTATTTACTTAATTGAATAAATAAACTGAAAACTTAAATAAATTTTAAAAAGGAATTTTCATCAGAACTTTATCTTTTCAGTGTTCATGATAAATATATAAAATTCTTACAAACGTCAGAACATGCGATCACAGTCTGTCAATTTAATCAGGCCGCTGGCAAACTGTTCCCAAAGAGACTGTAATGTATGCAAAACAGAAGCAATAGGGGACAAATACCATTTGAAATTTGAATTGCCTATTTCAAGATAATTAATTGTTCTTTCAATGACTAGAGCATCTCGATGTATTAAGATTTTTCTTTCAATATTGAATGTTCTTAGAGCATGTTGTGACGATTCTATGTCTTAAGCTAAGTAAGAGATAGAAGTAGATCCAGCAAGTTAATTAAACTCGACCAAAATTGTAATTATCCATGTTAAAAAATGAAAAGTTAAGAGACACGTACAGTAATTGTGTATTAATTCGAAACAATAATTACGCAATCCAAAATATCTTTGAATGAGTTCTCAATACTTAAAATAATAATGGGTTAATCCAAAGTCAATGATCACATAGTATTTCAAAAGAATAACTTAAATCAATACTATCTCGTGAATGATGTCTGAACACAGCTGTAAACTCCGATAACATTTGAATTCCATAATCTGATCTTAAACATCTTATTTACAATCTACAATCATGGACAAATGTTAGTCATGTATAATCGGTTTACAAATGACCATTATCTTAAAGTACCATCTACAAACATGTAATAAAGTTAAGAATGGAATATAGATCTACATTACACATTGCTTAGCAAAATTCCTAGTTTATAAGTTTCGGAAGTTTCATATTAAACTGACAGATCCACTTCTTTTTTTAGATTCGATAGAAAATGAAAGGTTATACAGATTACTAGGACGTCACAAACAATAATGCAGTATGATTGGTCTGTACTCCAAATCACTGCACATAAAGTTTTATTCAAACTATACATTGTTTGTTTTCCTAAGTTAAAATTTATCATTTTGCTATGTGTGTTAAGGCATTCTTTATCCAATATAAATAATAAGGTATAAATATATTTGGCGTGCTTGGCTTTTTGCTAGATATTTACGTTGTTTTGAACTAACAGTGATTCTAGAGTTTCTATCTTAAATCTAAATCATGTCAAGGTTATTATTTCTACGCGTGATTACAGAATCTTATTGATCTGAACGCGAAAAGTCGACAACATTTTCTGAACTCTGCTCCAGAATAACGAGTCCTCCTGTTAACTATTTAAAATGGTTGTGGCCGACAACAAACAAATATAACGAAATATCTTGGTCTCCCTAAATCATACTGGCTGCGTGAGGTTGCTGCCAAAAGAGGGGGTGGTAAAATATTTTAATTGATATATGTTACCAACTGAATACACGTCGATTACAACTTTGCAAACGCGAAACTATAAAAGAAATCTGTTCTATCTCGGTATTCGTTTAAATATGATTTATTCAGCTTTCATGCTACAATTACATTCAAAGCTTAAAAAATATAATTCAGTTTCTTTTCTATGTGAACATGATCTCATGGTATTTGTACCGTGTCTCAGAACATCACCTTACAGCATCAGCTAATTAAATTACCCTTTCCAATTTTGGGAAAACATTATTCTGTCGTCAAATTTTTTCTCTTAAAGATACCCTATTTTGGAGGAGATCTCACGGAGCCACGCGAGAGTCTCGTCGAAGAAGACCACTGATATCACTTAACACACGTTGTACATTCCATCACTGTCTTTACTTACATGCTCATTTGAAAGAATAGACAATTCACTAAACAAGATGCAGTGGTTTTCAATAATGGAAAATAAGTCGAATTAGTACCAAGTCTAATTGGCTTCCTTTGCAGTAATATAACAGGTGTTGAACAATCCAGAAAAGGAGTATTCTACATTAATGTTCCTCCAGAAAAAAAAATTTGTTTGATATTTTATCCTGACATTGGACTTGACAGTGGGTATTCTGGCTCATTGCTGAATCTTCTCTTAATTTATGATCCGCTTTACGGTCAGATTACAATTGTTCCACAGAACAGAACCTCAGATTAGTTACCTTTAATTTCTATTGCAAAGATTTGATCCGTGCAAGGAAGATGACTTTTTACAACAATACTAGGATGGCCATCATATTAACAGAGATATGAAAGCAAAACTCGACGCTTGTAAGAATCAAGAGATTGTTTTTCACGGAGTGATATAATAACAAATAATGGAACAGATTGGAACAGTAACACATAACTGAATGGCCTGATACAGTAGCAGTTAATGGAAGAACTGGAACAGATGCACATCATGCGACAGACTGGTACAGTTATGCATAATGAGCATGTAAGTAAAGACAGTGATGGAATGTACAACGTGTGTTGTTCACTGCTTCCCTTGTTCTATTTCACGATGTTGAGAAGGGCAGAATATTATAAAATAAGCATTTTTGCAATTTGTTTATATTTGCAACAAGATAAACAGCACACACACCCAACAAAAATAGAATTATAATATAAAATGTGAAGTCAACAATTAATGTCAGTGATCATTGCCTAACAATGTCCTAAAGATTTAGCTTAGCCTTCCAAAACTTTATTCTAAACAAAGGAACCTTTTCTAAATAATAATAATAATAATAATAATAATAATAATAATAATAATAATAATAATGAGGACGTTGTATACCACCTAATCTTTAGAAGCTCTAAGCGCTTTACAACATCTATAATGATATGACTACAACAAACAAACAACAACAAAAAAAAAACATGTAATAAGAAAACAAAACAAATGCTGAAAAATGTAAGGTAAGAAATATTATTAGGTTAAGTTTGTTCTTACAGTCGAAAAAGAGCACTGTTGAAAAAAATCAGTGTGTCTTTGTATTTAGTTTCAATGGGCAATTCGTCCCACGTTGCTGGTCCTGGTATGCACAATTTCGAGTCCAACCATTAATTCTTCTTTTCCTTTAATTTTGGATCGATTTAAACAATCAATTTCCCTCAAGGGTACTCCTACAATTAGTCATATTATTAGTTAAATGTTAGGTACGAGATCTTGTGACTAATTTTAAACTTCATCGAACCTGAGCTGACGGTTGTAACATTCAATTCACCCATGTCAGATGCCATGTAATGAATATATTACTGCAGAAAGTCTATTTAAAAAGTGTTTGCTGACAGATTTATCTAATATGATCTCTCAGCTACCATTCATGCTTGCAGAGTCGTTAATTAAGCAAAGCGCTAGTCTTAGCGGTTATCCGCTTTAATCCTCCCACCCAATAATTTTAATTGACTGATAAATGAGCATTATTTAAATAAAATATAGCTTCAGTTTGGGGATACATTCTGTTGATAAGCAACAGCCCATGAAAATATATATGTATACAACATCATTTCATGTTCATTTATGTATAACGATTCGGCGGCCTAGTTTGATAGTCCCCCTCCTATGCGTCAGGTCGCGGGTTCAATCCTCGGCCGAGTTGGACCAAACACTTATACAAATGGTACATACAGCTGCCTCGCTCATTAGGCGATCAGCATTAAGATGTTAGTGTAAGAACTGGTCGGCCGGGTGTCAGAAAAACGTGACTGGGAGGGACGTCATGCCATATGTCTTCGGCATGATGTCCCAGTGCAAGACATCGCTATAAAATGCCACTTTACATACATTCCTATAATTTGTTTATGAATCAATATCACCAACCACTAATTACGATCAATATTGCTTGTAACTGCAATATGTATGTATGTATGTATGTATGTATGTATGTATGTATGTATGTATGTATGTATGTATGTATGTATGTATGTATGTATGTATGTATGTGTGTGTGTGTGTGTGTGTGTGTGTGTGTGTGTGTGTGTGTGTGTGTGTGTGTGTGTGTGTGTATCTTTAATTGTGTGAGCTATTTTTAAACAAATTCTGAGTTACAATAACGCATTTGCTAAATTTCAACTTCCCTGTACATTTTCTTGTAATAAAAGAGTAGATTGTCACTTTATTTTTGTTTGTGAAGTTTCATCTCCTCCAATTCTAAACTAATTGTTTCTTAACCCAATTTTTCTGCAAAATATACCCCTTTATATAGCTAGAAAATCCACCACAGACTGGCATGATGCCAAACTTTCAATTATTTTCAAAATAAGTTTATTTGGTCTTATTGAATTGATTAAAGATTAAATGGTTAAAAATAGGTCATACAGTGGTATATAAATTACGAAACGGCTGCACTGAAAATAAATCCTAATTTTATTTTGGGATTTGAATTCCCTTTCAAATCAGCTTTTCTTTATTGACATGACAAATAAACAAAATTTGATTGTTTGCGCCATTTTGATTTTACTGATCCAGCATTACAGCATTCGAGAGTCTTTTATAAGAATTTGCTATGCACTCATGTTATGACGTCCAAATGTTACGTTATGTAAACAAAAATATTACTTCGGGTATTTGGGATAACCTAATCCTACATCTTTCTTACGTCAAGTATAGTTATATATGATAAGGCGATGAAAGTGAGGTGAATTTTCATTTTCACTTCCAGGGTTTCAAATGTAAATTTTCAATTAAAGAGCCAACAAGGATGTTATACATTATATCATGTTTATGTATTTGGTAATTCAATTCATTCATTGTACTTTCAGAAGCTGGTATTGTCTAGTCTGGCATAATTTGTTGTTCTTTCTTAAATAAATCATTTTGGTTAGCCGTGTGCTTAGATCATATACTATTTTCACATTACAATATCCAAAGATGCAGGCATATTACATGTAAGTAATATATAGGGACTTTATACCCCATAACCCATATTAAACCCACCAATCATACACCAAGACAAAGGGAAATTAAAGTTCATATACAAATACCTACGATATTCAATGTCCTTTTAAAAAAGCCAGTATAACCAGTGAGCAAAACCGGGAAAATTTGTTTCTGTAAAAATCTGTCTTCATTCATAACGAAACTGTAGAGCGCCACCATATGTTTCATTAGCATTAAGATACATAGCAAAGGTTTGCACATTTTACACAGAGACATTAGTTTTTTGTTTGACGAGATATGTTAACTACTAGTCCATTGCCTAGACAGGAAACCTTTAATGGTGGCTTCATAAACGAAAACCTTCGTACAATTATGTCAATAAGAATGAGTTTTGAGATTGCTGTATATTTTTGGTCATGTTATGGTATCTAATCTTAAGTCTTTCAAAGTGATCTGATGTGATGAATCATCGTTAGCAACTTCTCGGATAGGGCTGTAATGATCTCCGTATATATAGGATTTTTATTACAAACATCTAAAGTCGCTACAGTATTCTCTTTCAATTAATTTAAAGCCTTGTTCTGGATGTATGCTGTACACGTGGCGTTTCTGTCTGACACGCACTTAGAGGCATTGAATCCAATTAAAGTTTTCGCAGTCTCCCGATTCTGCCTTGCCACCATATCCTCTTTAATTTTTATCATAAAGTTGTAGTACTTTCGTATTCGTTAATTCTTCAGCAAAGTTTCCTATTCAATTATATTTGGAGGAATTTTAGTTAATCTATTCCTTAACATGTTGAATGTTTATATAATCAAACACTCGATGTCAGTGAAATCTTGTTGCCATATTTTCTGACCCAGACAATATATTAGCCAGGCACACAAATAAACATGATATATCAGTGCTTTCTTCCAATATTTGCTAAAATGCTAAATTTAGTTGCATGTTCTTCGTTCAGCTCATGTCGCATTCTATTACCTTTCTTTGAGTTTAACTATGGCGTACATTATGTTCATCACCGTCTAATCTGTGTGTCTGTTGTACACAAGTTTCCCTCATTTTTGCTCACCTTCTACACTTGTCTGCTCTTACAATTGTATGTCTTAAGCTCAGGAACAGAAAAGTGCAAAAACCATCAAGTTTAGTAAAATTCAACAAATAGTTTATTTCCATAGAACACAAAATGAAAATTTAAAAGGAACATATAAAATTGTAAATTAAATTCCAAATAATCCGAAACGTTCTATCAAAAAGTCACAGGTATACAGAGCTCTGAATGAATTCCAGTGGTGTTTCGAATAATTTCTAATCTTGATTGTGCTTATGTACCAATGAGCGTATATGTGCTGATGTGCCAACAGTATTGTTGTATCACAATTATATAATCCAAACTGTGAATTAATTCACAATAATCATAAAATAATGATTTAATCCAAACATCGATAAACAATTTTTAATTCCTTTGAAGAATTTAAATAAATAAATTCTCAAATTATAAATGAACACAACTAAAGGATTGATCTTAAAATATTAATAAATAATTCTGATGTAAGCAATCCTATTTCCATACCCACTGATAATATCTTGCAAGAAGCGGTTCTATAAAAAAATTAAAAACATTACATGATCTTAATGGAAAATGACCACAAACTCCAATATAAATGGTTTCTAGAAACTTCTAATGTTAGAATCAAGACTGTATGTAGAATTCAAAACCTCAAAACACGAGCGAATATTATATTAATCAGGTAGACCCTAACTCCTACCGTCAATTATGGACAAAGGCCAATCACGCTTTATAAATTAAATATACAATGACATCATAAAGAACAATACACATTTATACAATAAAGTTTCTTTTACATAGTGATCAAATACACATATGATATAATATTAATTAAAATTACAAATTAAGATGTTTTATGAATGACAAAATATATGCAAAATAAAGCAACATTTTATACACGTGAAAGTGCATTTGTAATCAGATTATTTTTTTCTTTTGATCTGCTAATGTCATTGTTGTAGCACGGCAACATCAGATTCCACATTAACAATCTCTGTATTCTGTTTTTCATTTTGCTAATGAAAGTAGGGGGTTGTAATTACTAAATACAATAATCGGATAAAGAGCTTAATATATACGTTTCAAAGTGTTACACAGGCAATATCAAAGCAAAAATTCATTCTCAGTTGTGGAATAATTTCTCTGGAGCTTCATTACTTGTTTTGAAAAAAGTACACTGGATGATCGACACCAATTTTGTCTTCTTGAATTACATAACTCCACCAAAGCCTATATCACTTTCATCTAACAATCATGTTAAGTGACTGCAGAATGGAACTGAAAGAAGTGATGCACCTTAAAGTATAGGCAGTGGCATTCAAAGGTGGTGTTGGGGGAGGGGAGGGAGCGGTCCGCCCAGTGTGACAGCCACATAGGGGAGGGCTGTCGTCAGGTGAGTTGAAATGCTAGTGCTCGTTTTCATACTAAATGGAGAGAAAGAAATCCACTTGCGAACATAATGTTTGTTGTTGCGTGTTTACATTTTAAAATTATTTGTGGAGGTGCCAAAGGAAGCATCCATCCAGGGTACCAAATAAGTTAGTTGCAAATCCGGAAATGTCTTTTGCTCTTACCGTGGGTGGAAAAACTTGCAATGATCCTTCAAAAAGGCCATATTCAGTGCCTTATTTGCATTTGATCAATATAGTGATCTAATTTTGGGATTGGAAATGAATCCGGTTTGGTGATACTGATCACTTTTCTATAGTCAGTACTCACTCGGAAATTATTCGGATTTGGTAGAAGAATACATGGTAAACTGCAATTATGTTTACAATGCTCGATAACAGTATTGTTCAACAAATAATGAATTTCTTTTTCCAAACATTTTTGCTTGAGAGGATTCGTCTAGTAAGGATGTCGTTTCATGGGTGTGGAATCTATATTTTCAACGTCATTGTAGATTTTATTTGTTTGTGTTGAAACAAAGAAGTGTAAATATAACTCTGTCACAGCCTTTACTATAGTTTTAGTTTAATATTTCTCAAAGCAATTGTATATGGGAATCTTTGACACACAAATTATGGTCAAACATTAATGGCTGTAATGGTTGCCTGACGTGGGTAAGTGACTGACATATAGTATTATTCTGCTAAATCTCTCATCAAATGCCGGAATATGTTGCAGGTATCTTCTTAATAGTTTTTTTTTCCAACTTTTTGACCTGTGTAATAAGATCTGCATTATTTAGATTAGTCACTTTTAAGTTTTAGCCAATGATGATGATTTCGAAATTTGTGATCAGTCTTATTGACTCATAAATGACCAACAAATCGAATTTCAAGGGCCAGAACGAGAATTTCATGTCGATATAACTTAGGAACAAAACTCAGCTCACTGACCACGCGTCACCAGTGAGTACCTCTAGTGGTCTCAAATGTTTCATTAGGAACCCACGATTAAAAAATAACAAGCTGGTACTTGTGTTGCTTCAGTTTGCTAATAGCCCTCTGATAAAACCTAAGATTTCAGATCTTGTTCCTGTTAGACAATGAGTGATTGTCGTCTGTCATTATAATTAGACTAGATACAATGTGCAGTAAGAAACAGATCATTGCGATTAATGCCTCAATCTCACAAGCTCTAATGGCTTTAGTTCATATAACTGCACAAGCTGGCTATAAATCAGGGATTTCAACCTCAATAGGATCAACTTCTGATCCAAGCAAGATTTGTTAGTTACAAGTGGACTAACCACAACCTTTAATCCAGCTAGGTCAATGTCTAGTAATAACTGAAAACACTCAATTGGTAAAGAAATTACTGTGCCGAGTGTCACCAGTCCTGAAAAAGACTCGTGGCAAATGTACACAATGGAGAGAAACATTAACAAAGTTGCACTTTTTTCCTTAAATAAAAACACTTTCAGAAAAAGAAAACGTCTCAGATATAGGCAAAGTACCTAAATAAGAGACCCTGCTATGTCCATGTGTCCCATATTATTTTAATATTGTTAGGCTTGGTGAATTACAAAAAGGGACGTAGAACCTCTCGGGAAGATTAGTTCAGAATTCTCCATAATAAAATCAGACTGGTTTTTCTTTTGATCCAACACATGTATTGCTTTCAATACGTAATCCTGAGCTTTGTCTTATTCTGCTTCCTCTTTATAAACCTGTAGCATTAAAAAAGTACCCTTTCTTCTTACAGTATGTATTTGTGGGAAGAGTTAAGGACTATCCTATCAGAAATTTATTCCATGCAGTTATGCAAGATTGACATCTGGAAGTACTCGTATAAGACAGATGATTTTTCTTAGGCAAAGAAAAAAACTGCTAAAAGCAAGACAAACTGACAAATGAAACTTTGTGAGTAATGAAACTAAATATATATATATGTATATATATATATATATATATATATATATATATATATATATATATATATATATATATATATATATATATTTCTTTTTGTAGCAAAATTAGTTCTTGACTTCAGGTTTATTTTACCTTTTCAGAAGGTCCTTGTCAGAGGAATGACTTCACGATTGGAGTCTTATGATCAACATTTAGCTGATTGCGACTCCAATTTAGAAGTTAAAACTTTACTATGGACAATGAATATTTCACAAGTCATCTTAAATTCTAAAAGATCATTATAACATTTCCTGAAATATGTTAAAGAGATTCATGTCCCGGATGTCTTAATATTAGTAACATAATATAGCTGGAACCAATACAGTTTATATATAAAAATAACCAAATCATTTATTTCCTTAAAATCCAAAGTGAATATTTAAATGTAACATAAAGTTCATATATTCTTCATTGAAATTTCTCTAATAGCTTGGCTGGACGTAGGGGTGCCACAGATTAGTTACCGATAAGCTCTCTCCATTTAACCTGTTTTCCACTGCTCTTTGCTCAAGTCCATACTTATCCAATATTTGATGATATCTTCCTATATCGCCTTCTCTCTACTTGTTTCCTTTTACTTCTCACGGAACCCTGTAAGATTGTCTTGGAGAGGCCAAATGGGAGTGAGATGAGACCATACTATCTTAGTTTGCGTTTGTTTACGGCGGTGAGCACCTCATCATATGAGATGCGGTTTAAATATGGGATTTTCAGTATCCTTTGATAACACATCTCATCTCTAAGACAGGGATTCTTCTCTCCCGTTCTGCTGTCTGGCTCCATGTCTCACATGCATACAGGAATATGGACATGACGAGGGATTGCATAAGTTTGATCATGGATCTAAGAGTAATGTTGCTGTGCTTCTGAATAGGCTTCAGCCAAGCCAGTGCTGTTGTTGTCTGCACACTCCTAGAATGAACCAATGGATTTGAACCTTTAACATAGGTTAAATCTTCTAGTTGCTTGAAGCTTGTCACCGTGCCCATCTTCTCTTTAATTACTAGTATTTCCTTTTGAATGCCAGTCAGATTATTTGCAAATAGCTTGTTCTTTCCAGCGCTGACCTCCATCCCATACCTTAGTGATGCTTGATTGAGACGGTCACGAAGATTTCCAATTCTTTTTCATATTCTGCTACGCCATTGATCTCATCAGCAAAGCGCAGGTTGGTGATTCATCTGCCCTCATAGTCTTCCAAGGCATCGGACATGATCCTTTCCAGGTAGATATTGAAAAGAGTTGGTCAGAGAAGGCTACGACCGTGGTTCAAAACCAATTGCATAAATTGCCATTGACAAGAATTGCGGTAGCCGACATGTCATACAGGTTTTATATGATGCTGATTAGTTTAGCATTTATTTTGCATATCCGCATGCTGGCAAACAAGGCTGGTCATCTTTACATCTTTTATTTAAACTCCTCTTTGTTCTATATCTGTAGCTACTTCTTCGTCTTTCCACTTCATCATTTTTCTTCTAATATTAGAGCGAGGATATTGATTGTGCCCTAGAGCTTTTAGCCTACGATGCTTGCCAGATATCTTGCTGACTGTGCGTATTAACGACATGTTTTAGATTGATCAGAGAGTCTGTGTGTAATTATACAGAATCTATAATTGTGAGTGTTGCAAAGTTGCTGCGTATTGATGCTTCAAATGTTTAAGCCACGCATGGGTATTAAAGCTTTTCAAGTTTCAAACCTTATCCTTACCTGTTTTAGTTTATTTGTCTTCCTCAGACGATGTTAGTTAGTCATAATCAGCAAGTCAAGATTGAAGTGACGTCAGCTGCAGGTAATGTACATGTTCTGCCAATGTTAACGCTAGACCGGAAGCACTTCCCCACGAGGATTTCGTCAGTCTCGTTATGTTGTTTTCCATCTGGACTGTGTCAAGTCCATCGCCTAGATAATTTATAGGAGCCAAGGGTATTCGTAAGAACTAGGTTATTATAGGTGTATTGTAAGTAGCGCAGTCCATGAACTTGAGTCTTCTCTTATTAACAATTCATTACAGTATGGACCACACACTTCTCGCCAGTATGTCTGTGCATTTGATTACTACCTCGGCCATTTCAATCTCCTTGTATAGCTAGAATATCTATCTTGGATGTCTGGTCTATGCGAGTTTTTAGTTGGTGGTAGATCGCATCCACGTCCTTGTCATCATATTTAGATGTTACGGCCATCACGTCTATGACGGCGATGCTGACGCGGGATGCACTCAAGCGAATGGTAGTCATCCTGTTAGATACTGTTCGCCAACCCACAATGACATTGTGTACAGTATGTCTGAGTCCATGATCATGTCTTATACCCGTTGAAGTCAATCTGTGTCCTTCATATGTTGCTATATCGCCAAAATACTTACAGCGAATTTCGAAGAGTCCAACCACGTAATTGATATCTTCGCATCTCTTGAGTTAGCTCATCGAGTTCCCCTGCTGGAGTTATTGTCCACGCTCCAGTGGTGATGCTATCACTTGTGTTTTTAAATCTTCGTTTCAAATAAATTCCAGTCTTGAATGTGCTGATGTGCTAATGATCTTGAATGTCCTGATGTGCCGACAATTTTGATATATCACAACGATATAATCGAAGATGAACTTGAATGAATCCATATTTTATGTCAAAAAATGTTTTAGTTCAAAAGTCAATAAGTACATTGTAATTCTAATGAATAATTTAAATATAAGAATCCTCTTAAATTATAACTGTACGAAATAATAAAACTGCTTCCACTATACGTATTTGAAATACGAATAATTGTTCTAATGTAACCAACCGTAATTTTGATATAAACAACCGTATTTATATCCCTGCTTCACCTATGTCGCAATAAGCTTTACTGAGGGGAAAAAATATTAATCATCTTCTTGAAAAATTACACACAGAATTCGTTTCTATTATGTTCTAATATCAGAATCAAGGCAGTATCTACAACGCAAAACGAAGTAAATATGATTTGAGAAAATGGCATTAGTCAGGTAGGCCCAAGTCGTATCCTCAATAATGGACAAATGCCAATCACACAGCACAAATTAAATATATTAACACGGTTCAACTCCCAGGCGTGCATCTCAATATTTAGCGAAAGAAAATTACTTTGCTGCTAAATGTTATAACAATTAGATATAGCCAACTATGAACTGCTTTTTACTCGTACAGAACAAAAATCAAAATGTGTCTTCTGCTTTCATTCATAGTTGCGATTAGAAAGCCTAAAACATAATGATATTTTGTTTTTGCCGGGTTACTGGTTGATACGATCACCAGTGTATACTGCATTGTTGTGCTATATTTGTTTCTTTCTTCGAAAAATTTTGAACATATTTTCTCAAAATAGTGAAGTTGTGTGCCACATAGCTTTTCTCAAACTAAAGTCAGCGTCTTTTTGCTGACTTTCTGTCTCAAATAATGCTTCATGGGTTTCGTAACATCAATCATTGCATAATCATGGTGATCACAGTTTCGTCATTCTTGTTTGCATTGTTCACCGTTCCTTTAAACGACCTTAGGAGTAATGCTACTTTAAAGACCAAAGCAAAAGTCTACACAAGTTATGCTACATTACACTAATGAATATGCGATTATTAAATATTAATATATGTATGTCTTCCAATTATATTATAAATTGGAAATTTTAGTTTCAAGATATTCCAGTAACGGTACTGAAAAATAAATTTAGAGATCTATGCTGGAACAAAAATTAAATGTCACCACCTCTAGAAGAAATTAAAAAAGAAAACATAAGGAATGAAAGCGAGGATAAAAAAAAATTAAATGTTTCTGAGGGAGATTCAAGTCTATTGAAATTGTATAGGAACATGTGAGTTTACTAAATATTGTGTTAATACCATATAGGGAACACAACTTTAGTATATTTACAATAGTAACTACAGGCTTTCTTTTTAAAACAATGGAAAACAATTATAACATATATAAATTTAGAAACTCTTTTTTTTCTTCAAACAATGGAAATGAAATTGAAGTATTTTTACCTTAGGTAAACTTTTTCTTTATCACACAATGGAAACAAGCTTGGGTTCGTTTACTTCCGAATGCAGTTGGTCGCGAACTGGATACGTGCTCGAACTCTAATTTAGACCTAACATGCCTGTGATAATCTCACTCGTAAATAGTTCAAGTCGATAAAATATTTCTCACCCATGCGACAGAAAAATCATGCTCTTTTGCTAACCTCTCTTTTCCGCTCTCAGTCTGGTTGTCTCACTCAAAACGTCTCGGTCATTGTGTCCATGCGCAAGGAACTACTTTATCAAGGGACGCAACCATTGTTTTCCTCTGTGACTCGATGGCTTACTATGAATGAAACATATCCAGTTTTACAGACCAACGGAAACAATTTAACAGATCACCAATTTCATGGGGTATACCAATTTGTGAAATACACATGACTTTATATATAATTGCACAATGACAAAACTGATTGTGGTTCATAAAACAATTCATTGTATATTTAATGAAAGAAATATATTTATATATTTATATAGCATATGCGACATATTCGTTAAGCGAAATTGTTATTAATTTTTTATAATTGTAAGTTTTGATGTTACAGGTTACACTGGCAAACAAAACAACAAGAAAGAGCTTGATTGACATGCCAGGTTACCAAAGAAACACGACCGTTCGATATGTTATGCGAATAACGATACATTTAACAATAAATTTGCATTTTATGCTAATTAGATCTACTTTATCAACAACATGATTTACATATTCCAGACTTGTTCTTTTTGGTCTTAAAACAAGCACATTCGTCTTACGCTACATACATAAAATCTGCGAGAAGTATGCATCTTTAATAGCCATGATATTAAACGAAAATATATTTCGTTGAAACATGCATAATTTATATCTTCTGATTTCTCTTTATGTACTAAACTCCAAACGTTTTTGACTTGGCAATCAATATTACCAGTCTGTGTGAAAGTCAAGATTTAAGACATCTGTATTGATTGATTAAATGTCAGACTTTAATCTCACACAATCACATATCCGTATTATAGATTTAGTTTCCCAGGTCCAGACTCAATATCGAATGATGAAACCCAGTCCAGGCAAACACTTGACCTAATAACATTAGGATTATCTCCTTCAGATAATCTTTGAATATTCAATTAACCAAACGCCGTGCCTGTAGGTCAGTTATGGAATGATTCGGTTAGACCATCTGTCTGGACAAACTACGGAAATCGTCTACCCCACACCCTTTTATACTGGGACGTTTTCGCATAATATTTACAGCTTCAAAGTTGGTTACATGTTTTTGGTACGATACCAGCACTGCCACAACTATGTAACTTTGATGGTAACATGCCACTTGAATAAAACTGTCAGGATATCTTCATTTGCAGTGATAAACGTCAGGGCTGATGATGTTGCAAGGAAAAACGCGACAGACGTCACACTATTTCGCTGACGTCACCAATGACGCACGTATGAGAAGCCATCCACGGTCTGATTTCTTCCCTTCTTTATGATTACATTTTAATGTGATAGTACACATAGGGTACGTTTCCGCATAATACGCACGAAAATGTTACCCATTTTACCAAATGTTTATTTGACAATGGGGTCAAAATGGTTTAACGGCGGGTCTTGACAGCTTTACGTATGAGATATGTTCTGAGCTGTGAGGTACGAAACGTTTCTACAACTCTTGTCAGATATATCGGCTCTTACTCCAACTATCTTTGAATAAAGAATCACAAGTTTAAATAACTTCAATTACACAATCTATGGGACTCAACTCGTGTAACCCTGACGAAAACAAATACTTGATAATTGCTCCTCGGCTCCTATAGGTACATTTTGGCTTATTTGTAATACAACCGTACACTTAAATGACCTGAGCAAGTTTTCTATTTCGCTTTCTTTCTTTCTCTCAAATTTTCGTTCCCATTTTGTCAAACTGACCGCATTATATATAATATGATATTAACATTAGAAATGAGTAATGGGATGGGGGTGTTCTACATGTCCCAAAATTAATAATGGTTTGTTTCTACTGCGAATATAGAATGCATTTCAATCAACAAAGTGTACTTAAACCAAGAAAACGTTTACATATGCTTATAAAAGTATATTTTCCCCTTACAATTAAAAGGTGGAATAGGGTCAAGCGTTTTCTAAAACGAACATCTATTTCTTAATTGTAAATAATTAAACAATTAAACTCAATCTTGTGTTAACCAAATATAGTTATTATTATTTTTTATAATTATTATTATAAGAACAAGTAGTAGTGTTAGCTGCTGATATTATTCTTATTGTGGAATTGTGGTTGTAGTAGTGGTACTGTCGATAGCAATCAATCCTTTTGATTGTTACAAAATACAATCTGTTAAATAAAGCAAAGATGATATAAATTTTGTTCCCCAAATTTGGCGATTCATAAACATGGTAGAATTCTAAATCAAAATTTAATTGTGGAAAACAATGTTTTAGAAACTTTCAGTAACCTTTTTAATTACATTGTACTCAAAGGCAAAGGCAAAGGCATATATATATATATATATATATATATATATATATATATATATATATATATATATATATATATATATATATATATATATATATGTGTGTGTGTGTGTGCGTGTGTGTGTGTGTGTGTGTGTGTGTGTGTGTGTGTGTCATTGTGCATGTGCCAGTTTTATCACGCTCGACCATTATATTCTGTCAAATTAAAAAAAATACATAGAAATTAATTTAAGTACAGAGACCTTCGTCTGACAGGTTCTGCGGGAAGGGTTTGTCAGAGCGGCTTCAATTGATAAAACTATTGTTGAAGGTAATCTTTTACAAATCGAAATACGGACATACGATAGCCAAATCGAACTAAGTTTCTAATTAAACATTTTTGCTAAGTTTGATCAGGAATTGCACAATTTATAGCAAATTGTTTACTCAGGAAAACTTCTTTCGCTGCTATTACTTAAATGGAAAGGAAGCATTTTACGCCATGGAACAAAAAAGCATCCTTGTTGTCCTCAAGGTCAATTAACCAATAACGAACCTCCAGTAGTGAATAGCCGAAGATATACAATCAATTGCTATAAATTTCACATTTGCCGTAGTGGTAATATGAGATGAGCCTTAGATGATGTATTGAGTATACCAAGGAATATGAATAATATGGCCTCGACATCAGCTCGAGTCTTTCATTTATTAATTACTTTAAGTGGAAAAGAATCCCACTGTTTCAATATTACCTTATTTATATTACCAGATATACTATCAACTGTTTTACGTAAATGAATTACATCAAACTACTGAATGAAAGAAGAAAACAATAAATTTACATCTCTCATTATAAAGAGCTACCAGGTAATGTTGCAACAAAAAAAAACATAATGAACACATATATAAGTAAACAGATGGAAATGTGTATAAATAACCAGGTTACAAACTGTGTTATTTTCGCGAAGTCCATCACCAGTCTTAAGACTTAAACAGTGATGATATATATGGAATTAAGTTCCTTTGATAAAGACATCGCATCGAATATCTCGGTCTAAGAGAATTCAACCAGAAAGTGAATTGCTACATGGAATCCAATGACAATACTAAACATATATGATGTCAATTTAAAAACGCCACCAGTTCATCAATACCTAGGTAAGTGGAGTTTCTAAGATAAAACAAGAGCGCATGTATCTTCAGATTCTTCAGCCCCTTTCATAGATTAATCGCCCTTAGTTGTGGATGAATCAAAATGCAATGTACATAACCTCAAAATCAATATATTCCTAATGATGTGTACACGAGCCCATGGCACACCTTCTCAAAATGCTATTTCTACGAACCAATAAGGCGCTAGACGTCTTGTTGAGTGAATGTAAGTAATAGACCAGTCGAACAATCCACTGTCTAACCTACAACAAGATTCCCAGCCCACATGATTTAAGAAACTTTTAGGATGTACATGTACATTGCATACATGTTACGATGTGTATTGCATATCCGACATTGACAAGACTAGCAGTGGAGGATAGAGTAAGGCAAATGATAAAATGTAAGGAAAAAATGGGGGTTGTACTATGAAGCAGTAAATGGAAATTTAAATTTAACATGGTCGTGACTATCTGGGACACTAGATATGAATTGAACATAGATGGGACTGTTGTAGCACGAGGGATATTAAGAGGTGTCGTCGCGGTACTGGACATGAGTGGAACAATTGTAACAGGGTTGAAAGTGGCTGTCCGCAATTGGGCGGAGCAGTGAGAAACAGTGTTCCAAGTCCCTGAAATGAATAAACGCAGTTGTAGGAAAGGACAAATGCAATAGAGATATGAACACACACACACACACACACACACACACACACACACACACACACACACACACATATATATATATATATATATATATATATATATATATATATATATATATATATATATATATATATATATATAATACCAAATAACTATATAATATACCAAAACATTTTAGGAAAGAGAGAATAGATATATGACTGGCTCAGAAAAAGAGCCTTTGAGTGACAGATAAGACCAGTCTGTTAAATCCTCTATTTCTTTTTCAACAATACCTTACTTTTGTCACAATAACATGAGTCTCCTTAACTTTACTCACTTTAACATACTCAGGCTTAATAAATCATCTTAACTTCTCCACTTCCTATTCTATGACGTCTTTGGCCAGATCTATGGCTGCTTTTAGACACGTCAATTGACTTAATCTGGAGTAACTGGATACCTTTATTCAGCTGCAATCCTTGATACCACATACGCTACATGCATCATCCAATACCAACCATTTTTTAAATCATTCACCAGATTCATTGTTGACGTGTTGACTAGTCAAAGAGGGTAGCCAGACTAAAGAACGCTACTATTTAAACACCTCAAACACGGACGTGAAGGAAAAACATGTTCTTAAACCATCTAAACATATTATATGCAAAGCAACCCAAAGAGACAATAATGATAAGCTTAAAGAAACGTTATTACATACCTTTTACAATCCAACACACTATTACCAGCAAATGACTTACTACCAACACATAGTGGAGAAGGGTAGTTTTTTTCAAAACCGAGATACACAAACCCTCACTTACAATTACCAATCCTAACACACACACACACACACACACACACACACACACACACACACATTATCACACCAGCAAAGGGAGTCAGTGTTTATAGTTACACAACTATACATTCATGATTACCAAACATTCTTTAGTATACGTTCAAGGCCTTTTTATGGGGTAAGAACACACACTATTACATCAGCAATGGTGTTATTGTTTATAGTCACGCTATTCTACTTTCATACAAAACATACACTTATTACAGTAGGGACAAGCGTTGTATTACGAGATGAAAAGACATACACACACGCACTAAACTTCTTTAGAGGATTGACCAGTCACTATTTTCTAGAGATCTGGTTAGCCCAAAAGCGCTGTTTAAAACTTTAATTTCACGTGGTTAATGTCTACACCTCCCCGGTCTGGCCTCACACATGCAACGCTGATTCCAATCATACTCTCAATGTATGCTTGTGGTTGGAAGTGCGGTGTCAGCTTGATTAGCTTCCCTCTCCCATTCCTCTTTTTGTGGGAAAGTGAAGACTTCTCTCCTTCATCTATGCCAGACATTTGGATGATGAGGCCTCTGTGCTCCCACTCTTGCTGCTGCCTCCGCAACTCTTCGTCCCAGTTATCTGTCTAGAGGACATCATATCTCATTACTGGTTATGGGTTCGGATTTCGCTATGGATGTGATGGCATTCTCACTTCAGGTTTCACCTCACAGCTTTGCAAAATTGTTTTCTTCTGTTCCTTCTCCTCATTTTTCTTTTTCTCCCCTCCTCTTCTTCAATCCAAGTCCTGTCTTATATTGCTTCCATATCCAACTCATCTAAGAGGCGACGCACATACTTCAGGTGCATTGTGAGTTCTAACAATTTGTCAATTCTGCTCGTCTTCTTCGATCTTCATCAGTGAACGATAAGTAGCCAGACTGACGAACGTTTCGCTTTATATGCCTCCAGCACGGACATGAAGAAAAACAATCCCTCACTTAAACAACATGAACGAACGAATATTGTATTCAAGTGCTTCGAGTGCTATTTAATTTGGTCGTCATGTCGGAGTCGCTATTGAGAGACAATCGACCTGAATGAAAGACCGTGGGTGAGTGGGAATAGACCCAACACACACTCAACCCTATCAACCAATCGGAAGCGAGCCACTAGGTGTGCAATGGCACAAAATAATGACGAGTAAAAATGGTTTCTTATATCGTCGTGTTGAGAGTTTCTGGTGTTGGCAAAGAAGCAAAGGTACTCAGCATGCCAGCCCATGGATGTCGTTTTCCTTGAAATGCCGGGATCGTGCTTATTTCAAATCTAGTCCAGTTTTACTAATGGAAGGAAAAATTACCAATAATGTGTAAGCCACATGTGCAATTAAATCAAATAATTAAAGTAGTAGAATGTTTCATCTTTCCTAACAATACCAATTTTTCTAGTACAACTTGTACGTATTGTAAGTCCCTAACAAAATTGAATGCTAAAATGTATATGCGACATAAATAAGTGCAGTCACTGTTATGTAAAACAGCTTGTTATATTTGAGCGGTGTTCAAAAATGACTGAGTCAGGTTTCGGAAAAAAGATTGTTTGAAATGAGAGGAAATTGAAAGTCCTTTCTGTTATGTTTTCTCGCTGGCAGGTTTTTCCGGGGTGCAGCTACGTTCAGCAGTCTCTCAGAGTTGCTCATGATGCCGCTTTCTTTCTACTGCTAATTAACTTCAGTAAAATTTCTCTGAATCCTAGTGATCTGGTTTCGGTTTATTTAGGCACGCAGTCCATCCTCTTCAGTCCCCACCGCTAGTAAAGCCAACAACGAGCCTCGTGAAGTGACGTCCATGTTTTTCCACGTGTCAGCCGCCACTTTCCTTCGTTCAGAGCCTCATAGAAATTGTTTCTACCTTACGGGCTCTCGGTCGCGGTCCAGCAATGATATTCCGTAACATCGAACCAGGTATCCTTTTTCTCAGTGGCTGCAATATATTTTTTATCTGCAGTCCTAAATTGCACGTTTTTCTACTGTCCATTCGCCATTGTACCCTCTTTAAAGACCGGTCCTGCCTGCACCGTGTTCACCACCTACATGATGAAACATCACTACCCACACCATAACCAAAACACGAACCGCGCGGACCTAAAATAAAAACTCACTTCCACTTTTGTTCATGCAAACACACTCCACTAAACCAAATTCATATACCCCTAAAGTAACACACATTCACATACACACTATCGTAGAAGCCATAGAAACGAATGTTTTATCGACACACTTCTATTCATCACTTAAAACGTACAAACACACTCCCATACCAGCTCACAAATACAGATAAATTTGACAATATATAAGCATCTCACATCTAGAGATCTGAGGGTAGATCTAAAAAACTGTTTTGTTTGTAAACAGTTTGGCAATCTCGCTTAACTCCTGAGAATTTTCTTTTTACGGTCGTTAATGCCCACATTTTGAGGATCGTCAGCTTCTGTCAGGACTGGGTCGTTGAACATGTCCGCGCCCGCTGTGTCACGTTTCCATACGACGCTAGCATCCAGATAAGTATTCTTACATTCTTATTCGTACGTCAAGAGATTTGCAAAGTGTGTTCGGTGCGGGTAAGTATCCATGCTGCTACTGACTAGTTTGTTATTCAAGTAACAATCCATTTCGCTGAACAAGGATCGCATGAAATCGTTAATGGGAGCTACCCTAGCATCGGCTCTCAGAGCGGTGTCGTCCGTATTGATTACTTTGACTTTCAGGCACAAGTTATTGCTATTCAGATCGATGTAATCTTCGGAATGTTGTCGAAGATTAATGTTGTGAAAATCTACCCATTAGGATTCTTGCATTTTCATCATAGTGGGTTGCATGGCAAACAGATCCAGTCCCGTCTTGGAATATTCCCACGAGTCTTGGTGAATCCTATTCTCTCTGTTATTTACCAATCTTAAACGTGTAAGTCTCGGACGTTCTTATTTTCTTAGTCTTTTTAGCTCTGTGGAATTGAAATGCTCTTTAGGGTGGCTTCATCGTCTCTTTCTGTATTGCTTTGCTGTGGCGTCAGCGAAAAGGAAATGCATGGCTTGACAACATTCAAGGCATTTATAGGAGTTTCTAGTCGAGCCAACATGTCTTTTCCAGTTTGAAGCAAGACATTTTTGCCTGCTCTCAAGAAGGCTTCTTTGAGAATATGTTTGTCGATGATGACATTTGTGAAAATTCTTTGCCTTGCATCAATGCGGCATCTTTCAAGGCGTCCAATCCTTGTGTTACCATCATTTTCAAAACAATGAGCCACGAAGAAAGTAGAAGTGTGCATGCATTCGAAATCTAAAAACTAAAAAGATGAAATTTCCCTTCTTGTGGTCATCTAAATCTTCTTCCTCCTTCTGTTGAGTTGGTATTTTTTTTATTGTAGCATTCGTGTTCAAAGTTTACGAATTGGTGACAATCAGGACATTCTTTCTTTCCTGAACAAACATGCGACTTGGCACTATTACAAAGTACGACTTGTTCACATGTTGGGCACAGCCTCAGCAAGCACGTTTATGCTGTAAGCCGTGCGTCTTTAGATGTTGTTAGTAAAATGCAGGGCTGACGAAAACTGGCTGACAAGTCTGACAATGCACCCGTTGTGTCCTTCGTCAGAACAGGGCTTATAAGACATTCCGATCCACAATACTTGTGTTGTTCTCGATTGTTATACCCATAGTTATATTTTTAGTGTAATAAATGTGTTCCTGAAATCCTGTGATACTTCTAATGGTATTGAAATGTTCAATTTATTGATAGACGTGAATGAAATTTCCGTCATGGAAATGTTTGTCTCGAAACAACAATTTTCCATGCAGTTCTTGAGGGTGTACGTTCAACGTGTCCTTGGATAGGCCAGCTTCCTGTAACAGGTGTTCTGCTTTTCGTCCTTGTTTGGTTCAGTTCGATTTTAGAATAGTTTTCCAGTCTCTTTTCCGTGCGGCCGTGTTGTTCAAGTCGGCATACGTTCGTCCCACCACGATGATACGGGCTAAACTGTTTTGAGTGTAAAATTGGATGATGCTCGTTCAATAAAAATAATATTACATTTTTGTGTTGTCCGAAACATGGGTCATGTACATTGTCGCTTTTCCATTGTGATCTGAATCTTGTCGTTGGATTGCTGTTCTTGTTAAATCTTGTCGATGATTTTGGAGGGTGTCAATTATGCTGGACTGCTAAACCTGACTGAACAGGAGACTTCAAACTGTCGTGATAAATTGAGAGGTCAAGCGATCGTCTTCTTTGGCTTAACATTGTCGTCTCAGCGTTGTTAACAACGAATCTCCCAAATCGATGATGATCCCATGTTTTCTCCAGCGGTACGTCTGACTTGAAATTTTTAAATTGCAGCGTGTATGTCTATTCTATCGTTTTACATTTTCTACAAAAACATGTATCCGTCTCTCGAATGTCGTATTACTTGTCAGCTGATAGTGCTGGTGGTGGACATTGGTCTCTATTGGTCTGGATGCAGACCTAACAAGTATGGATTCTGGCTCACTCAGGTCATCGTCAAAATAGCTTGCAAACATGAAAAATAACCATGTGATAAGGAGGAAGAACCCATGCTCGTGCAGAAAGAGAAGGAAAGAATATGAGAAGAAAGTGAGGAAGAAAAAGAGGATAAAAGAACATGTGATAGTGAGTGTTAAGAAATAAAAAAGAGAATATAAAATTAAAAGCAGAAGATAATGGACTTTTTAAAGTGACATGTTATAAAACTTGATTGTAACTTCTAATAGAATAGACCAGAAAGGAAAAATGTAAGTCTCTCTCGGTTTTGATTTTTATAATAATAATAATAATAATAATAATAAGTACCTCCACTCACGTACTCGCACACGTACATCATGGGAAAAATAGATATGACTTTTTTTTATTATTTGGCAAATGTTGAATAGTCTCTTTTCGAAAGAGGTGATTAGCACTGAAAAAGACCACTGGTCTAGTTTTTTTTAACATACTAAGGAACGGGATGTAATGAGCTAAAAACTACCTTATCCCTTTGACATGACCAAGGCCTTATTCGTGACCTGCCACTGTCGATGATTTGGTAAAAATCACTAGTGTTGGTGTCTCAGGCGTGGCGAGGTGTTGGCGGGGTTGAACTGTTCGGCACAGGCACTTCATGTTCTCTTGATCCGTCGAAAAGAAGTCTGACACATTTCTTGAAGATTCCTTAACTCTTCCAAAATCTCTAAGAGTACCGAGACCTTTTGACTTTCACCGTCATCCTTCTCTCATAGACCTTGCTTCTTCTGCTTCTTCTCCTTCTCCTCCTCCTTTTCTTCTTGCTTCTTCTTTTTTCTGTTGCTGTTGAATGAGAAAGTTGTGCTCTCCTTTTTTCTGTTGTTGAAAACATTTCTTCAATTCTTAATTCTGCCTCTGTTTAAAATCTTTGAGTATTGGTGCATCCATAGAAAATACTGGTTCATCACGCTTGAACATTTTTGTTTGCGGTTATGTTTCTTTCTATCTCTTCTGCAGCTTATTTTGCCAGAGATGGTAAACCAGCTAATTCTTTGAACGGCTCATTTGCAGATTGATTTATTATTTTTCTGACACTTGGTGCGATCACTTCGGTACTGGTTAGTTTGGAATACCTACTTCGGTGTTAGGCAGTTTTACTGGAATGCTTGCGCTGGAATGCTTCACATTGTGCTGTGGTTTTCGCAGTACTAATCATGCGAGTCTGTCTTTAGCAGCCGAGAAGATTACCAACAGTGTCAATAGCATTATCACGAACAACTTCGTTGCCTTTCATACCTAATTATTTGCAATTGGGATAGCTTTTGGGGCTATCAATTTAAATAAACATTGAATAACATCGCAAGCCCATCTCCGTAGATCGTTTTAAAAAAAAAATAGTCGTGAATTTATCACCCTGACGCTTTCAGGTCTACGTTTGCCATTCTATTTAATCAAGTTATTTTCTAATTGCCGATCTAGCTGATCGTCGGTAATTTCATCAAACAGCGCCAGATAGGAGACACTATTCATGACGCCACCGGTAAATAAACGCTGACAAATAGGAGTTGAATCATTGATATTTTTGCAGACATTGTTGCCGGCACGTCTTTCAACAATCAGAATTTCTAGTCGATTAACATCAGATAGGATGCTGTTGAGACAAAATTAATCCTAAATCATCCGCCATAATATTATCATTTTGTTTCTTATTATGTCTGTTGCGAATGGGAATGCCAGTACCTGTTGCTCGTCGGTTCAAATTGTAATTTTTCAGACTATAATATATCTCCAGGTAATGTATTTTAAGTAGCTTCATTCACTCTTGGGTTCGGTTCAAAAATCGAAAAACGCAATATAGATATTGTCTGCGTCTGCTACAGATGATAGTATAGTGAGGGACTCCAGCCGAGCCTCTTTTAACCGGAGATTAAACTAATGATTAATAGTTCTCAATCACGCCATTTTCTTTGCTCACCTCTCCTGCTGATGTACATTATTCTATACCTTCAGTCCCAAATACATTTCCATTTTCATGGTCTCAATATACAGCGGAAAATATATATGCCATATAAAAAGTTTTTTCTGCGCTTGCTGAAGAGTACTTTTTAAATTCCATAATTCCATATATATATATATATATATATATATATATATATATATATATATATAGTTCTTTGCATAGGTAGTAACTATTCAGCTGTTGCCTGGTTGAAACTAAGACCGTTAAAGAACATTGTTTTTCTTCATATACTGTTAGGCCACGTGTTTTGTTATGATTTATTTATGCAGACGATTGCGTGGTTGTGTCAGACGGGTTCTGATATAATTAAGTCTCGATGTGGCAACCATGTAGTGGATATTTGTTTACATGAAGTGTAGAGTAAGCGTTTTAGGAACCAAGTTTGTAAGATTTCTTTTACTTTGTGTCCTTTTTCATGTTGTGTTTAAAAGGTAAACGGTTATGTCGGAAGCGTTATTTTTTATTCTATATTTTTGCTGAAGCATGCATCTACTTCACAGATCTGTACATGATCCTGGATCTCGAGTCGAATAGAACTAGATTAAGAATTACTGAAAGAAAAAAAACAGCTATATGGGAGGGACTAAATCATTATTGACACGAACAACTATAATGTTGACTTATAATAACTTAGTAGAATTGATAACCTGTTTGTTAAATGATAAGGGGGGTCACTGATTAGAATCTTACACTTCCAATTACAAATAGAACTGTAAAGAAAGATAAATATGAGGGAAAACACACACACCCTCGAAAAATCATTCTCCTCGTTATATGGTGCATGGTGCATGGTGAAATAGGTGTTCCGTCTACTTTGAGAAATCATCTGGATGGAGAGATTTAAAATTTAAATGCTTGATAAGATAAATTAGATCAGATGCGTCTTTGACAAAAATCAGTTGCCCATATTCCCAAAACATTGTCAAACAATTCCCTCTGAACTTAATACATGGTTTTACCTTCACAGGTGTGAAATTAACAAAGTCATTATACATTCAGGTGCTTATACAGAAGTTTGTTTGTCCAATTAGGTGCTTATTCAACAGTTTGTTTGACCAAAGAGGTGCTTATATAGCATTGAGTTGGACCAATCAGGTTCTAATTCAGAAGTCTATCTGACCAATCAGAAGCTTATTTGACCAAACCAATGAGGTGCTTATTCAGTATGTTGAACCAATCAAGTGCTGATTCTGCAGTCTGCTGGACCAATCAAATGCTTATTCAGACGTATGTTTGACTAATCAGGTGCTAATTCATAAGTGTTCATTGTCACATACCTTGAAAAAATGAGACAGAAATGTTCTTTCGCCTTTGATATCTCAATCCAATTTGCAATACAAAACTGTAAATCTTTGTATTCGGTGATTTGATATAGGCAAATCCGACATATGAATCTTCAGTTATGTCTAAGCTGACTACGAGAATGCGTTTATAATCTTGGGGCAGGATTCATTATCAAAATCATTTCTCGTGCTATACTGGCAAATTCACTGCCAAAAGAACTTGAGTTTTGGGAGTGGTGAACTAGCTGTCACATCTAAATATCATACCTTTTCTAGAGGTAGATATAAGCGTTTATCCATTAGTTAGACAATCTCTACCCCTCCCTCCACCACAAATACCAAAAATAAAGAGGAAAGATTGAATATTAACGTCTGTACCAATGATCCAACCGATGTACACAATTACAGAAAACCTTTAAAAATATATTTTTGACATTCCTATCCTACCACATGTATTTTATTCCGCCGGCCATCAGCTATATGTGCTCTTTACTTCGTCAAAAGCATAAACAGTTCACTTCCCGTGCAGATTCGCACGTTTTTCAAACGAAACACTTTGAAGCAATGCTTAGAATATATTAATAAAACAATTGAATGCTCTAGAAAATGATTCTTCTTCGGTACAAATATCGGTCAACTTCAACAACACATTTACTCATATCATTACAAAATACTTAGTATCAAAACAAAATATATTTTAGATGATAAATTGATTCGCTGCATGGTCAACCTTGAGACGTCAAATGGTTAGACATGTCCCCAAAATTAGAACCATGCCCTAGATTTCGATGTTATATACATGTAAGGCAGACGACGAAACTCAGTCAGTCTCGGAGAAACACTGCTTCTGTCGTACGTACTATAAGGCTATTGCACAAAATGGCTTGTGTCGGATATATTATCATCGAATTCTAAGTGTGAACAGACTTGCCAAATGCACCAATCAATAAATACACACGTGTACCTGATAGCACGAAACTATGTTTGACGTATTGCATAGCCTGACCTTTTAGATAAGAATAACGAATGATTTATGGTAACTTAATCACCCTTTTAAATGTCTTTATATTTCAACATTAGGAGGAAACTGTGATCTAACTTCCCGACTGATCACTTTGTAAAACCTGGGATCATATTTTCTCTCATTCAATAATCCTAATAATTTATCTGGTAAAACATAAGTGCGATGAAACACCGTCACAATATTGCGACAGGCATAGGTTTCCAAAACGATGACCTTGCAGCTGTAACGAGGGTTTTAGTTCACATATTATTTACATTTGTCTCGACAAAAACAGTTTGATCCGAGTATTGAACATAAAATGCATCCTATCGCATGTATCAATTACATCTGAGACAACGGGAATTCAGTCCTGCATTACGTCCTGCGGATAATTGAATGCATTGTGGTGGTAGTACTCGTTTACACCTGTATCAAAAACATAAGTTCTGGAGCCAAAATAAAAATTGATACATGTCAACGTACACATTAAAGAAGCTGATGCAGTCCTTATAATAAAAACTAAAGTCAACATGAAAATTTCCCAAACAACACTGGTAATCAGAAAAACCGAGCAACGAGTACAGTTACTTAGAAGCAGCATTTTGAAATTCAAGCGTTCTAGCAGCAGTCTGACAACCAAAATTAAAACGTGTTCCTTTATAAAAGGGTGGTCCATCATTTTCAACACCGCGGGCCACATATACCAAAATGTAAAGTTCGTGGGCTATGTATGATATATATTATAGTAATTATACAATATTTATGGAATTGAGGTTTTTTTTATGAGAGCAGGCCAGATGCAAATTATCCGTAGTTGGACCACTCTAATATATCATCCGACTTTGATCATAGCACACATGACGTTCTTGATTTTTTTTCTTGGGTTGATGTAACCGTGTGATATCAAACTTCTGATCAAATTTTAAAGACCTTTGAAACAAAGAATGAGTTAAGAGATTTGCACACAGAATAGAGTTTGGTTTTAGTTGGGACAATCTCCTGTGAAAACGGTACAAATATAATTAATGGTGAAAATGGTTAATTGAGCGATTTCAGCGACGTGACAAGTAAGACTGTGTATCATCAGTCTTTCTCAGAAGCAGCTTCTGTCGATATTTAGTCAAATCAGAAATATTGTTCTGTTCATATTCCACAACGGGAAGTATAGAAACTAAGATGGCGGTCACCAATCATGCATCTTCCTTCAGTGTACAGCTGCGGCTAATAATGGAGACACACACTCTATCTGCGTCATCTTCCACTTTGATCTAAGTACAAACCTTGATTCACTTTGGTGTGAAGAATGAAGTCACAAGGCTACAAACAAGATGGCCAAAAAATAAGGTGATGAAATTGTGTGCCTGGGCAGCGCACCATCACTAACAAATTGCTTTAGTTACACTGGGTTTTACATTCTTCATCTATGCGTCTTTACAAACTAATTTGTACTATAACGGCTAGTTGAGCAAACATAAGAATTACCAAACTGGATAATAATCTTAGACAAAAACCCAGATAGGTCTTATTTATATGAGATGGGCTACATTACCAGGTTCAGAGGCGTAGCTAGAGTGTTTGGCGCCCGGGGACAATATTCATCCACCCACCCACCCACCCCACCTCAACTCTGAAACCCATTATTTTCATCAATAAAATCACCATTACCCGTTACAACCTATTTCAAAGCCCATTTTGGCGCCCCCCACCCCACCCCCAGTATGGCGCCCGGGGACATATGTACCCTCGTGCCCCCCCCCCCAGCTACGCCTCTGACCAGGTTAATTGTAGTACTCTAACACCAATTAGTTGTACTCCAATAGAAAATAAAATCATGGCTACTTCCATATAGGACAATAAAATCAGACTAGGTGTGCGAATAAAATCATAAATGAAAACAAAGGGACGGTCAGTATTGTACATACGGATGATTATGTGATGACACAGAGTGCAGCCATTCCGTTTAGTTAATATTTGTATTCCGTTTAGTTAATATTTGTATCTCAAACGGGACATATATTTTTTTTTTTGTTTTGTTTTTAAGACAAATGTTTACCAAAACCAATTTACACTTAAAGAAAACAAACTCAATTGCATTTGAAGGTTTCTTTATTGTCACACACGTAACGTACGTTATAAATGGAGTTCAACAACACACCACACAGACCCAGATCTTGGTCAGTGTAGTTTGTTAAAAGTAGTAAGTAGAACGAAGAACACAGACCGCTGATTATGCTACAGTAGATCAGGATCTTTATTATTTAAAGTTTGACTGGACTTAAAAGCCAGTACATACGGTACATCATATACCATTTTCTACCTTCTAATGGACAATTTATTCATGCGGAACGTACAGGATTTTAATCAATGATATGTCACTTTAACTGTATTTCACGAACCTCATTGGACAATGGAACATTTCAGTTACAAATAAGTCAGTGTTTAGTTACACTTGCTCAGTTACAGAAAATTTAGATGGTCAGGTAACTTCGTAAACGATCAAAGAGGAATCCATTCTATTAAATTTAAGGTAGTCTATGTAAAGAGTTAAAGCAATCAAGAATGATATTGTTTGCCAGTGACCGCTGGATCGACTCGATAGCATATTAAGAAAAGTTTTCTCTCTGAAAGATAATGTTAGTTGCGAATGGTTAAGTTCAAAAACATTTAATTACATAGAGCATGTTTTGCCTGGTTTAATCTTTGCTTATTTCACCATTCAGTATAATGTAAACTGCTCCAAAAACTAAAATGCGAAATAATGTATATAACCTCTGCGTTTCTCGTGTTTATAGACAAACCTAGTGACCTTTGTAGGCTGCTGACTGACCTCTCTGTACAACCGAAATATTTCAATTCAATACACGACTAATCCTGATTACATCTATACGTGGCGTCCAACTGCAAACAACATACACTGACGTTTTTGTTTTCTTATTTGCTTTTGCGCAGGCAGATCAGGGTCTATGTTATTTATTTTATGCTTACTCTGAACAAACTGCATAGACACGGATCTTCCGGAGCATTAAATGACAATCGATCTGGGTCTATGCGGTTGGATGTTAGACTCCACTTATTGTCGAGTGGCACTGACGTTTAACTGGGTGACTGAATGGGTAGTGTACTGTTATTATAAGCAAATAGCATCCACAACCAACTTTGTGATTGGACAGGTCAGTGGACTCGACTTGTAAGCTAGGTACAATGACGTTTTCTCTGGATGATTGATTGGTTAGTGTATTCAACTTATACACGAGAAACACTGACATATAACTATGCGATTGTGTGGTCAGATGTTCATTGGACTGTATGCTACATAACAGTTGATACTTTACACATAGCTATCGCTGGCTTTCCAGAGGTCAATTTCTTTTTTAATTTTTGCTAGAAGCATTGCATAGACAGTAGCGCACCTTGTATGCACAAAAAACAATACTCAGTGATGATTAATTGTGAGAAAAAGCTGAAAGCCAGTTTGGCACGAACTGAAAATCGTTACCTTTGGTACTATATTGCAAATACTTCATCTCACCTACTTGGTTAGAGACAAACAGCATAATTGATAAATCATACTTTATTTTACTTAAAATATTAATTTCTCTGAGCGATGGGTTAATTATAGACTTTTCTAAAACCTGCTTGAACAATGCAGTTTAAGTCTGCAGAAGACAAATGTGAAGAAGCAAAAAAGCAAATACATACAGAATCAGTCTCCTCTGTCATAAAACATTGATAAAATTTTCAATAAAAAAAAACAGTACATGTCATACAAACAAAAGCAATACATGTCATACAAAACAAAAAGCAATACATGTCATACAAAACAAAAAACACTCTTACTCGAAGTTGACAAGGACAATCTTTTAACTGGTCAGAAAATATTTCGATCTTCAAACTTGCTTTCTGTAATGACGTGACTTGTCGCGCGCTGAAGATCTGAGGAAACCCGACCTTGATGTCATGCACCATGACAACATTTGTCTTTGACCTTGAGGTAATATATCTGGCTATTGATGCAGGTGGCGACAACAATATTTTTTGTTTACTCGTGGCCTAAGCGAACTAAAACGTTAGCCTATGAGAAATCTTGCATCAGGATTCTTCATGCAAAATTACGTTAACAAGATGAAAGTCAGTTCTTGATAGGATTTTAAATGTTGCTTAATGTCCATGCAACAAGAAACGGACAAGAACTATTGTATTAATAATAAAGTGCCGGAAATGAGAAAGTGACATTGAAATTTAGTACAATAGAAATTATTTCATACTTTTCTTTTTAACGTATATTAGAAATGTTCAAATTTCGAAATAGAGACAGTATTTGATGTACCAACTCGGCATAATTGAATCAGAATGACAAAAGATTGCTGTTGATTGGCCTAAATCAGCTGCAATTGAACTGGCTTTTGTCAGTCTCATGTACCACTGTATTATCTTAGAATCGTGAAGGATAAGTTAATTTATTTCCACCTATCAATCGTTCAATGAAAATAGTGAAACTTTGTTTTGCACAATTTAATTGAGTTAGAATCTTACCTTTGCTTCTAATGTTATACATGGAAAGTAAAAATAATTGTATTTTAAAACTTGGTGAAAATGAAATGTTGAAAAATTAGATTTTGCCCGCTTTTTCTAATTGGACAGTCTGAAAATGGAGTCAGTCAGTAGTGTGACGATAACCAATACAACAACCAATACAACAATCACTGCAACAAACACAATAACAACAACAAAAAACTGCTGATGCTGCTGTTACTACAGCTGCTTCTAACTAGTGGTATAATGATACAAAATAAAAATGGATTCATGTAAGTAAGAATTATTTGTTCTCATTACGCACATGAAAGTGATAACAATATAAAAGATGTGAATTCAACTTCATGTCAACGACTCCAAATATTTACCACGAACATATTCACTATGCGTAACTTTCGTTGTGTGAACTCCATAATATTTACACAATAAAGGGCTATTTGAATCAGATTGATTTTTTTTAATCCCCCTCCCTCTAAGTTGTTTATTCTACTGATAGCCCTTACAAATCTGCACAGACTCAGATATGCCGGCGCGCGATACGATGGCAGATCTGGGTCTGTGCAGTATGCAGTTGGACTCAATAATAAGCCAGTATATACTGAGTATTGTCTTTATCTGCACCTGCTAAACTAGTGCTACTACTTCTACCAATTATTTTTACTAATTACAGTCATTTCCTAATGATTACAAACTAGAACAAATGAGAATTAATTTCATGTCAATGAATCCAAATAGTACACACAATTATAGTCACTATTTGCTTTGCTATTTAAACTGCTTACTATTTACACACCAAAACTACCGTCTGTGCTCGCTTAGAAGGCGAGTCAAACTCACATATAATACATATTCGGGGTCCGTATTCACAAAACTGTCGAGTCAGAGACTCTATTGCCCTTGCAACCCGGACTCCAACACGGCTCACTGTCGGCTGCAATAAACCAATGATCAGCCTCATATATGATCCACTTGCAACATATATAAGGGCGCAGAGCACCTGACATTGTGATTGAAGTGATTTAGAACGGTTGATTAATGGTGAAAGGAAACGTTCCAAAATTGATGCCAAAAGTACAATTGAGTGATTTCTAAATTATAATATTTGGGAGCATTCTAATTTTTCCACATAGTTGAAGGTTAGCCTTTGCTTTGTTCTTTAAAACCCATTCTCCAGCGTGTACGTAGGCGATATGCGTATGCCATTTTTGAGTTTATTCCTTAAGTTAGGTATTTGAGGGAAAACTCAGATTTGAGCATGACTGTGGATTTGAGGTGATTCATGTATACGGACCCTGATCTGCCGCAGCATAATGCGTCTGCGGGTCAGGTCCTGTGTTGTTTGTTGTCTTCATTACTCCAAATAATCTTCCCAGAGCCGGATCTGCCGGCAGAATATGCAGTTGGACACGACGTATGAGCCAGTACTAACTGTGAATTGAATAAAGGCCGTTTTTTTGCCACCCCCACACACTCTCCCCTGCCCCTTTCCAATTTTCTTTGTGTGATGTGTATTATATGTATAAGGTGGAATGATTTAATTTCTAAGATCTATGTTCACGCGTTGGATGACATAGAAACCCTGTATTAAGAAAATATCAAACATGATATGTAACGTTTTCATTTTCAATATAGTTATCATTTATATTATCTATCCAAAAAAACTCTGCTCTAAATTTAAAATGTCACTGGCGTTAATCTTTACATATGACTCAGACATGACACCTGTGATTGCGTGCGTTAGAGTCTTGCCCCAAGAAATGAATATGAGAAATCTAGCCAGCTGTAACTCGTGGGTCGGTCGTGACCAATCCGGTCGTCCAAGTGGTTAGAGCGCGGAATATCACGGGTTCGAGCCCTGGCCGATGCATACCAAAGACTTTTAAAAATGGTAGTGATATGACAGTAACATTGTTAAAGGTACGTTACAAATCACAACCTCTTTCTCTCTCGCTCACACACACACAAACGCACACACACACACATATGTATGTATATATATATATATATATATATATATATATATATATATATATATATATATATATATATGTATGTATGTATGTATGTATGTATGTATGTATGTATGTATGTATGTATGTATGTATGTATGTATGTATGTATGTATGTATGTATGTATGTATGTATGTATATGTATATGTATATGTATAAATATGACAGCGTGGGTTTCAGTGACACCAACAACAATCTCATACTGCTTTAGACATGTACAGATCATTCCCACGCTAGCTACTACTGTCGAAGATACTGACGATTGAGATGACATGCCATTAAGTGAGCTCAGAGATCTAACAGGAAGCCTTCCCACCCAGGCTGAGATGTCTGCCGAGAACTACGTACAGATAGGCGAAAAGGAAGAGACAGGACAATAACTCAAAGATGACGACATTTTGACCCTGGTGTCTGAAGATGAGGTTCCGGACAATGATAATGAAGAAGAAGATGGTGACACTACCGACTCCGAGTAAAAAGACATTAACATCAACCAAGCCAAGGACAGTATAGCAACATTAATTTTGTATTTTGAGCAGACGTCAGTAATATTCACCAGTGACGACAACAAACACAATAGTGAAGCCCTTGAGAATCTAAGACCACTATCAATAATCATTGCAGATAGATTCGCCAACGAATCCAGAAAAACAAAGGTTACAGATTTCTTCAGGAAATTGACATGATAAATGTATGTAGAGTACATACATGTACAGGTACATAGTGTGATGTGTTCGATGTGTTAATTGCCTAAACTTATATTTACTGTATATGTACGTACAAGCGCATGTTATAATAATGTGAAATAAACACAAATTAAAAGATGTATTCATTAATTTCAACCATTATTGAATATACAGTGCATTACATTTAAACCTATCACATACATGTACATATGGTGTGATGATGTCGTAAAATAAAAAATGTGCATAATTCACTTATCCGGAAAACTCATTACTTTTAGTTGTTACCCACCTTTGCTCGATTTTGTTAAAAATTTAAGAAGTAATAGAGAGATGCAAACCTCCGAGACGCCAGTCAGCGATGCCGATAGCTAAGCTAAACTACTGAATACACAAAAAGGTGACATTCCAATAAACAAGAATGTAATACCATTCAATAATAGACAGTCATTTCTCAAATGAAATTCAATATTGTAAACCCTATCACTCGTCTTTTACTCGACCAAGTCGAACTTAGTGTGAAAGATTGTCCTCCTGTCCTGTGTTTCTGCTTATATGTATTATGCTTTTTCTGGACTGGCACTCCTGTTCCCCTCCATTTCATCTGCCTCCATTCTCTACTTTTCTCGTGTCCCAGAGACTCGAGACCAACTGCACCAGGATATTTCTCTCTGTCTCCTTCAGCTCCTCTGGTCCCTTAAAGCTTACCATATAAACACACAAGGACATTAGCATATGCATCTAGTTATCTAGACTGACACTAAACAACAATCTATCATCAGATAAGCCATTACCTTCTTTGGTCACGCATTCGTGCACATCGAAATACCCATACTTTCTGATATGTGTACACGGTATATATAGATTCTCAGTCTTATTATACAGAACAATATCACATAATCAGTCGCATTTCTGAACATTAACCTTCTACAAAGTGTACACAGAGAGTCAAATCCCTATTAACTATGTGAAGTGTCGTTTAGTAGGGGTGGGGTTCTTCCTATAGACTTTAAAGAATTATGAGGAAGTTCCCCTGGTCCGCATTCAGAATGTTTACTTCTGGACAATATATTATATATGGCTACGAGCCCCCAGTCAGCAATGCCGACAGTTAAATTAAAAGAAATACAAAGATGAAATTTAAACAACAATTTAATAAATGAAAATTTTAAAGATATTAAGCAATCAATGTCACTCTTGACCCAATGATCCCTAGATCATCATTTGATTTCAGTGTGAGGAATATTTTCCCTTCTTGAGTGTTACTCATCTAAATAAGTCTCCTTTCGTCTTTCTCTCCTTCCGATTCCTCTACTTCCGTTTCCTCTTCTATCTCTACTTCCGTTTCCTCTTCTATCTCTACTTCCGTTTCCTCTTCGACGGTGTCTCTTGAGATCACCCGAAATTCACTCGGTATCTCTCAAATTCACTCGGAATTCTTTCCACGTCATCCGGAATTTCCCCGGAATTCTCTTCAACGTCACTCGAAATTCTCTCAACGTCACCCGAAATTCTCTCAACGTCACCCGAAATTTCTCAACGTCACCCGAAAGCTTCCTGTTGAAAGGTATAATGCATTAGCATAGGGTGATGAATATTACCTCACACTAAGTCACTGAATTGAACCATCAGTTTAAGGCGGGACATTTTTGGTCACGCATGCGCACACATCGAAATTCCCATACGCTTCCGCCGCTTACAAAATGGCGCCATGACACAATCTCACAAAGAATTCAAACATCTACATACTGAGCCCTATCAGTATCTACATACAAATATTTCAAATATCATTGTATTATAATATTACTACTATTAGTAATATGACTATCTATATATTTATATATATGTCCTACACAAGCGTACCGAATCCACAATATTCACATTCAAATTGCAATAACGGAAATCCGTTAACTCAAAGGCAAAATATATCATTACGTAAACAAAGTGCTAGTCTACCATAATATACCTACACAAAGAATTATAATATTAATTCTTATAGCGGCTAGCAAACAATACAATTCTTCACGAAATAATATGCACACCTATTACTAACAAAAGAAGAGCAACATTTTACCTCACAAAATAAGGGGGTAATATAATATCATGAAGAAGATGCAACGAATTTACATCATAATCAATTGCAAGCAAAGGTATTAACGAACATCACGAAAGATGCAAAATATTAATATCATAATTAACTATTCATACTACAATACAAGTAAAATGAATATACATACGAGAATCCTTCCATTCCGCAGACGTATCAAGCAGAAATCAAACAAAAATCACACTGACCTTTGAAGCTATCTTAAGATTTCCTTGATTTCCAAAATCTGAGTCTGCCACCAATTTTCGTCTGGCCGTACGGAGTTCTATCTCTTCTCAATTCTTATTGGAGCGAACTGACGAATTCTTACTAAACATGAGTTATTATCGCAGATTCCAATCAAGGGCCCACCCTCAGCGAATTTTGATTGGATGGCGATCGACTCTGGTCAGTTGTTCGACTGTCAATCATCCGAATGTCTGTCTGTGTGTCTATCAATTGTTACAGTCTTCTTATTAGGCGCTGTCCTGTCCTTTGATGTGGTTACGTCACCCGTCCGCGATGGACACAGTCTCCTCTCCCCTCGAGAGCTAACAAAGACCATCTTACGTAAGGGGATTAGCTAACTTAGAACAATTGGAAACATCACAGCTGGGTCAGGCAGACCTACAATTTATACATGTACAAGGCCAGTCAGAATCACAAGTTATAGTTACTTATACCTACATACAAGGGGTTGGGGTAAAATCGTCACATCCCCCCACGCTTGAGAACAAAATCAGGATTTTATTCCCTCAAAATACTACAAATGCAAAAGTGTTACAACAATATAAAGAACAACATCAGCAAAATCAACTAGATGCTAAACTGAGTATGAACATGAAAATTTAACCAGAATGATCTATATCATTCCAGCGCTTCTACTCATGAAATCTGCGCCTACGTTTTCAGATCCTTTCACGTATCTGATCTGCATCTGGTACTGCTGTAAGAACAGCGACCATCGCATCAATCGACCATTGGACAACTTTGCCTGAGCCAAATAGGCGAGTGGTTGGTGGTCGGTCTCCAATATGAACTTGCGTCCATATAGGTATCGCTCGAACCGTGATATGCCGAACACGATTCCGAGACATTCTCTCTCCGATACGGAGTAGTTCTTCTCGGCAGCAGACAACTTCTGACTGTCGTATGCGACAGGGAAAAGCGTTTTGTCATGCTCCTGTAGCAGTACTGCTCCCAGTCCTGTGTCGCATGCATCGGTGCGAAGAACGAATTCCTTATCCAAATCCGTTAGACGAACAACGGCGTCGGATGTAAGTCTAGCCTTCAGTGTTTGGAAAGCGTGCTCACACGCATCTGTCCAAATAATCTTACTCGGGGTCCGTTTCTTGGTTAGGTCGGACAACGGCCCCGCAATCGCGCTGAAATTAGCGACATACCTCCGATAGTATCCCGCCAATCCCAGAAATGACCTCACTTCCGTTTTCGTGGTGGGGCGTGCGGCGTTTCGCAGTTGCTCCACCTTCGAATTCTCTGGAGACAGCGTGTCTTGGCTCAGGGTATGTCCTAAATAGTCCAATGTCCTGAAACCAAGGTGACATTTGGAAGGTCGGGCTGTCAAGCCCTCCTGACGTAGCCGCTCCAAAACGTCAGCTAACAGAGTGAGGTGTTCACCCCATGTCTCTGTAGCTAACAAGAGGTCATCCATGAAGTTGTGGACACCCCTATCGCGCAAGGGCTCCAACAACTTCCGCATCATCCTGGTAAAGACGCTGGGCGCGTTTTGTACCCCGAACGGCATAACCAGCCATTGGTATGTCCCGTCGGGAGTAGCAAAAGCAAGCTTCGGTCTGTCTTCTTTCCTTACCGGAATTTGCCAATACCCCTTGGACAAATCCAGCTTGGAAAAATATTTCGCTTTTGAGACCGAAGCGAAGATATGTTCCGGGTCAGGTAACATTTCGACTTGAAATTCTGTCACCTGATTCAGCTTCCGGTAGTCGACGCAAAACCGATGGGTGACGTCCTTCTTCTGCACTAGGACTACTGGTGAGCTGTACGGAGAGTCGGCAGGTTCGATTACTCCCAGAGCAATCATTTGCTCAATTTCCTCCCTTACAACTTGTCGTTTCGCGTGGGGCAAGGGGTAGGGTTTCCGCTGCACTGGTCGGTCGTCCACCATCTTTAACCCGAACTCGACAAGCGCCGTCCTCCCGGGTTTTTCTGTTAACACGTCGGAATACCCGGCCAGCAAGGTCTCTATCTCGTCCCGTTGGCCTTCAGTTAACATGGGGTCACACTCCACGTCCGACGGAGTCTCGACCCTCGTTAATGGACAGCTCGGGACAGTGTTGGCACCTTCCGTATCGCCTTCGGCATCCTCGGTGACTATCGTGGCGACAACAAAATCGCTTACGGTCTCCCTTTCCCGGTACCTCTTGAGCAAATTGGCATGGTACAATTTCTCTTTCGTCGGTAGCCGTATCCGGTAGTTTTGACCTCCGACCTTCTCGGTGACGACGTATGGACCCCTCCAGGAAACTTGCAACTTGTTGTGTTCCTGAGGCAACAACAACAACACCTTATCCCCTACCTCAAACTGACGTGGTTTTGCGCGCTTATTGTAATTTTTCGCCTGCTGCGCCTTAGCTCGTTTGAGATTAGCTTGCGTGAGAGAACAAACCTCTTCCAGTTTGTTGCGCAAGTCCGCGACGTACTGGTAGGTAGTGCGTACTTCTTCTACAGCGTGGTCGTCTGTCCACAGCTGTCTCAGTACGGCGATTGGGCCGCGTACGGTCCTCTCGTACAAGAGTTCAAAGGGAGAGAACCCCAAACTCGCTTGTGGTACTTCCCGGTATGCGAAAAGCATGGCTGGAATATACCGGTCCCAATCCTTGGGGCGGCCTTCGCACAATTTCTTGAGCGTGTGCTTTAGAGTCCCATTAAACCGTTCGACCAATCCGTTACATTGGGGGTGATACGGTGTGGTCGTGAGGTGCTTAATTGACATGAGACGATTCACCTCCGCCATCACACGACTCATGAATTGTGTCCCTTGATCGGTCAAGATCTCGTCGGGTACTCCGACTCTTGACCAGATCACAAACAGAGCTTCCGCGACGGTTTCCGTGTCAATGTTACGCAATGCTACGGCCTCCGGATAGCGTGTAGCATAATCGACGACCGTTAAAATATACCGATTTCCGTGCGCAGACGCGGGTTTTATCGGTCCGATTAAATCCATGGCGACACGTCTAAATGGTTCATCGATAAGGGGCGTACTCCCCAAGGGAATGGGTCGATGATCCGTTTTCGGTGACATTCTCTGGCATTTGTCACAGGAGAGACAGAACCGTTTTACGTCTCCCTGGACCCCTGGCCAGTAAAACTCTTTTACAAGACGGTCACGTGTTTTAGCAATTCCCATGTGTCCACCCATGAGACTTTCGTGTGCAAGCTTCAGCACTTCACAACGCTTTTCCTTTGGCACGACGACTTGCTTAAAGTGTTCGTTGTGTTTCCTGGCGTGGCGATACAAGATTCCCTTCTTGTAGACAAACTTCACCGCGCCGTTCGGAGTTTCCCTTTCCGTTCCTGCTTCTGCGTGTTTATGCAACTGCGCCAGAGTTGCGTCTTCCTGTTGCAGCTTCCTCAACTCCGCTGGAAGAACATTACTAACCGGTGTCGATGTAACTTGGATCGGCTTCGGTTTCGGCTGTCGACTCATGGCCCTGGTCTCAACAGCACTCACTGGCATAGGTGTACAGGTTTCGGGGTTCGGCTGGGGTAACACATAACGGCATCCCAATATGACGTCATGTGATAGACCCTCCAAGCAAGCAGCTGCAATTTTCCCCTTCACGTATGGTGAATCGAGGTCAATGACAGCTACTGGTAATGAGTCACGCGCGCAGTTCGCGTACTGAACTTCTATTACCTCCCCTGTATAGTCCTCCGGCTTGACATACTTCTTGTCGACAAGCGCGGGGACGCTGCACCCAGTGTCATACAAGATGGTGGCACCTTCACCATTGACAGTTGCGGCCGCAAGGTTGGCTGGGTTGCGAGTCGCTTCCGGCACGCACTCCTTCCTAGCAACGACATTCACCTGGGTCTGCCTGCCCTTGGGACAGTCCCTGGCGAAATGCCCCAGGCGCTTGCAGTTAAAACACGTCGGCGGCCCTCGCCGACTTGAAAGTCCTGGTTTTGTGGGTGAGGCCTGTCCAGGTCGATAGGCGGCATCCCTAACTGTAGGTGCCCCTCCGACCTTCCCGTCGCCCTGACGGTTGCGGACAGCCGGCTCAACCTCCCCCACACGACGCGACTCAGAGGGTCGGGGTCGATCCGCGCCCCCGGAACCTCCACTCTTCGAGTGCGCCTGCTCGTATCGCTCCGCCATGTTAGCGATCTCTTCGAGCGTCCGGTGTTCTCTTTCGGCTAAGAAGACTGTCAATTCACGACGGTAAGTACCCAGGACATGCTCCTTGAGTATTACCTCGCGTAGCCCGTCGTACGTGCGTTCGACTTCAGCCATTTTCATCCACTTCTCAAATAAACCGCGAACACGGTTGTGGAATTGAGAGTGGGTCTCGGTTACCTTTTTCGCAGAGTCCCGAAAATGTTTCCGGTAAGTCTCGGCGGTCAACCGATAATGGCAGAGAAGGGCCTTCTTGAGGGCATTGTAGTCATCAGCCTCTTCTGCAGCTAAGCCGTGGTAGACTTCCCGAGCTGCACCTTGCAAAAAGGCTGAGACATTAATGGCCCAGTGCTGTTCAGGGACCTGATGAGCGTGTGCGAGTTTCTCGAACTGCAGGAGAAAATCGTCAATAGCCTCCTCCCTGTCATTGAAGCGTGGCATGTTGATCTGGACCATCCGGTGGTCGATGAATGGTCGGCCGGTCGTTCCAGAGCTTGTACTGGCGTCGTCCCGTCCGTTGGTCCTAGCTTCAACTCTCACCTTTTCCATCTCCAGAGTGTGGGCGAGTCTGGCTAGCTCCAGCTCTCTTTGGGTTTCTCTGTCTGCTGCTATCTTGGCTAGCTCCAGCTCTCTTTGGGTTTCTCTGTCTGCTGCTATCTTGGCTAGCTCCAGCTCTCTTTGGGTTTCTCTGTCTCCTGCTATCTTGGCTAGCTCCAGCTCTCTTTGGGTTTCTCTGTCTGCTGCTATCTTGGCTAGCTCTTTGTCCGCTGCTTTTTCGGCCTTCCATTCCTTGATCCTTTCTTCTATAAAGGCCGCCAGGCGATCTCCCTCATATCCGAGCTCTTCAGACCCCATAGCTCGATATTCCTTTATCATTTGCCTTTCGGTGGCCATTATAACTAATGTAAAGTGATACCTTGTCTCAATATTCTAACAAGCCACAGATACTTGTAATACAAGTTTAAATACTTACCTGTCGATAGCAACTAATTTCGTTCAGGTAAGATATTTGTTCGACATCTGCTTCACCAGTACTGCTAGTAATGGAAGGTCTACAAAGTATGCACATATGACAATAAAATGCAAGATGAGAAAATCATAAAACGAATACAAAGAATGGAAAATATCTCACACTGTTCCCTAATACTCCTACAAATAGCTTTGGGTCCTAAAATAATATGTCTAATTCATATCCCGGACGAAGCGCCCACTGTGAAGTGTCGTTTAGTAGGGGTGGGGTTCTTCCTATAGACTTTAAAGAATTATGAGGAAGTTCCCCTGGTCCGCATTCAGAATGTTTACTTCTGGACAATATATTATATATGGCTACGAGCCCCCAGTCAGCAATGCCGACAGTTAAATTAAAAGAAATACAAAGATGAAATTTAAACAACAATTTAATAAATGAAAATTTTAAAGATATTAAGCAATCAATGTCACTCTTGACCCAATGATCCCTAGATCATCATTTGATTTCAGTGTGAGGAATATTTTCCCTTCTTGAGTGTTACTCATCTAAATAAGTCTCCTTTCGTCTTTCTCTCCTTCCGATTCCTCTACTTCCGTTTCCTCTTCTATCTCTACTTCCGTTTCCTCTTCTATCTCTACTTCCGTTTCCTCTTCGACGGTATCTCTTGAGATCACCCGAAATTCACTCGGTATCTCTCAAATTCACTCGGAATTCTTTCCACGTCATCCGGAATTTTCCCGGAATTCTCTTCAACGTCACTCGAAATTCTCTCAACGTCACCCGAAATTCTCTCAACGTCACCCGAAATTTCTCAACGTCACCCGAAAGCTTCCTGTTGAAAGGTATAATGCATTAGCATAGGGTGATGAATATTACCTCACACTAAGTCACTGAATTGAACCATCAGTTTAAGGCGGGACATTTTTGGTCACGCATGCGCACACATCGAAATTCCCATACGCTTCCGCCGCTTACAAAATGGCGCCATGACACAATCTCACAAAGAATTCAAACATCTACATACTGAGCCCTATCAGTATCTACATACAAATATTTCAAATATCATTGTATTATAATATTACTACTATTAGTAATATGACTATCTATATATTTATATATATGTCCTACACAAGCGTACCGAATCCACAATATTCACATTCAAATTGCAATAACGGAAATCCGTTAACTCAAAGGCAAAATATATCATTACATAAACAAAGTGCTAGTCTACCATAATATACCTACACAAAGAATTATAATATTAATTCTTATAGCGGCTAGCAAACAATACAATTCTTCACGAAATAATATGCACACCTATTACTAACAAAAGAAGAGCAACATTTTACCTCACAAAATAAGGGGGTAATATAATATCATGAAGAAGATGCAACGAATTTACATCATAATCAATTGCAAGCAAAGGTACTAACGAACATCACGAAAGATGCAAAATATTAATATCATAATTAACTATTCATACTACAATACAAGTAAAATGAATATACATACGAGAATCCTTCCATTCCGCAGACGTATCAAGCAGAAATCAAACAAAAATCACACTGACCTTTGAAGCTATCTTAAGATTTCCTTGATTTCCAAAATCTGAGTCTGCCACCAATTTTCGTCTGGCCGTACGGAGTTCTATCTCTTCTCAATTCTTATTGGAGCGAACTGACGAATTCTTACTAAACATGAGTTATTATCGCAGATTCCAATCAAGGGCCCACCCTCAGCGAATTTTGATTGGATGGCGATCGACTCTGGTCAGTTGTTCGACTGTCAATCATCCGAATGTCTGTCTGTGTGTCTATCAATTGTTACAGTCTTCTTATTAGGCGCTGTCCTGTCCTTTGATGTGGTTACGTCACCCGTCCGCGATGGACACAGTCTCCTCTCCCCTCGAGAGCTAACAAAGACCATCTTACGTAAGGGGATTAGCTAACTTAGAACAATTGGAAACATCACAGCTGGGTCAGGCAGACCTACAATTTATACATGTACAAGGCCAGTCAGAATCACAAGTTATAGTTACTTATACCTACATACAAGGGGTTGGGGTAAAATCGTCACATCCTAATGCTGCACACTGCAACCATTATACAAAGTTACAATTCAATTCAACATTTGCAAATATAGAATATCACATGAATAAATGCACGAGGTTACTACGAATTAACCAAATAGCGAATTAAAATATTAATTCTTTACATTAACATTGCTCATATCTCAAAATATGTATGTAGATCAAACACTACAAATAAATCAAACACTACAAAGGAATCAAACCCTACAAATGGTAACTCTACGTACTAATGATTTGTACATACTGCACAGAAATAAAGTACAATTACTTTGCTGTATTATATTACAACAATCGTGCAAATAAGTCACTGACCTGTTCGAAGTTCTTTTATAATTCTCAGAATAACAAAGTTTCCCGCCAATTTCAAATGACGTCGGAGTAATTTATCTTCCCTTATTATTTCCGCAAGATGGTTTAGCGACTACTAACGTTTAGTTCTCAAGATACTAGATTTAAGCTTTCAAGTCCAATGGTGGCCACGCCTTGCTCAACTTCGAGTGGATGTCGATTCACCCATGGTTTGCATAATTAGCAGACATTTCCCCCTCCCCGGCAGTCTGTCAAAGATAGATGTACGACCTCCACTTGATGTTCATTTGCTCCAAACACTGGAAAATCAATACAACTTACATGTGAACCGCGCGCGGCCAAATTAAGACGCCAGTCACGAGTTCACATGGCTATAATATACACACTTTCTCGACACCTCATTGTTCGCAATGCCAACATTCGTAACATTTATTATACGGAACTATTAGCCTCAGGGTCTAGCATATACATGTTGCAATCTGGTTATTGTTCCTTACTAGGTCGATAACATCATGGAACTAGCTGATCAGAACAATTTCCTCGTGAAGCTCAAATAATTTACACTGAAGTGATTCACGAACATTTTTCCTGGATACAACTATTAGATCATTAAGGCAACATAAAGTCCAGACATCTGACATTGGAGCGTCTCTAATTAAGGTACGCAGTACTGCATACTGAATTTTGTCAAGTTGTAATCTGATTATCGAATTATGTTGTCGTAGTATTTCATACTGTGATTGATGGTTGTACGGATCATCTTTATAGTGGCTAATATAGTTGATAAACCATTCATGTGTTGATTCACCTGTAATCGGCGGAGGCTGTTCACGATCGCCACACATTACACGATAATTATGGTAGATTTTGTTAAAGATACCGTACAAATCTCATCCCAAATAATTATTCTCGGGATATATTTCTCACCCATTCGTTCCGTCGTCCATGCATCAGCTTACCATCTAAAGAAATTATGATACGTGTATGTGCTCACACCATGTTGTCTCATCTCTCGGGCAAGCCGGTGAATTGGCGTCAACATAATCATATTTTAAATAATTATATCGCACATGTTGCTTTACCAGAACCACCTGAATCATTTGGATATATCCCGCTATTTCTTGTCGTTGGATCATTTACCGAAGGTGCTGATGAAATGTGTGATATTTTGATTGATGCGATTATAAACGTCAGGTGTCTGAATGTCTGCTGACTCTGAATATTTATGTATTTGTTCGTATTTAAACCGCCACGACCCCCCCCCCCCCCAATCAACACCTTAGGTGTCTCATTGGATAAATGGCTACTAATATAAAACGAGTCCATGGCGACTCAAACAGCGTCATTGTGAAATATATTAATCATCGATAATAGGCGTATTGATGAGTAGGAGAGAATTGGGGATTTCATATCAATAAATCGAGGAGAATTAACCTCGCAATAAATAATTCTTGTACCTACGCTTTTCCATTCTTGTTAGATAGTTTGTTTGTTTGTTTGATTAGGAATTTAACGTAGCTTTAACAATTTTCCAGGCATATCGCTACGATGTCTGCAGTGCAAAAGTTTATAGTGATGTCTAACACTGGGGCATCATGCCGCAAACATGTAGCATGATGTCCCACCCAGTCACATCATCCTGACACCAGGCCGACCAGTCCTAACACGAACCTCTTAATGCTTAGCGCCAAGCGAGGCAGCTGTTAGTACCATTTTTGTAAGTCGCTGGAATGATTCGGCCGGGGATCGAACCGACGACCTCCGGTTTCTGCGGCGGACGCTCTAACCACTAGGCCACCGGAGCGGTTTTTCCATTATTGAATAATTTCATTAATCGGTAGCAGCAACACGCCTCGCGCCGCTGTGTCATTGACAATAAAATCAAATTCGGCTGGACCCATGATCTCGTTCAACCACGTGCAATATCAGATCATCGACCCTGAGCGAACTTATCGATAATTTTCTGCATGTATCTTTTGTTGTCTTACGTTAAGCAGACAGATTTTTGTGATTTGTATGAGGCTACATTTATTGATGTAAGAATGTCTGAATCGAACATATATCGTAATAGCACTATTGGAGCATGAATGCCCTGATGATTTGCGCAACAATCGTTGATACTGACACTGTTATCCGGTTTATTAAAGTGGTATAAATTGGTATCAAATGGTATCACATATTGAATACTCGCTGAAACTCGAATGATTCAATTTCAACAAATCTCGTAAGATCGATATTTGGTAGTGGCCCGTTTCTTGCAACTCCAGTCTTTTCCTGTGTTGGATACCAGAATTAATCGAAATAGCAATGATAATCACCAAATTCAGGAAAATCCGCCATATAAGCAGCGATATTGTCGACAGAAATCATGTTGAATGTGTTATATTTGTTGTTCGAAAGACCAATATAATCAAACTCAACACAAGATTGTCATACCTCATCGAGAAATTCTTTTGGAGTTGGACGCCATTTTTTTGTTTCTTGAGCCATATGAGCCACAACAGACAAAGCTGTAAAACAGTTAACACATTAAGCCCTAGAGTCATGATTACGGGGCATGAGGTAGTAGCCTACTTCCAAGGTCTGTAGCGTCAAGGTCATGCATGATATACTAAAGTGATTGGTATTATGGAAAGGTAGACAGATGTAGCTCTACAATGATAGCAAATAATCTGGACATTTTAGTTGCACTACAAAATACAGAGGGAAAAACTTAATTTTTTGGACCCGTTTTTATTCCACCCAAAATTCGCTCATGGTCGGAATCCGATTTTGTGTCCAGATTTTAGACTTTATGGCCTCAGATCTAATGTAGACCTGTCTGAAGCGTACGCATACAGCTGAGCCTGTGCAAAAAGTTGAATAAGGTGGATCATTTGAATAAAGAGTCTTCTCCATGCGAAATTAATGGACCGTTAAGCAACCAAAAACTACTCCAACTTTTTACTTTCTGGTCATCCGCGAGCAAACTAACCAATGGAAAACATTTTATAGCACAACAAGGCATTTGGCTAATGGGAAATCCCTTGGAAGGCGATGTATTATGATTGATTCAGAAATAGTCCCCAAAATGTGTTTCCTACTCGCATTTCATGCGAAAACAGCAAAAACCTCCGTGTGTTAATGCGTTGAGTAAATCATCTTTGTTGTCTATATATTTTACCGCAATCTGTTTCGTCGTACGTTGGAGAGATTCCTTGCGTTAATAACGCCAGATGGCAGAAGAAACTGATCAAATATAAATTCATCTCAGTGTCATTTCTGTGAAATAGCCAGACTGATACAGGGTCACGCTTAATTATGGTGTACATTTCTTCGTATATATCGCCGTCATACAATCGTATTATCTCTCCCTTGAAAACTGTGTTACTGGTTATGTCTGTGCATGACAAGTATGGTCTATAATGGTTATTGGAGCACCGCGTGTTCTATATTTGTTCGAGTTATATTAAACTTCATTTGTTGTTGTTTTTACTTTTATCGGAAACATTAATATTTTTTTCTAAATCAGATATGTCTTATATACAAGCTCCAGTTGTATTTATATATTTTTCGCAATTATTTATCTTTGTTGTTCTTGATTCTGTTAAAATATGTTGCCGCGTTTTGAGTCGAAAAAATGCTCAGTGATACGTTAAGCCACACAATTTAGCGAGCTTGTTATTATTATAACAAGAGTAGCTATGTCTGGTGCATTCAAATGATAAAATGCATAAATAACTGAAGAAACTGGATACGCGTTATTATATGATGGTTTGTATATTCTGGTGAAAACACCTGTTTAGAATTTTTTTCTACTCTGACCACATTGTTATGTCTTTGTGATTCTTTAACAGGCTCGAGTTTATCACGAATAATCCAAGTTTTAACATCTTGGGTAATATGTTCGACAATAAAGTTTATGCTAAATATATACTTGATAGTGTCAAAGATAATAAATAATATCAACCGTTCTATTGTCGAATTAATAAATGTTCCATCACCGTCTATCTTGAATGTTGAACATGAGACGCACCATCGTTGATAAATTCATTTCTTGTTTGTTTGATAAAATCATGCAACTATAAATCAAATGATATTTGTTTTCTGTCACCTGGTAATCTGTCAAAATCTGATTTAAACTTATAAACTCATCTTGTGTTCCTTTATTTGATCAGTATATTTTGTGATGAGATTTAAATCTGATTTTTATTTTGATAATGTGATTTTATTACTGGTTAGGTCTTGATATTTTTGCTGCAGTAATCTATCTTCGCGGCATCGACCCATTATTCACAATTACTTTTCTTTAATATATATTATACATTATGTCTAATTGATTTCATCTAATTAGACATTTTTAATAGTATAATGCTAAATAAGACGTATCATAGTTGTAAGTGGCTGATGACGGGGTCAGCCATCCAATGTGTAAAAAATGTCGCAATAATTATCGTACGCTTTCTTTACAGAGCGTTCGACCTGAAAGTACCGCCCCAAAACACTGTCTAAATTGTGAAATTGGAATTGAGGGGAAAACAACTATGTGTAGCTTGTGGTGGAAGAAAGTATTGTACGTTGCAAATATACTTTGAGATGACAAATGCGTCTGATGATGTAAAACTAAAAAACGCCGACGATTGCATAGAGAGATACATATTTAAATATTGATCAAGTAAGTAACCACTCAGTTTACCAAGTAAGTGAAAACTCCGTTGACCAAGTGGTACCCCATGAAGGGACCCAAAGAAGGGACCCCATGAATTGGTTACGGAAACGGTGCCCTGGATATTTGGTACACAAATGTCATCCCCTCTGTGCCTCACGCCTTATCTTGTTCTTATCAAATAAAAATATTCACATTTTATGGCACATAAAACAAAACATCATGACGTGTCAGATTTTGTTATGTTACTGTTCGTTAGTCATTCCAACGATACATGTATAATTTTAAGATGATTTGTTTTGTTTCACCTCCCCCCCCTCTCTCTCTCTCTCTCTCTCTCTCTCTCTCTCTCTCTCTCTCTCTCTCTCTCTCTCTCTCTCTCTCTCTCTCTCTCTCTTTTTCTCTGCCATGTTCTCTGCTCACCCCCTTATGCTGCTTGTATTTATGTTGAGGTAACTGTTCCTATATACCAGTCAAAAACACAGTCTGGTCATTGTGAAACAGAACATACATATACTGGCTGTAACTTTGAAAATCTTCATGAAAGAATGGGGCAGTCAGAAAGAAAGGTAAGGCCTGTAACAAAGTTGGGAGTACTGGATAAAGCCCTGTTGTATAGATTCCAATTTACTTTTTCAAAGCATTGGAAAGCCAATCGACCGTTTGTTTGAATTATAGGGGGTGTGGTTGGAGATTATGATCAATATCTGACGGCAGCAGAAACATTCGGGATAACTATGAATTGAGGAAAACTAAGATGACCTACATGAACTTCATTTCAACCAATCAGTGAACTGTATTTCAGCCAAGAAGTGCAATACTCTTCCTAGCTAGTGGAAGTCAGAATGAAAATAAAAAATAGAGAGCCGCATAATGGGGTACAATTTTTACATAAATTATGCTTTTACAAACAGATCTTAATTTTGTTTTCTTATACAGACTGTCTGAGGTCATAAGATAGTCGATTTCCTTATATCTTTATAATGTTAGTGCACGTAGTCATTATTGTCCACATCCCGCTCATTCACAATATTTGGGGCTAGAAGCTCAAGTTTAAGTTAGAAGTCTGAAATTGTGAAACTAATTGTAACTTCAGCCAGTAAAAATGAAGAATCAATACACTGCAGGATTATCATAACTTTGGAGAGTATTTGACTGACGAATTCTTATACTGTTGATGCATATGATGTATCATATCTTATTGTTGAGGTTTCTACGTGAACTTGTGCAAACCCTCGTCCTCCCATTGCAACCAATTCAAGTGATCTCACCACCCAAACTAATAGTTATTATTAACAGCAATACATTCGTTCGGTTTTGACTGCAAGCCGGGGACGAGGTTACATAGTGCGTGACAGTCCATATTGTCGATGTAAGCATTAAAATATTATACCAATTTTAATATCTGACTCATACTCGTATTTTTATATCTACGCCATAGCAAATTAAAAACGGTTGACCTTATCACATTGATAATTAGATCAACTGTGTTATGTAATATGTCATCTTTAGATATATAAAAAAACTACATACGCTTCTGATTACAAGGCCGTACTGTTTAATCTAACCAGCATATTGAGGTCGCATGATACATTTTGGCAAAAATGCAAATCTAGGAGAACCCGTGGACGAGTAATTTTTATCTCAGGGCAATATCAACCGAAAGACAAATTTCAAACATTATTTAATACGAGCCAAGCGTGGTTGCCATTACTTTTCTGCTGGTGGCAGAGCCAGCGGCAGCTTTGCTAGCTAATTTGTGAACTTCAAAGATGTTTTTTTGTTCGCTGACAAAGCTATAGTTTTTGTATGACGTTCTTTTACAGCATAATATTTGGCCTACTTAAAGTTCTTACGAATACACCCTTACTTGCAATATGGAAAATGTCTCAAATTATTGATAAGAGCGTAAAGAGATTATTAGTGGTTGGCTTCCCCATGAAAATGTTAGCCATTGTATGATACGATTACCTGAGGAATTATCTACTCACTTAAAGACCCTGATGTCTTCAGAAGAAATACTTCAGGTTTGTATATAGTTTGGTTTCCAGATATGTTATTACCCTAGGTCTACGATACGCTCAGAATTTTAGTAAATGTTAGCCTTCGCAAAATTGCATAAACGGACGTGTTTACCATTAAATATCATCTATGCTCTTAAACCAAATAAAAAAACGAGTGAAACAACGGGTTTTGTAAACTTCAAGAAACAATTTATTTCCCTAAATACAAAGTGAAAATTTTAACAAGAACTTACTATATAATGTGAATCAAATCCCAAATAGTCCTAAAATGCTATCACAAGTCCGCATCTATGAAGTTTCAAATGAATTTCAGTAGTATTCGAGATTTATTGAATGTGTCGATGCAACTATAGTCTAGAATGTGATAATGTGCCAACAGGCTGGAATTCGGGTATGTTTTAAGTCTTTTGATATATCAAAATAATATGATCTACAATGGCATTGTGTAATTTCACTATAATTAAAAATTATTTTTTTAGTCCAAGTATAGTATTGAGCAATTATTAAAAAATATCCAGTTATGTAATAATTTTAAATAAATAAATCCGCCCAAATATAAAACCAAGCATAACAATGAGGATTGATTCTTTTTCATATGTTTACGCGAAAATGGGGAATGTTTAAAGTAAACCACATTATATAAACAGCTAAGACACGATAATAGAGCCAGAATACACGTCAGTCTCCCCTAAAACGTTAAAAATTGTCAAACATGTTGAAGAAGTTCATAGTGGAAAACACACACACACACACACACACACACACACACACACACACACACACACACATACATACATACATACATACATATATATATATATATATATATATATATATATATATATATATATATATATATATATATAAAGCTACGTTTCATAATATCATTTATATCAAACGTCATGCTATTACACGTGCATTTGAATATGTTTCAACTGGTCTTTATCAAAATCTTCAGCCTTTTAAACTAGGTGTATTCGTGTTTTATTTTGCATGTATAATTTTTTTATTTTGTAAGAAGCAACGCGACAAGGTATTATTTTATTTATATTCCCTATGTATTTGTGTCCTCTAGTGCAATATAATGATGGGTTATTTAGTTTTCGTTCACATGACATCTAAATTTAATGAATTCCGAATCAAGTGGATCACATCATTTCGAATGAAATGGGACACATCATTTAGAATCAAGTGGGACACATCATGCCATTACATCATATTACTTTCCCAAATTAAATGCAAAGTTCTTTCAGTGCAATTCTTATGAAGCATACATTTATCGATATAATATTGATTTATAGATAAACATTTATCGATATAAGCCAATTTAAATTTTTTTAAAATTAATTTATTGGTTAAAGCCTCTGAATGAAACAAAGTTGAAACCATGGAATATTTTGAAAAGTTTAGAATATATATTTGGAAAACTTTTGTCTCATTTAGTTTAATATCCGATTTCAACAGTAATTTATAAAGCCTTTCTTTCCGTTAACTGTTAACACTACTAATAAAATGTAGTTGGAAACGAATAAATGGCCTAGCATTTGCAGCTGTATTGCATTTTAACGTTTAAGTAAAGAGTTTACACATTGGATTAAGCCACCTGAAATGGCAATATGTCTTTACACATTGAATTAAACCACCTGAAATGGCAATATGTCTTTACACATTGAATTAAACCACCTGAAATGGCAATATGTCTTTACACATTGAATTAAACCACCTAAAATGGCAATATGTCTTTACACATTGAATTACACCTGGAATTGCAAGAGGAATGTACACATTTAAATATACCTTGCATGGCAAAGAGACATTACACATTGACTTACAACTGGATCGGCAGATGGACTTTACACATTGACTTACACCTTGAATAGCAAGAGGACTTTACACAATGAATTATACCATGAATGGTAAAGGGACTTTACAGATTAAATGACGCCTTGAATGGCTAAAGGACTTTATATATTAAATTACACCTGGAATAATAAGAATACATTTACACATTGAATTTAACGTTGAAAATCAAGATGACTTTGCACAATAAATTTTCATTTTTAAAATCAAGGAATTTACCAAGAGAATTTTACCTTCGAAGGCAAGAAGAGTTTCCATACTGAATTATACATTGAAAGGCACGAAGACTTTCGATATTAAATATAACATTAAAGGCAAGAACACTTTATATACTGGAGTATACCATTAAAAGCAAGCATACTTTATATGCTGGATTATACCATTAAAGGCAAGAAGACTTTATATACTGGATTATATCAATTAAGGGAGAAGGAAGAAAGACTTTACATACTGGATTATACCTATAAGGGAAAATAGATTTTGCATACTGGATTTTACCATTAATGACAAAAAGACATTATACTGCATTATACCATTAAAGGCAAGACGACTTTATATGCTAGATTATACAATTAAAGGCAAGAATACTTTATATATTATACCATTTAAAGCAAGAAGACTTTAGATACTTGATTATACCATTAAAAGCAAGAAGACTTTAGATACTTGATTATACCATTAAAAGCAAGAATACTTTAGATACTTGATTATACCATTAAAGGCAACAAGACGTTATATACTGGATGATACTATTAAAGGCAAGAAGACGCAGCACATTAAACTTTATATTGAAAGGCGAGAAGACGTTTTGCATTGACTTGTACTTTGAGAGGCCAGAAGACTTTATTCATTTTATTATGTTCTGAAATGCACGTACGCGTTAAAATATACATGAAGAGGCACGAAGATGGCTGTACACACTGAATTTTACTCTGTAAGGCCAAAAGACTTTACACACTGAATTATACCCTGTAAGGCCAAAGGACTTTACACACTGAATTATGCCTGTAAGGCAAGACAACTATACACAATGAATTATATATTCAACACATGTCTTGTCAAAAGAGTGTACCTTGTTTACCTTTATAAGTGAATTCATGTATGAATTTGTTTTCTTTTCCTGTCTAGGTATTTGTTCTTTGATAAATCTATAATAAAAAAAATATAACATGACGCCAGAAAACATTTTTAAATATATCGTTGTCATTTGGGATAATATCATCACCTTGAAACAAACAAACTAGCTTTATGTTGGAAAGAAAATCGTTACGAATGATTTTTTTTATTTTTTAAATTCGATAGCTGCCATTGTTAATCCATCTTTAGAAAAACATCTAAAACAAATATTTTCTTTTAATTTTGTGTAGTTTTGATTGTTATGTAAACATGAAATATATGAAATATAATTCATTTAATTTCCAGAAAATGTTTTGTGTATGATTAGGTAACAAGATGACAAATGATTAAGCTTTGCAATGTTTAAAATTATTCAAATCTTTTTATTTTACTAATTAGTGTTTTCTGGTAATTAAAACTAGTATGCAAATACTGAGTCATATCAGTACGTTTGCGGTATGACACACAGGGGCAATATGCCGCAAATACGTAGCATCATTTACCACACAGCCACAACACTAACATCTTAATGCCGAGGGCCAAGTGAGGCGGCTGCTAATACCGTTTTAATAAGCTTTTGAATGACTCGGCGGGGCATTGAACTCCCGACCACCCGCATCTGAGGCGACGCTCTAACCACTTAGGCTACGGCAGCGGTCGAATCAGTCTGGGTTCCGTTCCATAGTAAATATATACTTCTGAAAGAAGGACATGTATAAGGTGAAGTTGTGTGCAGTTGCAACAAGCACACTGGAAAAATATTGGCATACCTTTATATTATTTTCATGTACTGTGACATAAATTGGCATACCTTTATATTATTTTCATGTACTGTGACATAAATTGGCATACCTTTATATTATTTTCATGTAATGTGACCTAAATTGGCATACCTTTATATTATTTTCATGTACTGTGGCCTAAATTGGCATACCTTTAATTTGAAATACTCCAAAGCACATGAATTTGATTAGATGTTACGATATGAATAAATGGATTTTGAACGAGTAAACAATAACTAATTCTGAAACTGAAATAAAAGAGTTATAACATATCATAAATGAAAGAATATCAGCACTTTTATTCTTCTGTATATTAGCTCTGATGTAAAGGAAGCATTATTATGTTCAAACTATTTTGTGTAAATAAAAGCACTAAATTATCAAAGTATCATCAACATTTTTGTCAGTCATTTCTGATATCTTTCTTGAGTTCCTCTATCTTCGTTTTGGATGGACGTTTTATTATCGTTGCTGCTAAATACAAAAACATTAATCTATCATTGTTTATGTACAATAAGTGGACCACTTTGATTTGACTTTAATGTCTTTAAATATACTTAATTGAAAAGAACGGTGAGTTTTACTTACTTTGCCATTTAACTACCTAGGTATTGTTTCCAATATATCACCTGCACATATTTTCCATTTTATCGCGAAGGCAGTCGGTATTTTTAAATGAAATGTGTTCAGAATTATAAAAGCTGTCTAAATTAAAAGAGATTTCTAAATATAGTGGGTGAAACTTTATTTACATTCTAAGGGATCTCTAAGTACAATGGATGGAACATTCTCGCGTCATTTGGTACACCATAATGTCTCTACATTCGAATGAGTACAGTGGATGGAACATTCTAGCGTCATTTGATACACTATAATGTCTCTACATTCGAAGGGTACAGTGGATGGAACATTCTAGCGTCTTTTTGATACACTATAATGTCTCTACATTCGAAGGGATCTCTAAGTACAGTGGATGGAACATTCTAGCGTCATTTGGTACACTATAATGTCTCTACATTTGATGAAATTTCTAAATACAATCGTAGGACATATCATGATACAACGTCTCAACATTTGAAAGGATCTCTACATACAGTGGTTAGACATGTCTATGATCTTTTACTACACTTCAATATCTTCACATGTCAAGGGATCTCTACATACAGGAGCTGGACATGTCTATGGTATTTTACTACACTTCAATATCTTCATATTTTAAAGGATCTCTACATACAGTGGCTGGACATGTCTATGATCTTTCACTACACTTCAATATCTTCACATTTCAAGGGATCTCTACATACAGTGGTTCGACAACGTATACCTCTTTTAGTACACTACAGTGTCTCTGCATGTGAAGGGATATCTGAATAAAGAGCCTGGACAAGTATACCTCTCTTAGTACCCTGAAATACCTTTATATTTGAAGGAATATCAAAATACAGTGGCTGGATACGTCAGGCATTCATTAGTACAATACCTTCTTTCTCTACTGATTAAAGGTCGGAAACTTAAATTTTAATGCTTTATTTTTCTCAACATATTTAAATATACGGTTGATATTTAGACACACGAATATTGCGTAGTTACCAACTATTTATTCAGAAATATAGATCCTATCATTTTAATTAGATTTTTTATATTGTAATTTTTTATTCAGCCTCTAAAGAAAAAAAATGTAAATTCTCTTAACCTGAATTGTGATTTTTGTGTGCATATAGTCTCTCTTTGTATTTTAACCTGAAGTGGTATGTTAAATACAGTCTCTTTTTGTCTTTAATCTGAATTAGTTTATTGCATACAGTATATCTATGCTTTTAATCTAAATTGCTTTATTGCATACACACACACACGCTCTCTCTCTCTCTCTCTCTCTCTCTCTCTCTCTCTCTCTCTCTCTCTCTCTCTCTCTCTCTCTCTCTTAACCTGACATCAAAATATTTATTATAACAAATGAATCAGTAAAATGTTCCCTTATATGGTCTTTAAATGGGATGCATCACAATCAACCAAACACGGTGTGTGTGTGAATGTGTGTGTGTGTGTGTGTGTGTGTGTGTGTATATTTTGTGTATATTTTTAATCTTATAGTGTTGTTATTGTGATTAGGGGCTAGAACACCCATGTCAAACCTACCTCCTTGAAAAACAATTAAATTCCCTAAAGGCACATGTCATATATAAACATTCTTGAAAGGTGGAGCAGTCTTACCGTAGGACATACACATTAATATACCTGAGTGTATATTCCTGTGTCACACCTGACTGAAACAAGCAAGAAAGTTTGAAGTAGGCAAATTGTTTCTAGGTCAACTTCTTGGTATATACATTTGCTTCTCATATTTTTCATAAATTAATGTGTGGCAAATTAGATAGATAGATAGGTAGGTAAACAGATAGATAGATAGATAGATAGATAGATAGATAGATAGATAGATAGATAGATAGATAGATAGATAGATAGATAGATAGATAGATAGATAGATAGATATATAGATAGATAGATAGATAGATAGATAGATAGATAGATAGATAGATAGATAGATAGATAGATCATCTGGTAATGGTTATAAGCACACGTGCTTAAAATCGGAAAGATTATAGATTGAAAGAATGCTTTGTCTTGCAGGAATATTACTTAGAACGATGCTGACACGACACTATGCAAAGAGCCGTTCTTATGGCACTTCGTTTCTGGTTCCAATATTTGTGGACTCCGTACCAATACTCGAAATCATAGCGCATAATCATTTCAATATTGAAACCATTGTCCAGGATAGCATCCTCGACTCTTTACAAATCCATAATAATTAATTACGAACGCAATGCTAATTTAAGCAGACGTGAATACAAGGTAGAAAAAAATGGTCTAAAAAAGAATGGTAATCAACAGTCTTTATCATAAAAAGAAATGTTATAGTATATCATAAGTAAACAAGAACAAAAGACTCCCCAAGAAATCCAGCTGTACGGCGAATTCAGAATAAGTAATTTAGTTCATGTCTTGTTATAAAATGTTTTGGAATAGCTGTGGAACAATCATTGATGAATCAGTACTCTCAGACATTGAAGTAATATGAAGATAGACACAGAACTGAACAAAGAATTAAATCATCTCGCATGTATACAGTAAAAACATTTCATGAAATGCATTGTTGCGTCATCAAACTCACGTGGAACGTACGGCAAGCTGATGTGGTATGACCAAATGATGGTCAAAAATGATGATCCAATAATACACAAACATTCGTTGAGAATAATTCATTATTTAAAGTAAAATCCACTTTCGTAATTTTGCCATTGCAGAGCTTGGAATAGACCTGGAGTCTGAAAGCTGTTGTTCTGACGGTTGCCAGAATAATATACAGCTTTTAATTAATCCCAGTGAGATCTAGTATGACATCCTAGCGGTTTTCCGCACTTCCGCTGGCTATTGTTTTTTTATTGCTTAGTCGATTTCAACCGAAATGTTTGTCTTGCGTTGTACAGCCCGTATTATATTTTTCATGTTTATATATTTGTCAGCTTAATGTAAAATAGCGAGGACCTCCTCTCCAGCAGATGGCATTGCCGCGCAGAGCCTTAGATTGATTTTGTGCTCTGTGATTGTATTATTCTCTTACTCGGCCAAATGGATAATCATCGTCTGATAAAATGTTCAGTCACAGAAATGTTACGACTTTCTATTGTCATAAAAAAAATAAGAGAGAGAAGCAATATCAACAAGATTTGTAAAACTTAACGAACAATTTAATTATTAATGTTATTAAATGAAAATCGGACAGAAACTTATAGTATTAAGAAGAAAATCTAAAATAATTATGAAGGAGTTATAATAAAAATCTAAAAGAATGCATAGTTATGTATAAATTTCAAAACCGCAAATGTACTGGTACACCAAGAATCGTGACGTAATCAAAATGGCGATGTTCAGAACACCTTTAAACAATACACAATATGTCCAAAGTAATGGCCAAACAATGTGCATTCTCTATTTTCACTGAACAGTCCAAACAAACGCTTTTCCTCTCAAATGAGATATAAGTACAACATCAAAAACGTTATCAGCTTTGACGTTACGACAAGAACACAAGAATACAAGAAATAATAAAGACTCCAACACGGGAACGAAATCTGACTGCTCAATTCTCTTTTTATATTCACCTTATATTACGATAATATGTCGCAATATAGACCAAGTGACAGGTACTATTCAATAAATATTTTGAAATACTTAATCATGTGACCTAACTCATTCTGAAGGCAATTACTTAATTATTCTAGAACTGCCCTAACCCATCCAGCCATTGAGAAATTAACCCGAAATCGTCAACAAGTTTTATTATTAAGATTATTATTAATATTTGTTAACATATACTTGTGCATCTATTTGTAGATCATATTTAATATTACGCTCTTAATATTCCTACATCAGACACTTGTCATGTAGGCAAAATCTGACTTCAGATAATCACTACAATTTAGTCATGAATACAACTTGCAAACTTAGATAAAATCATGCGTCGGGCGTTATATAAAATATAGATATTCATGACATAAATCATACCACAACCTAACGTTGTAATTTGAATGACAGTCGTAATTGGGGCAGCAATGCATTTTGACAATATTTCAATCACAGCCACACCAGTAGTCACAGACACAAGCTTCAGAATGGTTTCAACAGCATCGACGACATTTACTGTGCTATCTTGTATAGAATTTGCTGCTCTTCTGCCACTGTCCCTAAGAAGGTTTCATATTAAATATACTGGGTTTTCCTATTTTGGATATGTCGACATTTTAGTTCATCTAAAATATGTGTGATATGTACATTTTGTTGATCTGGAATGAGTGGTGATAGATCTACTGCGTACAGTCGCCTGTAACATGCCGTTCTGTTGTACTTGGCAAGACGGTGGTGATGTCAAAGATAGGGTCAGTTTGTTAGATATCTGGAATAAGATAGTGTTCAACAGCATTCCTGCAAACACGTTCATCAGCAGCCACATACAGCATGCTCTCAGTTTGAAAGTTCTGTGTCTGTTTTTCTGGGCGATGACTGCAAGCGCCGCAGTGCATCCTTTTCGAAAATAATTCTACTTTTGTACATACCTCAAAGATAAGGTTGCATCTAAGGACGTTTCGCTAAATATCACGATGTCATTGAAGTAACAGTGGAATCCCTATACGCCACGAGGGTTGTACTTTTGACTGTTGTTGTTCCGAAGGAGAAAACGCAATTACTTATATTATAGCACTGGTCGGCTTAGAGTGCTCTGGATTTTCCAAGTTCTGAATGTTAATCTGTTTTGCATTGTCGTTCAACCCAATCTGAACGGGTATGTGTCGACACCGAGTTATTGCAGATACTTATCCACAAATGGAATGTAATGTATTCCTTGTTTTGTTAACTACTTAATACTTAGTTATCGATCTAAGAAGTGGCAGGATGCACCAATGATTCGTGCCACTTGTCTATATCTGGTTGCTCCACAATAGCTCAATGTTTCGCATTAAGCAGGTTATAACTGAGAAAGCCGAAAAGACACGCATTGGCTGAGAATTTCCACACTTGTAAATCGACGTTAACGCCCTCACACCAGATGAGTCACCAGAAGCAAACAGTAAAGCTTTTGTCTGAGACGCCCCCGGCATTATAATCACTACCCGTCAATGTGTGCCAGAATAATTCCATACATGTGGATTGAAAAAATTACCTACAATCCGTTACAATGATGTCAATGTAGGTTAAGAAAATAAAACCAGGAGACCTAGATGGTGATGGTATCGTTGGTGTTGCTGACAGCTAAAGAACCGACGTTTTGAAAGTTCTTAGTTGAATCCCAGTGATAATTACCAGACGAATTAGGTACAGTAGTCCGGGTGACCGACTTTAATATATTTTACCATCTGATTAAGGCCTTTGTCGTAGATAAAACGGTGGTTTCCGGCTAAATCATAAGATTACGGCAGCGGCAAATCCTGGTTTTCAAATCGATAAGGCAGGATTCGGACCAAAAGATGACACTAGAACGTATGGCCGTGTCTCAACATCGGTTGGCGTGTATCCGGTTAGTAACACACTTCAATGTGACAGCATCCTGAGGGTCAACTATAATCAACTACATGTTTGATTAAGTTGATGTCAACAAACGCACGGTTGATTGTATTGCCGGTATATGACCCTTGAGGAACGAACATCACTGCAATTTTGTTGGCTGCACCATTCGGTGGTTTCGTGGAGAGAGCTGAAATCTTCACGTCCGAGTTTATAAAGTCTCTCTTAGGCATTGGAGAACACCGTCTATGTCGTTTGAATCTCTGTTAATGCCTTGGTTGCCGAGTACTGGGAAATATCACAATGTGGGGGGACCTCGTTTTAAAAGTAAATGTAAGATTTGTTTACAGTGTAAGCTTTCTCCACACCAGACTGAAACTTTCATGTCACTATGCTGTCCACATCTATGGTTGTAAAGCTATGGGCTATAAGCATCATATCGAGAAATAAGCAATGGAACTCGTTCTAATTTATGTTAACACCAGAACATGTGGTGTGCACCTTTTGTAGGCCATTGATGTCAGTCCCGCTGAAGAAAACTAACATAATCTTGTAGTCGCGATGTATATTTGGTGTATGGGCGTAGCGCTACGAGAATTACAACACGTCTTTGTTTTAATGCCGCCTACCGCTAAAGAAGCGCGACGAGTTATTTTACCTCGCGAGCATCGCATTGTTTGGTTCATGACCAGTACCGTTATTGTCTGAAGAATGTTCGAAGCTAGAGATAAACATCCGGAATCCTCAGTCATGACTAGCGTTACATCACTCTGCTTTTCGCCAGTGGCCTCTTCCAACATCTTGACTACTGAGAAGCTTCTAGTCGTCCAAGCTGGGTGGAACTAAGTAGAATTTGTTCCAATTTATCCAATGCGTCAGGGGGGATTAGCACTTGCTTTTTTTCTTCTTCCTACAGAAAGACGGGCTAATATGTAGCACCAGTGTGTAGTAAAAATGCAGGACCAAGCGGTGCCAAGGCTTTCATGGCTTATTTGTATCTGAAAGTTAATGATATACATGTACATGTTATTAAAGGATCGTTACGTCCTTTCAAATATCTGCATATTTTTTGTGCAGCAGGAATAAAACTGAATCTATGTATATACTCGGGAATTGGAAACGAGGGCTCAAAATAATTTGGTGTTGTGTGGCGTCTATCAGATGCTCGCTAATTGTGCATGGTGCTCAGCTGCTTTAGGAGCCAAGTATACCAAAGTATCCCAGGGAGAAGAAACGACTTTGTCTTAATGTACGAGGACCAGGCACACAGCTAGACATTCGACTAGACGCTTATAGCCACCCAAGCTTGGCGAGGTCCTAGTAAACCGTGTAAATGCAGCGTATTATGGATAAAACCTGGCATACTCGCAAGCAGCGACATTAGAGACCATACAAAGCTTACGTGGACTTTATTGACGACCTGAAACATCATTTTGGGTCACACAGTTAGCGAATATGTCGGCAGCTGGCTTGTAAATGGAGGCATAATGTCAAATTTGTCATGATTTTTCAAATGTCGCTGACAGACGTCGACAGACGGGGCACTTTAACTAGCCGACAGTCATTCCGACGAGGCCCACAACTGGTTCTCCACCAAGGTTAATCGGAATGGGGTAAAATATTCCTTTGACATCTACTTAAGTTGTCAAATGTGCTTCTTAAATGCTGACAAAATCAAAACCCAAATTGTTACGACTCTGTTGTGACACATTAAGTAACAGAAAGAGAAAGTACCAGAAAGAGGCAAACCATCATGTCTTGTAAAAACTTAACAAACAATTTAATTTTCCGAGTTAAAACGGAAATGTGAGAGGAACATACAGTGTTATGACGTGAATCTACAATAATCCTGACAAAGTTTTATGAAACCGAAATAAATAAATAATTCTACATACATTTCAAAACCAGAAATGTACTTGTCCAACAAAGATCGTGATGTTGTCAAGATGACGTTGCCTAGAACTCCTTCGAGTAATTTCCAGCATTTCTAAATTAATGGTATCGTCCAAAAATGGGTACTTTCTACTTCCACTGAACAGTTAAAACAATTTTTTTTCCTCACGAATAATATTTAATTACAAAATAAAACACGTCTGCAGACTTACAACAAGAGCATAAGAAATGATGATGACTCCAAGAATTGGAATGAATTCAATTGCTCAGTTATTTCACCTTCTATTGCGACTTCATTTCCCACGTGACGAATCTTACTACCCAATTTACCTCGAACTTGACTAGTCATGTGACCTAGCCCAAACAGTGGGAAGTTATTTAATTATTCAAGAACCGTTTAAATCACATCAGTCAATGAAAGATGAAGCCAAAGACGTCAATAAGTTGTATTGTTAAGATTATTATCTTATAATATTTGTATAGCTTCTATGTACTTTGACGCTCCTAACAGACTTGTGGCACGCAGACAAAATCTAACAAACGATATTTTGCATAATTTACAACTATACATAAAAATGCAAAAAATAAAATAAATTCATTGAGTTACAAAAAGTATGGATGTATGTATCAAAGGTAATACTGCAAACATGAGACTATGTTTATGCTTTCGTTATATTTTCTTTTAATATAATCAATATCGCAAATATTCTTTAGTTATCTTAAAATATGAGAGCTAATAATCATCAGAAAAGAGTTCATATTAGTGACATGAATATTCAAGGCTAGTCACGGTGTTATTTGCGAACATTTATATATTCACCATATATAGAGTTAAAAAAAAGCTCTCATGAGCTATGTCTCAGACATTTACCCAGAAATGACGGCCATCAACTTCAACCAGCTGAAAACATTTTTTGTTGTTTAAGTTTTGTTCTCAATGCGTATGTTCTGTTGTTTAAAAAATAGGCATATATTGTGGCTTCGTTTAAAATCATTGCGGATTATATTTGTCCGAAAATTCTCGTCTCGGCCGTATGGTTGAGCAATACAATTGCAATAAAAAACTACAATAATAATAATAATAATAATAATAATAATAATAATAATAATAATAATAATAAAAGAAGAAGAAGAAGAAGAAGAAGAAGAAGAAGAAGAAGAAGAAGAAGAAGAAGAAGAAGAATATTAATAGAATTTATGGTCAACTTTGATCACCTGGCCTTAGAATGGTCAAGTTTTCTTGCTGTTTGTTTCAGTGTTTTTTTAAGTGTTGTCAGTCTGTCACTAGTATTTTTGCTTTTGTTCAGTTTGCAAACATTCTAGTGCTTCCACCATAATTGGTACAATATTTGGTTTTCGAGGTCGTTTCAAATTCATGAACCAGTTCATTGTATTTTTTATTTTCTTTCTTTTTCTTGTGAGCGCTAAGGAAATCATGCGTTATTGTTATGACCATGAAATAGTTCCTTTCCTTGCCACTCTTCCTGTGTGAAGTATTCTGTAGCCGGTTTTGATCTTCAAAATATCATATAATTTTAGCTTTTATCTTATCAAACACTTTAACGTCATTGTCAGAATTATCCCTATATCCTTTGATGGTAAACGCCTGGAAAGATAAGTACAAATACAAATTTGAGGAATACAATTTTATATGTTAAAGTCAAACCAGAGCATGGAGTTTCTACTTTAATGTTTTCCTAACATTTTAAGGCTTTTCCACATAGGTCAGATATTAGTCCTTCTGCACGCTATTGATGAAATGTATTCGTTCCTATTTAATAACTTTAATTCCCTGGCTAAGTCAGTACTTCTTATCTTCTAATGCTACATGAATTGTCGTTGAGAATTCCCTGTTCGTATCTTTCTAATAAGATCTAGCGACGACCTCTTGTGTTTTTTCAAGTACTTATTAAGTCCCCAGTGCACCCTCTTGTGTTATACCGTGTAGTAGATAAGATTCTTGTACAACATCTTGTGTTCTGCCGTGTAGTAGTGGGTAGCAAGTCCCCTGTATATCCTCTTTTGTTCTATCATGTAGTAGTTATGGGTGGTATATACCCAGCAAGTTATTATTTGTGTTTGTATTGTTCAGCAAGTTCTCTTTTAGCAGCATACCACATGGTTGTGTGCTTTAAACCACATTTTGGACATTACCCAGCGCACTGTAAGGACTATTTGTCGTGACAAAGTTATAATACGACACTATGTAACATAAAGAAGCAAAACCATCTAGTTTAGTAAAATCAACAAATGATCTAATGCTCAAAGTTAGTTTGTCCCTTCAAATAAATATAATACACAATAAAGAAAAATATGTGTCAAGTGTTTATTCTCTTGGGATGAAGCAATATTCCCACTCTTTTCACGTCAGATATCTCTCATAGTAATTCAACAGAACTAAGCTATTGTTGTCAGTTCTCAACCTAAAACCGATACACCATCGTAAGAACATGCAAATAATGGCTTTGTCTATCTGCTATCAGCATTTCCAGGACCATGACAAAACTAGACCTCTTCAATACCTATTACATCACATTGCAGGCTGTACATTACTAGCTGAACGATATCGGTGGATATGCGATGATGTTTTTAGTTGAGAGAATTGCAAGTGAATTAAACAGATGTTTAACGGATTTCACGCCTTGTCTCAACTACATTATTAGCTAACTAGCGATTCATTGACATTCTCAGGATACACGATACATATCATTTATGACAGATGAATTACTTCTCACAATTTGTATCAGAATAATGCATGAAATTCCTACAATAATTGACTTATATTACAAAACAGACCATTAAATCAGAAAACATTCATGCAAATGAATTATTGAATGACATTCCTAGTATACATGAACTAAATAGTATTAAAGACCAATGAATGCAAATTAACTTCAGAACTAAAAAAAATTAAGTATAAATTTAAAATGAATAAATTCAACAAATAATTACAAACTTACATCAATGAAGATATTGTATGAGATTGAGACAATACCCTGTGCTTTTAAGAGACACGCTCTCTTTTATATGAGACAAGACTCGCTTACTTTTCTATGAGACAGAACCTCTCCTCGCCGTATCCATAAACTTTAAAGGCACTCGCCTCTTGGACAATTTATGTAACGAAAGAATTACTTGTTAATTTACTCGGAGTCCTTAAGACTTCTCTTTCAGCAGATCACTTGGACTGCCGAATTCCGCAAGATAAATTACTTAGAACATATGAATTTCCTCTGAGACCCCCACCTAGCATAGCTTAGTCAGTGAGGATAAACTTTCTCTACCCCCCCCCCCAAAAAAAAATGTAACATTCCCATCGAAATCGGAATAATTCTCTATATTCCAGTATTTTTAATAACTATTGTGGATTTGACTTTGTTGTAGGATTTTAACGCCATTTTTCCGCACAATATAGGCTATACATGACGGCCAGTATTAATGGTGGAAGAAGAACCCGGGAAAAACCCTGGAAAGAACCACCGACCCACAAGAAGCTACTGGCAAGCTTTCCCACATACACACATTGGCCGAATCTGAGACTCGAACCCACGCAGACAGAGGTGAGACGGCAGTGATCCGTAACGGATAGCGCTTTAGACCACTCGGCCACTCGGGGCCCCAATTATTGTGGAAGATACCATTTTATGACACCTATTTTAAAATGGCCCAAGATTTCCCAAAATTTGTCTCGAGCTTATCTCAACATTGACATTTTCCGTTATTTGACTTACGTTAACGTCGCTCTCTTAACACTACATCACCATTATCTGAACGGACACTAATTAAAATTCGCTCAAGCTTCCGCCATAAAAAGAACAAAACAAAAAAGTTTAACCATAACACGCTACCAATTTATTGGGAGCCTATTACATACGTCAATTTTACAAATTACGTATCAAGCTAGTCACGACAAAACGTGCTGTGATACAAACATTAGTAAACACTTTTTGTTCAATTACAATAACAGTCTCTAGTATCTTTGTTAAATTAATTTAAATTTAGTTCCTCAATCCGATGGTTTCCTTTCCTTAGGATGCTTCCTGCATTGTTGTTGTCTTAGTTCTATGTTATGGATCTACTTCTTGATTTTATTTACATGGAAATCTTCTTTACAACCAATCAGAAACGTCCCAAATATCGTTTTGTTTTGTTTTTCAGCACCAGCGCTGTTACCTGCTCTGCTTAAGCTTCCACCTTCTTCATCTGAAGAAAAGGACCATACAAGAACAAGCAATAGCGCAGGAAAAGCATGGAATTGGGGACAAAATGATCTGGGACAATTTCATTCATTATACATAGTCAGTTAGCTGGATGTCCCATGAATAGGGAAAGGTGTTAGTGGCGGTTTGTATTGAAACTGCAAACTGTTGGTGGCGTTGTTGTATTGAAACTTGTATGTTTTAGAAACGTTATCGTCTTACTCATCAAAATATATTTGCATCTGCACTTATCGGTTCATTGTATAATCTTTCATATAATTATTTCTATCATTGCTCTTTGTATGTTTCTTTCGTGTATCTTAACTTGTTTCAGTATCTAGTCGTTGGATATAACCGTATTTGTATTATGGTGACATTTTTAACGTACGTTTGGTGTCATGCAGTGTGTTGATTACATGCCACATAATGGATGTCATTAGTAACAACCCTTTCTGCCTAGATCAGAAGGTTTATTAAATACTGATCTTGCGTATACGCGTTGATGTTTCCATGGACGGAAGGTGATTTACATTTGTTGAGGTCTTTTATGGTTGTATTTTGATATATACTGTTTCATTAACGGCGATATTGTGTCTCCTGGAAGAAAAACCACTAAAACCTCTCAATAACTGGTATATTGCAACTAATGACTTTCCATGTTTCAAGGCATTCTAGCTAGTTCCAAACTTTTTCCGAAGCTATAGAACTTCCATTGTGACTTGGAAATAGTCTTTGCTTGCTTCGTAATGCAGATTTTAGCTTCTTAGAATACTGAAATCCAATAAAGCCTTATTTTCAGTGAAACTGTACTCACACTTAAATCCAAAGTTAAGAATAATCTTAAGACTTTTATTATCAATATAAACCTAATCAGACTTCCATTTAAAACCGTACTTAGACTGTCACTTTCAAACCACACTTGAAAGACTCTCACGTTCAACGAAGTGTTTACTTTAAAACCATAATTGGAAATAATCTCATTTTTAAACAATACTGCAAGAGACGCTCGCTATAAAAAAATACTTTTCAAAAAGGTTCTCAAAAAAAACACGCGTATTATTTTTACATTCGTGCCATACATAGAGAAAATTACTATTAAATGGTACTTAGAGATGATATCACTACCAAAACAATTTTTTCCTATCTGTGAAATCTTAAGAGATGCACTCCAACAAGGGAATCATTAGAACAACACAACAGGAAATCCCGTATGCACTCTAATCAGGGACTCATTCAGAGATACATACATAAGGATTTTGTATGCACTATAGCAATGGAAATATCGAAAGATAAAAACCAGAAGATAATCCTGTACGCACTCTATCAAGGGAATCATTTATGTAAAAAAGGGAAAGGTAACCATATATCCATTCTAACAAGCGACCCGCTGTAAGATACATAACAAAACCAAATAATCATGTATGTACTCTAAGAACTAAATGATTGAGAGATACACACGAAAATATGACACGATGTTCTGCCGACTGCCTGACGAAAACTTTTGATCCCAATGGCGCAGTTTTACCGTCCTACACTGAAACATCCTGAAGGATTCTTCTTCTCCCATCTCACATTTCTGAAAGAAAGGGACGGTCGAAGTAAAGTGGCATTTTGTAAACGCTGATGTCATTTTCAAACTGGAAAATACAAATTAAAATGTATTTACCTTCAGGAAGAGAGAAGTAAGTTATATCTACACTGAAGAAATCAGGGTAAGCTCTAAATGACTTTGGAACAGATGTTTGTTTAAAACACAAAGGTTGAAACGGCCATGGGAATGGCAATAAAAAGCGTCTGAACTGACTACAGCAGTTTTCGCGATGATGCAAACATGAACGGATCCAAAAGCCTGCTTATCCAAACGATAATCAAAACGGACAACAAATTTACATAGTTCTCGATTTCGCACTTGTGTGTTTGTGTGTGTGTTTGTGTGTAATATGGATATTTAACGTATCTTTAACTATTTTTCAGTTAAACCTCTACGATGTCTGCAGTGTGACAGAGTACAGTGATGTCTAGAACTATAGCATCATGCCGCAGACATGTAGTATGGTGCCCCACCCACTCACATTATCTTGACACCAGGCCAACCAGTCCTAATACTAACTTCTTAATCCTGAGCGCCAGGCAAGGCAACTGTTAGCACATTTGTGTAAGTCTTTTGTATGACTCGGCCGGGAATCGAACCCACGACCACCCACATCCAACGCGGACGTTCAATCACTAGGCTACCGGAACGGTAATTCAGCCTTGGTCTAGAATTGATTCACCCTTCAAAAATAATAATGAGAAATTAATCTTTGCAGAATATTAACCATTACATAAAACAGAATTTCACTTAGGTCAAATAGTGCAACAAGGCCTGCTCGCAGGACAATTTACTTCAACTACTGCTGATTTCGTACGTAAATGTGTTACAGTTATTATCTCAATTGTGAAAGACTGTTAGAGTGAATAATGGGAATCGGGAAGTTGTTTGCGACTTTGTGTGCACTATGTTCGCAGTAGAAGGTCAAAATAACCCACAAGCCAAGATAAAGGTCACGTAGAGTTAATACTGGAAAACACAATCAAACACATACATGAATATAAGAAAGATCGGTCATTTAAAGTATATGACGATACCCGAGTAAAAAATGAGCCTTTGAGTGAATCTTTACCGGGACAGACTAATTCAAATAAGTAAATAGTATTCATGTAAGTGTCAAACTATTTTAGTCTCAGTTTACACCCCAAAATGTATATTTACATAAGTCCAAAATAGCTCCATGTAGTAAGTCTTCGCAGTTTAAATATCAACGTCGGCAGTAATTGTATTTTCCACTTGAGCTGTAGCGAAGACGCTGCGTTTTAAAAAGAATACTACCTGTTATATCAAAACATAAATGTATCCTATTGCAGCCTCTCTTCTGTTAATTATGAAAATATATGTTGAACTTGCCATATCAAAAACTTAATATATAGTTTAACTGTTTATATGGCAAACAAACATGAAGAATAAATAAGCAGCAATTAATGTTACATGGCTCCACATGGCAAACACCAGACAAGTTCTGTTACATTACTCCAAATGACAAGCATCAATGTTACAAGGCTCCACATGGCTGTGTTAGATACCTCCACATGACAAACATAGAATAAAAATGTTACATGGCTCCAAATGGCAAGCATCAATGTTACAAGGCTCCACATGGCTGTGTTAGATACCTCCACATGACAAACATAAGATAAAAATGTTACATGGCTCCAAATGGCAAGCATCAATGTTACATGGCTCCACATGGTAAACATCAGTCATGTAATGTTATATGAATGTACATGGCAAGCGTGAATGTTTAAAGGCTCCACATGGCAAAATCAGACAAGTGATTTTACATGGCTCAAAATGGCAAACACCAGAAACGTTCTGTTACATGGCTCCAGATGGCAAACATCAGACAATAATTGTTGCATGACTCTGCAGGAAAATATACGAATGAATGAGTAGCAATTACTGTTATATGGCAAATAAACACACACACACACATACACACACACACACACACACACACACACACACACACACACACACACACTTGTTTACCATTTATGTCACAAAAAGACGTATGGGGGTGTTTATATATAACACTAGGTTAATTGTCCATCCTAAGATGGGAACGTAATAAAACCGTTAACAAAATGTTTTAAAAATTGAGATGAGCGAGTTCAAATGGAAGTTTAAAGATAGAAATATACAAATATTTAAACAGAAATATGGATGACGCCGAGAGTTTCGGCTTCTTGTTTGACGCCAAGAGTTTCGGCTTCTTGTTTGGCGCTCGTTAAATGGAAAGAAAGACAAATGTTGATATTCATATACTAAATATTTCAAAAGGTATTCAAGCTAATAAACTTTCAGTGGAAATAATTTCTGCACTACATAACATTCGTCAGAAATTATTTACAATGTGTCAAAAGGTATTCGAGTTACTAAACTTTCAACAAAATGTAATTTTGCAATGTCAAAAAGTATCCGAGTTACTAAAATTCAACGGAAAATAATTGTGCAATATGTCAAAAGGTATCTGAGTTACTAAACTTCAACGGAAAATAATTTTGCAATATGTCAAAAGGTATCCGAGTTACTAAAATTCAACGGAAAGTAATTTTGCAATATGTCTAAAGGTATTCGAGCTACTAAACTTTGAGCGGAAATTCATTTTCTTTATGTCAAAAGGTATTCGAGCGTTGAAACCTTCGATGGAAGTTAATTACAAGACTCTTTGTTAACACTTTTAGTGAATAACTTTGGAAAACGTTATTATGTTTCAAGAACATTTTCTATATATCAAAGACTCAGATCAATCAATGTTTGGTATGCCAGCATAAATTACGAGAAAATTTGAAGATGATTTTTAAAAAAAAATTAATTGATAATTTTGGATTGATAGAAAATATGCTTTGATAGATTCTTTATACTGATTTTGAACTTCGATTGACCAATGTAGAGATTCAGTTGCTGCAAATTCACCCACGCGTATGAAGCTAAAAAGAAAAGTACAAGAAACTAAATTCTGAAAGATGCAAACAATTACCTGATGGGAATTGTGCGATCTGGACAGGCACGAATAATCCCGCTGTCCGAGCAGGAGAGCCAAGTTGGACCGCTATTTAATGTCAATGAATAATTTTGAATTTAATATTGGAATAGTGACGTTCAATGGGGGAATTCCAATGAAAATATTTCGCTCTCTTCATAGCTACCCAGTATAATGGAGATAACTTTCTAATCGCTTCAGAAGTCCATTCCAAGTGGACACAGTTTATTTTGTCATTAGATGATTTGGCCTTGAACAAGAGATTAATTGTAGTGATGTGCAGTTGTGGCAGCAACGGAGTGTCTAACTGATTCAGCTAACTTGTATTGATGAGAATTTGCGCATGCTGTGTCACAGCAGTCAAATTAGTTTTAGCATACGTCGCTAATGCTTTCCCTCTCAGCCACCTAATGAAGAACTACCTCTAGACTGCATGTAATGCAAGTGCGAAAAAGTGAATAAACACGTATTGTCTGTTGTAGATCGTACACTACACTCATAAGAAGAGCTTAATTTGAATTGCTATTTTTAAATCATGCCGGCCTTTAATAAATCTTATCCTATATAAATCATGTGACCTCCCGTTCGAGGATGCATAACACTTTTCATTTTATATGTTACCTCATCAAATTGGTTTAGCTAGCTTGACGCGTTATTTACTGTGCAATTTATATGATGTTCATTTTTATATTAAAACCCCTCCATATGGTATATAATTTAGGTACCTTGTAAGTGATCATTGTGTAAGAATATTCATCATATATGACTTTGCTCAGTGCAAACGTTTTCCAGAGCATCCAGTCAAGCCCTGATACTTAAAGGCTAAACCCTTCTCTTGAACTCGACTGATATTTAAACACAGCAAACCTTTCATGGTCCCAGTAGTATAAGACTTTTCTAACAATAGTGCTTTAGCATCTGTAATATGACAAACTAGGATGTAAAAAGACACCTAAAGCAATTTCGTGAATAACATGCTTGTTTATTATGTGTTTTGAAAACTGACTAAATCTGACACCAAGCTCGTGCGCATAAAATCAACCATGAATTTAGCAAACATGATGCGCACCGATTTGAACAACTTACAAAGGAAATGTTATTGTTCCTCACAGGAAAGAATCATAACATATATCATAAAAGTGATCAGTAAGAATCAACGAATAGAAATAATAAACAAGTACCATTGAATTATGGATCTATCACCATGGATGGTCAATGTTTAAACATTAATTAAAAAATGAAAAGTATCTACAACCAAGAGAATAAAAGTTAGAATTTACACAGGTATGAATAAGTTATATGGAGTATGGAATTTGTACAACAATACTTCATCCCCCAATACGTATATATATATATATATATATATATATATATATATATATATATATATATATATATATATATATATATATATATATATATATATATATATATATATACCAGTATGTATGTATGTATGTATGTATGTAAAAGAACGTTTTAGATATGACTTCGTTTTCATAGTGGGAATAATGAGTATACGATTGTCAAAATGGGAGCGTAAGTATCTTGCTGTCGTCTACACATGGGTGAGGCCGGATAGGTATACTGGACTGGAGTTCGTCAGTGAAACTTAGCACAGAGAAATGATTTTGTGTTTGATTTTGGATCAAATGGATAGATAATGGAGCGTGCAGAGCAGTTGGAATGTGTGCTCTGATCGTGGTACTCTACAGATGATCCGAACAGCTGTATTTTGAACTTTTTGAAGTTTCTAGAGTAGATATTGAGATCAGATATAATTGAGTTACAGTCTTGAAATTACTAATGAACACACAAGTGTTTTAGTGGCACCAACTGAAAGATATTTGCTTATGGAGATGATTTGTCTCAGCTCAAGATATGCGGCCTTGCATATGTTCATGACATGTTGATGCAATGTGAGAGTACTGTCCAGAGTAACACCTTGGTTTGGCACTGTCTGTGTGAATTTAATGTTGGTGTTGCTGATATTTATTGTTTAAGGTAAAGGATGTGAATGAGAAAGTATTTGTGTTGTGATCAGGATGGCCTCAGTTATATCATCATGCATAGTTGGAAGTGGTGTACTTTTGTTTCTTGACATTAGTTTGTTAGTTATCTCTGATAGCTATTTGCAGCTGAAACTCTCCTTTATCACTGTACTGTTGTAGGATAATCTGGTTAAATGGACTATAATTTGTGACGTTCTTCTAAGTGACTTCATAGATTTGTTTATGAATAGTGAGTCTGGTGGAAAGCCAAAGCCTTTTTTTAGTTACGGCGGTGTTTTTTTAACAATGCGAAGCTGGTCCCTAACACTGATATACTACGGATAACACTTTTAATTGATACCCTGTGTTTGTTTGCTTCGGTATGTTTTTCAAGCAATGAACGCAGACAGTTATTGAGTTGTTCTGCATTATGGGGTAAGAAAGTTGTTAGGTGTGCTTCGATGTCATGCATTAGTTTGGTTCTATTTATCATAGGGAGGTTTCTCTTAGTAGCAAATAAGGTGGAGGGTTAGGGGCTGATACATCGAGATGACATATAATGCAGTGGTGATCTGATGCAAGTTCATGGAATACAAGGGTTGATCGCGGAATATTATCATCGGGTCTATGAAGAATCCAGTCTAAAATGTGACCAAGTTTATGGCTTAGTTGGTTAACTGACTGTTTTAGGTTGAAAACATGAATGGAATCTAGGAGTTTTGACGTGTATAGGTTTCCAGAATAGTCAAAGTGACAGTTGAAATCTCCAAGAATAATTAGGCTGCCACGTATCCAATTTCCAACTCCAGAAGATTCAGAAACTGCTCCAAAAAGAGAGGTTTCGTCAGTTTGTTTTTACTACTAGGAGGAGGCGGTAAAGGTAGGGAAAATGGACTGACCTTTGTTCCACGATGTGTGGCAGAAATTGAAGGCAATGTTGTACTTAAGAGATGTTATCATGGAATTCTTTGTGATTACAGTAATTCCACTCCCGCGAGAGTGGCGGAGGAACTGTAGAGAAACTCACTCAGCTATTACGGGTTATTTCGGATCCGTCTTTATACTGGAGTGATACACCGCTGTATCTTTCTGATGACTGTCGCTCAGGAGTGTGACAGATTTCTACCCAAGAGGGATACAGAATATCAGTGTTTTCTTGTCCCAGGCAGGTCGCCAGCTAAGCAGTCGACTGGACAGTCTGCTGGATCGTCGAATAGGTCATATTATGGGTCTCTGACTGAGTCGTCGACTGGGTCTTTCTTCTGGGTTGCCGATTGGGTCGCTTTGGATGCTGACTGGTTCGTCGTCTAAAGCGTCCTGTGTCGTCCACTGAGTCATTCTGTTGGGTAGTCGACTGAGTCGCTGAGTTGTCAAGTGAGTCGTTCCTTTGTTCACAGACTGGGTCGTTGACTGAATCGTCTTCTATGTCGTCCACTGGATCGCCGTCTGAGTCGTCGACTATCTCATGTGTCGCCGATTATGCCGTAGACAAGGATGCCTTCTGAGTTGTAGACTGCGTCGTCAAATGAATTGTGGTCGCGGATCCACACTCAGGTAAGATCGACAGAGATAGGAAGAAAGCGAAATGATGAGAAGATAGATCTTAGATGATATCTGAATTATTTCAAGGTCATGATAACAAGATTGCTTCTTGAACGAGCCGTGTAGGGCCTGTATTCTGGTAGACAAAAGACCTAATTCCAATCTTTTTGAGATAACCGTGTCTAGTCCTTTTCTTTTAGGCGAACTATGACCAAATGTGCTTCCTAGGGTGGTTTCACCGCTTCATTTCAAATATATATTTATATGTATACAACAGGTAAAACCACGTGAGCCAAACTAAGCTAGATGGTGCTACAAATCTAGCTAGCATTTAAAAAATGGAAACTTAGCTTAATCAAAATAAAAAGTAGCTTAAAGAAAACAAAAATTGCTTACCATGTCTTTTCTCATTACAATACACTCAAATAGCGATAGTGAATACTTTTTAGAAGTTTCACGCAGATAGTAATTCTGTTAAATTAGAAACGGAACATATAACTCGTTGCATTGAGTTAACGACCACAAGGTATCTTCAGAACCACCGCTGTCGGATGATCAAAAGTGTCCACGCTTAGCCCGCCCCTCCCACTCTGATGAACTACTCAAGTGCCCCTTTGTTTGTTGCAGACCCGATGGTTCCCAAAGTTCAGATAACTCACCACACGAAAACCACCATTTTCCACCGATTTAACGCGATCTATGAAAGCAGTACAAAGGTATTCATAACCAAACCGAATCCTACGATTCTTGATCCCAGATATCAACTCTGCTCAAAATTCACACCTAAAAATTCAGACACATGGTCACACCTCCAATTTCACACAGCCAAAATCAGGCATCCAAATACTCGCATCCAAATTCCAGTAGCCAGAATCAGACAGACAAATCTAGACAGCCAAATGCAGACATCACCTGAAATTGGATGACTAACGACGTGCAGCACAGGAGTCATGGCCATGTACATGTATAAACGCAAATGATATGGAGCCGGTGAGGTGACTTGTTACATTTTAAATCATTTGATCCAAACCATTAACGAGACGATCATCATAATAACCAGGTTTTTATATGAATCTGTATCCGACAAGAATAATTTTGTAGAACTAGAAGAACTCTATTAAACAAATTCTCACTCTTAACCTTAAATGAATTCAGTTCGTCTGTTTAGTTATATTATAGCCAATTTGAAAACAGACCCATTTATTTAATAATGTGATGTTATATAACTAACATACGTCCGATTATCATTAAAATTTAGAATAAATACTGGGACATCTAATATATCAGACGATTATATCACATAATACGGATAGCGAAAAGAGCATGCAATTTTATACGTTGCCTCTCTTTACAGCTGAAGATAGTTCAGTAAAGTGGACAGCGTCTTGGCATACATTCTGCATTGTGACGTTGCTGTCCAACTCAATCTAATAAGTACCCGGGCAATGGTGCAATCTACGGCCGTTGAGCTTAAGGTTATCTGTTTTCTTATTACAAGCAATTTCCTCGTGCAGGATGGGATGAATAGACCTCAGTATTTTGAAATAATTTGAGTACGTAAGCCACTCTCGGAAACGCTGCAATTGGAAACAAATCCGTAGTACATTTGAGTTCAGGTAAAATGCCTCAATTCTACCACAGCATCTCGCCTGCATTTCCAGAAAATAATTAATTTCAAATAAAAGGAAACAATATTACAGTTTCCGCTTTACCACTGAACAAAGAAATCATGAAACATTACATGGAATAACTGGACGTGTTGGGGACATATCATTATGCCGCTGAATGTAACAATATTTGGAATAGTACCTCATTATATGACTGTTCACTACTTAAACCAGGGGTCTCAAACTCTAACCAGCCTGAGGGTCGCATGAGTGCATTTTCGATGGCCGAACTGCCGCAACGCTTTTGTTATTTCTCTTGCGGGCTTAAGTATACGGCTTGGCGGGCTGCGTGTTCGAGACCCTTGACTCGCACGGTGGACCGTTGTAAAGAACAGCCGGTGTTTGCACTGTTGAGCGATAATGAACTGCATACAGACCCGTACGTTTCTCCCTTTGTCTCTGATATCCGCCATATTTGAGGCCAAATATTGAAAAAGGACATATAATGAAGACAAACTGTATTCTTAGATGGGCAGAATTAAAACAAACTTTCGAATTGGTAATAACCTAGTATCAATAAAGGTCAGCTGATGTTTTAAATGGGTATACAAACGATTTTGCGACTATTTCAAACCCATTGATCCTTTTATAGTGTTATTTGCAGTTTTTATCAGCAATGGCGGACGTAGAGAAGCAAACGGCTTATTGGGATATAAATATACTTAATGTGGAGGTCTCACGTCGGGGCCACATTGCTCTTATGAAATATTAAAGTTTCACGTCTTTCTCCATGCATTTTGCAATAAAACATGAGGGCCAGAAGAGATATATGTTAGGTCAAAAAGGCAGTTTCTTGATTGTAATGAAAAGAATTCATCCTACTACCAGTGGCGTAGCGAGGATATTTGGCGCCCAGGGCAAAACACCCAAATTTGCGCCCCCGGCTGCCCCTGTTGCGCAGTTATGTACCTTGTTTCCAAAACGAAACATAATCATTATCAGTCATAATATAATTATTAAACTATTACAATTTAATAGCTAGAAAAATGTATAGCCTAGGCTAAATTCCCTATAAAACAATATTAGCCTATTTAGAAAATATAATATCCAAAAAATTAATTATGTTAATTATGTCATCTGGAGATTGCACACTGTACATTACATTACAAGTAGCGTTTTACTTAAAACAAGTGTACTTTTCAAGTTTCACTAATGGGTTCAATATATAATCCAACAAATCCATTGTTGATACTTTGGGCCGATTTGGGCACCCATTTGGCGCCCCCTATCCACCGGCGCCCGGAGCGACTGCCCCCTCTCCCTCCCCCCCCCATGTGTATAATTTCATCTGCGCATGTCTGACCCCATCTCGAGATGATAGTGAACAACTCAATAAGATAGATATATTGTTTAATCGTAGATTCATGTAGCTTCTATGTTATTGACCTATATCGTTGTATTGGGCATGCGTAGCGCAGGAGTATATCGTTTGAAATAGATATGTGTCTTGTATTGAACATTTATTCTTATTTGAACGATAAACGTGTTTAGTAAAAGATATGCATGAAACGTATGCACTGTTTATGAACATAGCATGCAGAAAAACTATACACTGTTTATTAACGCTGTTTTTATGAAAAGTATACAGAGTTAATGGACAAAGAATGGATAAAACATATATGTGATGGCAGAAGCGTTGTCAAGATATTAGCAAAAGGCATTTATTCTCAATTATATCCACACTTATTGAAAATACACAGGATGGAAATGCTATTTCAAACTCATATCAGTAGAAATTACAACAATACAAACCTTTGCGCAAAACTTTGCAAACTTTGGTGAGGGTGCATAAATTTGCGAAGTCCATGCTAATTCTTTTCTTTTGTTCGTGAAGATTTGCACATTAAACGTCTGACCATGACGAGTGACGTGTTACTTTTAATATGAAATTAAAAATGTTACACCTGGCAAATGTAATTGAAATGCCAAATAGTAAATCAGTCTATCATATCTCCAGTGAGGGACCTTTATGCTTACTGTGTGTTTTTGGGAGGGTCTACATATTCGTAAACTGATGGACATTCTGTTTCATTAACCAATGCTCAGCATCATGAGCAAGGGACCCCGATCGGCCGAGTGGTCTAAAGCGCTCTCCGTTACGGATCACTGCCATCTCACCTCTGTCAGGGGTCCCGAGTGGTCTAATACGCTTTCTGTTACGGATCACTGCCATCTCACCTCTGTCTGCGTGGGTTCGAGTCTCAGATTCGGCCAATGAGGGTATGTGAGAAAGCTGTCCAGTAGCTTCTCATGGATCGGTGGTTCTTTCTGGGGGTTTTCTTGGGTTCTTCCTCCACCATTAATACTGGCCGCCATGTATAAGCTATCTTGTGCTGAGAAATGGTGTTAAACCCTGCAACAACATGAACGATTTTGTTCTGATCTGGTGAACGTGATTATGTTTTCAATTTACTATCTTGCGAAGACAGTGAGAAGTCAAGTATGCCAATAGTGATCTAACAGATAAGGATTTCTCGCTGTTTGACAACATGATAGGACTGGACAGTTATCACATACTTAGAAAGATACAAAGGCGAATTTTATGCAACTCAAGGATAAAAATCTTTAATTTCTCTCTCTCTCTCTCTCTCTCTCTCTCTCTCTCTCTCTCTCTCTCTCTCTCTCTCTCTCTCATATTATGTTTCTCGGCTTTTCTGAATTTTTGGATTGGAAACAAATCTTGCTTGTGAAAAATGGATAGTAATAACAGTGTAAAACAAAATGTACGTAGAAAAAGCGTTTCCTGCATTAGCTTAGTGTGTATCTGGTTTCAGAAAATAAATGACGCCACATTTTTACTTTCAATTTTAATAGGCAAAAGTTATAACGTGAAACTAGTGTGGTCTCATCTTGCCAATATAACACTATTAAAGCGTCCGTTTAGTTTGATCTTTCTCTTATCACCATGTTGTTTTTGTCGCTTATTTTGACACAATCCCCCGTCCCCCCCCCCCCCCCCCGTTTTAACTCAGATACGTTTTGGCATATATTTCATGTCAACACCTGCATGGTGCTAAAATCGTATAAATGATACGGCTTTGTGTTTATGATTTATTGGCCTTTCGGAATCCAGCCAAACATGGTTCGCTTATTTTAAGCATGACATTGGGTCTACGCCAGTCTGCTGTCACCAGGTCATTAACAGCTATATGCGCAAAAGGCACGCGCTCTATTAATTTAATAATTTGGCTATAATTCGAAAAATGTGGACTGTAAAGCGCTTAAGCTGTGTGACACTAGTTTGTAAAACTTTATAAAATAGACAGGTAACATAGACTGATAAAGAAGCACCGCCCCTTTAACGTGTCCATCCATTCATAACCGTCTGCGCGTGTTCGCTTAAACCGTGCTTCCTCTGCTGGCTTTAAATGACAGGTCTCCTTTGACCGGGCTTAGCGCTGGGTAAGAAACAGTGTGTGTATTGTTAAAGGACGGATTGTGTGTGTACTGAAGAAGGTGACGGACCAGGCAGATGCTGGACTTGGGAAGGAGTACGACGTTTGGTGATTTTACGTGACTGAAATTCAGTGTACATTAGGTTGTGTCTGATTGTGTTCGAAATTTTGTATATGAAGCGAATATAATGTCCTGATCAGAGTGACAATCTGTACTTAAAATTTTAGAAGGTTATAATCAATTATTAACGTATTCACTGTATATAGCGCTTCATTCTTCTAACACATTGAGCCCTCGTTACAGCGTAACGTTTGGCCAGAACAAAAAATTGAAGTTTAGAGTTACAGTTCATGTGCACGTTATTCGAGGATGAAGATGATGAAAATAGTAGTATTTCATCTCCTGTTGCTCAAGCTACTGTGCTCGGGAGTCGGTGCTACTAGTGCGCGTGTTCGCCTTTACTCCAAAGACAGAAATCTGATTTTGAAACTTCATAATGACTTTCGTAGATCTGTGGAAGCCACAAATATGATGGAGCTGGTAAGTAGTCAATCTCTGATCTTCCGTCATCTCTAAATCTTTGTGTCGCTTCGACACTTTTTCAGTCATATCGCTAAGATGTATGCAGTGCATCAGTTTATAGTGATGCCCTGCACTGGGGATCCATGCTGCAGACATTTAACATGATGTCCCTCCTAATCTCATTATCCTGACACTAGGCCGGCCAGTTCTAACACTAACCTCATAATGCTAAACGCTTAGCGAGGTACGACTCGGCCGAGGTTCAAACCCGCGACTTTTCGCATCCGAGGCGGACGCTGTAACCACTAGGCCATTGTAGCGGTCGACTCCAAATCCGTGTCATCCATATCGAAGTTCCCACGTATTGTTCTGAATTGAATATATATTTGGCATCGCCAGCAATATTTTCCTTGTCGTTTTTTTTTCTTCTTCTAATTTTACTATTTCCAAAGGAAAGTGTAAAGAAACTGCAGTTACACTTTCAGTTTATCCTCTTACATTACACTATTCCTTTTACATTACAATATCACTCTGCTACATTTCAGTATTCCTTTGTTACATTAGTGTCCTTATTACATTACAGCATAGCTGTTACATTACAATATTCATTTATTACATTACAATATTCATTTATTATATTACAATATTCCTTGGACTTTAAAATAACTTATTTTATATTTTATTAATATTTCCTTTTTAAGTCTTTTATTTTGTTTTAGTTTTCAAATTTCTAAGGAATTAAAAGATGTATTGTTCAAAAGAGGTATCTCAGTTGCAAACAAATCTCATCGAACCATTATCCTTTGGCTTTCTTTATGACATTGGGAACTCAGTAACTGGTTGGCCTGGTGTGAGGATAATGTGATTGGGTGGGACATCATGCTACATGTCTGCGGCATGATGCGCCAGTGCTAGACATCACTATAAAACTGTCGCACTGCAGACATCATAGGGATATGCCTGGAAAATTGTTAAAGCTACGTTAAAAATCCAAATCACACACACACACACACACACACACACACACTTTTTAATTAAGTAAGTGATGAAAAATAACCTAACTGCGGCTTGTCTCAAAATGTCTCGAAAACTGTCAGTGTGCCGCTGCAAAGCATTATTCGAAGCATATCAGCGCGTTCTACTCTGGAAAGGGCAGGGCTATCTCTGCCCCTATCTTATCACTTTAACCTTCTATCCCAAGTCGATCAGTTAAAGTTAAACGCACCTTTAACATTCTCAGCTATTTTGACTTTCAAAACGTACATATCCATTATTAACGGCTAATTAGTCAATATTATTCGTAAAGTGTGATTACGTGACTGACGAATTTAGCGACAGATTTCTTTAAACAGTATATGAAACAAATCACATCAGGTATGCATATAGCTGATTTCAATATCGTGTATGTATATGTATGTATGTATATATGCAGGATGTTAGAAGTAAATCTTGTGGTATTGCTTATTCTGTTGCTGATCAATGGAATACTTGTAGTTCAGTTTTCGATGGATCGTCTGCCAAATGTAAATATAGGAGTGTTTAACTGGCATCTATTTACATGTCAAAAGCAGAACATTGCATACTATTGACGATTTATCAACACATGTGTGATTAACCTGTTCGCGTGCATTACTGCAGATTATCTACAGCTACTCGTGGCCACGAATAAACAATAGTGCTGTCCCATTAATGACAGGTCTGCGACTTTCTTTTAAAATCGTTATCTGCCAACGACCAGTATGGATCAAACTTGTAGCCTTGAAAGGACCTACGACAAACAAAATATGTCTGATAAGTCAAGGGCAGGTGTCGTTCCATATTCGAACACCCTAACGATACCATACAATAAAAAGGGTATTTACGGCACCTCGGGAGTGCAGATAACAGTGTTGATTGGTAATAAAAATGTACTTTAGATTTTTATTTTTCCGATATTGACTGGAAGTTTTCAAACTGTACACAAACCAGTAACACACTCATAGGGATCACATGACGTTTTCGCCGCCTAGTCTCCATTTTATTTTTATTTTGCACACGTAAAATCAATGAATATCGAGATTTATTGAGTTTCACTCAAACCTGTCTTAAATTAAGCAGTTATCTGTCTTAAAAGGCCAACATGTTAAGGTGCCTTGTTTCAAATTGCTGCATGAATAAGCCTCTGTTAAGAAACCACCTGTCTTGAAATGAAAGTCAATTTTACGTGTTCATAGTTCCCACAGTTTGTAACTTACGATAGATTTGACTGTAGTTAAGATTTTATATTTACTCCGGAGTGCATCCCATGTCCATTTACATTTTTTACGCATCCTTGACCATTTACATTGTACATGTTAAATGTACTTTGCGAACTTCATCTCTTTAATAAGCGCACGCACAAGCTAATTTTGCAATGTTTACAAACTGAACATTGCACGTTTTTACATCTTACGTTGCATAATCATGTGATCCAAATATTGCGGCCTACATGTTTTCTTGACGCCAGAGGTCAAAAGGATACTTGATACATTCAACCTATGTATCCTAGAATATATCTATTCAGATTATCAATAGGAGATAAGTATGTCTCAGTCTAAAGCTTAATTTTGCTAACCACTGTTTGAAGTAACTACCCAATGCCTGTGGTTTTGCTGAATTTCATGTGTTCAAAAAAGGGTGCCTTCTGATCTCGCACCCCAGCACATAATCCAGATATCGTAAACAGGGTAGGAAAGGTCCGAATAACTCCTAATAATAAAATAAAGTTGTGAATAATGTTTTTTAATTGTTGTGGTGATGTCGATATCTAGAAGATGATCGACCAGAGTGTTATTGCCCAGATCGAGTACTAATATAAAATATAAAATTAATGGAGAGAATAACAGATCTGAGCAGATATATGGAATAAAAAAGAGGAGCCCCCTTATTTAAAATACAACAAATATATCACTTAAACAAACACAAAGGGACATGTGAATAATTCGCTTACTCTTAGAAACTAGTTAAAAAATTATGGAAACTAATTTAACCCTTTTTTCTTATCTTTCTTTCTCTCGTTTTACTAGCCTTTTCATGGCATTGACCTGTTAGATGCGAACTGCATTCCCGTTCGCACCATGTAGTCATGTATGTATATCGAGGCTTGTCCGAAATTCCAATCTCCTCATGATGTCGGATCTCCCCTCTTCTCATGTCCCATAGTTTCCACTACTCGCCTCATATTACCATCTAACAAGAAATCTCTTGTTCACTTATTACCTTCCTGCAGAACTTTATTAAAAACTATTCTGGAAAATATTATCTTGTGACACTTGTTCCAAATGGACCACAGCTTCCTGAAATTTGTTCTGGTATATGTCAGCCATGACAGTTTACCACTAAGACCTCACATTAACATCGCGCTCTGTATGTCTATTGTAATTGTTAACAAGAGGGTCCTAATTAATGCTTAATTTATGATTCAAACAAAACAGATTATTACAATTTGCCAAGCTATAGCGTCCCTAGCCATGGCATCAATAGCGATCTATATCAATCCATCAATATCAATCCTAGCCAATACATCTAGATTATTGTTTATGTGTCACCTGCGATGGCCCCAACAAAATTCACAACTATAGTATGTATTGCAAACGTTATTCTGCAGAAATTCTTGTACAACATTATGCACCATTCATCATCATCACCATCAGTCTCTTTGACCTAGTGTAGCCGTCGAGATGCTGTCCTACTGAACATCTGACCGGTTTTCTCCACTTGTCTCGATCAAGTGCCAATGCCGGAGTCTCCGCAAAACGTTGCCTTATCTATTCTGTGATGTTGTCAGTCCACGTTTTTCTCTGTCTACCTCTCCTTCTGTTACAGAGGACGCTGATCTGCATAACGGTTGTGATGAACTGTTGGCTCTAGTGACATGACCATACCATTCCAGCTTTCTCTTTTTGACGGTGGTGATGGGGTCTTTATATTGGCCTACTTAGCGCCTGATGGTGTAAAACACCTATTCATTTTTTATTTGGTCCATATAAGAGATGCCAAGGTTGTTCCGTAGCATCCAATTTCGAAGTGCCTGGATTCTTAGTTGTAATTCTGCTATAAGTGTCCATACCTCACATGAATAGAAAACGACTGAGATGACTAGTGCTCTCAATAGTCTGATTTTAGTTTTGAGACACATATGCCTGTCCTTCCAGATGGCTCATAGCCTCAACATAGCTGCCATTATTTGTGCTGCTCGCGACAAACTTTCTGCTCTCGATACCTCTTCGGTGATTATGGAACCAATATATTTGAACCGGTTCACGGTCTCCAGTTCCTGTCCTCTGACTTTAATCTTGGCTACGATTTGTTTGCCACTATTTATCATCAGTCTTGTCTTTGCAGCGCTTATCTCCGTGTCAGATCTGGAAAATGTTTGATCCAGGTTCTTCATTAAGGTGGCAAGCTCATCAATGTCGTCTGCAAAGCAGAGGTTGGTGGTGGTACGCCCTCTAATGGTGACGGTCCCACATTGGTTTTCCCGGGCGTCGCTCATGATGCGCTCTAAGTAGATGTTGAAAAACGTGGGTGACAAGAGACAGCCTGGCCATATTCCGACTGTTGTCTGTTACCAATCCCCAACAAAACATTGGGCTGTTACTGCACTGGTAGACTTTGCGTACAGCTGTTTGATGGTATTGGTCAACGTTTGACCCATGTTGTATTTCTTCATTGTGGCCCACAATGCCTCATGCCACACGCTGTCAAAAGCATTTGTGAAATCTATGAACACATGATAGAAGTCTTGATTTTGGGAGTACGTTTCACACAAAATCCTGAGATTGAATATTTGTTCTATTGTGCTTCTTCCACTCCGGAACCTGGCTTGTTCTTCTGCGATTATTTCTTCTGCTTGTAGTTTCAGTTTGTTCAAGATGATCTTCAGCATCACCTTACTAGCATGGCTGATCAAACTGATAGCTCTGTGATTTTGAAACATAGAGATTGCCTTTTTGTGAGTGTTATAATCAGTGACCCGGTCCACTGTGTTGGCCATTTACCTGTCTGCCAGATCTTGTTGCAGATTTTTATTAGTAGCTCTATAATTGATTCCCCCACCCCATTCTTGATAGGCTCAGCTGGGATTTGGTCGACCCCAGCTGCCTTCCCATTCTTCAGTGCTCTTATTGCTGACTCCTCCTCATTTTGAGATTGGGGAAATCATCATCATTTGAGGAGTTTGGAACTTCAAGCGCCTCTGGGTTTCCTGTAGACGGATGGCTGTATAGTTCTCTCAGTCCAACTTTCTGCAATGTCACTCGCTTATGTAAGGCATTTTCGATTTTTCGTCTTGAATGGTACTGACTCTTGGTTGCTTCTGTCTGGTGAGGTCTTTCACAATTTGGAATGCCTTTTTGCTGTTATTCTTTATCAGACTGCTCTCTATTTACGTGCACGTTTGTCCAATTAAATCCTCTTATGCCTTCTTGAAGTTCTTCTCTAATATTCTTGTTATTTGTCTGTACTCCATTGCCCCTTTTTGTGTGTCCAATGTTTCTTTTTGTCTCTTCGAGTATCACACAACTTCAAAAATCTCTTCTGTAACCCAGGTTTGTTTTCTGTGGGCGATGGAGGCCAATGATGTCCTTGACAGCTGCTGCCATGACTGTTTTAAAAGTGTCTGTCATCACTTTAACATCAACATCCATCACAAGGAGTGGAGCAATATTTCCTCGAATTGTGGCTTGGAATGACTTGCAGATGCTAGGGTCCTTCATTTATTCAAAGTTTAAATATGAGCCTGCTTTTCTTTGGCATGCTAATTTTCTTCAGCCTCACTTGTAATTTCATAACAAGGTTATGATCACTCGAAACATCAACACCTAGGAACTTTCTTGGTTTTTTCTATTGCTACCAGATCGGTAACGGTTTTGAACTAGTTTGCAGACGATCTGATTATGATGGGTGCCATTTGGTGTGTGCTATGTTCAGTATCATGAAGCTTTATCTTGACCCAATATGATGGCTAGTATCAAGTTGTTGTAGCTTGCAAAATCGAGCAGCCGTCTTCCTCTTTCTTTGGCTAGCTTTTTGCAAAAAGGTCCACAATGATCTTACCATTTTTTTTTTAGATCTTTGCCAATTTTGGCATTCCAGTCTCTTGGATAATGAGGATTTCTTTTGTACTGACTATGTTTACAATACCCTGGAGTTTGTTGTAAAACTCCTCTATTTCTTCATCATCACGATCGGTAGTTGGAGTATATACATGGAATAGTGTGATGTTAAAGGGCGATGATTTCAGACGAATGGAAATTATTCTGCTAGATATAGGGCGGCTTTCAAGCACAAATCTTTTGTAGCCTATTCCATTTGTATGTACTTGGCAAACTTTCCAACATACTAGAATATATGCCCATCTTCAGTTTGGTGTTCTCCTAGGGCTTTCCATTTGATTTCACATAGACCCAGAATGTGCCAGGTGTATTGTTCCAGCTTATGTATCAACATTTGGAGTCTTCCAATTGCGCCAGAGTTTAAATGTTCCAGGTGACGATGGCGATGCGGTCTCTCGCTCTGATCTTATGCAAAATAACACTTGTACCTTTGTCACCTACGTACTGATGATGGACAACGGCAGGCACGGTTCTTGTTTACCCAGGCGACGACTTATCTGGTATAAAAGTTTCGATTTGTCTAGCATTATCAGTGTGTCTTGGGCAAAAAGTGTCTGGCGGAGCCCATCCATCTCCAGACTAATGAGTTGCCAGAAGGGGATGTAGTACATCGTCCAGCTGCCTTAGGGTCTCCACTACAGATTTCTTTTAGGTCTTACTCCCTTAGTCTTTGGCCAACTGAAGCCGACGAGCAAGGCAACAGGGGACTCGTTGATGGGCAGGTGCGTCCATTTCCCGAGCATATAAAGCGTCTGCCCGTAAGTGTCATATGCACCATTACATAGTTATTAATGAAAGCTAATTTATATTGCTATAAACTTTTATTAGTTTATAGCTGTATTGCTTGTTATGTCATCATCTGAGAAATCGTTATTCCCGTGAACAAATTTTAATAACTTCAGAACGTTAAAAGCCTAGCTACTGGTCTGAATGTTTACAGACCAAACATCATTGAGCCTCAGACATATTGATCACCAGTTGTTAACACGATATCAAGAACTGAAAAACTGCTACAGCTGCGATAGTTGGAGTAGTTGAGTTTTGTTTACAAGCTCAAATACTCTTGTTCAAGCTTACTACAACATGCCGATACGGGATCGATTCGCAAAAATTATGTATATTTGCTCTGTGTATACAAAAAGCTAAGTTATTCTGATCTTGAAATACTTGGATATGTTCTGAAGTGTCCTCCAATAAATCCATAGTGCACCATTCATATTTCTAATGTTTGTCTACTCTTTGTAATGGTCGTGGAGGGGAAGAACCGACATGTGTTTGATATGCTTCAGTTCATATAGTATACTTATAGTGAATGACATTTAATAAGAAATTTTTATTAAAAAAACGAAATTAATGATAAATAAACAATACGTTATTTCCTCGGTCAGTAAGAATGTTATATTGTATATCTGATTGGAGGCCACCTCGTGGGGGTGAGTTGATTGGCGGATTGTACCTTCTTACAAAGTGTCAGCTTTATTCGGTTCTCGTTATGTAGAGGTAGAGGTGTTATTGTCCGGATCGAATAATGTTAAAAGATTGTTTTGAACTTACGATTGAGTGAAAAAAGAGACCTGAGCAGATGTATAAAACAGAATCACACGAGTTCCCGTACATGAAAAGCAACATTTTAATCAATTGCATAAACAACTGTGATAACACATTACATTAGAAATATACACATCATTTTGAAATAAATCTTTCACAGAATTTGAAACACAAATATATTTATATAAACAGCAGATCTGTTTTAAATTATAGAATTGTTTCAATCATAGAATCAAGTGAACAACCGCCTTGTACAACTTCATAACCTGCTTATTTCCGGTTCACTCCAACTTCAATATGGCTGTTCTTCTCGGTCCTTTCGCATTTTCCTTCTCAACTCCCTACTCCTCTTGCCTCTTTTCGGCCCTTAAACTTTGTGTGGGTAGGTAGATAAGTATGTACGTAGATACACAGATACTTGAATAAGTAGGTACGTGGATACGTCAGTGCGTAGATATGTCGGTGGAGCTTTTTCCCCTTTCAAAATAAACAAAAAAGCAACTTAAATCTTCTGTCATATATATATATATATATATATATATATATATATATATAGAGAGAGAGAGAGAGAGAGAGAGAGAGAGAGAGAGAGAGAGAGAGAGAGAGAGAGAGATATCATTACTCCCCTCTTGTTACTTGTTATGTCCGATATCGTCCGATCGGAATTCAAACATATACTAAAGCCTAACATGGCAAACCATAAAAAAAACTTAGTTTCATTAAATTAATCTACATCATAACTGCTAATTCGGTACTAACTCATATTAACAGCACACAATCCATTTTTTTCATATGTTAAATTGAGACTATATGAGATCAAAGACAAAGTTTGGTGGGGATTATTCTGCAAATAGCAAGAAGGTCATGGTGATTACGGTGTAAAAAGATTTTGATCGTTTTTTTAATATTATTATTATTATTATTATTATTATTATTATTATTATTATTATTATTATTAGAATTCTATGGAAATATAGTTTTCGTTTTAGTTTAGACATGTTGTCTTAGTCCAAATTAGCAGAATGATAAGCTCACATGGTCTCTAACATTTTTCTGTTTTTTTTTTTTTCCTTTAATTATTTCAAACACAAGAGGCGAAACATGGATAAATGTTTCCTCGTATGAGAGACACAGCTTAGTGAGATGGGTTTTAACTGAGATGTGTTGGATTTGTATTGGGTGTTGTTATTGGCACTTTGAATCCTTTTTAGAGTTTGTAACTGTCCTAGTAACATACAGTTGTTGTTACAAAGTAGATCTACATTGCTGGACAAAGGAGAATATAAATGTGATGCAATGTTTCCATGGTGAAGAGAAGCCAGTAATTCAGTTAATACCTCATGTAACTGGTAATATTGCTGGTCAAAAGATTATCAGGTGACCACGATGAGGCTGTTAACATTGCTGGTCAAAAGATTATCAGGTGTCCACGATGAGGCTGTTAACATTGCTGGTCAAAAGATTATCGGGTGTCCACGATGAGGCTGTTAACATTGCTGGTCAAAAGATTATCAGGTGACCACGATGAGGCTGTTAACATTTTTAAAATAAACTGCCCAATGAACTAGTTTCAATTCCTAATTTAGAATCGCGCGACGACACTAAAGTTATGGCAGCCATCGTGGTTTGTTACTTTAATACGTACCGTCCTCTTGTAAATGTATTAATAAATAAAATGAAAAATATAAGTTCACCTTCAGTCAGAAATCTGATGAAACAGGTTTTTTTATTTTTGGCATTGACAGAAACAAATAATGTTGTTAATTCTGAAGCAGGATACCGTGCACATTTTGAGAAGTGAAGTACACTCTCTGCCAATTCTCAAGTTTTTCCAACATAAGTACGTTGTCAAAAAGATAATTATTTACTGAAACTATATACTGTTCTCATATCTGTACGGGATTTCACATGTTCACGCGCATACGCGAGAAAGAGAGAGATGGTAAATAAACGTTAAGGGGCGAGACATTTGAAGTTGCCAGGCTTTTGCTGATCTCTGTTGTTTTTGCTGAGTTTGAACGGGACTTGACTGACCTTCGTTCTTTTCTATTCATAGTTCCGTTTTCGGATACGATTAGATACAAAGAATCCATTGTCAATGACATGCCAAAACATTCAAAACAGACGAACTGGAGCGATCATAAGGTGAGCTGGAGAATCAGAAAATTGTCGTCGCTGAACCCCAGTAAAATTCAGACTTTATTATTTCATATCAGTCCACTAAAAATCATTAGATTAATTTATTACAATACACATAAAGGGTGAATGGCAAAAAAGCATTTAAAGAATATTACCATAAGCAAGCTAGTTCGTCATGAAAATAAAACTGTTTTGAATAATGTAAAAATCATGCAGCCAATTGTATGCCTGACAGATCAACTAAAGGAGCAAAAGGATTATATGTAATCAATTGAATATAAAATTCTAATCCCAAAATTCTAAACAAAAATGGTCATTTAATAGTGTTAGACTGGAAACATGTACTTATTATGATCAATGATATGAAATGGATTCAAACTATTCGTTTGAAAATGTATGTTTTAATTGCAAGAGTGTCAGTTAATAATTATTAAGCTGAATGGATTTTAAGAATGTGATATCAGCCTTTTCAGTGTGTCAAAGTCGTAATCAATCATATGTTAATATACATTACATTCATAGAAGAACTCACAACCAAGTTCTTGCAAAAGGTTAAATGGAATGTTTGTTTCAGAAGCTAATCTGTAGCAGCAACAACAACACAAAAATCGATAAAACAAAACGAAAACGAACGAGCCACTATTTGTACTTCTTCATATCATTGTGCAGTGTCGCCAAATTTCACTCAACCACGCCATATTATTCATATTCTAAAGAACAAGCTCCTGTAAATCAGTACCAATAATACATAAATCTAAGTGATAGATTACAATCAAATGAAAAGAGGAAAATCTATTGTAAAAGTCATTATTGCAAACAGAGTCCACATGTATATGCACTTGATTAGCCGCGAGGCAACAATCCGTAAAGTTTGAAACAAAATGCAAGAGACAAACTATGTCTCTGCTTCTTAGTTGCTAAATATGTTATTCAAAATCATACACATGTAGGCTGATTCTTTTCTTTTATGATCTTCGAGATTCTTATCGCCACCTAACATATTGCGAATATAAATTCACCTATATTCCACTTTAGAGAAGTGTTGTTTTTAATTTCATATGATATTATCATGGACACGAAGCACTGAATTGTAAACGTTCATATTATACCATGTTCTAACGTTTCTATTCTGCTGAAGTATACCTTTTCGGAGAGTAACGAGGTGAATTATTACGAACCGTTATGACGACTGCTCGTACATAGGAGAAACTGAATATATTATACAAATAGTTTTCGTTTAGTTTCTGGAAATGCCTGAATCTATATACAAAATGTTTTCGTTTAGGTGATACATGAAGTGTTCCTTCTCCTGACGAAAAACCCATTTTTTTGTCAACGTTTGGAAATGGTGAATCGGTTTTATTTGTATGAACCATTTGGTTCATCCTCCTGTAATATCGTAAAATGGATGTGGAGACAAAAAGTAGGCAATATTCAGGCTCCAATAACTAAAATAAAATATAGATTACTGAGTCTCGTGGAGCGAAACACTTAAGAACAGTTAGCTAAGGTTTAGCTGAACATGGGGTCAAAACAACAATACGGACTCGATATTAAATGAAGTGCAATCGTGATCTTTTAGCAGCATGAACGAGATACTTGGACGCCCCACTGTATTTTCAAATTCTGTTTTTATAGTAAATCGCGTCTGTTTTCGGTTTTTTCATAAATGGAGGTCCGAACAGTTTGATATACACGATTGGCAATGTACTATAAACGAACACTAATATAAAGTGACAGAGCAGAGACAAGGTTATGTACAAATTATCAGAACATGAGCATATGATTTCAGGTCATAGATTAGAAACAAATTTCTTTGATCGAACAGAGGTCCAAATGCTCTTAATCTTGACAATTGGACATGATAATGTACTTTCCAAAAATATTAATATTTTTCAAGTCGCAGAAATGTCCAAATTTGGAAAGTTTTTGTGTGGAATGGAAACTAGCATTGAGAAGTGAGTCAATATAGAAGGAAAACAGAAGAAAAAAAGTTAATTCCATAGAACGCGTATGTGCAAATATTTTCCGTGACGTCACATGGTATCAGCAAGTACACGGTAAGCACATGACGTTACATAATGTAAATCAGCTGTGTTTTGTTTTGTTTATTTATTTATTTGTTTGATTAGGATTTTTAAAGTAGCTTTAAAAAAAATTCAGGCAAATCGCTACGATGTCTGCAGTGATGCAGTTTATAGTGATGTCTCACATTGGGGCATCATGCCGCAGACACGTAGCATGATGTCCCACCCAGTCACATTATCCTGACACCAGGTCGACCAGTCCTAACACTAATCTCTTAATGCTGTGCACCTAGCGAGGCAGCTGTTAGTGCCAATTTTGTAAGTCTTTGGTATGACTCGGTCGGGGATCGAACCTACGACCTCTCGCTCCCGCGGCGGACGCTCTAACCACTTGGCCACCGGAGCGGTTATGAGCTGTGTTTTGTTGTTATCGCAAAACAACATCCTGTATAATTACCTGTAGAGAGAGAATGATTTGTTTTAAGTGCCTCGTCCCGTAGGCTCTGGGCACTGTTTTATCCCTCAAAGGAGGGTTATTTAATTTATCCTGAGGAGAAGGAATTGTGCCACATCCCCTGCAGGCGTTTATACACTCAAAGGAGTGCTTATTTAATTTGGCCGTCACCACGGGGCAGTTATTGAACTGCCACTGGGTGAATGTAAGGCCGTAGGGTGGGTAGGAATAGAACCTACACACACCCACCCAATCATTCTATTTCCTATCAGTCTGCAAGAGCAATGAAGCGAGAGAAAATTAGCTTTCTCATATCGCTTTTGGCTGCGTAATATGGTCGTGCAAGCACGAGAATTTACTGCAGCGGGAAGCAGTGGTGCGAAGAGCCAAGCACGCTCTTTTTATCAAATTCAGTCCAGTTATACTAATGGACAACCTAACAACCAATAATGTGTTAGCCACCTGTGCAATTAACCAAATATCTGAGTTACAAAATTTTAATTATCATCCTATAAAAAATATAGGGACTAGTACTAAGTGTACATGTGTAAGTCCCTATTGTATTTAACTAAAGTGCCTAAGCGACACATAAAAGTGTAGTCAATGGTAGGGGAATTTGGTTATAAATTTGATGAAGGCAATGCCAAAAAATGTCATATTAGTGTTTTTCAGGGCCAAATAGTTTGTCAAAGAGGGTACTCTATGCCAAATGAGTCCCTATTATTCAAGCAACGATAACAATGGCAATATCTGTTACTCCATCTGTCTCTCCGTGTGGGCCGGTAGTAGGGTTACTGCTTGTTGTAGTGGGTGATAGCTCTGCCGTATTTCTTCCTTCAGTCCAGGCACGGCCACAAAACAAGTTCGGGACTTATGTGCCTTTCTTGTCCGGTCGAAAATGGCCGCCATGGCTTCCAGGTTTCCCGCCATTTGGTCCCTGCCGCAGACAAGTCCGGGAGTTACGGGATACAAACGGTGGTCTATTCTGTAGTCTTCACGCCTCTGATTAACACGCAGTTTTTCTTTCCTGGTAGTTTGTGACGGGATAATGTCACAATTTGTCCTTAGCAATGCCCGGGATATCATCATGCTATGAACAAACGTGGCACCTTGCTAAGCGCCAGGTAACCCAAAACCACGCTGTTCTCACACTCCCATTGTGACGTCACCAGGTCACCAGCTCCAGAAAAGCCGTCCACCTCGGTCCGCAACCGCTGCTTGAATGTGCTGCTGCTGGAATTACCTGTATCTTTACATATTGCTTATATATGGGGGCCCCGAGTGGCCGAGTGGTCTAAAGCGCTGTCCGTTACGGATCACTGCCGTCTCACTTCTGTCTGCGTGGGTTCGGCTAATGTAGTTAAATGAGAAAGCTTGCCGTCGCATAAATGAGCATGCCCGATTATTCTGATTTATCCACGAAATCTCTAATCTATAAAATGACTCACTCTAAACTGTTGCAACAATCTGCAATATTGCATCTGCTTTGACATACATAATGGGTACAAATGTGTTAAATTTCTAACATGTATTTGGCCCGTTTCCAAATTCTGTTACAGGATATGATTCAATATACAGAAAATGTAATTGGAATAGACTGTGGTCTGACTGGCTTCTCATACTGTGGTGCAATCAAACTTGACAAGTTATATTAGATGTTATATTAGATGTTACTTCCACGCGGTATTCATAAGCAGAGTTGGTAATCCCTCTGTGTGCCTTATCACAGCCAATGATAAGCTTCTTTCAGCATCAGGCACTCAGTAGCTGTAAATTAAACTATTTTATCGGTTTGAAAGGAAGTCCACGTTTGATTGTCATCACGGAAATCCCTGATGGTATCGAAACAATATCTTATTCTTCCATCCTTGCGATATTGGTACATTTTTATTTATTCAAACTTCTGTATCATTAATCATTATATTATACAAATAACATATGACCATCAACACGCATATATAACTGTAGTTCATGCGTGTCAAAATCAGTGTGTCCCCATTCTTAAATTTCTTTGGACAAATTAACTCAATAATATTCACAAAGCATACAGAGCAATCGGATCCTAACGGTTGTCTCCCCCTTTGAAAGACAATGTGGCATGATACCAACTGAGAATGTTATGTGTTTGAGATATGATATTTTGATTGGATGCACGTGCGCTTTCTCCGTCATTGTATATTATGTTAACAAGAGCGTGTGATGAAATTTTATGTTCTCGGGTCAAGTGGTCGGGGGGGGGGGGGACGATTACTTTATTGCAGTACGTGAATGAACGCTCTGTTGGACATATTCACAATTGGCTGTTGAGTTTTCATTCTGCAGTATACTAGCAAATTATTAACCATTTCCTGCACTATACTAGTGTTTTGGATCCTACATACATGTCTCATGTTCAAACCTGAAATAACCTCTTTGTCAGGGGGCTCTTGCGAACTTGCGAATCATAGAAAATTAAACCCCTGAACTTAATTAAATTCCCTCATTTAATTCCCGACAAGTATATATATATATATATATATATATATATATATATATATATATATATATATATATATATAATCAGGTCAATGATCCTTGTTGTGAGATGTTTTCAGAGCAATATAGAAGCTCCTTTTTCAGAGTCACCAAAAATTAATAAACGTGTAGACTTTATTTGCGATACCGTTAGCTATGTAGACTTTACTTGCGATACCGTTAAACGTGTAAACTTTACTTGCGATACCGTTAAACGTGTAGACTTTACTTGCGATACCGTTAAACGTGTAGACTTTACTTGCGATACCGTCAAACGTATCATAAGCTCACTCAGTTGGAATCAATGCATATGGAATGAATCATGTGTTTTCTGGTAAAGTCTGGAAAATAGTTATATGGCAGTCTACTTGATATGGCTCGGAACTCTTGGTCGGTATTACATGGCATTGAATCATTTGAGAACATACAACAAAATTTCTCCCGGAAAGTACATGGTTTCCTCAAAGATCGCTGATTGGATCTTTTACAACATGCTTGGCAATGATTACAATCGAGCTCACATTGATAAGCAAAAACGCTTCTGTCGCACATATACAATATCGACAAACTTAACTCCTAAAAAGATATTTCTATGGACTGTTGGCAATTTGACTTTTAAAACCCAACATGGCAACATTTCTCGTGTGTGTGTGTGTGTGTGTGTGTGTGTGTGTGTGTATATATATATATATATATATATATATATATATATATATATATATATATACATCTATATATATATATACATCTATATATCTATATATATATACATCTATATATATATATATACATCTATATATCTATATATATATATATATATATATATATATATATATATATATATATATATATATACATCTATATATATACATCTATATATATATATATATATATATATATATATATATATATATATATATATATATACATCTATATATATACATCTATATAGTACTCAAAATGTATTATTTAACATACTATCTGGACGACTTTAATTTCATATGAAGGTTTCCAGACAATTAACATGGATCAACTTAATTAATAAAGGTAAAATGCGTATTATAATTCCATAAGAGTGATTTGGTCTTTTCTTTAAAATATCATTACAGGATTAAAATGCTTTTTTAAAAAAAATATCGCTTATACTGACCCAAAGCAGAAATAAAAACGGAGTATGCGACATTCATTCCTATTGAAAGAATGTAAACAAGATCTGGACTGTGTCCTCTATGTGACAAAACAAATAGTTTTGACACATTTTACACATTTTATTTGATTGAAACCCCATTTTTGCATATGCCTTCGGAGATTTACCGTGATTTGTGTGATCAAATCGATGTTGATGTACTGATTATGCTACTTTATGGTTTAAATGACATCTCAGAACGATTGGATCTCGAATCATGGAATAATGTGTTCCGACTATCTACCAAGTATTTCACTTAGGATAAAGAATATTAAATATTCGATTCAATAGAGAACTTACAGAGAATATTTAAAAATAAGAAATACTTATATTGAATTCCATCCTGAATAGATAATATTGTGTCGTGTAAATGTTTTATCTTAAGAAGTTAAAACATATAGTTAATTAGCGAATTATAATGAAGCCAGATAAAAAAATAAGTCTGTTGGATATTGCATGATTCAACAGGACTTTTTTTTAAATCTCAGTTCATAGAAACTCGAACCGTATGAGTGTAATAAATTCCATGCACAATACATATACTTCATGTGTAATATTTTAGAGCAAACTTAAATGATATTATTGTATGAATTTATTAAATATTAATTGATATTATTGTATGAATTTATTAAATATTAATTGATATTATTGTATGAATTTATTAAATATTTTGCTAACTGTTCATTTAGAAGTGATTAACAGTGCTTCTTTAGTAATGATATCCCTTTTTTCTTGATTTTATGTATTGTATTAGTTTTTTTTAATTTTAAAATCTTCAGAAAATGGAGGAATAAAGGAATATCATTTGCTCTCTCTCTCTCTCTCTCTCTCTCTCTCGTTATCAAGTTTTGATATATAAAAACTTGCCGTTAAAATGGTTTGTAGTTTGTCTTTGCATTTCCGAGTTTAATTTATGACTAACGATACGCTGGGGTCAGTTAATGTAACCAGTATCGACCTTCATGCTATTATTGACCCAAGCAAAGTCGCCAGAATTGTTAGCTGATATCTGCAGTGTTGCATCTTATAGTGATATAAAGCACTGAATCATCATGCCGCAGACATGTAACATGATGTCCCACCCAGTCACATTATCCTGACACCAGGCCAACCGCTCCGGTGGCCTAGTGGTTAGAGCGTCCGCCCCGGATGCGGGAGGTCGTCGGTTCGATCCCCGGCCGAGTCATACCAAAGACTTACAAAAATGGTATTAACAGCTGCCTCGCTTGACGCTCAGCATTAAGAGGTTAGTGTTAGGACTGGTCGGCCTGGTGTCAGGATAATGTGACTGGGTGAGACATCATGCTACATGTCTGCGGCATGATGTCTCAGTGCTAGACATCACTATAAACTGCCTCACTGCAGACATCGTAGCGATATGACTGAAAAATTGTTAAAGCTACGTTAAAAATCCTAATCAAACAAACAAACTGACACCAGGCCGACCAGTTCTAGCACCAATCTCTTAATGCTGAGTTAATAACGGTAAACTGACAAGAACGGAGACAAAGAAGAGAAGATATTAAGAATGCATGGTCCATTTAAAACAGGTGCTATAAAGTGATATTTTCAAGAATTGTTATTAATAAATGTGGACTAGAACGAAATGGGAGTGATAAGAAATGTGGCGGGTAAAGTAGTAATTTTGATTGGCTATGATACTCGAGGGCTGTGTGCTTTCAGACAGAATTCAGTGTTTTCAAATAGTTACCCTCGTAAAGTTAATAAGTCCAAGATTTTCTCCCAAGAGGAAAAAGCCAGAGGGTCTCCGAGTTTTCATCGAAAGACTAACTATGATGTATAGTTAATCTTAAATGAACATGGTGCCAGTCATTCTTCTATTAGGACTGCCAAAATGACCAGCTTGAAAACTTTATCACTACTGCTGCATTATGGCAGCTCATTTCTCCAAGGGACTCCTTATGATGCATTGATGGTACTAAATACAAATAGTTCTAATATGTTATCAAATATGGCTATCATGGCATCCATGTAGAAAATCTTGTTATCGTTGCTCCTCGGAAACGAAAGTCCTATGAAATGGTTTTCCGCCATATGATTTCTTATGATGCCTTGCAGGTCATGAATAAAAAGGGTGCGAAGTTGGCATCCAATACGTCCACCACAACTGCTAATTTGAAAATCTTGTTATCATTGAAGAATACCTAAGACGGTTTCAACACTCCGCACTTAAAAGGAAGAAATTGTCTTATCTTGAAATTAGTGTGTGTGTGTGTGTGTGTGTGTGTGTGTGTGTGTTTAAGTGTCTAATTTAAGAAGTGTGGTTCGGGATCTAGATCACAAAAAGAACCACAAAAAACAAATTTATATCGTTTTCATGTGCATTTTAGGCTTTAGAACAAAACTTATTTAAAAATACCCACACAGGAGTATTCTGATAAGAGTATTTAAAACCGAGTTTCTTATCCGATTATGTACACTAGAACATTAACCACACTTTGGGGGAAAAAAAAACATTTAATGATTATGTACGCTCAAACATTAAGCACGCTTAGGGATTAAAAAATCCCATTATGCCTGTAGTGATCACGCCACTCCGTGAACTTGGCTCATTTCCATGTATAACGACGCGAACATGTATTTACAAATGCCATATCAATTAATGAAACCTTTACGTTCTGACCCTGCATCCTTCATGCATTCGAAGAGGTGACTATATTTGTTTATTTTCCATGTAATGCTACATCGAGAGAAGGGTGGAGAAACACTGAAGTTTACTAAAAACTGCGACCCAGTAACCCAGTCTTGCCTATGTATTTGAGTTCCTCGCGACCCACTGAACATACGGCAAACACTGTCGAGAAATGAACCCCACCCATTCGTTACATTCACTAATTATGATTGTCCCATAAAAACTTGTTACAACTTTTATCCAACAAAGCAGGTGTGTTTATCTTTCAAACAGTGGGACATGTGAATTATGAATATTATTTGCATTTGTTAATATTTTATTATGAACAAGTGGCTTGATTTAAAGTATGTTTACACCTCACGTAAGCAGTATTTTCAATGCATAACTGTAGCACAGTGCATACTTGTTTTTAGTAGTGACGAGATCTGGGCCAGTCATGGGTGTTCGTCCATCAATACCTGCGGATGCCTTTTTCTTTCAAGGTAATGTATTAAAGACAATTTGCCATCAGCTTCGCTATACTAAAAACAAACAAACATGAGGAAATATCAGGCAAATTGTTTGAAAGAAAATTAATTTATAATGTACCTGCAAGATCTGAGGGAGTGTCACTTGTGGGCAAAGTTCAGTAATGCCATTTTTGCGATTTTGTTCTACTTAATCTTAAAACAGCCCAAGGCTTTTAATTTATTTCGATATGTTTCTATTATTTTTTCCCCTTTTTTCATTATTTGTTGACTCTATCATTGTAGTGAATGGGTTGAATCTTGATTGCGAGAACGTGTTTTACCCCCTCCACCCTATTTGCTGCACCTGTGGCACGTATAATACCTTGAAACTAAACCTACTAGATAATCCACCAGCATACAGCATTCTTGGGCATACTATGAGCCTTTACAATCGGAACATCCTCGGTCTTTTTTTTTTCCTGTGAAAATGTCATTTTTAATTTCATTCATGAAAACGAACCTGATTCATAATGGGCAAAGGTAGCGAAATACAAGGCCACTTAAGTATTAGTTCATTGAAATAATGCAAAAGGAACCCAAAGATTTTTCGGTTAACAATATACATCTTAGCTTGAATATACTTATTTTACCTGTTATATAGTTCGCATATGTTCATGAAACAGGTCGTAGACTGCTTACTATTTATTTTCTTGCGTAAAAATTGCGCGTGGTTTGTTGGTTATAGGTTGGTTTTCATCATTATTTTAGATTGGGATTTTGGAGTCTTTTATATCTAGGGTTTATTTGGGCTTGACATAAAAGGGCAAGGTTTTTTCGATTTATTTTGTGATAAACCAAGTGTGTGTTCTGTTTCTATTTACTCATCAATTTTTATCTATGTTTGATTCTATTGAGTATTTGTCGATTATGGGGTCGGTGTTGGAAAATATTTCTCAGAGGGAGTAATTAACCGATTTCCGTGAGCAGACAGTATACTATTCATTAAACATTATGATGGTATGGATTTGTTTAGTAAAATGTCCGCTCCCTAATTTCTTAACATACTAAATTTTCTGCATATTTTAGGTAAACTTGTTTAGTAATTTGAAATAGAAATAATTTATTGTATTAGGTGTTTGAGTCGTGCATTGTTTTTTCATGGCGCGAAGTGGTAATATTCGACTTCGAAAGACTTATCAGTGGTTTAGACAAATGGGAAACAACAGCAAAATACCATACACGTGTGAAATCAGAGTTTCATGATGTGTGATCATTGTCATTAAAGAAAACAATTCTGTAATACTCGTGCGTTTTAAGAAACCTTTTAGTGGACAGCAACTATTGCCCTGAGATTCATGAATAAATGGGAATCATGGACTTCAGGCCAGACCCATGCAGAAGTATGTTTTTTATTCACTCTGTATGAGATCCCTTACCTGTAACAATATCGAAACGACCGCTTTAGATTCTTGACGTTTCCATGCATGACCGTTATACACAGGTCTGAATGTTCAGTAAATTGTCTTTTTGAACTTTGAATAATTTAATACAGAACTCTTGTCACTCAAGCGCAACTATTCTAGCTTAAACTATTCTAGCTTAAACGGCAAAGTTGACAATTTATTTAGTCCAAAAAGGAAAGTCTGTGAAAGCTTGCTGGAAAACTGCGAGACTTTGCAACGTAGTTTTTATGTAGTTGAAAACCTGTGATTATTTACAATCTCAGTACCGACGGAACAGTTTAATAGTCTATGGATCTGGTGAACCGAATGACATAAAGCCTGGGAACAATGCCAGGAGAAAATCAAGACATACATGCATGGCGTCCTTGAAATGAACACTGTTCAGGTACATATATGTCGTGCACATGTGATTGGAAGTGGTACTAGCCACGGCCAATAATTGTCAAATTTGAGAACTTTCAAGATTTAGCAAAATGTGCAGTCAAATCTTAAGAAAAAGAAACAACGGCAAAGGTAGAGTGGTTAAATCTCAAACCAGTCACTGGCTCAGAAAGCAAGAGGCGACAGGAAAGCATTGGTACAATTCATGATAAAAGATAGAAATAACAACGGAATAGCCTATCATTATTTCAGTCGAATGGTTAATGACGGAAAGTAGTTCATCTACATTAAATCAACTGGTGAACTGAAAGCCATTCGAAAATCTGAGAAAAAATCTGTCTGAAACAATATAACAGAATCTACGCACGATCTGAACAAGTATATTGTTACACGCACAGGGGTATTCACTTGACCGAGCGGTGTCAAACCCTGGCTCGAGTCACGCTGGAAGTCATATGTTTTCCACAAATTTCCAAAGACTTCCATACAACTTGAGTTGTAAAATGGAAAGAGAGACGTGTCTGCTATATTTAATAACCTTTGCTCTAATCAATTGGCGACCCAGATGAGACAACTTGCTCAAAAGTCCATTAACTGCACCTTTGCATGGTTTTTCTTCATTATCATCCGATTTCCGTACCGATAGCTTGTCATGCCATATAAATTACACTAGTATTCCCTTACTAACTGGGAAATATTTAACTGCGCGACCCTAGGCCAGTCAATCCACATAATTTCCGGCGTATCACGCTCATATACATACGCCCATTTTCCACTATGGACACATAAACGGTACCTACCAAGTTCCAACTTGTTGATTCCATTCTATAATTTACTGATTTCCAACCAAAAATACTGCCTTTTCAATCACAATACTTTTATACACCGCTGAATTTCAATATGGACTAGGGACAGTCATTCGGCTTGTACCTAAATTCACTACTAACGACCCCAGCATTATTCAAATTCACTAACACTCGGCTCTGTGACGTTTGCTTCCACCAATTGGCTAACTATTTCGGGCTAGTAATTTTCATGGCACCGATGACTAAATACTCGCACAAATAAATCTAAGAATTGCTTAAAAACGGGATGCTGTCAAATACACATACTCCAAATTTATTACAATATATTGGGGCACATGGTCATGTTTACCGCTAACCACGGCGGAACGTCGACATATTCAGCCATTGTCTGTAAATAATAACCCTGGAACGCTACAAAGACCAATGCATAAATGGGAATGCTGTGAAACGCAACATGATATGGACAGACAAACGGACAGGTGGAGGGTCTCACTTTATTCACTGCGCTGAAGCTTGTTAATAATGATTTTATTTTTTCCGACAATGCTGTGCACGCGGTCTTGCTGTTGCAAGAATGCATTGGTTTGTTTCAATTAGTTACTTAAACAGACTTTTGCAAAGGAATGCACAGTTATTGCTGTTGGAAAGTAATAATTCGTTTGCCTCTGGAGAGACAAATAGGTAGCATTAATCTGAAGTCGTTAGTAATACAAATCAATTGCGCCTAACTCACACGTGTCACCGATGATCTCATTATTACTCGTGCTTATTTTTACAACACTTCAGTGTTTGAACACATGTTTGATATATTTTACAATGTTTAAACACATTTTACAACACTTAAGTGTTTAAACACACTTTACGGCACTTCACGGTGTTTGAACAGGAGAGACATATGTTGATGTTTAAGAATCAAATCAAGTACGTTCATAGCGATGTCAAAATAACATATAATTGTAGATAAGAAGAACAAATTCTGAACTCCCAGAAAATGACATCTAAATGTACACGAGAAGCACAACGTTTGGACTCCAGAAAATAACATCTAACCCTAAAGAAGGACAAATTCTGGACTCCCAGAATATGACATCTAAATGTAACGGAAAAGGACACATTCCAGGTAGTCTGGTTTCCCTGCTTAGTGTGTTCATTGCGTTGCACTCCGCTATACGAAGTCAGGACGTCGACGCCATATTGTCACGTGATCAAAACAAATGGTCTCACATAGAGAGATCTAGTTAATCTATTTATTCCTTTAGTATTCTCTTTATTAATGACGCAATATGAACTTTACTAATACTTTTGATTTGAATTATAGCATTCGTTATATTGTGTTCAAGCTTACCCACCAGTTCGTCATATAATTATTTTTACTGGTAGGCGAAGATGAATGAAAAGGGTACACACAACGGTATTTTGATAATATTGTACATTTTCCACAGCATTATCTCAAAGTTTCCTTGTCCAATCGATTCCTTGACACATTTTATGTCGCAGTTGATATGAGGAGATGTACAACTTAAATATAGCCAAAGATTAAGACAAAATAATCTACCGTCATTTACATGGTGGGGAGGGTACCATTTTCTTTTGAAAATATGCACACTTCCCACCATATCATCTAATATATTCTATTTGCAATAAATTCCTTGATTAATTTAACAGTGATATCTCATTATACATGACACTTCAGACTTAGCCAAATATTGGGATCAAAATAGCGACCCTATTCCACGAGGGGGTGAACATGATGATTTTTGGTCATATATTGCACATTACAACTTCACGTAATTTGTAAAAGATTCCATTTGCAGTCCATCTCTTGATACCTTTTACATCAAAATTGATTTAGGTCGACATATGGCAGCTGGGGGGGCCCCGAGTGGTCGAGTGGTCTAAGGCGCTCTCCGTTACGGATCACTACCATCTCACCTTTGTCTGCGTGTGTTCGAGTCTCAGATTCGGCTAATGTGGGTATGTGAGAAAGCTTGCCAGTAGCTTATCGTGGGTGGGTGGTCCTTTCCGGGGGGTTTCCCAGGTTCTTCCTCCACCATTAATACTGGCCGCCATATATAGCCTATCGTGTGTTGAAAACTCTACAATAACAACAGATGGCAGCTTTACTTTGCCAAAGATTAAGACCAAAACATTTCTCTTCTATCAAGACGGGTGGTTGCGATCCTGGAGTCAGTTGTCCGGGCAAAATAATCATGATTAAATAAAACTACAAGTGCGTGCCACAATTTAAAATCAAATCTTCATGGTATTAAGTAAAAAAAAATGAAATATACATTTGTATAAATGAGAACTCTAATATTATTTTATGTTTAATTAATTAATTTTATTTAATTAATTAAAAAAAAACAGCAGCACATTTCAATTCTTATCATGTCGAAGCAAGTAACGTACATTTCCTAATAACACAAGGAATATAATTTATGTAAAATAATATATCAGTATTAATGTAAAATTCATCAAGTAGTGGCATAGCAAGAAATTCTAACATTACTCCAACCAAACTTAAATCTAGGGGCCCCTCCACCAAAAAGGTTGTTTGATTGTAACTTTAGCTCCAACTCCCAGTTTTGAGAACTGGTTGGGTGGCTGCTAAGCCACTTTGTTGAAGGAATCAATTGCACATTCAATTTGTTAGGTGACAAGTGGGTCGGTGGTTCTTTCTGGGGGTTTTCTCGGATTCTTCCTCCACCAATAATACTGGCCGCCATGTATAGCCTATCGTGTGCTGAAAAATGGCGTTAAGCCCTAAAACAACAACAACAACAACAACAAACAAGTCAGAAATGTCCATTATTACAAATTATCAGCCTCACCGATTCATATCAGATGGTTGGGATGTGTGTGTGCGCGCGCGCGCGCGCGTGTGTGTGTGTGTGTGTGTGTGTGAGAGAGAGAGAGAGAGAGAGAGAGAGAGAGAGAGAGAGAGAGATATCGTAGCTGTAACAATTTTTCACTCATCTCTATGATGTATGCAGTGTGGCAGTTCATAGTGATGTCTAGCATTGGGAAATCATGACGCAGACATGTAGCATGATGTTTCACTCTGTCACATTATAATGACATCAGGCCGACCAGTTATAAGATTAACCTCTTAATGCTGAGTGCCTCGCGATGCAGCTGCCAGTACCAATGTTATAAGAATTGGGTATGAAGATGGCTGGTTTTGTGTTTAATGTTTGTCAGAATCTGGATTGTCATGAACGATACATCAGTATCAATGTACACTTGATCAAGGAATCAATTACAGATATAACTTTCAAATGATGTAATCTAAGAAACACTTTTTTATACAAAATATCGTCACCTCACCCCACTTTTATATACAAGAGATGGCATTTTGGTATTGTATCATCTGCATATGAAGGCGGTTATATGTCGCCTTACGTCGATTCCGAAGCAAAAAGTAGCAAGGGATTTATTGCAATTGATGCTTGTTACATGATGCAGTCTGAATGTTCAATATTGGAGCAAGTATCGTCATATTCACCCCCTCGTGGAATAGGGTTCAACGAAAACAACAACATAGGATACCCAGAAACACACTTCACGCCCTTCCCCCTTAACGTCATAAAAGAGATAGCATTTCGTCTTAATATTTGGCAACCAAAAGTTGTCATTTGTCGCCTTAAATTATTTCTGATGAAAAGGTATCAAAGAATTGATTGTAAATAGAATCTTTTACAAATAACATGATGCAGTACGAATGCCCACTATTGAACCAAATATCGTCACATTCAACTCCTCGTGGAAAAGGGTTGCTTTTTTGATTATAATATTTGGAAAAGTATGAGGTGTCATGCAAAGCGAGATATCAATATCGATGTAAAATTGATCAAGGAATTTATTGCTTCCAGAATAGTTTAGCTGTTTTAGTGTGAAGTGTGCAGTATTTGTAAAATAATCGTTATCCACATCCGCTCGCGAAAGAGGGGTGATATTTTGGTATTAATCTTTGGCTATATATTAGGTTGTCGCATATCACGTCATATCAATTTCAATGTAAAATTTATCAAGGAATCGATTGGACATGGAATTTTTTAGATGACGCTTTGCAAAATTGCATTAATAACAAAATATTGTTCTGCGTACGCTTTTCCTACATCTTCGCCTACTAGTAAAAATATTTGCAAAACCTATTTGATGACCTAATTGGTGGTTAAGCTTGAACAAAAGATAACGACTGTTATAGTACAAATCAAAAGTATTAGTAAAGCTCACATTGTGTCACTAAGAAAGAGAATATTAAATAAAATAAATGTGCCGCTCTTAGATTAACTAGATCTCTCCGTATGAGGTCATTTGTTTTGATTACGTGACAATATGGCGTCGGTGTTCGCCTGATTTAGTATAGCGTAGTGCAACGCAAGGAGCATACTAGCAGGGAACCAGACAAACATTTGAGGCTATAAAACATTACATATAATCGTATATAGGAACAAACTCGGAACATCCCAAACATGACATCTAATCGTACATAAGGACAAATTCGGAACTTCCCAAAAATTACATATAATCGTATAAGAACAAATTCGGAACTTCCAAAAACTACATCTAATTGTAAAAAAGAACGACAAATTTGGGACTCTCAGATAACGACTTCTAATTATCCGTAAGAGTTCATCATTCTGTGTTAAGTTGGGTTATTTTTCTGAGATAAATCATTGCACGAAGCACTGACTACTAACACAGAAAAGAATCCCACAAGTTGCCAACAATTGATATTTGTTTGTAGCCTTCCTGCTCGTTCATAACACACGGTGTCAGTAAATACTTGGTCAGCAATATGTCAGCACTATCTTTTTATACTCCACCCTGTTGTGGAGTAACCTCTGAACGTTGAATAACTGGCTTTGTTGTCACTATCATTTCTTTTATGTTTATTTAAACGAACAGCTGAAAACCGAGAAATGATCAAAGTGACCGTCGTATTTGCTTTCCTTTGTCTTAATGCGTTCCTCTTACCTGTAGATTCTTGTCGCATGTTTCCCAGTTTCTAGTATTTCAAAAGACTGAAATCTAACCTGTCTTTAAAAGGTATATTTTATAGTTATTCCTTGCTCATTGTAGCAAACAAGATGAGAATGCCACCAATAAATACATCAATAGGATTTATTGGTAACAAATAAAGGTTAAGAAAATGAAAATGCGCTGGAGTGAACCTTAAAGGCTTCAGGGAACTGTTCTTACAATTCCTTCTTCAATCGCTTTTTCGTGTATACCAGAAGTGTACAACATTTTTCGGCCAAGGGTCCGATTGCAATTTCTAAAACCACTCGAGGGCCGCAAACACTAATTTCTTTAATATAATTATCGTTCACGGGCCAGATTTCTGTGTTGTTTTAATTTGTTCTGAAGGCCAGAAAGAGTACGTTCGCTGACCGGATCCGGCCCGCGGGCCAACGGTTGTGCACCCCTAGTATAGACCTATCTAAAACCGACTCTAGACGCATCCCACAATTGTTTGTATAGGAAAATATTTCGTAGTGTATCAACAATTATAAAATTATACAGTCTTGAACTCAATGACGGAAAACTCTCAAATATGAGGGATAAATCAAACTTTTTAAATTAGGTTAGCTCTAATTTACTACATATTTCCTCGGTTAGCAGCATTTCACACAAAATGACATGATTCATCGTAATTTGAAACAATGATACATTATGGAACACTATGTAACTACTCACTACAGCTATCAGCTGATTGACCTCCCACTGGCCTTACCTGATAACACACTTTTCAAACTTGAGTGTTTGAACCCACTTTACAACACTGCACAGTGTTTGAACAGGAGAGCCATATGTTAATTTTTAAAAATCAAATCAAGTACGTTGCTGTAAATTAAGGCTGATAGAATGACAGAAATAATTATTGAAATATAGTATACAAATTCTGGTCCTAATGATATTTCACAAAATAAATTGTTTACGAGTAGCAGTGATAACCAAACATTTCGAGGAATGAAAGATGATTGCGGAATACAATCATCGAAAAAATTATTATTTGCACTTCATAGTTTGAAAAGCATCTTTCATGATCCTACATCAGAGGGTCTCAAACACGCGGCCCGACAAGCTTTTTCGTGCGGCCCACAAAGTGATTGGTGTCACACTTTGTATTAAGAGACAATAACGGATTAATGAGAGGGTATCAAGAACATTCACAAAATATAGCATCGAACTCTTGCATCAGTAGCTATAAATGGACATAGACCACATTTAATTTTATTATATATTTTCAACATTTGTTTCTCAGTACTGACCTTTCCACTGTTTGACAATCAATACAAACCATATGTTAATCTAACATACCTTCAAAGATGACTTCACGGTGAAGTTCTTGTTAACCTGCATTGTATTAGAGGATGCGCTGTAAATATAGCATCATGTAAATAGAACACAAATTTCACTTCCGGATCATCACCAAGACACTGGCAACAATACCCTGAGCTCATATTCTCGAGAATAAACAATTACTTTTTTAAAATCCCAACCAAAGATGCATAAATCTAACTCTTCTATCATCGCTGAAATGAGAGGGAAAAAAATATTTTAAAAATATACCAGAACTACTGAACCGGAACTATTAATTGTAGCCTGGTTCCAAATACACCACATTTTGATAATGCAACTTCACGTTGTAACAGTTACTTGCGACTGACCCAACATCATGGAGGTACATAAAGTTGTTATTTTTCCTTCCCAGATGTCACTTTTAACATAGGAATTAGTATGAGAATGTAATGATCAGGATTTATTATTATCCCCTTTGAAAATGGCTTCGACGAAAGATCCTGGAAGAAAAGAGTTTTCCAGGCTAAGTGGGAGAATTTGTACCTTGTCACAGAGGTCAAAGGTAAAGTTCATTGTCTAGTTTGCCTTCAAACAATAGCTGTGCTAAAAGAGTATAATATTATTCTCCATAATGTAACGATGCACAGTGAGACGTGTGGTGTCATCACTGGCAAAGTGAGAGAGAAAAAAGTGCTGAAACTGAAAAGAGCATTTGCTTAGCAAACAAGTTTCTGTTTGAAGATGAACAAGTCAAGTGAAGATGCAATAAAGGCATGTTTTCTAATAAGTGAAATGATTACTAAATCATCTAAACCTTTCACAGAAGACCTTTTTATGTTAAAGACTGTCTTGTTAAAGCAAGTGAACTTTTATGTCCTGATAAAAAGAACCCATTAGCTTGTCCGCTTATACTGTTGCAAACTGACCACTATGGTACCCTAGTGATTAAAGCGTCCGCCGCAGAATCAGATCTTAATTCGATGCCCGGTCGAGTCATGTCAAAGACTTACAAAAATGGTACTAACAGTTGCCTCGCTTGGCTCTCAGCATTAAGAGATAAGTGTTAAGACTGATCGGTCTGGTGTCAGGATAATGTGACTGTGTGGGATATCATGCTACATGTCTGCCACATGTCTGCGGAATGATGCCCCCGTGCTAAACATCACTATAAACCGCATCACTGCAGATATCGTAGCCATATGACTGAACAATTGTTGAAGCTACGATAAAAATCCTAATCACACACACACACACACACACACACACACACACACACTGCTGCAAACAGAAATGCTGAGCTAGCGGGTAATGTGAAGCAACAATTGATTCAAACGTCACACGAATTTGAAGCATTTCAATAGTGCTTGATGATAATACAGATGTTTCTAATACCGCGCAGTGTGCAGTGTTTATAAGAGGTGTGGATATCAGTTTAAACATATCAGACGGGTCGGGGGAAACGTTTTGCAACGGTTTTTGTTTTCACTTAGAAAAGAGATTCAAATCTTCATCCAGTTGAAAACCAAAGATGTTTCTCATTTCTCTGATTCAACCGTTTTTTGTAATCTCGCTTTCTTAACAAACCGAGTTGATCACCTTAATAAACTCAACTTGGAACTTCAGGGTAAAAAACAGTTAATGACACAGATGTATGAATGTTAAGTCATTCAAATTCAAGTTCACTCTGTGGGAGAAACAGCTTACTGTAGGGAACTTGGCCCATTTATCCACATTGAATTCATTGGATAAAGTTGACATCACATTCTTGAAAGAATATGCTAATATCATTTCTGACTTCCACAAACAATTTGAAAATCAGTTTAAAGATTTTAAGGCACAGTTCCATCTTGTATCGATACCTTTTGCTGTGGACATTGGCAAAGCTCCTGAAGACATGCAAATGAAATTTGTGAAGCTTCAGAGTGACAATGTTTTGAAACAGAAATATATGGACTATGGAGTTCGAGAGTTTCCCAAGTTGCGTTCCTGAAGCTACAAAGATCATGGCTATTTTTGGTTGCATTTACATATGTGAACAGTTTTTCTTGTCTATGAAAATAAACAAGAGAGTCTTAAGGTCAGAACTCACTGATGATTATTTGGCAGCAACCTTGTGATTAGCGTAATCTCAGGATATCAAAACAAACATGGATGTGATGGTCGAGGCAAGATGTTGCCAGCTAAGTGGCCAAACAATGGACTTAAATTTAACACTTATATTCCCAAGTACTGTTTATTGTTAATTTTAAATTCATGTAAACTTTACAGTTTAATATAATTACAGCATATAATTACTATAATCATGTATACTGGATGTTTACATTTTTAAAAAATTTTACTACATGTTTGCTTAATAATAACATATGTAGGCGTACTGCAACCCTTGGTCCATCGAATTGTCATCATACTGTCCTCAGGCTGGTTTGAGTTTGTAACCCCTGTTCTACAACATATTTCGGTCCTATTGGCCAGACTATAATATAGTCGCAATTTGTTTGGCAATCCATATAGTGAAATCTAGTTGTTTTAATCAGTACAAATATTCTATAGCGTCTTTCTTCCATCGTTATCACCAATGAACATTCTTTTGGAGTACTTTCAGATATTGGTCGAAAATACGTTTTCAGTAAAACCGATGCTCTAGAGGTCATTCGAGACCATGTTAAGGGAGCTATCAACAATGATGATATCTGTTGTTGAAGTATACCTTAAAATTAATATGTAAAACTATTTCACTTTTTAGATTTTCATTTTAAGTTTAAATTATAGAACAAAATTACAGATATATTCCATTGTGGGAGCCCCAAATGGCCGAGTGGTCTAAAGCGCTCTCCGTTACGAATTACTGCCATCTCACCTCTGTCTGCGTGGGTTCAAGTCTCATATTCGTCCATTGTGGGTATGTAAGAAAGCTTGCCAGTAGCTTCTCGTGGGTCGATGGTTCTTTCCGAGGTTTTTCCGGATTCTTCCGCCACCATTATTACTGGCCGCCATGTGCTGAAAAATGGCGTTAAACCTTACAATAATAATAACAATAACCATAATGCATAATCTAACTTAAATAATACAGCTGCGTTAGTTATATTTTGTACATCAACCACGGGTTATTTATTTATTTCATCTTGTGATATCCTAAAACTCTTGAAAATATTCCATGTAAAGGGAAAAGTCATAAATATTCGTGTGGGTACCAGAGAAAAGTCTTTTTTAAGCCATCCCATTAATTATCTGTCAGAACATAGAATTTACGCATGGACACATATTCATAGACTAACTACAGGAGGTTTCAATGACATTGCAAGAAAATGGTAATTTTTTTCTTCAAGTTTTACATCATATCGCCATTTATGAACTGATTGTAAATGCTCGTCATTCTAGATGCATCTGTGACATGGTTTCAAGTTTCGTTTAATTATCAGCTCTTTGCATTCATATTAGCATGATTAGTTTTTTCCACACAGAAGGTTTACTTTTCATGTAAAGAAACATGAACGAAGGAGGATATACTCTGCTGTGCTGAATATTCCAACACGTGTGTATTGAAGGGATCACTGACTTAATAATATATGCTTTATATTTGACAGCAACTTGCAGAAGTCGAGATACAGTCTTTCTGCTGATGTACCGGAGCGAAACCACAAATTTAAGTTGCATAATTTACTATAAGTGCAACCCAGATATACACTTTAACACGTAAATATATGGAGCATTAATGTATAGAGATAATAACAAATAGAACAGAGTGCACAGAACACCATATCTAACAAACGTCACCTGCCAGCACATACGTGGCTTAGACGGACCGAAGAAAATGCTGATAAAGCATTTTATCTCGCCTCTTGTATATTGCTGTCGGATCATGCGGATTCGAGTTACTTCACGATAAAATTAATCAGATTTTATTTAGATCAATGTTTTTTGTTAGGTCATTTATAATCCAACTTCCTGGTTCAATGGACCGTCAGACTTATATTCACATGATCGTTATATCTCTGTTATTTATAAGAAAATTACCTCCACCCAGTATCAGTCATGCACGAGATTGGTGCCTGATACTTGTTAAACCCTATATTTATTCCGATATACCAAGTTTAAGCATGTCTCCATATGTCCATTTCGACGCACACGTGGACATGGCTTCTTTTTCGATTACAAATCACTTTGAAAAGACCTCTCCCTGGATGCATTTTGAATTGTATTTTTGTCTCGTAATTATTGTGTTAATCCATGTGTATTTGCATATGTTTTCCACACTTAAGTGTCTTATTTTGCAGTTTGAATTCAGGAACAATTGTAGGTATCATAATATTGTGCATATTTCTCTTTTACTCTGTACCTTGGCAAAGTCTTCGCATACATTGTCCTTTGCCCGCGCATCTTTCCTAGAACATATGTTTGCATGCAGCCCTATTGTTGGCATTAAGGGTGTTTGTCTTAGTTCAAACTTATTTCTATGCTTTGTTTATTTATCCTTTAAAGGTTTCATTTCCTTTACATTTCTTATCTTTTAAATATGCTTGTATGCGTTTCAGAAGCGTGAAAATCATGTCTTCGCACACTCCTTGCGTGTGTTGACTGACATTTTCCAAACTTCGGTACATGTGTTTAATATTCCGTTATATACCATTCCTTGTTTGTTTGGGTTCTCTCTCTCTCTCTCTCTCTCTCTCTCTCTCTCTCTCTCTCTCTCTCTCTCTCTCTCTGCTTTTATCTTTCTTGTCTTGTTTATTAATCTGTGACGTGTCTGTTGTGTGCCTTCAATAGATATTGACTGTCCTACAAGCAGCGTGTACATACTGGCTGGTTATATTTTCATATAGGATAAAGCTATGGCACACAGGACTGACACTTTCTAAAAATAGCTAGCACGTGTTTTGCGTTAAGGAAATACCCGATAACAGACGTTGATGTAGAATATCGAGCAAAATTTAAAGTTTGAAAACAATTATTTTACAAAATAAAAAATAAATTTAAATACCTAAATAAAATAAAAAAGTAATTTAAATTCCTAAAGTAACCAAGCTGATTTTTTTTGACATGCAAACATACATACATACAAACATACATAGATACATACATACATACATACATACATACATACATACATACATACATACATACATACATACATACATACATACATACATACATACATACATACATACATACATACATGTTTTTACCTTATTTCACTGCTCGTGACTGGTCATTTTATAGTTTTCACAATATGCACATTACAGTGGTTCAGATTAATATATTCCTAATAATTTATATTTTAGTTTGCTACTTTATTTATGTTTCTCAAAATTATAATTTAATGACACATTCATTAACCATACTGGGATATACATAATAATACGGGCTCATCAAGCTACGGGCTTCAAACGATATCAATGCTATTGTAAAAGTAAAAATCCAGTAACTCTTTTGTCCGATTGTAATCATTGAGTCCAATGCTCAGTTGGCCAATTCAAATGTTTAGTAACGTTTTAAAAACGAGTGAAATATTTTTCTAGTTCTCTTTCTCTGAAAGGAGGCACTAACCTAATGTTTATTTGCAAGATCAAAACTTAAATTTGGATTTGAAGTATGAATGTATTTTTCACTTGCCAGCTCTATTTCTTTCATTCTACATTGATTTTCCCTATATTCCTTTTCACTTTGCATCCACGCGATTTCTTGTAAACTGCATTTGTCTTTCTTTTCTTTTTCTTCCTTATCTAACTGCATTTGCTTACACACACACACACACACACACACACACACACACACACACATATATATATATATATATATATATATATATATATATATATATATATATATATATATATATATATATATATATATATATAATGTGTGTGTGTGTGTTGGATTAGCAATTATGTGTTCCACATTGCAATTTGTTACGTGATGTGTTACATTATATGTGCTGTTGTTCACTTTGTTTCATTCTATGCGAGTGACGCCTTCGCATCCTGATGACGATTTCATAAAACTAATTTCAACACATTAATACAGCTGCAATAATGGATGAAAAAGGAGAACCATATGTGTTAATCATGTGGCAGAATGATAATATGAGCAAAATCCATTAGAAGACCAAATAAGTATGACAAACATCGTATAGCAAACAGAATAAGTGTAACAATGATCATATAGCAGACGAAATAAGTATAAAAACAAACATTGCCGACGGAATAAATTAGACAAAGATCGTGTTGCGTACGAATTAAGTACGATATATGTCATATTTCACACATAATAAATATGACAGAAATTAGTGCATAGTTACATGTACAGCTCGAACGACATGCATGCCTACATACATATACAAATATTCATAATCGTCTGCTATGATCACGAATCAATTTCAGAATATACATGACTTTGGTATAGATGAGGAGTTTTGATAGCTAACACTATCATTCGTTGATCAGTATAAAGTTACGTATTTTATGTTGGATCCGAGGAAAACAAGTAGACACGCTGATGTATTAAATTCTACTTCACACTTTGTAACTTACTTCTTCCGTTACCAAGTGACACGCAATAGCTATTTCGATCTTAACCAGTCTTTTTCTTCTTTATTTAACAAGGCAACGAGCTATGTCAACGACAACAAGGTATATTTTTTAGTTTTGCGGCATTTCACGTCTGACATTCATTTTATACACGTTAAAATCAAACAAGGTGCGCGTAAAGCCTTATCTTGAAGTAACAATTCCTGCACTGATCTTGAAAATCAAAGAGAGATTTAGACTGCTAATACTGTAATAGCTTCTTTGGTCTCGAAAAAGAAGGATTTTTATTCTTGAAAATTTGTATAAATACAAGCGTTCTGCAATCCATAGGAATCATTTCCTCATACATATCAATAGAAGAAGAACTCTGTCTTTCACTGGAACTTCAGGAAGGCGGATTGATATAAATTTCGCATAAGAGTCGAAACGTTAGTTTCAAATATATACATGCTTTTGAACAAAAATTCATATTTGAATTTGTTTTTTTTTCGTTTTAGTGACAAAATGTTTCCCATTTTTGTACATTTTTGCGCTAATAGTGATTTTGAAAAGTTTCATTTTTATCTTTTTTAATCACATCAAGCTTAATTAGTTTATGATCCTACTTGCTTTAATTTTAAAAGGAGAATTGGAAAAATTAAACCGTTTCGCTGTAATCCCATAATTTACGTGTAGTCAAGCCTCTTTTGTGTATATGTACCATAACGGTTGTCTCCTTTAAACAAATACCTATTGTATTTGAGTTTGCGCCCTTGATCATCAATATTGTTGTGCCAAAGGACGATACATTTTCGTAAAAACGTTGTTATAAAGGTTAATGTTTTTTTTTTGTTGTACTGAATGTTTTGTGAGTTCGAAACCTTGTCGAGTCATGTCAGAAACTTACATGTGTGTGTGTGTGTGTGTGTGTGTGTGTGTGTGTGTGTGTGTGTGATTTGGATTTTTAATAGAGCTTTAACAATTTTTCAGTCATATCCCTACGATGTCTGTAATGTAGGAGTTTTTATTGATATCTAGCACTGGGACATCATGCCGCAAACATGTAGCATGATTCCAGCCAGTCACATTATCCTGACACCAGGCCGACCAGTCCTAACACTAACCTCCTAATGCTGAGCGCCAATCAAGGCATCTGTTATTACCAAATTGTTAAGTCTTCAGTTGAGTTAGTAGCGCATGTGACACGTAATCTAAGGTTCACAAGTTCGATACCCACCCAGGTCAGCTAAGATCAGCTTCCACTGTGTATCCTTGTGAAAAGCACTTAGATCCCATATATATGTGTGTGTGTGTGTGTGTGTGTGTGTGTGTGTGTGTGTGTTCAAAGCATCGATACAGCCAATAAATAGAAAATCAATAATACATCTTAAGCATGGGCCTAAAATTTAGTCTTGAATCAGATAATATGAAATTTAAGTCTGATTATAAAATCGACCTAACTTAAATTGATTTATCTGTATGACCATTCATTGGATTACGCGTCGGACGTTTTACCAACTGAGGTACCGCTCTCCTCTTCAGTGAAAAATACCACTAAAGGAATACAGGAATATAACATTATGACATATTCTGTAAGGTATTTAAATTAAATTTTCACGAAATTTACATCCATCTAAATCATCGATTTTAAATTTCTTCTATCGGTAATTTAATACCTATTTACAGAAAAAAGGTTAACAAACTGCAGAGTAAATACGACTTGTGATGTTTGCGTTATTCTTAAATTATCTATATCTAGGTATGGGATTTAAATAAGAACATACAAACATGCATATAGTTAGAAAAAACTAATTATCTTAATTGAAAACTGTATGAAATATCTGAATCAACAGTATCTGACATAAATCTCCGAATAATTTTCTTAAAGTAGTATATACTTATATGTGTGAGAGCACATTCTGAATTTTTCCAGTTGAAGAAGTATGAAGTACTATCTTGCATTAAGTGTTCTACCCGTTCGCTCAAAGGAAGTTGCCAGGTCAGCCAGCCTGTCAGTCTTATTTACTCTGTAAGTTTGTTATTTACTCTGCAGTTTGTTATTTACTCTGCAGTTTGTTAACCTTTTTATTGGTATTATTCATTGAAGAGGCGAGCGGTACATGAGTGGGTACAAAGTCCGACGTGTAATCGAATGAGTGCTGGGATGGTTTACCAATAAGGTCAACAAGAGTAGGCTGCCTCACAGTGTTCCTGGAAAGTCAATAATTTGCCAAAAACGCAGCAGAATCAACCGGCCAACCGTGAGGACAGTCTATGCACGACATCGACGTGTTTCGCAGTGACTATATACTGCTTTATATATCCGGTTCTCAAGTGTTACTTGCCATTGATTGATTAAACATATACAATACCGCATGCTTCTCTTATTGAAGGATTTTATCGATCTAAGTCATATATAAAACTTAGTATTAATATTAAAGTATTTATCGTGATTCAAAATATAATATATATGATAAATATAAATAAAACGAACTGTTTAAAAACATATATTTAAACATAAAGTGACTAGAATACGTTTTTTCACTTTACACATACATACCTAAAGGGGTATGTTAAAACATCCCATCCATTTTCCGTTATAATGGCTTATGCTGATAATACTGCGATCTATTAGTCGGTAAGTAGTACGCCTTGGAAACTCGATGTGATGTGATTAAAACCAAAAACATATACCCACCGCCTAAAAATATTTAGAGGTCGGCAGGTACATTTGGTGCAGAAAGCAATGGGAAGAACCTCCGACCCACGTGAAGTTACTGGTTAGTTTTTTCTCCGTACCCACGCTGGGCTAGCCGAGTTTTCTACTCACCCGGACGGATACAAAATGTCAATAATATATAAATGCGATTGTGTTGGATCACTTGGCTACCAAAGGCCCAGTCGATAGATGTATGCCAAGTATAAATTATTAAGACTTCATTGGCGAATGTATGGGTGGGGTGGGGTGAGGTCGAGCAGCTATCACCCCCCACCCCCGATTTTCCCAAATTAATTTTGCAGTATATACATATCACCCTTCAGATTTTGGTTTTGAAACCTCAGCTGGAAGTATTCCTGCGGATGCCCATGCTTCACAACCATAATTAAACATGTGTTTGGTAAATGATCAAACATTATTATTATCAACGATTATCCAGTATGGAAGACGAAAATCGTATATAATATTTATAAATTAATTGAAGCGGATCTTACTAAACCTGACGGAAGGTCTTTTTTTCTTCTTCGATCAGATCATCTCAGCAGAGAGTAGATTAAACTTTATCTATAACAATGCTGAGATCAGTGATCATTTTTTAAAACAATATCCGCCCCCCCCCTCCCCGAACAATTATATAACAATAAAATAAAATCGTGTAACTTTGTATTCACTTATATTTCTAAGAGTTCAGTGCAGATTTAGAGCGTTTAACTGACAATCTGAAGTTAGCCAATGGCTTGTGTCAAGTATTGTGCATACCGTAGTTATGTAAGAGAAATGTGGTGTAGTAGGCCAGAATAACCCATGGCCGAACTATACCAAGGCATAATAGTATACGACAGAATATATCGGGTGGGGATGGGGTGTAGTAATCCTCTTGATTTTTCTTTTTGTCAACAAGGGAGTGTTTTCCCTCCATTAGAAATGTCCAATCCTATAAATATAGATAATTTTTTTTATTGAACTCTTGTCTTAATAAACATCAGGCCTAGAGGTTCGGCTGAAAGCAAATATAGTTGGTTCAAGAAAACGATGTACTCCATTCGAAATGAATATGAACGGTAAATGCACTTAACAACCAATGCATTTCTAAAATGTATGCAGAAACAGGTAGAGTACATAGAAGCAGTTATGAACACAACATATTGTTTTAGCCAGATTTCTCTTTCGGAGTCTCATACCAAGCGAATCACCCGCATGAGCGTTGCCCGATAGCCAATATTTGCCGTTTTCAAGGCCCTCAAAAAAACAGTTTCTTAAACGCCAATATTACAAATAATTTTTACACAAATCTCCTTATGACCACATATAACGAAACCCTAATTTCACAATTACGCGGTTGTTCTTGTTTCACGTCTGTATGACTTATTAGTATGCCTTTCCAAGCCGCTTATTAGTACCACACCCCACGCAATACAAACAAGATCCAAACACCCAAAGTCAAGATATCTCCTGTCTCAAATTACTTAGCCAAGATATTACAGGGGTCTAATTGGGGGCGGGTATTTAATTGACTAACCCATACTATATCTCCGGGTGTAATCTAGTTTATCTCAAACTTATCTCGTGTGTATATTCAGTCCTAGCCCCGACTCTGCCAGGGTATCAATTTGGGGGCCGGTAGAAGAGTTTGAACTGTTGCACCGGACTTGCCATCAGAAGAAGACGCTATGTTATAAAAGAACACCCCATATAGAGACAATTTGTCTCTTGACTGCGAGCCTTTAAAACTACGGTACCTGCATAGGATACCGTTCATTGTATAGAGAACGTACGAATGACCATTTATGCAGATTGGTCATGTAAGATTAAATAGGGTTTTAATTATAAAAGACAATTATAACGATAAAACTTATTTATGAGCTAGTATTTAGTACACCTCTTTCTTTCAGTTTATAGGATCTTATTTTTCTGGAGACAGCTGCTTTGTTGATAAACTCAAGAGATTTCTTCTTGTGAAGAGTGTCTTTCGCAATAATTCAGAATAACTAAGAATTTGTTCTATAGATTTACATTACCATTTTGTATATCTTAAATTTACATATAAAAGAAAAATAAATATTAACGTTAATCAAATATAGTGTCACCTTTGCACTAAAACAAAATTTCGTGTCTAATTACAAATGCTGTTAATTCAATTTTGCTTAGTAAAAGACAACCTTAGCTTTTGTTTGAAGGTGTACTCGATAATATTTTGTATAACTACTATTTATGTGGTTGAATGGGCGTCATAAAAGCAGTTTTGCTGTTGACAATAAATGCTTATTGCACAGGAGGACGTCTTTTGCAACATAAACTGTCTGAATATAACCGATGAAGATAAATAGGTCAAAACTAGATGGGATATGAGATCATTGGTAATAACACGGCTGCAGACATTTTTTCGAAATATTAAGTCTCGCCTTAGTTTTTAAAGGTCGACAACTTATTTTTGCAAGAGATTTCGTGATTGAAATATTCAATGAAAAAGCTATTCATATCAAGCCGACAGTACTCCATAACAATCTGTACCTCTCCGTATCCTCTTGTTGAAGGTCCAATAGATCTGAAAAGATCCTTGCAAGACTTAAATTCCTTATACGACTTTTGTACCCAAAGATTCCGAATAATTATGATGAATACGGTAAGCGTCACAAAAGAACTCAAAACATGCATGGTATGTGAATGTCCAAAACGAAATCGAACTAGGCCTAACTTGCACTCAACTGGTTAACACCCTTGAAGACACCCTGTGGGTTTGAAATTCAGCTTTTACATGGACCATTCTTCTGACACCTACGCAAATTTGAATAAAAGAAGGGTATATTTTAGTCAGTCTACATGGGTATATCGACTAAATTGAAATTGAATGCTCATTTCTGTCACATTATGATTCCCTTTACCTCATTATATGTCATCTGTACTCGCTTCTAAGACAAGATCAACTGCAGACTGCATAGGCCCAGACTAGCGTTGCCTAATATCCCGACAGATCTGGTTCTGTACAGTTTTTTGTGGTTGTTGTAGTGTTTGAAGCCATTTTTCAGCACATAATAGGCCTTACATGACGGCTAGTATTAATGGTGGAGTAAGAACTCTGGAAAACTCCCAGAAAGAACCACCGACCCACGAGAAGCTACTGACACGCTTTCTCGCATACCCACATTGGCCGAATGTGAGACTCGAACCCACGCAGACAGAGGTGAGATGGCAGTGATCCGTAACGGAGAGCGCTTTACACTACACGACCACTCGGGGCCCCTTGTACAATTTATAAGGAGTAATCATTAGAAGAAACACGTCAGAACAGACCCTGATCTGCAGGCCCAAGAACAGATCAGGATCAATGACGTTTGCAGTTGGATTCGATATATGAGCGGATATATACGGTACATACTTTTACAAGAATGTGTAAACTGTTAGTACTACAAGCCTACAGATACTTTCGAGTATATCCAATGTCAAGGCATTGCCATGCTAATGATGATACGACGTAACTGGTAACCTACTAATCCTTGATCCTAAAGATAGCGGTTCAATGGGAGGAGACGCCATCATTCGATCAATATAAACATACTCTTCAAACTATGCATACAAATTATCCAGTAAATTTTCCATAACAATATGCCAGTCGCTGCCAACAGTAATATTTGTTTTTGAAGAAGTAGAAATATGTGAAAAATTCTGAAAGTTATTTATTAGTTATCGTAGAGTTTTGGTGTCCTATTTCAGAGGTAAGACAGCAATCAAATGTCACAGTCTACAAAATTCTGCCGCCCATTTGCATTTGTGAGAAAGAGAGAAAAAAATTATTGTTGAAACTTGCAAAAGGTCGAAAAGAATACCTTGAGATATTTTTATATTTTGTTTTTAAATATGATGGTTATATAAACACTTTTTGGATAGTATGTTGTCTTTCTTCTGTCTTTCTACTTATTCTAATTACTTAGATAATTTAATTAAACTTTGCATAACCATTCATCCCATCGTCTAGTTGGTTCTCAATGAAAATATTGCCGCTTGCACATCAAATATGGCACTCGGTGTCCATCTTGAAAATCCTGTTATCGCAGTTTCTCTTGAATAGAAAGTCATATTGAGATCGGGATTTCATCAGAAGATTCCTTTTTCTGCTTGATTCCAAACTATAGTAGAGCCTTTTTTGTATACAATATGGCAGTTACATCGGCCATCTTGAAAATATTACCTTTACATCTCCTGAATGGTCAAATCAACATTGGGTGTCCCTAAAGAGACATCTTATAATGTCTAGCTATTATTAAATGAAAATTACTCCGACCTGATTCCAATATAGTTCCCACAGCGGCCGTAGAGGGTCTCCATAGATGTCTCTTTAGTCGTAATTTGTGCCGCTTGCACATCCAGTATGGCCACCATAATGGCATGTTGAAAATCTCATTTTTGTTACTCAACAATATATGGTCTTTCCTAAATCACTACTATGATTGTCTTAATGGTAAGGAAGTAAAATGTTTCTTATAAACATCCAATATGGCCGTCTTAGTGGTGAGTTTGAAAATGTTATCACTACATCGGAATGTATGGTCAAATCAGCATGGATTTTCACGGAAAGACTTCATACGTGGTCATTTGGTTGTAATTGTAAATGGTGCTAATCTAACTCCCGATATAACTGACAGAATGGTTATCTCGAAAATATTGTCATCGCATGTATTATCTAAGATGGCATGTCATATTGATATTGTACTTTCACTACAACACTTCTCTTGAGGTCTAGCCGTAAACTAAATATTTGCCAGTGTGATATCTATCTATCTATCTATATATCTATCTATCTATCTATCTATCTATCTATCTATCTATCTATCTATCTATCTATCTATCTATCTACCTACCTACCTACCTACCTACCTACCTACATACCTACATACCTACATACATACATACATACATACATACACACATCCCTTTGTTCTTGAATAAACCACCATCACGCGATCGCTAGTCAACCCGTTTATGATATGATGGACCCTAATTCATTGCTTTTAAATGACCACTCCCTGGCTCTCCAAGCTGCATTGTGCTCAAGACTAAGTGAAGTGGGACTTCATTTATCATTACTTAAATGTAAACGGAAGCGAAACAAGAAACGTTGTTTTGAAGCTGGCCGGCGTAGAACAGGAAGAAGAATTCCAGTTATCTTCCTTTTGCCCTTTCCGGCTCAACAATTTAAACAATTCGGCCATTAATTTAGATGAGCTGGTTCAAATTCCTATTAAATTGTCAACCATTGTGTCAACTATCCAAGAGAACCACTGCGTATTGCATCATTAAACGCCCGATCAGTAGGATCACCGGAAAAGCCCACATTTATAATCAACGCTCAGAATATCGACATTTCTTTTTCTGACAGAAACATGGATAAAGACATCAGGCGATGTGCCCAAGTGAGCAGACCTAACACCCACCGGTTGCTCTATCACGTCATCCATCCGCCACTCTCAGCAGAGGTGGAATTGACGTCCTCGGGATGAATTCCGTGATAAAATGTCTTAACCACACCACACACAGCCTTCAATTTCTGTCACACATCGTTTTAACTAGTCTAAGCAACACTCACACTGGAGCAAGGGCCAATCCCTTAGTTCTACTTCTACCGCCCTCCTAGTAGAAAAACAAGCTGAATGAATCTCTCTTTTTCGAGAAGTTTCCGAATCTCCCGGAGCATGGAAATTCGATAACTGGCAACCTGATTATTCTTGGAGATTTCAACTTTCACTTTGACTGTCCTGGAATCCCATACACATCCAAAACTTCTAAATTCCATTCATGTTTTCAACCTTAAACAGTCAGTTAACCAACCCACCCATAATCACATTTTAGACTGGACTCTACATAGACCAGATGATAATAGTCTACGGTCCACTATTGTATCCCACTTGCATCAGATCACCTCTGCATTATATGTCATCTGGATGTATCAGTCCCTAACCCTACAACTTTATTTGCCACCAAGAGAAACCTCCGTACAATAAAAAAACAAAAAAAAAAAACAGTGCATGACATCCAAGCACACTTAACAACTTTCGTACCATCAACCTCCTGTGTTCACTGCTTGAAAAAAACATGCACCAGCCACCAAGTGCATAATATCAATTCAAAAGTGTTCTCCGTGGTATAGCAGTGTTAGAGACAAGATTCGCACTGCTAAATGAAACCGCCGTAAAGAGGAAAGGCTTTTTCCCCCACCAAACCCACTATTCATAAGCAAATATATGAAGCCGCTCAGAAGAACGTCCCAAACATGGGCCATGCAGCGACATTATCCCCACTACAGTAATAAGATCACGGAAAGTTCCAGCTGTAAAGAGTCTTCTAGATGACTAAGAAGCTAATGTCAGGGAAAAAGTGTACACCACTTATAGCTACCTTATCTCCAGTTGACATTTTGGACATGTGTGCACATTTCTTCCCTGACAAAGTACAAACCATTGGAGATACGCTTCACAATACAATTTCGATTGACTCGTCGTAACCATACAGTTGCGATCCAGAATTTCAGCGGCAACCGTTAGTAGCATTTTAACTTGTCTCTATGGATTTAGTACGTACAATCGTCATGAAGAGTGCACCAAAGTCATGTGAATTTGATCCAATTCCAACATAACTGCTGCTTGGGAACTTAGATCCAATATTGCCTTCACAAACTGATGTTATTAATACCTCTCTCTCATCCGGGGAGGGGCCCCGAGTGGCCGAGTGGTCTAAAGAGCTCTCCGTTACCGATCACTGCCATCTCACCTCTGTCTGTGTGGGTTCGAGTCTAAGATTTGGCTAATGTAGTTATGTGAGAAAGCTTGCTAGTAGCTTTTCGTGGGTCGGTGGTTCTTTCCTAGGGGTTTCCTAGGTTCTTCCTTCACCAATAATACTGGCCGCCATGTATAGCTTATCGTGTGCTGAAAAATGGCGTTAATCCCTACAACAACTCAAATCCAGGAAATTCCCATCATTTTTCAGTATTGCCATTGTCAAGCATCTACCGAAGAAACCAACACTCGACCATAACGATTTAAAAATTTACCGCCCAGTTTCTAATCTCCCGTTCATATAAAAAAAATTCTTAGAAAAAATTGTTCTAACGCAGCTTGTATCTCATCTGAGTTTAAACAGTCATTTTAACAATGTACAGTCTGCATATCGCCCTTGCCACAGTACTGAAACTACTCTTCTGAACGTAGTTAATGACATTCTCAGTGCTTTGGACAGTAGAAAGATTACAGTTATCACCCTCCTTTTGTGTTCATTAGTACTTTCAAGACTGGACTATTGTAACCAAGTTATGTCTGGTTCGTCTCAATATCTGCTCCAGAAACTTCAAAAAGTTCAAAACACAGTTGCTCTGATCATTCTTAGAGTATCACGATCAGAGCACACCTCCCCGCTGCTCTGTGACATACACTGACCATGCATTCGATCCAGAATCAAACACAAATTTATTTCTCTGTGCTATGTTTCACTCACGGATTCCAGTCCAACATACCTATCTGTCTTCACCCACGAGTATACACCAGCAAGATACTTACGCTTTTTGCCGACAATGGTATACTCATTATACCCACTGTGAAAACGAAGTGATATGGGCAACGTTCTTTTGCATACCAGGGCCCAGTATTATGGAACGAATTTCCCATTGAAAATAGACACAAAGACACAGTGACACCTGTTTAGACTGCAAGAACAAACTTAAAGACCAAATAATGTTTCCTACCTTAAATATTTTTAGCATGTTTTTATGTTTTCTAATTTGATGGTGTTTTTTTAAAAAAAAAATGGTCATATCATTATATATGTTCTAAAGCGCTTAGTGCTTGTAAAGATTAGGCGCTATACAAAGTCCTCGTTACTATTACTCTTATATATATATATATATATATATATATATATATATATATATATATATATATATATATATATATATATATATATATATATATATATATATATATATCACAGCCATCTTGAAAATTTTATTATCATTACTGCGTCAACAGGTAAAGCTAATTTCAAGTTCAAGAAATTTCGTATGATGTCTTAACTAATGTCTTGCTGCTTCTAAATGAAAACGTCATAATCTGATATCCAATATATATACCAAAACGGATAATATGAAAAATGTTCGTGTCAAGAATATCAGAGGTGATTTCAACACTCAACAGTCACCAGTCAAGAGAAAGAAATGTTGTTATATTGAATTCCTGGAAGTTCTTTTTGGCAATTAGAAGGTCATCCCCTTCGAGAGACTTGAACACTATCAGAAGAAAATATGAGAGACATGCTTGATTTTTAAAAAAAAATGTACATTTTAATTTGTTATACCAGGTAACGCCCCTGACATAAATAGTAAGGCTAATCATAAATCACTCTTTAAATAACCCATCCTTTAAAATAGCCCATATTTTCTCCTTACATTATATTGTTACAGTGCTAAGGTAAAATGATATCATTGAGTATATATATATATTGCTTGATAAGTCTCGATACAATCTTGCAAAACTCAGCGCGTTCCTTTTTGCTGACAACAATATGTCAAACAGCTGAAAGTTCTTGAAACTGCGTGACACCGATTAATTATCCCATTTTCAGTGATGGAACAAGATTTATCGTTGAGAGTGGAGGTATGGGTTGGGGTAGCGGCGCAAACAAGTAGGCAGTGTGTTTATGAAACATAACCCCCATTCGGTGCCCAGGGGAGAAACTCCATGAAAATCCCGCATAATTGTAGAAGTCTAACTGCAAACGTTCTCTTGGTAACATTTCACGCTCAGTTCTTGAGGGTGTGGGACGGTGAGATTGTTTACCGGTTCCAGAACCTCCTCCCTAATTTTCTGATGGTATTACTTATCATGCATACTTTCGCTCCATTGAAAGAGGAAACACATTTATCGCTGGAACTCAGGGGCGTACTCAAAGTAATTTGCAGCCGGAGCGGACCCATTCCCTGACACTCCCACAAATAATTATAAAATATAAACATGTACAATTATATTACGTTTCCAAGTAGATTTAAACAGTACAGTGCTGGCATAAGCAAATTAAAAATAGCTTTTACTTTGGCGAATGTTTCATTTGGTCTGAAAACTTGTACCGGTATTTCAACTCTTCCTTCCCGATGGCACCCCCTCCTGTGTGGCTGTCACCCTGGTCAGACCGCCCTCTGCTACCAATCCTAGTCACCACTTCTGGAACTGATCTTACTGATCAATCTGCCACACATCTGCAAATTCTCGCGGCCTCGTGAGATCGGTCAATTACCCTATTTTCAGTAGCGGAACAAGTAATATCGTTGACTAGTGGTGGGGGTGGTGGGTTTGTGTGAAGGGGTCAAGAGGTCAAGGTGTCGAAGCTGCCCAGAAACTTTTGCAATTTAAACGTTTCCAAGGCATAATCTTAAACTAAGAAAATGTAAAAGTTAGTCTGAAAACGTTCTGGTTGTTTTGCGATCGTTTCGCCTCAGGATCCACCTCTGCATTCAATTTGTACGGAGTCCGTTCGGTCCCTTAAATGCACGTGTAACTAGTGACGTAATACAATTGAGTACATATGCCTTCAAAAGCAGGTCTTCGCTCATGTAGATTTTCAAGGACAGTCTCGCGGGGGAGAAGTTTGGGGGCACCGATTTTTTTTCTTTCGATAAAACCATCTTTTCCTTAAGATCCAACATTACGAAAAGGCAAATAAAACTTTGGTTCCATTCGTGACTTAAAATGAACGAATTAACGGTCCCAGTACCGAACTGATTTAGGCAAGTCTTTCGTAAGAAGGAAAGGCGGACTTTCGACTTGTACATAATGAAACAATTGTCTGGAGCATGTAAGAGAAATTATAATTTTCCAACCAAATTCTACATAACCTTAAGCAACATCAAGATTACATGACAATATATTATATATATATATATATATATATATATATATATATATATATATATATATATATATATATATATATATATATATATATATATTGTGATGAAGTGTGCATGAGAGGATAACACCAGTAAGGAGGAAAGTAAGGAGGAAAGTGAGAGTTTGAATATAACAAATAACACTGGAAAACGATTTGTTGATGCAGGCCACATAAGTGACAATTGTATTGAAAATATAAGTAATATTTTTCTATGATATAACATGCATAAAGTTGTTTACCAAAATTACATTAACATAGTATGATAAACTACTTATTTTAAATTCAGCCCTGAATGTAAATTTGTAAGCATCAAACCAAAAACAATTCATTTGGGAGCTGAGACCGCCAAAATGTACATGTAACAGAAAGCATTGAGATATTCCCCAAGAATTATTTATAAACCTTATACAAATAACAAAAGATACAAAGAAATGGAGATGTGACACATGAATAATTTGAGTGGTACAGTACAAATGTGAACATATTCATCATATAACATTTCTGTTGAAAAATTTATGTGAATCTGCAACATGCTCAATTGCTATCACATGGCTACAGTCAGTTCTTTACAAATACATGCGAAATAGGAAGTTATACACCACGGCGGTTGGTGGGGAGGTGGTGGAAAATGTAACAATTTTGCTCGCTAACAATACAACCCGTATCTCCAAGAATTCTTTTGCAAGTGACGCTAAGGATGCTGGCTCCAATATTCGTGCGCCTTAATACTGAATTCCATTGGCTAAACAAGTCACGTGACCCGCTTCCTGGGTTTGCATGGTCCCAGATGGTCTTTATTCCTTCGTTTCTAGCACCTAACAAAACCTATTCACCCCTCATCACAAATATCCTTGCGCTAGCGCAAATAGTTATATATCACGACTACCACCACCACCATTACCGTTGCAATCATGAACGATTGCGTTACATGTTATTTAAAAATAATAGCTTTATCTTTGTCTAGGATTGCTGCGGTGACTTTATGATGCCCTGAAGGCAAACCTTGCCGTTAGATTTGTATAAAATTGCATATCAGCACATGATATACTATTTATGGCAGTAAGTGCCTGACACACACAGTATATACACCTCAGAGGTCAAGTATTTGGCCAACACATAATTTATTGTGCTGTATGCATGTGTTACAGACTTGCATGTATCCTTGAATTTGAGACTTTTCTTTTGAGATGTTTGAATATTTCGTATGATTATCGTAATTAGAACCCAAGTTATCATTCTGGTTCTTTGAACGGCGAATTACTCGTCAAAAGTCATGACTGTCGTCTTAGCTTGGAAGTCTAGTGTTACAAGCATTAGGGCGTACAATGTATATTCTATTTAATCTCTTTCCATCTTTCGTCATCGTGCATTTGCAGGTCTGGGACCATGGGGCCGCAAAAGCAGCTGCGGACTGGAGTGGAAAGTGTCTATACAATGTCCGTCCAGACAATGAGTGGGGTTGGAGCATGAACCAGTTTTCGGAAGCGGCTACAGACGCATCTTCACCGGTCAAAATATTCCGTGACAGTTTTAAGGAATGGAGCAAGGAGTGGAAGTTGAATGATCACCACAACAAGGACTACACGAGATGTAGTACGAAACATACGTGCTCCTATGTGCAGGTACGAATAATTTGTCTTTAGATCTATATGAAATCTGGGAACACCCTCGGGAAACGCTTTTCACAACAAACATTGGTATTTGCAGTCGCAACGTTCTTCCTACTACTGTTTAGATCTGGATCGAATGGTCTCTCGATGTTCTTCTGTCTTTCTCTTATCTCATAAACAGAAGCAAATATAAAATATTTCTTAATGAATTTTTCAAACTTTACATTACTTTAAATTCAATATGAGTAATGAATTTAAAAATATGCATGTATTTAATTGTATATTGCGATGGAAAGAATTGCTAGAAGGAGGCTAAATGAAAAAAATACATTTTAAAGACTTTCAGAAAACTCTCTGTTTTGTTTTAAACAAGAAGTACTCTCATGGTCTTCGTTTTCTTCTTCAATACATCTTCGGCAGCTGTAGATGTACTGTTGATAGCTGGTGCGCTACATTAAAATAAATGTATTTTGCAATCATATCTTTTTTCTATTCATGTCCTTAGTACAGTCTGCCACTGCCCAGCCCCCTCATGATATATTTAATTAAATTCTCGAAACGAATTGATTAAAAGGATCTGTCTTTTTTGACAGCGGAGTTGACAAACAGACAGATGATGACGTAATTGTACAGACCATTTTACTTGATAGCTTGCTATGCTATATTGCGCTGTTTTATGTTGCGTCTAAGTCTTACATAAGAAAAAATTGACTTAATTGTATAAATATTTATTTACTTACATATTACGTGATTATAGGCAGATTTCGCTGGAAACCAAAATATTGGTCATCACTTAATAGGAGAGTGAGAGAGAAGAGTGAAGGACAAGCAGACTTGGTCTTCCAAAAGATGCCTGGTCTCTCAAAGACGCTTGGTCATCCAAATTACCCTTTTCAGTGTAGGATATATATATATATATATATATATATATATATATATATATATATATATATATATATATATATATATATATATATATATATTATTGTGGGTGACATGATGTCTTGATTGAGATCCTAATTATTTTGCCTGTGTTTGTTAGCACTTAACTTGCCAGGTGTCCAAATCTGAATAAATCGCATATTAATCTAATGTATCTTCAAATATCAAGTCGCGGTGAAGCTGGTATCATAGTTCAACCGACATTGTTTTGAGAGGCTGTGCTTTAAACAAAGCAACTTGTAGTGGGTCACATATTTCACTTGCGGGCCAGTAACAATGCCTCAATGCTCATTGTGTAAAGTTGCCATAATACCCACCCTAATGCTCATATTTTACAGAAAAATGAACTTCCTTTAAATTAATACAAAGAATGCATATATTTAAAGCACGCATCACCCCCATCGTGAGAGAGAAATCAATATTCTAAACCTGGACTTAAGACTATATATGTGGGGTCTTGAACTGGGATCAGGCCCCTACAGAGGCTGAGAGTTCTGGGCCACATTGAGAGTTTGAGGCCCTTGGGCCTTGTTATATTGAAATTTGGGATGTCAAAACAGGCCTATGTAGTTTACCAGATAAAGATTTAAAAGACAACGAAGAATATTTACTATTTTCAGAAGTTTTTATTGCAAAACACTGTTTGATGCCCTTTGGGAATTGCGGCCTGCCACGAAGTTGTGATCCAAGACCAGAGTTCCTTTTGTAGTTGAAATGCTAAATACTCCAGAACTTAAAGCACCACTGTCCAAACCGCTGGTCCCCATCCAGTTTACTTGTATCTCTTTAAAGCTCTGGTCATTCATGACGACCCCAAAGATATTATCATCCTCTCAGCTTTGTTGTGAGGCTGGGAATAACTTAGCATGACAATTAGACCGTTGCCTTTAAATGTAATTTCTCAAAGTGCCATGGAATAAACATTTCATAGCTCAAAAATGTCAAACTTGCAGATGTCCTTTTTATTTTTTAAACGTATGTCGACAAATGTGGCCAATCGAGCCGTGTCTTAAAGCACTACAGAACTAAACCGTGCTCAGTACAATCTAAATGAATTTGCCCTCTGAAATACATGTATTGCATCTAGGAACCATCAAATGATATTGTGTCCTGGACACAATATCATATCATTTTACAAAAACTTTATTTTTGGTGGGGCATAATGGTATGTGACAATGTTTCTACGAACAAACCCCATCAGCTGGAAGAAGAGGTAGAAATATTTGTCACCTGAAGTCCGCATTTTTGCCTGTCTTTCCACATGGTGATAAACTAAAATACTCCCACAAGTCGTTTCTTTGATGTGGCTACATTATCCCCTTTGCAAAATTTTAACAAGTCAACGACATCAGCAGCAATTTGTTTGCCATGGTTTCACTTGTCAACGGCAACGTTTCACCAGGTCAAACCTAGCGGTGAGAAAGATACAACGCAAATTAAAAACACGAGGGAGAACGGGGCAAGGGACGAAATGAATATCAAAGTTCATTACTGAAAATAATGTTTAAAACGGACAAACACGAAATTCATTGAGGACAAGGATAAAAGATTGTCCAGCCTTCTACATTAATGAGGGTCTATCACTCGAATGAAGTGTACGGTACACACTGACAGTGACAAACGGTAACTATACATTTTGTTTAACTGACACATTATAGCTGACAATTAACGGACAGAGGAAAAAAGACTTAATGTTCTTTCGCCTTTGCGGTTACAAAAAATACATATCAGTTACATAGACTGTTATATCGCATTCATTCATAACCTGCTTTGCAATGATTTTAGACACAAATAGTTTATTTACAGTACATTGGCCATAACCTGTTTGATTTATTAACGTACACACCCAAGAATGGCACTGAGACTATTACATTTCTAGGGAAGGCTGCGCCCCAGTGAGAGTGTTACTAGACTAGTGTAATTAATATTTCCAGTATATGTTCGATTTAGAATTGACATGAGTGTTAGCTAAGTATAAACAGTTTTGATTTAGAATTGACAGTCGTGTTAGATAAGTTTAGTATTTAGCTTATGGTAACATTACGCTGATTAATTTAGACTGTCTTTCCCATTTTTCTTTGGTATTATTAGAACATTCAAGTAAATAGTACAACTACATAATTATATAATTGATAGGGGCCTCCACCACCTTGTAAGCTTACATATAAATTTATCCTCCTAAATGTTTGTAACGTGACCGAGTTCCCTATGTCCTGCGACTTGAAAATCATAATACATGCTTGTTGCTGCCCATTTCTAAATGCTTGAAAATCGGTAGTGTGCATGTTTATTGCTGCCCTAATAATATGACCTGAAAATCGTTATAATACATGGCTAATGCTGTTTATTTTATTATAACTTGAAAATCGTTATAGTGCATGTTTATTGCTGTCTATTTCTGATGACTCGAAAATCGTTATAGTACTTGGCTATTGCTGTCTATTTCTGATGACTTGGAAATCGTTCTAACACATGGCTATTGCTGTTTATTTTACTATGACTTGAAAATTGCTATAGTACATGGCTATTGCTCTTTATTTCTGATGACTTGAACATTGCTATAATACATGGCTATTGCTGTCTATTTCTGATGACTTGAAAATCGTTATAGTACATGGCTATTGCCGGGGCCGGACCTGCTATTGGGGCCCAGGGGGCCCGGCCCCCCCCCCTTTAAAAATAAATAAGAAAAAAAAATATTCACTGCTTTTGATAAAAGATGCAAAGGGGGTTCCGAATTTTTTAATTGTTTTAATTTATTTTTTTAAAATATTTTTTTAGTGTTTTTAAAACATTGCAGTTTTTAGTCACTTTTGTTAGATTCCTTTTTCAAGATTCAGATAACACCAGATTGCACCATTTTGCATCCGGACCCCCCTAGAAGGCTCGGCGCTTCGTGCCTTCAAGTTAACCCATTAACAAGTTTGGGCCCCCCCCCCCCTGAAAAACTTAGGTTCGGCCCTGATTGCTGTCTATTTCTGATGACTTGGAAATTGTTATAGGACATGTCTATTGCTGTCAATTTTCGATGACTTGAAAATCGTTATAGTACATTGCTGTTAATGTCCATTTTCAAGACAGAGCGTGATTCTATAAATCACGTGTGAAGAAAAATTAAATTTGTCAGTGTTAGATTATCGCAGGTGTTTTGGAAAAACCTTTCTCTTTTTGGGACCAAAATATTAAATGTTTAGTTACTCCATCTTCACGTTGAGGCAGCTTTTGATCCAACCCAGGGTTAATTTTTTGCCATATCATTGTTATAATTATAAATTTCACACATGCTCTTTAACACCTAAGACAGGCTGAATTTGCAGCTTATGTCACTACGATAAATTGCCATATTGCACTACTATAAAATGTTTCTTTATATTTCTTTGGTTTCGAGACTGCTGCGTGGGTATTTCAGACTAACATTTGGATCATCCTCCGTCATTTCCATGAATAACCTCAGATGTGCTGCTGACGCTGTCATTCTTTTTTGCATATTATTCATGTGAACGAATATATCACCTGTAAATATGACACTAAAATACTGAGAGCAAAAAATAAGTTCCAATTATTGCTGTCAGTTACCAATGTGTTTCCTAGCTTTATAATGGTTAATTGACCTGTTTCATAGGTCATATACCTTCAAACAACTAATCAAAGGCTACGTACTATTTTGTTGCGCAAGAATTTTTGTGGAGTTTGCTTTTATTATATATAAAATATTATGAAATTAATCCACCTTATATATGTTGTTTGTTTCTGGCTTCATAGAAAAAGGGCGAGATTGCTCTTATTTTGCTATTATGTTTCAAACAAATATGTTCCGGCTTCGTTTTCTTTTTTCTCTCAATAACCAAAATTAATGTTTTAGCCAATGGCAATCCCGATTCTACACGTCAAGCAAGTTTTATTGCTTAAAACTTTTCTTCTCACACATAAAATGGCCCCAAGTCATGTACTGGCATTGCTCTAAAATGATTGGGCCCATTTTAAAAATCGATACTAATATTTCTTTCATAAATCATTGTCAATTAAACTGTACACTTTTTTTTCACGTTGGTGATACATACAAAAAGAAAGGAAACAAATTCATTATTTTGAAGTACTATCGCATTATAATATTTAGACCAAGTCAGTTTAACCAGACTGTTGTAAAAATACAATAGGTGGACAGGGTAACGTGATGTGCATCGTCGTATTTGGCGAAAATCTCATAAGTAAAGGTTACGTGTGAGATCTAAAGATGTCTGAAATCTCGGACGACGATATTGGTAGCTGTCTAGCAAAGTAGTACTGGTGACGAAATTATACCTTTAGCTGTCTCGGAAAGACGATGGATTATCCAGCTAAATACGTTTTGGGGTTACCAAATTACGATCATTCAACGGAGAAAACAAACTACTGTAAAAAACAAATATTTTTCTCCGCGCCCACTTACATGCCTGATGACGTCCGTAATAACCTCCAAAGTATAGATGTGTCAACAGTCTTTTGTTGAATCACAGAAAATATTATTCCAGTCTTGAATCTCTTGTCCAAGATTATTTTCAGAGCACTTTTGTATCTCCAGGGAAAGCAGAACTAAAATTCAGCCCAAACTGGTCTCAACATAATAGAGCTAAACGTTTCAAGTGTTTTAAGCCCAACTGACAATCATTTATCAGACTATTAGTTATACGGCGCAAATAAATGATCGGCGTTCATCATTCTGGAAACACCAGTAGTTTGTTACCAATTTACACATCTTGTCACGTAGACTAGGTATGACCTTGACTCAACTTAATAATTCTTACTCTGAGAACGATAAAAAATATTTTAAAAATTGTTTACCAAAACTGTCACTCATTTTGGAACAGGGTTAGTAACCAGATACAATGTTTAATTTATTAGTTGTTAAGATCACTAAAACAAAAATATAAAAAAGTGTCAATCGGGTCAAACAGAACTAAACTCGGTTCTGGACAATGTGAAGTCCAGTAAATAATGCTACATTACAGTAGCATGTAAAGAAATAATACAAATTCAAAACTAATGAACAAACAATTTAAATTAAATATATCTAACACTTCCCTAGTAAATGAAAAGGAAAGATTTATATAATAAAGCTTTCTTTTACCATGGATCAGTTAAACATGTGGTTTCTAAAACAAAAGTAGCATAATAAGAAATGTTATGAATGATACAATGTATACATGAATAATACAGTTATAAACACGTGAAAGTGCATCTGCAATCTTTTCCCTTGATGTGCCTGACGTCAATATTATATTCCTGTAACAACAAACTCATCATTAAGACTCGGATTTTTGTTTTTAATCTTGCCGACGAAAGCAAGGAGTTTGTGATCACTAATCACAATAGTTTGAGAAGGAACTTAATTAATTTAAACTTCAAAGTGTTGTAGCAAAAATATCAAAGCCAAAAACTCCTTCTCGATTCTTGAATAATTTCTCTGGTGCATATTTTATTTCTTCAGCACCATTTTAATCTTATTGAATCAATACTGCTCCACTCCATACATCACTTGCATCAACAGATAGTTAAAATGATTGGAAGATATTTATAGCTGTAAAAACAGGTGTATTCTTAAGTATGGCCTTTAAGTTAGCAAAGGTCTCTTGACAATTTTCAGTACAAAGAAACTTTTTTTTCTTGCTCAGTACGTTTGTAAGATGTTTAACAATTATAAAAGAATTTCAACAAAATGTCCAACAGTATCCAGCCATACCGAAACATCGCACCAGTTCTTTTGGTTTTTACTGATTGGCACAGAGAATTCAGAGATAGCTTTGACATTAGCATCTATAGGTTTAACTTGACCATATCACACCATATCTCTTAGAAATGTTACAAAAGCACGCAAAACTCATTTTTGCATATATCGATTGTCACACTTGCATCAGTGAGTCTGTCAAAGAATTCTCGAATTGTCGCTAAATGTTCGTTCCAGGTGTTGTTGTAGAAGATGACTACATCGATTTAAGCTTCACAATTATCTAGATCAGATGTAATTGTGTTCATTAAACATAGAAAAGTACTTGGCGAACCCTTCATCCCAAGCGTCATCACTTTATATTGATAAAGTCCATCTGGACTTACGAATGCCGAAATTTTCTTTGTCCTTTACTTAAGTGGAATTTGCCAAAATCCTTTCAGAAGGTCAAATTTGGTGACATGCTTTGCATTTCAAATTTTATCAATGGACTCACCAATTCTTGGTAATGGAAAGAATCTGTTTAGTCACAATGTTCACATTTCTATAATCAGTGCACATGCGGAAAGTATTTATCAGGTTTCGGAGCAAATATACATAGTGAACGTCAGTCATTTATACTCGGCCCTGTGAAATCATTCTCCAACACGTAGTGGATTTCTTTTTTTAAGTATTAATGTTTGAGAGGGTTTATCCTATATGGGTGTAGTTTAATAGGGGTGGAATTTACAATTTTAACGTCATGTAAAGCTTTGTTTGTTCTTGTAGAAACATCTATAAATAAGTGACCATATTCATGTAATAACTGCTTAAGTTCATTTCTTTCTTGTTGCAAATTTGAAAGTTTCTGATCCAGAATAATGATAATTTCTGAATTCCGAAGATTTGCTACTCTAACGTGTCCGATTGCATTCTTTCGCGTACATCCTCAATGAGTGGCACAGGTACAAATATATTAATTTCATGATTAACATGGCCATCTTCTCAACATACTAGTAATCCTTTACTTCTCAACATACTAGAAATCCTTTAATTTATATACATCCATGGAGTACTAATATTATAATTTAACTCATTCATTTTCTTCTTAACTTTTGTAAGGGCCTTAATATCTAATCTGATGAAAATTCTGATGACAGACATACCTCTATCAACAGACTCAAACGTTTTGTCCATTTTAATTCTGTCGAGCCATACTTTCACTTTTGACTTTAATTTCAGATGCCAAATTCAAGAATAATCCCAGACATAAAAAATTTGACCCTTGATCAGTTTGAACAAATTTGGGACGACCAAACTGAGTATAAAAAAATCTATGAAAAAGTTTACTATTGTTTTAGTTTTAATATTTCTCAAAAGACTTGCCTCTGAGAATCTTCTTAACGCACAAATTATGGCCAACAAATATTAGTTACCTGACATTGCCGTAGATATGGGACCGACACAATCTATTATTATTCTGCTAAAAGGTTCGTCAAATGCAGGAATAGATTGCAGATGAGCATTAGGCATCTTACGTACCAACCTACCTACCTGCATGCATTCATGCATACATACGTACGTGCATGCGTGCGTACACACACACACACACACACACACACACACACACACACACACACACACACACACACACACACACATACATACATACATACATACATACATACATACATACATACATACATACATACATACATACAGAATTCACATTGCTTGGTCTTTTATATGTTCATTGATATATTTGTATCTTTTCCCCACATCAAGCAAACATTTCAGCAGATACTCAGCAGTGACTTTTTTTAAAGTTCGCATGTACATTTTACAATGAAATCTTTGACGTTTAAGGATTTAGTATGTTAATGAGCAGGCGGTGTATAATCTCTAAGTTAATTGTTTGAAGATTATATAGAAAAGTAGTTGTGATTTTTTACCTACACCTGATTGCATAGCTAGTGTTACAATATGACTTGATCAGTATGTTACAAATATATTTAGCGAAGCGAAATTTCCCGACACACACACACACACACACACACACACGCGCGCGCGCGCGCGTGCGCGCATTAAGTGCATATACTTACGTCGGTATATCCTATCTTTCTTAAAGCAGTTAAATATTTTCTGAGTATTTGCATACTGAACAAACGAAAATCTAAATGACCTCTCCATATTTATGTTACTCCAGCTAATTAGCATAATTATTTATTTGAAATTCGCGTTTTTATTCCTGAGAAAATTCTCAATGATCGACAGAATATATTTTGACAAATTGCTAAACTTTGGTAGCATTGTTTTGAATTAATTTGGAGATATATTGGATGAAATTATACATGTAATATAACAAAAGATGCATAGGTAACCAGACTGGTTAGATATACCATCTCTTGTCCAACCCCCAAATTATAGATGTGAATGTATAACAGGTAAACCTTCAAACCTAGCTGGTTAGTTCGATTCATTTACACCTGTTGGGTTATCAGATTTGTTCACACTTAGTTGCGTAATCATGTTCATTCATACCTTACTGGGTCAGGTTCACTCACACCTAGGTGGATAATCAGATTCGATCGAGCAACTGAAATATCAACCATGGGATTTTTTAAACATTTTGTAAGACTGTTTTTCTCTTTAAACCTATTCAAAATGAAAATTTTGTAAATATATTTGCGAGAGAGAGGATTTAGTTGTTGCGGACGGGGAGGAACTGGTTGGTGGTGGAAACGTGTGGACGGGAGAGTGTGAATATATTTGCGACAGAGAGGATTTAGTTGTTGTTGACGGGGAGGGACTGGTAGGTGGTGGAAACGTGTGGACGGGAGAGTGTGAATATGTTTGCGACAAAGAGGATTTAATTGTTGCTGACGGGGAGGGACTGGTGGGTGGTGGTAGCGTGTGGACGGGAGAGTGTGAATACATTTGCGACAAAGAGGATTTAATTGTTGCTGACGGGGAGGGACTGGTGGGTGGTGGTAGTGTGTTGACGGGAGAGTATTAAAGAACACCAATAAGAGTTTGATCCTTTTCCATAGGACCCACTACGGTTACCGACCATTATCCACAATATTAAACTTTCCGAGCAAGAAACAATAGTTAAGTCTCAAGTTCCCAAATCTATCACAGTATAATTTTAATTATAATAAATATTGAATCATAGAACTTTCAAAGTATTTATAACTTGGTCCCTTCCCTATGACTGCTAAATATCCATAACATATTTGCACCCTCCGCATCATATCAAACTTCTGTGTTTTGAGCTTGAGCTCGAGTTTCTTAATGATTTGGTACAACGACAGGATTCAAACCTGCATCCTTCTGATCGAAAGTCGGATATGCTAACCACTAAACCAAAGCCACAGAGAGAGAGAGAGAGAGAGAGAGAGAGAGAGAGAGAGAGAGAGAGAGAGAGAGAGAGAGAGCATTGTAAACATTTGATTATGTGCCTCCATTACTTTGTTGGTTATCGAAATTGTTGTCATATCTGCATTAAGAATTCTGCAAACAAAATAAATCTGCGTATTTGAAAAGTACACATTATTATCAGAACATCTAAGTTTGATTCATCTTACAAAAATGTTTATAAAAAATGGTTTAAGGTATAAACTTTATATTCAAACTGTAAAACATCAATTGTATTTTGTCTTTTATCATATGTCTACATAGCTAATGGCGTTACTTAACTCTTAACTCTGTTTATATATATACGTTGTAGACACCCTGTGACGTTACAAACGTCTGCATAACGCCATACAAGTCAAGGCGTGATGTCCGAAATATTCGTATGTACTCTAGAGCCTCATTATTAATCTATATTGCCGTTTTATTAATCGAATTCAGCCATTTTCATCAAATGGTAAATATTATCATGCATTTATCATCATTCAAACTGAATTAAAAGAAAACAAGGGAAGGCTTATCTGTTATGCCGTTATACCACGCACGCACGCACGCACACACACACATACACACACACACACACACACACATATATATATATATATATATATATATATATATATATATATATATATATATATATATATATATATATATATGTTCCTTGTGTATATTTCAGCTGTTGAAAACGGAGGTCAAGGGTGTTGGTTGTGCTCTTATGAAGTGCCCTGATCTGAATATGATAAATGATACTATACACAATGGCCAGCTTTTTGTTTGTTTCTACACGCCCAGGTAAGCGTCTACATGAATATGTACGAAAATATGTTTACTTTTTATTCGCTTCTACATACAAAGGTAAGCGTCCAAATGAAAATTTACTAAAATATATTTGTTTTTCCTTTACTTCAACACACCAAGGTAAGCATCCATATGAATACGCACTAAAATGTGTTTGCTTACGCACGCAAGGGTACACGTCCACAGGAATATGTATTAAAATATATTTATTTTTTCGGATTAAAACAAATTATTTTCTCTTTGGAGTTTACTTAAAATTTTCTAAATGGTTTAAATCATTCAATGTCTTTTTTAAAAAAAAAAAAAACATGCTTTACAAAAATTCAGAATACTTTAATTATATCATTGTTTGTAGTGTTTGTTAAATGTACTCTGGCAATTTCATCAATGAGCGCAAACCATATTTAAACAATACAGTATCTCAATAGAATGAATACAATTTGAGATTTTTCATATCAAGAATGCAGGGTTTGAACCTCCGAAGAACACTATATAAAACTACTCTTGTTCGTCGTAACAAATTTGTAATCATGGAAGTAGTGAAAGGCATGGTACGCCAGAATTGTTCAAAATGGAGGAGAGATCAGACGGTAAGCTGCAGAAGGCGAGCTAAATAGATCGTATGGCGATCTGTAGAAACTGTATGGTGAGCTAAAAACTGTAGGGTGAGGTGGAGAGATCGTAGAGTGAGCTAATATATCGTATGACGAACAGGAGGGATATTATGTCAAGCTGGAGAGATTGTTGGGCGAACTGGATAGGTTGTATGGTCAGCTAATATATCGTAGGGCGAGCTGGAGAGATCGTAGGGCGAACTGGATGGCTTGTAGGGTGAGCTAAGAGATCGTATGACAAGCTGGAAAGATCGCAGTGTGAGCCAGAGAGGTATAACTGTATAGAATAAGCAGGAATGGGAAATAATATAGCCACATAATACTTCAGGATTTCAACGAAGACAATTTCTGATATTTTAAAAATCTTAACTTATAGTTTCCTGATATTATTCCCCCATACAATTAATTTGGATTTCTTTTACACCTTTAGCTCGCACAACAATCTATCCAGCTCATTCATTTTGAACGAGTTGGCGTGCAATAGGAAGGACTTGTTTTCTCTCTGCTTTGTATGAAGCAGTTAACAAATAAATTGCACTGAAATATTAGTCCACTCCCCTATTTTTTCCTCGTTACTCCATCTGTTATATCGGTTCTTTTTGTGTTCTTTAAGCAGCATCTAATCTTTACAGGGTAAACATACAGTGCCAGGCTCCGTATCTTGAGGGCATGCCTTGCTCGGCTTGCCCATCGGGAACGAAATGCATCAATAAACTGTGTACAGGTAGGTTATCGTACAAACACAAGATGTATCAACCTTTTTTAGTGTCAGCCATTGTTGAATTAAGTCTAGGTTAAGATATTGCTTCATGCCAAATATGCGTTTACTGCAGGACAAGAGATGACATCATCAATGTTATATTATGTCTTCTGTGTGACATTTCCATTCGTGTCTTGCATTTATTGATTTAACAGCGGGATATCCGCTAACATGCTTATATATATATATATATATATATATATATATATATATATATATATATATATATATATATATATATATATATATATATATAGTCAGTACGATGTGAAATTGAATTTTTGTTGTATTAAAGTTTGACTGTAAAGCATTCAAATGACCTTGATGAAGGAGAATACTGATTGTTATGACCTTTAACTGTCTTTTATGTTATGATTTATATTCACCTGTTTCAATAGCTGTACATGTAACAATAATCAACAACACTGAGAAAAATATTCTTGTAGCAATTATGACAGTTTCTTCAGTTTTTATCGCATTAATTAAAATTTGAATGAAAAAGAAAATCCCGATAACGTTCTAGGCAGGAGTACTTTATTTTAATATGATTGTGTGCTTTGTTAGAATTTCAGCAGGGTATGATGAATGTTTGTCTGAACACACAATGGCTCGATAGCAACGTGTGTGTGTGTGTGTGTGTATATATATATATATATATATATATATATATATATATATATATATATATATATATATATATATATATATATATATATATATATATAATCATTGCATATTCTTTTCTTATTTAAGTATGTTTTTATGTTTTTATGTCTGGTTTTGTAAAACAAATTTCAGAGAGCAAGGATAAAAATGAATCCATGCATGAATCGCTAGAAGTTCCCCAAATCCGTATCAGCGCTGACAGTGACAGAAGATTTGAAACAAATGGTCATAAAACCAATGTCACTTTAGCAGACGGAGTCAAAGAAACCGATAGGAATGGACAAGATGCCGTCCCAAATTACGCAAACGTAGTTATACCGTTCCCGGGTCAAGAGGAACGTGCAGATGTACGTCTGTTGGCGCGTATAGAACGAAGACATAACAGAGAGCATTCTCAACAACCCCGTAATTCCCACCATGGGAAGGAAAGCGAACAAAAAGCACTATCTGAACTCGCGGGTAACAAGGGAAACTCTCCCATTAGAAGTAAGTGAAAATATTAAGCATACCATTTCGTTCCATTTGGTGTTTCTCAACTCTGATTTGATTGTTGCACTAAAGTTAAAGTTCGATGTTTTTTTACTCCCTGGTTAATGTTAATGATCTGTTTTTTTTATCACTTTCATCCATTTTCTGTTTCCAGTTATAATTTTAATTCAGTTAATAAAATTTCCTTTCATAAGACTATACCAAGTTTACGAAGCAATGAGTGGGGGGGAAGATTTATAGAAAATCTCTTTGAACAAATTCTTAAAATGCATGTATATCTAATAGTGGCGTTTATCCGATTGTTTTGTTTGAAGAAATGTTATTGTCGGAATAACGAAACTTTACTATATGTTAACGCACCACGTTAAAATGCTTAGGTGTGAAATGTTTCAATCTTAAACCTTTGTCTGAAAATACTTTTTAAATAAAATTGCGTAATTTACAGGGAAAAGACAGACAGACGAGATTATAAGAAGACGGAATGAGGAACTCCGACGCCGGCAAATCCAGGCCTTACTTGATCGTCAAGGCAAGTACAGAAACCACTGTTCAGACACCTAATAATTTCTGTTTTTTATTTTGGTAGCATCGAGTGAGTCTTGTATTCTAGTATTGTTTTTTGCACAATAGATAATGCATTGTCAAAGGATGTCTGATTGATTTGCTTGTTTTTTTCCGCTTTACAACTAGTTTTGACACCTTATTTTCTTTACTCCTACAACGTTTTTGTATACCATCACTGCAAACCCAATTAAATAATTTAGAAGAATTTATAAGAACATTTTTCGTTAGAAAGTATTATTTTACCTGTCATGGATGCATGTACTGAATGGACTTATTGTGTGCATTTTATATTGTTATTTATGAACAAACTAGATCATTCCCATGGTAACCTTAAATGTAATTAGAAAGACTAATAAGCTATTATCACATCAATGGTCCGCTAATTATCTAATGGTCCCAGATGAGTTGTATCTGTCACAGAATTCTGCGGTGGAATTACTGATCAAACGTTTTAATACATCCAAGGCAAAAATCTGACGAGTTCCGAATGGTATTGTAAGTTTAAACCTGTACTCCATAACATTGAAGGGCGATGACTTAAATATTTTTAACACGATTTATACCCGACGGACCCATATTCTGCAAACTGTCTCAGCAAGAAATTCATGCTTGAGAAAGTTCGACAGTACTTCCATTTAAATTCGAATTAGAACCAAAGATCTTCCTGGATCTTCCTAAAATTGACTAATTTACTGACATACAAAGTTTCAATGATTTAGTTATACCTTTTTCTAACTGGCAAACCTATTTGAGCGTTTTGAACTCGAATTTCTGGCTAAGAAGGTTAATATAATAAAAAAAAAACAAATAAATTTAAAAATTACATCAAAACTGAGAAGAGTCTTGTCTTCGTTAAATAATCCAACCAAACCCATATGTGTCACCAATAACTTGAAAACATTTTATATATTACTACATTATAAAGATAATACAAAAAGATATCAAGAGAAATATCTTATTTGGAGGTTTCAGAATAAAGCTAAATCAAAATATTTATAGAATATGATATAAATTGTTTTTAAAAACTAAATTGCGTCAAAAAAGAAAATATTACAACCGCTTTCAAAGCGTTCTTTTAAAGGCCAAAAGTTTGTCACCAAAATCTTAATCAATGTTATATATTTCTACATAATAAAGGAATGCAAAAATATTTTTGCAACACACCGTAATTTCGTATTGCATAAACAGTAAATGTCTTCAAAATATTCTCACAAAAAACTCCATAGAACAATGTGCATTAATTATAGAGATTGTATATGCCTTCATGAACTGCAACTGAGGATGTTCTGGTCAATGATAAAGAAAGAAAGAAATTGTTCCATGTAATCAACTGATGCATGAAAATCAACTTAAACAAGGATATAACAAGTAAGAATGTTTTACAATCCCTGTAGGTTGTAAATTTACCAGGGACATGTACAGCAAGGTACTAATAATCTAATTGATTTTCTTAAATCGATATATTTTCTTTTATGTTTGTGAGTTGTAGCTAAACAAGTTATGATCAAGTACACGCTAAGACTCAAAATTTTGTTACACAACAACTTGGACTAAACATATCCAGAATTACGCATTGGTTAAACGGCATTTTATGTAAATATTTAAATTTGAATGAAATGGTCGGCATGATTAGTGTTTGAGATCGTTCTAGGATGGACTGAATCACACCTGTGAACTTTGTCATTCTTCCCCAGTGCCAAGACAATGCATTCAATAAATATTTTTTGTCTGTTGTTCAAAGGCTGTATATTGGATTTTATGCTCTCTGTTTGTCTTATACTTAGTTTTCATATAGGACTTGTTTTCCCATAAATTAATTTTCTATGTACTCCTAGGTCATTAGTTGTTATTACATTTATGTACATTATATTCATATTTCTGACTTTATTAATCATATGTTCATCCAAAGTTTGTAAAATTACATGATGAACATAGTGTAATTTCACTTTAAAACATTCATACAAGGTGTGTAAAATTATTTTCTTTTAGTATCTACATGCACAAGTTTTTTGAATACTACAAAAAAAACAGCAATAGTACCTAATACATAAAATTAAAGTTCTTTCACGTCTTAATTGTTGCACTTAAGTAGCAGCAAAGGGGGCGAACAGACCGAAACTATTTCAGACAAAAATCAGAAGAAAAAAAACTATTTCAAACAAACGAAACTATTTTAAACCGAAACTATTTTAGACAAAAACCTAGAGTGCGATGAATGGTTTCGATTTCTCACGAAGTTTCCACAGAGACAGAGTAAATAAAACCGGCGCCGATGGCGCTGCAGAGACGAATTGTTTCAACCGAATATTTGATAAAATCCGATACGATATCTTAATCTATGGTCATGCAAATTTATGGTTACAAATCCTTGTGTGATTGACTGAGCGTGACTAAAGAAATTTATAAAGAGATTATAATCCATATCACCGCCGAACCAAGTTTACCAAATATTTCGTAGCGTATGTGTGTCAACTCCATTAAATACAGCAAGAATATTACAATTATCCCTGATCACTTTTGGTATTTGTGTATATCTCTGAGTGACATGAATCACATCAGTATTTTTATGCTTACCTCTGGAAAATATCCTAGCGGGATTCTTTTGATTGTCTAGCAGCACATCATCTTATTCGACTAAATTGTTAATACTTCCATCAATAACATCAATGTTCGATGCTTCCTTGATATCGGTTATAAATTCAATAATATCCTCATCGATTTCCGATTTTACTTTCTCGTTAAAATCCTTTAACACCTCGTGACATCGCTGATCGTCTACGCTTGGGGCTACTAAATACAACTTGTCCCATTTCATCCATCTCGTTATTAAATTAAGTGACAACTGTGTCTTGCCACTTCCAGATGGTCCAATTATAATCATGCGAATATAATTTGGTAGAGCTGCATGATGTTTAATTGGTTCTCGTGTTTATGTCGCTGATAAATCAATTAATTCATATTAATATAAATAAATTATGGATCTGTAATGTGTGAATGTAAGACACGTACTAGCACAAATGACTTGACAACAATTACAACAAGCAATAACAGATCAGCACATGCTTGCTGGTAAGTGTGTACAATGTGGTACAAAAAGATTTAGATTTGTTTCTATGGAACAAATCATGTAGAAATGAATTATGCGGATATCATTTACAAAGCGTACGGCGTGGAAGTTTGGGCCCTTTACCTTGCATACGATGTGGGGTAGGTGTGCGGGGTAAGTCGCAGTTGTGTCTCAAGGATTCCATTAAGGATTCCGTCAATGACATTGACATTGTCAAGGACAATATCATAAGAACACCTCAAGAGAACATTAATAGATTCTCAAGTAATAATTAAACCAAATAATGAATTAGACAAATAATATATAGTATATAAATGAACCAAGAATTTCAACCACATCCTGTGATCACCAATTATGAAGCATCTCGTGACGGTATTATCAGAAACCGCAGGCTGAAGAAACCAGTCGGTGTTGTTAATAGCGTTGGATATCTTATATTTGGTGCTGGAAAGAAAAGATATCTTTGTCATCGATTTGTCTACGAGGTATTTAACGGAGAAAACCCGGATGGTTTTGTGATTGATCACATAAACGGTATAAGAACTGATAATTCCTTATCAAATTTACGAGCTATCACACAGAGTGAGAATACTGCATTTGGGAAAACTGGTACTTGTAAAATCAATTGGAAAAAGACCTATACAATCTATAAATACATCAACTAACGAAGAAAGAGTATTTCAATACATGACTGAAGCCGGTAGGTATTTAGATATTTGCGAGTGCTTAGTACGATATGTTGCAGAGAATATTACTAACTCCGCACTTTACAAACGAACCTGAAACAGAATTCAATTCAAGTACATCTAAAATTTCATTTGGTATTATTATATATAACGCCAAGGGGAATAACTCGTGTAGGCTTGTATATAAAGTTTCTGAAACAGAGATAACTCCTTTGTTGTTGTTACGGATCTCAATGGGAATAATCGAGTATTATCTCTCTGATTTATTCTGTGAGAAAACGAATGAAATAAAGAAGTGTTTACAACAACAGTATTCTTTTTTGATATTTGTTCAGGTATTTGGACTTGTTGGGATGTTGTCAATAATCACAACTAAGTACACGAAAGAATAAAATCACACACCAATGCTATTGATTTTCGTGTATTACTTAGCGTATATAGTACACAACGTTATATATGTTTGGGGCTTTAAGCCATTCAAAATTCAGCTTGATGAAATCACCCTACGTCACACACCGTCACACGGTGTGAATGTTTTTGCATTCAACCCGGGGTGATTTTGTTGGGGGTAGGGTGGTTTCAGTTGAATGTAGGTGCAGCCCCTTATGTGTTGCAATGTCCTATTTGTATTGTATTGTCCCATTTTTATATATGTATACTTATCATATATCATATATCGTTTGTAAATATATAATATATCATTTGTAAATATCATATATCATTTGAATATATCTGTATGTGAATGTGACGTCATACACCAAGCATACCTTCTGAGGTTCTAAATCGTTATTTGACGGGTTAGATCCTCACACGGAGACTATGCTTCGTGAATGCCCCTGGGTCTGCTCAGATGTGAGAAACACCTGAGAGGCCCACATGGGGTTGTGCTGTTTTATGAAAACGGGTCAAAATTGAATCCTAATATTTTGGTATTTGATATATATATATATATATATATATATATATATATATATATATATATATATATATATATATATATATATATATATAATATTAAATATATACATATATTAGATATATAAATAATCAGATAGTGAATTTCGAAAAAATAAATGACATTATAAATGAGATTTCGAATTGGAAAAATAAAAAAATACAATTGTCAGATCAATTAGATTGTAATCAGATTCTCTCTGATTTTCAAGATCTTGATGATAGTGCTCAGAATAATAGATATGTCCTTCCAAGGCAGTATATGTTGATTAGAAGAATTCAGCATGCGGTGAACGACTCACTTGCATTTTGTAACGACATAAACAAATTCATCCCGCTATTCACAGCAGTCGAAAGGGTCAGGACTGAACTGGGCCAGCAATATCAAGTCAAACGCCCAATAAACTCAAAATCAAAACGATTAAAAATATCATCAGGCAAAATAATACACTTGAAAACACTACGAATGAACACTTTCCCCTCTCGGCTGCCCCAACATTGTGAAAAATCTCTCTACGGATCCGAGATATGTCAACAACATCCGAGTGAAAAACAATGAGGGAAGTTCGAAAATTGTATTATTATATGAGCTTTCGAACTCCCCTTATCGATGATAGAGCTGTTAGATCATCATTCTGAGTTTAAAAATCGAAGATTTTCAATATCGGGAGAACCAGCCATTAACGCTCCTACATGGAATTTCAACCTCGAAGTGAACACAAACTAACATGTACTTACATGTACACTGCATACGCTGTTTTACAGGTAAGTGATTACTCACTACGTGTTGACAATTTTAATGGGTTGAAATTCTATAGGTCCCATTGATAAAACAAATTCTAAGGACGGGTATGAATGTTATTTTGTTTGCACGGAGACTTTGTCTCTGTGAACACGGAAGTAATGAAAAACACTGTCGTGAAATTTAAAAGAATATTGGGGGTTGGTGAGCATCCATGGATTTTTCACTTACAATTTAGATCATGTATTAGTTTGTAATGGTAGGTGAAACCTTAACAACTAAATTAGCTCGCGAGCGATTAGCCGCAATAAAGAAATTTATTCCGGTTCGTGGCTGTCAGAAATAAGTTACAAGGAAGACAAGAATTTCAAACCGACTTTGCAACGGGCACTGAACAATTAGTTAAACCAGTAACCATTGCTACTAAAGAAGCCGCATTGACCACTGAAAAAGCTATATTGGGAGAGATTGTTGACCAAGAGGATAGCAAAAAAAAGGTATTCTCCCATTGTTAAAACAGATAGCTGGAGATTAACAACAACCACATGATGAAAAAGAACAACAGGGTGATATTATTAGAACAAAGAGTGTTTCTATCGTGGATAACTTGACCGATGAGGCTAAAACACTAATAAAACAATTTCAATTATTAAAACCAAAGGATTATCACGCTTTTGGTGATTTTGCTGTTAAACGCTATCATTCAAGAAATGAGTTTTTAAAAGACTATTTTAAAAGAAATAAAATATCAAGCGATGAATGGGTTGATGGGTTGTATAAAATGAACAAAGGGATTAGTCGTTTAAAACACGAAGACAAAAAAAAACAGGAGTATTATATGCTATCTGATCGAGAAGAAGATGATGATGATGATACACAAGGTGCAACTGGTACAACTGAAAAATTCGCAAGTGGATATCCAAGCGGAACTCGAAACTTTGTTTTAGGTATTGGTCTAGTTCGTTGTCCTAGTAATATTCTCGGGGCTATATCACGATTAGAAATTCTCGTAGGAGAGAAACGAGCTGGAAATAACTCACCGGAAATAATTAATGAGGCCGCTGATATCTGCAGACGACTATTTGAAGGTGGTATCATGGATATTGGTGTATACCGAGCGTTTATTGATGAGCTAGCGGACGGTTATCAAAGTGATTAATTACTGAAATTGCTAGCAGTTTTTTCATTAGATAAATAGCATTTAAATAAGATGATCATACACTACAACCACAATAAACCAACCGTGACTTACGTAGTAAATTCACGATTGCCTGTTTATAAGAGGTACTATGGAGATGGTCTTGGCAATGTCATTGAAGGGTTGTTTACAAGAATGGCTCCAAAAGTAGCACCAATCGCAAAACAGTTATCGATGAAAGCTATTGATGTTATTCGTGATAAGGGTATTAGCGCTGTTGGTGATGTTGCCGGTAAAGCATTTTCCACGGCTAAAGAAAAACTACTAGCGTTAGTTCGGCGACGAAAGAAACCGGCGATAAAATCAATGGGACCACTACCATATACGGAGATTATGCCTGCGAGTATTAGCAAAATAATAAATAACACGGTGGATCAGAACATTGCATCGCAGATAAATGAGGGATATGACACTCAGGGAAATATTACTGCAAATATGATAGCGGGAAGTGGCCTGACGAAGTCATCAATATCACGATTTAGATCAATAAATATATAATAAAATGTTCAAATCGTCCCCTGACCCAGCATTTGATTTAGATGCCCCAGTACCCAAGAATGATTCTGTACGCGATTATCAACTCTATTATGCAATACAACCAAATAGTCGATCAAGAATCGAACTTTCAAGTCCAAGATACCAGCAAATACTTTCTACGCGCCGAAGCATTTATTGAAGTAGAAGGAGAAATTGTAACAAATAATCATGCTCTAATGATCCACCATATCCCCCAAATGTTGGAGTTGGTTTTGTAAATAATGGTATCATGGCGCTATTTGAGAGTGCTAGATATATGATTGATGGAAGAGAGATTGAATCCATAGAACATGTTGATTATGTTGCCACAACAATAGTGGGTTAGCAAGATTTTCTGATGATTATACAAGATCAGCAGGTCCATCTATGATGTTCTCTAAAGATATTACTGATCACGCTGAAAACATTCAATATTCTAGGGTAAAGGCACCACGAGATACTGCAGTTGATCCAGCACCAGCCGGATATGTGAGACCGGCTGGTACTTTTGATGTCATATATATTAATCCTGATTACAACCTAGGGTTTGCAACACGCGTATTAATGTTGCAAAGACAGTGTAGATTATTTTCATGCGTGATTCCACTGCATCATGTTTTTGGATTTTGCAGAAATGTTAGAAAAGTTATCTATGGAGCGAAACATACAGTAGTACTCGTGCGAAAAGGTGATGATAATGATGCAATCTGGCGTGATATTGGTGTTGCTGCTGGTAAAATAAATATAACAAAACTATCACTGTGAATGCCAGTAATGACTCCATCAATCACCGCAGAGGAAAACTTACTATCATTTATGGATACAGGCGGTAAATCATTGATATCATGGCTAACAACAACAACTGATACTATGGATTCTTCTGTTAACGGCGTATTTACGTAGCACCTGGCATCAAAACAAGGAGTTGCTGCGCCAAGGCATATATTTGTTGCGTTACAGGATAAGACTCGATTGGGTCTTCGGGAACGGAGTCATGTGATATTTAATCAACTCGGTGTTTCTGAAGTCTCGCTGAGGATAAACGGACAACAAGAACCATCCGAACATAATTTACTTAATTACGATCAAAACCAAATACCACGCGCGTATCATCGTTTCCTGACATTTATGGGACGTGATAATAATGTAGATACCGGTCTGCAAATATCACAGTTAGATTTTAGAAAACTTTATCCCATCTACTACTTTTCGTTGGAACATCTTGACTTAACCAGACAATCCATCGTTGATATACATTTTCGAGCTCGTGTAACTCTTCCTGTTGCTCCAAATCCACCTGTCCCTAATTACAGAGCAATTGCTGTCATTCTCAGTGACAAATCAATGCTACTAGAAGGTGTTGGTGGACGGATGAGAGTAGTTGATGCGCCAGTAGAAAACATGTAGTGGTCCAAAAATATGTAACAATTAGATCAATCTCGTATTAAATAAAATGTCATATAGTCCTATTAATGTTACGTTAACTAGTCAGATTAAGAAATTGCAATCGGATTCAGCTAAAAAAAACGTGGAACTACGATCTCGTTAAAACACAAACAGATGTCTGGCGGTCAGAATAAACTCACTGACAACTCGTCAGATTAACATTTCAATGATGCTATCAAAGATAAAAAAAAGCCATTTAAGTAACTCTGCGGCTGCGATCAAAGACATGATCAAATCAGGTGGTATATTTCCGGTGTTAGCTGCGTTACCAGCGTTGATTGCAGCAGCGGCCCCAGCGGTGGCGAAAGCTGCTGCGTTAGGAGCCGATGGTACAGCGGCAGGGATGGCACTAAATAAAGCATCTGGAAAGGGATACAAAAAAGGAAACGATCTGGAAAGGGTCTAAGACTACCAGGAACTCCGCATTCATGGTACAGCGGAAACGGCCTGAGAATACCAGGAACAATTTAATAACAATATCGCGAGAATCTATAGTTCCCATGTCAAATTTTGATTTACTCGATGCTGCTAAAAATCTAACGATAAAAAACTTTAGAGGTGTTTTTATGCGAGATCAATTACCACAACAACCAAACAACACCGAAACAGGTATCATTAATCTCGATAACAGCACCGGACCTGGAACTCACTGGGTTGCATACGCGATTGATCCGCGTGTGATTGTTTATTTCGATTCATATGGGTTAGCGCCGCCTAAAGAGTTTATGCGTTATATACAACAATTAAACACCCCTCGTTGGTATTCCACGCTACCAACACAGAAAATGAATCACCCACCAATATGCGGCTTAGAAGTATTAAATGTCCTCTACGTTATTTCATCATCGGAAAAACCACCACATAAAACCGTACACGAATATACGAGTAATCGTTTTTTAGAGAGAAATTATATAAAATAACATGATTGATATTTGGGGAAGATCTCTATCCGGGTTGAAAAACCCACAGCGGAAATATCTGCAGCCGGTGTTGTAAAAAAAAATAATCGAAGATGAAATAGCTGAGATGCTAAACCTCGCAAGTGTTGATCCAAATTAAATAGTCGTATTTCATGACAAACAGGGTAAATTGAAAAAGAGTAATGTTTCCCTTGATGCTATTTTAATTAAACAACACGGTGTAGCAGAAAATACTATCGCGGGTTTTTCCAAAGAAGGTAAACTCAAACCAGGTGTACTTGTTTCGACGTTCACAGACAAATTAACATCACTCAGTGATAATTATATATCATCTGCAGAATCATTAAAAACACTTATTGACAATCTAAACTCTCAAGTAAATCATTTTGCGGGTTTACAAAAATATGTTACTGAGGTTCAACTCCCAGTCGCTGATTTATTTGGGGTTTCACCTATGACCACACCTAACCTCACAGAGATAAAAATCGCTATGTTAGAATTAGCAGCATTACAATCTAAGTATGAAGATCATGTCGAGAAATTTTCAATTTTTCGTAAAAATTCTTATTGAGAAATTCTTTGTCACCTCATTAGATAAACACAATATAAAACTCCCGGATATTAAAAAATCCATCAATGATATCAAAGACACTCATGATGTCATCAGGGATGATTTTCGTGCGATGATAACCCGATTCGATAAAATCAAAATTGCTCATGAGAAAAATATAAATTCGGTATATACGATTCAACACGGATCATTTGCGTGGACCCCTACAAACAACAAACTAGATATCACCGCGATCGTCAAGGTATTTATCGATTAACACTAGTGTCACCGACTCAATTTAATATTTCATCAACGAGTTCATCTGGGGTTAACAATATGATATCAACAATCATCGACAAGGGAACAGCTGAACGATTCACAATAACATCCACCGATAATAATTTGGCTAAGGTTTCAGTAACATGGTATGTGGAATTCGTAGCGGATTTAAGTAAACAGCTTAATTAAAATATGTTGTAATAAATAAAATGTCATCATTGGCAACGTCACAGCAGTATCGCTATGATCAGGTCAGAGAATTTCAAACTAAACTCAAAACACTCACTGAGGAGTACCAAATAAAAATAAAAAATACCGACGAAGAATTACCGCAGTTGATGTTACCGTGTACTCGGTATCAGGTGTAATTACCGGAGCCGGTATTATACTCTCTTCAGTGACAATGGTTGCTCCGATAGCTGTTCCAATTTGTATATCCGCGGCGACAACAATCGCTGGAATAATTTCAATAAAAAAAAAGAAATATCATGTAGCCAGCATAAACTACAGGATTATACAGTTAAGTTCCATGTTGTATCAACCGCGTACTCGCAATTATCCTCGATGATATCGTCGTCACTCGATGACATATTAATATCTGATAGTGAGTTTTACGCGATGGTACGTGTTTATGATTCCGCAATGTCAAAATTAGAAAAACAGCACGAATATAATAACAATGGCAACATCGCAAGAACTACTTCAGCGAATAGCGGAAAATACCACCCCGGTGAAAACCAGCATGATCTCAATAAACCTCAACCAATCTTGAATTCAGTGTGAATTTTCCTACTGCGATTCCAGTGAAGGAAATAGCCAAATATTAGATCACAACCATTTGGTGGTCAACAACCGAATAATTCTTTAGTGTTTGCGAGTAAGAATAAACCAGACGGAACTCCAGACTGGAATATTGTTTTTTTTACCATCTGGTTCCTACCAAATCGAACAGATCAATAACGAATTGCAACGCAGAATAAAATCCATCACGGGAAAAGAATCAAAAATCGCTATAACAGTTCATTAACCAACACTATCAAACGCGATTGAGATAAACTCACCCGGGTATGCCGTAGATATCTATCAGAGTTCAATAAGAAATATACTGGGATGGCCTGAAATACCACCTCAGGTACCATCTTATCAAATATCCGAACCTAAAAAATCTGATTATATCGCAGACAATAAATCGTACCACAAAATTGCTCCATCATATCTAGATGATCTGTCTGATATAAAAAATAGAAAATTAACCAATAGATTTACATTTCTCGATAGCAATAACATGCAATGGGATTTTGTTTTTGAGAGAAAAAAAACTGGTTCACCATTGGATTTACGTTAAATAACATCATTGGTTATTTTAGCGAGATTAATCAATTACATAAAACACAACTAGAACGACTACGACAGACTTTCTAGGAGCATCTCTGATATAGCGAGTTCGCGCAGCGAGATTATAATGCATATTACCGTATTAATCTGCTTGTATTTGACATGGAATATATCAACAAACGAATAATTCAAGTAACAATTAATGATAAGAACGGAGATAAACGAAAATTTCTAATTGCATATAATATAACTGAAACTGATTTACCCGATTTCAAATATCATGGGTATAACGCAAATGAACTAAAAAAATCAACCAATGATCTCCTCGATGAGTACTTACCACAGATACTCGCCGCATGGAAATATATGCCACAACCACAAACAACTATCCTCAAACATAATAATGATCCAGATGGTGGTGGTAGGCATATTGCTCCTCGGTGATTGCAGTAAGTTTAGTATGTGATGCTATCGAAGGAAGTTACCAAATACATCTCGAAAGATCAAATCAAGCCCAGCAAGGATATATTTTATACTGATTTGCACCAACAGCTCCACCCTTATTTTTAATAATTGAAGATCCAACTAATCCGACCTATATGCGATGTCATAATGATTCATTAACGAGAATTAATTTTAAACTCGCTGATCAGTCCAATAATCTGATTGATTTACGAGAAGAGATTTTACAAATTAGTCTATTTTTGAAATCCTAAAAGGATTTTACCGTAACATCGAAACAATTGGTCTCCGCAGCGCCATCATCGTTGGGTCTATTTACTCTGTCTCTGCGGAGACTTTGTCTCCGTAGCGTGAGAAACCGAAACCATTCATCGTTCTCTTTTTTTTTGTTGTCTAAAATAGTTTCGGTTTGAAATAGTTTCGGTTTGTCTGAAATATTTTCGGTTTTTTTCTTCTTCTGATTTTGTCTGAAATAGTTTCGGTCTGTTCGCCCGCTTTGCTGCTTAAGTTCCTTGTGTAATGTATGCCCTTGGCTAAAGAGAGCCAACTAATCACACCTGAAATTCATATAGCTTTAACTCTAAATTTCGTTTCCTAGTCTGGGTCTGATTAGTGGAAAGAAAGTCCCTAATTATGAAACTGATTTAATTCATTCCTTAAAACGACACTAACAGTTGTAATTTGTGCAATGTTCTGGGTACTACACGTCCCAGTTACATATGAATTTACTTGTCAGTATTTATTCATTCTGTATGTTTTCTAACTACTTAAATCAGTTTATATCAGTTTTGCAATAGCGATTAGAATGTGGTTAAGTCCTTCAATAATACCAGTTTGACTGTCATACGTCATTCAGCCAGTGGTTTCCAAATTATATCCGACCACCGACCACTTGTTTATCTTCAGCGCACCCTACCTTACCCCACAAAAAGAATGTTCAGCAGTAGCGCGCCCATCGGTCCGACCGCTTTGGGAATCACTGCTCTAAGTATCGGTAATTGTTTCATATTTAATCATGCATCTTATCTCGTTCAGTTGATTTTTAAATTGACTTTTGCCATGGTAGGTAAGACAAATGCTCAATACAAGGTAGAATAATTGTCAGTCTTTACGAAAATGAATTCATGACAGCAACTGACATTAGCTGTAGTGTAAAAAGGTACTTCTTCCCAACATTTCTGGTTCGACAATAACTATAATAGATCACTGTTGCTTTGCTTTTAAATCATACATCATGTTCTGGAAAATGTATGTTATTTATACAGATTCTGGACCAGTTTTATAACAATAAAAGTGAACAATTAGTAATGACCATCTAGATAAACATACATGCAAATCAGAAGCAGACCAATTTACAGCTTCTCACTACGCATGTCTGTAAGGATGGTCTAGGTTACTTGCAAACGAGGCAATGTGAGCTTGAGTGTATGTGTGACAGTGTCTGTTGATTCACAACTCAAGATTACACGACATAGGGCATGCTTAGTGCGACGCAGTAAATCACTGTATTCTGTTAAAGATTCGATGCTTGAAAATTGGAGATAGGAAATTGTTTTTAAAACTGAAAGAAATTCGCCTTTGTTCAAACACTTGTTTGTTGCTCAGAATATATTCACCAATGTGTAAGGCAAGAATGCCAATAAAAACCTTCTGTAATTTCATAGGTTTGTGAAAAGTTTGGCTTATAATAATTATTTTAACAATAGATGCATAAAGAGTGCGTCCTCGCAAGATTCAATCAAACTTGTCTTGCATTCAAAAGAAAGTTACAAAATATATGTATGTACTGGGACAAAAGAAGGCGGCATAGTGGCTACATGAATCAAGAACTGGTTCTCAAGGTGATAAAAAAGGGCAAAATCGCTCTTCCTTCAGACCAGGAAAGAGACGACGCAAGGCGAAGGGAATATGAGAGACGGCTACAACTCTACCTCAGAGAAAAAGAAATCAGAGAACAGCAAATACGGGACCAGCAACAAAGAGACGAGCGACGCCTGCGTCAAGAAAGATTACGCAACATAATCGAGCGTACAGGCGAGTTCTGAATGCGCCTCAATCATGCTAAAGGGGTGGAGATTTTGTATATGCTATGGGTTGGTGCTTGGAATGCTTCTTTTTGTGTACTTCGGCATGACGTATATTGATATGTTTGCACTACTCTGTTACTATGACATAATTGTATGATTATTTGTATATTCATACTGATGCATAATGCTATGGCTTGATTCCTGGTGTCAAGGCAATATTTATGACGATATTGGGTGTCAGATCACTAATAGGACTCATTACTACAACATTATTGCAATCACATGTATTCTCAATATACCAAGTAAAACTAGCTGCGATTGGGCCGCCATATATAAAAAAAGAGTGACATCAAACCTTTTTGCGCTACTTACATAAAGTACAAGCATATTTGAGAGCCAAGAACACGGTACCAATCTTGCTGCGAAATGGATGAACATTAGCGTTAAGACATGGACAGTTAAACAAGGAGTTTCATCTTCTCTTAAAAAGTTAAGATTACCTACGTTGTCAGACATGCAGGGTCTTATGCTGTTCCTTAACATCATGGCTGCATATGTGTTAACACTACAACTATGTAACCATAACTATGGCTATATACATTTCTTTCACTACAACAATATCACATAGATTGATGGTTCTTACTGGGGTTTTCTCGGGTTATTCCTCCACCACGTATAATGGCTATCATATGATATTTTATTATTAATCAATACTTTCGAGACATATTGAATTATCTACAAGTAATTCTTAGAATTTAGTGATTATAAAATCAATAAATGTCAGAACTACTTTCTTTAATTACAGTGTGATCAGATAGAACTGTAGGTGGCAACCTACGCTCGTATGGGAAAAAAGTTGGAAGAAAGTCTGGCTTGATTTCAGTCTGAGAAAAGGGAAAATGTAATTAAAGAGATTTTTAAACATTTAATTGGATACGGTAGAGAGGGATTAATGCTTTATGATATGTGTAGCCCCATCGTTCAACGAGACCTGCGACATGCTGTCATATGCTGATTATTTCAACCGTAAGGTGACTCGTACTTTTAGCAAACCGTCAACAAATTGCTTATTAAAATGTTATATTCCTAGGAAACTCTTTACTTCTTTTCGCGTTGTAGGGACCGGATAGTTGGTAACCAACATCGATGCTGGATTCCTTGTCCTGAAAATGTGTGACAGAACTATACGACTTTTAACACTGTTGGTACACTTTTTGAAGATTTGGAAGTCAAATTTGCTTGACCATGACGATTAAAAATTTGGTCAAGATGTTTGAGATGTCCTTCAAATGAATTGAAAAACATGACGAGGTCATCTATGTATGAGACACATATGCAAAGTAACCCATTAGGATACAATAGGTGGCAGGGACATTTGTAAGTCCATATGGCATTATATTCCATTGGTAAAGACCAAGTGATATTATGAAACTGCTTTTGAATTTGGTCTCAGAGTCCTCTGTTACTTGTAAATACATATGTAGAGTTTAAATATAGGGTACTCAAAAGACAAGGTTACATTTATCGAACTGCATAATTAATTACGTCTTCTAGTTGTGGTAGTGGAAATGGCACAGGTCGTGTCAGTTGATGTATAGTCATATAGTAAATAACGAAACGATATTCAGCACTTTTCTTTTCAGTAACATAACATGGAATGCATAGCTAGATGAATTGGTTGAATCAGCTAATGTTTAAGTAGATTGTCTACTTGTCTATCAGATTCATTGTTCGTGTGTGGTGATGCACCATAAGGCTCACAACGAACCGCATGGAATCGATAGGTTCTTTATATGAGTCAGTACGGCACTACGACTTAATTCGTCCAAGTTAATAGCAAAATCATCTCCATGTTGATTAAGAAATGAGAAAAGCTCGTACTTTTGGTGTGTGGTTAGGTCTACAGATTTTAAATAACATTCATTTGGTTCCAGCTGCTGATTTGGTTGTGTGTTCATTATCAACAGAGTCCTGGTTAATGGTAAATATTTCTTTTGGTCTAGTGCATCCACATACGCTAAATCGGTATTGTTAAGATTATGCATTACTGATGGAGCTGATTATCTGAATGAAGTTTCTTTTGAAAACTGTTACGATCGTACGGGCCAGAAAAAGTTTGGATTTTCGGATGCTATGAACTGTTCAAGTCAAACAGTTGTTCCCATCGGAGTTTAACTTATATGAACGGCAATAGATGAAATGTTTTATAGCGGGACAGAAGAAATGCAGGCGACACACGCCAACCCACGTTTCTGTATTAAATGTGTCTACATTATTGGCTAATAATGAAAGTGTTTGCATGTCGAGATCTAAATTGACTTGATTCCGAGTATTAAAGAATGATGTAAAGCTTGCACTACATTAAAAGAATGGGACAAACAAATGTCTCTATTAGGAAGACAAGTTCAACAATAGCTGAAATTCTTTGATCATCCCCTATTCTTAGAATCCGATAATTTTTTTTATAGCTGGAATTCATGAGAAGTTAAGCCTGTAGGTCAATAATTCTAGCACTTAAGCCGAAACGCGAGAGCCAATGTCTAATTGTGCTTGTCTTGTTTTGTCTAAAGTAATAATATGAATGATGTTTTGTAAATGGGTACTAACAATGTAACTTTTATCAGTTAAGTATGCCATTAGCAGGGCTGGATACGCACAATAGGCGTGAATCCCCATTGTCGCTTTGCCATCAGGTACACGCATGAAACGTGACCCGTTTCGGACAGAAACGACACTGCATTTTGTGCGCGGCAGGCCACGTGTGATGCGCAAACACTACCACATTAAAATCACATTGTTTATGGACTGTTTTTGTTACTAAGGTTAGTAGGTAATATTACCAGCAGTTGATGGATATTCGTAATTATTCCGCGGATAGATATTTGTAATCGATGGAACCGGTGAAGGAATGTTTGGAAAATTAGTTGGATGAACATACAAACTGCGCTGTTGGAAGTGAGTTTGTGGGTCTAAATAATCTGATTAAAATCATATCTCTGCTGTTCTACGTGAAGATCTGACGACGACCGCTTAAGTATCTTGTTCGGGTGATCTTTGATTAGCCAATATAAATGCAGCTTTCAGTAATCTGAAAGTGAATCAAATCGTTCGATACACCTTCATGTTTTTCATCCACAATGCTTAGTCTCCAAAGGCGAAGATATAAGACTTCAGCTGACTGGTTGATAAAATTAGCGATTATGGTAATAACATAGGTTACCAGAACATGACCCCTTAGCGGTCGCTGTCAGATCTTCATGTTTAACACTGGAACCTGATTCAAATCAGATTGGGAGCTAAACATTTCTGTTTGGTTAAACTGAGATGTGCTGAAAAATATGAACATGGATTGCTTTCTAAATTTTGTTTTAAACTGGCTGTTTTAATTTCATCTTTAATTTATATGATCTCTTCTAGAACTGTGTATTTAGATTAGGGTTGTTAGTGGCGACAGCTGATTTGTCGGCTGAAATAGCAGCTAATTGCAAATCCTACAATAGTCACTGAATTCATTTTTAATTACTAATATTTTAGCTGGTTTTAATCAATTTAAATTTACAGCTAACATCACCTGTTCTGGGATGATTGTGTTTAGTTACGATTTGTAAGAGGTTACTTAAGAGTTCATAACTGTATCAGATGACTCTTATGTTTTTAACATTGACAGATGTAACATGGCACCATCATGCTGAAATCTTGATTTAAAGGTTCCTATAAGATAATACCAGTCGTTCATAAACGTATCAGATAGTGTATCATCTCATATTTTAGCATGCCCTTGACGACGAAAAGGTAAAGCATTTAAAACCCTTGTTTCAGATATTTAAAAAAAAAACTTGACCCATCTTAAAAGAAAAATGTACTGACAATGTAACAGGGTTCTGAGACTGATTACGATTAAATACATTTAATTTGATAGTAGAATACATACAAGAATGCAAGGAACTGACGTCTCTTAAGGAATGTGCACTCCTAGAAAAATTGACTTTAGGAATAAAAGTCGCAATAACAAAACTCTACGACTGAACCCCATATATTATTGGCACCACATTGACACTATGAATCTATGAATTGCAGTTGTTAGAATCGTCTGGGAACTTGGTATAGGTGTTGGTGGCAGAATTGTCAATGGCAGGGTATATATACATACATACATACATACATACATACATACATACATACATACATACATACATACATACATACATACATACGTGTGTGTGTGTGTGTGAGAGAGAGAGAGAGAGAGAGAGAGAGAGAGAGAGAGAGAGAGAGAGAGAGTCTTGTCTAGACGAACGGAAGTCTGCTGTCGCAAAAGCTTTGGTGCGATCGTAATTATGCGGAGTGACACCTTGTTTCATTATATTCTCTACCACTTAATGTTTTGACTCTGGATTGTATTATTTGCCATGGAGTGGTATGGTCTAGTTTCTCAACCAGTGATAGGCACTCTCATGTCCAAAGCGTTAGAAAGATATCATTCCTGCTTCCTTGTGTGGAGTTGTCTCCCCTGCAGTAAGAGTGTTACATTGCTAGTGTGCTGACAAGTGCTGGGGTCGAAGTTCAAAAGCAAGCCATAATTCTGAATTCAATTAGCGTAGTAATTCTTTCAGTAATAACCAACAACACTCAGGATATTGTTTGTACAAGATACATTTAAGATATAAAATTACACATACAATTATTACAATATTACAATTATGTTCAAACAGTGCTTTAAAGTTCATAATAAACAATCCAGAATAATAAATACAGCATGTTACAAGAGAAAACTGAATTACTATCCACAATATCTTTGACATACATTGAGGAACTAATAAAAAGTCTTTATACTATTTATACTATATTAAGATATAATTTTCCTACGTGCAAAAAGGAAGTCAGAATTATGACGCATGGTGGCAAAGTAACTCATGGTGGTGGTGGTGTGTCACTCCATTTAATGAGACGTCATATTTTGTTTAATTAGATCTAATTTTCTTACAACAGCAGGAAGTAGCCCTCAAAATGTGCAAGTTTAGCACCATCAATCTACGCATATACTCGGTACGCGTATTGTTTTCTTTTGCGTGAGTGGGGTTCTTTAACTGTACTTTTTTATTTTGGCTCTTTAGGTTGCAGGTCAGTAATACTATTAATTTGTGGCTGTCAAAATAATTTTGAACATAAAAGTGCATTGCACTGCTGTAAAAGAAGAAATATCCAGTTTTGAGCAGTTCAGATGCACGTCTGCTGACACTCGTCTAGCCTGCAACGGAAACTGAACGATATTCTTAGTAATTACAAAGTTTCAGGAGATGTCAAGGTCAGTGATGTAGGCGTTGCATATATCAAGTGTTGGTGAAATCCACTCACATTCGTGAAAAGACATATGTTGTGTTAGCCAGATTCAAGACCACACGAATATGTTTGCTGAAACTGCTTGTTTGTTTTAAATTGTAAAAAGAGGTATATTGCCTATCTTTGATATGATTCAGATCTCCAGCCAATCCAGTAATAAAAGTACATCTGTCCCGATATGATGCAGTCATATTGGAAATTAAGATACCATGATGAGTAAAATAAACTGGAAGAAAAAATGTCGTTATCGACGTACGATTAGCAAGAATAATTTGCGAGCTGAAAGTTTGCACCAACCTATTGTTTTTTGTGTGTTTTTTTTAAATATTATAAGTCACTGACAGTATTATAACTGGTTTTCCCAAAATAATAAGGAATCTAAACTTAACATTATATCACACTGCATCGCGCGCGCGCGCGCGTGTGTGTGTGTGTGTGTGTGTGTGTGTGTGTGAGAGAGAGAGAGAGAGAGAGAGAGAGAGAGAGAGAGAGAGAGCACTTTAAGGCCAGAACCAGATGAGAAGTTGCCATGTTACACTGGTACAAGGCCGAGCGAAGTGTCGACGGTATGATTCGATTCGCAATAGCAGGAACCTCCCACACAACAATTATATGAGCGCAAAATAACTTGTTCTAGACACCTGTACCTACTTGTATTTCTCCCTCTCCCCTACCCCGAAACAAAAACGATATTCCTGGATCACACTATGTGCGAGAACCAGTGATGCGTAGTTATATTAATTTAAAATGATTCAATAATGAATCTGAAGTTTAACCCATTTTATTTCGTGGCCAATGTTTTGGAATTAAGCGCTCTTGTAGATTGTAAGACTAGGGACGAATACAAATTTAGATTCTATTCTGACCCAGGGTTGTTAACGATGAATTTATGTTTTTTTCTGGGTATAACTCTTATCAGGGACAAGGGGGTACTTGGTAATTCAGTCTGGATATATCGAAATATTGCAGTTTGGACCAGCCGTTTCTTTTGACCGGTAAATTAAATCCAGCTAAATCATTAAGTTAGTAGCCCGGCAATATCAATTTCTCTCTGTGTGTCTGTCTGTCTCTTATGCATACTTTCATACAGTCAAAGATGCAAGTAGAGCGCTCTACACATTGACGTCAACGCATGTCAACACCAATACACATTTCTCATAATGATTGTTGACGTTATTGAAAAAAATGCCTTATTATTGACTAAGGCCATAGCAAATTACCCGCCGATCGCATTATCAGGTGCGGCAGTTGATATACTTTTTATTCCACTTTAAAAGTGTTAATGCCCCACTTGGGCTTTTCACCAATTTTTAACATGGTAATGTGTTTGTTCTGTCGTCTTTCTCAAGGGTTGTCTTCAGTCCGAATTAACATGATGATTTATGACACACACAGGAATGTTATTAATATATGTTCGTAGAAAAAAATGGCTTAAATTTGTATTTCCAATTTTGTTACTGATAATATTTTTTGAATTTCCGATCATTGTGCGTAACACGACTCTTCAACATTAACTAAAAACATCATTGATGCATTCGGTCGACGTGTTTGAAGAACATTAGCACCACTAAATCATATTATGTTTTGTTCGACCCTTAAAAAAATAGAACAAAAAAACATACCTTGAATAAAAGATATTTTCAAGATGGCCGCGTAAGATTTGCAAGGTTTTGCCCTTAACTGTACTTTAGGAAAATATGTGGTTAGCATACAAAATGTAGCGCATCAAAAGATATTGAAGTAGTAGCTGTTTTGCGGTTTCTTTTATTTGAACCGCACTGCTTTATTCAAATAGGTCGACCGATGTGTGTCAATCATTGTGTCGTAAAATAATACCATAAAGCCCGATGTGATGATGATGAATTTTAATTAGCCGTACTTATTTCAAATGGACAGCCTAATATCAATACTGTGTAAGCCACCTGTGCAATTGTATCAAATAAATGAGTCGTAGAATTTTTCTTTAACATCCTAACTATACCAATATTCTAGTACATAGTGTACATATCGTAAGTCCCTAACAAATTTGTTTAACTAATATGTCTATGCGACATATAAAAGTGTAGTCACTGTTTGGTAATAAGTTTGTTAATTTTGAGCGGTGTTCAAAATTGATCAAGTCTGGTTCGTAATAGAGATTGTTCAAAGAGGGTTTCTCGTAGCCAATTGAAAACCCTATTATTTAGGCAAATGAAATGAAAATGTGAAAATTATTCACATCTTGCACCGCAGGAATGGTTCTTCGGTGTGCAGCACGTCAGCAGCGCCAGAGTTTCTCATGGCTCCGCAATTTTCCGTCTGCTGTTTAGTTTTTTCTAGGCCCAGGAATTCTTCGGCGATAGCAACTCCATGGTTCCCCCTCCACTTCAGCCACCACCACTAGTGAAGTCACGATAGTTAATGACCTCGTGTGGTGGCGTCTATCTTGGATTGCCACATGTCAGCCTTCAATGTTTCCTTTGTCCTGGGCGTCGTAAAGAATATCCTTCCAAATGGCCGTTTAGCGAGGTAGCCTTGCAGTGGCATTCCTGTACTTTTATTCCAGGTACCTTGGTGCTCTATGGTTGCGTTATTATTTGCTTCACAATCCTAAATGGCGCCATTTATCTGCTATAATCTCCTCTCTCGCCGTAGCCAGGTGAAGTCCGTCCTGCCTGTTCCGTGTTCACTGCCATGATGAATGAATGAAAGCCCGATGTATTCCGCATGTTCATGACATTGGATGGAGTGATTGCCATAAAGTTCATTTAAAATATTATGATGCTAAATAAGAATATTTTCAGACTATGCAGAAACTAATTATTCTTGACTGGTGTTTGTTTTTTTTAAATTATACTAACTGCACAGACCATGTGACTCCTAGGTCAGCATCGTTTCGAGTCATAATTTCAATCCACATGGAATTTAAATTTGAATGATAAAGATTATTGGTTTACAAAAACAGTGCAAGAGTTGCTGGCACGAATCTTTGAATTTCCTCATTCTTCTTTACATTTCTTGTAAATCGCTCAAACAATGAAGTTTAAAAAAATAGATCCGGTGTTTCTGCAAGAAAGTTTCAGATACCCGTTTATGGTCGTAGATGTGTTTTATGATAAGCCAGATTGCCTCCTGTAACGGGAGTGGGGAGTGGCAGTTTGACGTAGATGGCAGGTATTCATCGTTTTACCTGAACAGTGACATATCTTTTTTTTATTTATCAAAAGACATATGGTCATGTACGTAGCTGTCCTAATATTAAAATCTCATTCCAGTTTTTAAAATGAAATATAAAAACTAATTGGTTGGAACTATATTGTGCAGTTCAGAAATTTCGACAACTTTCTCTTAATTGAAACTGAACCTTTTGAATATTCTGCCTGATATTCCTGCCAATATTTTGACATATTTTTTTAAAATATAATTTCTTTGTTTTAAAAAAGACAACAACGGTAGTATGTTTCCTAGAAGGATGCTATGCTAATATTTACTGTGTTCTATTTTGAGTGCATATAGTCATTCCTTTGCCGATGAATAAATGGAATCGCAATTTGCCTTTTTTATAGATGGTTTGAACGACCAGGAGCAGTATTTTACAATAGCTGCTCACAACGTTTACAGGAGGCAAGAGCGTCTAAAGGAACTGGTAATCTCTCTCTCTCTCTCTCTCTCTCTCTCTCTCTCTCTCTCTCTCTCTCTCTCTCTCTCTCTCTCTCTCTCTCACACACACACACACACACGCGCGCGCGCATCTCTTTTGCTCTTTGTTCAGTCATTTATTGGATTTAATTTCCAAAGTTAATGCAAATAATGAATCGTACAAAATTGTTGCCCAAAACGATCTTTGATAACACTAAACTGATATCATATAGAAGCATTTAAAAAGTATAAAAGCATAAAAACCAGTTGTAACAATACTTCACATCGCATAGGAGTAATCTGTTCAGTGTTGTTGTTTATTTCAACCCATAAATAGCATGGCTAGTCTTTGACGAGATCTTATATCAGATCCTGTGACTGCTATTTCTTTTTACCACTAGACCAAGCCTTTATTGGTAATCCTAATGTTTGGAAGCTTACATATGACCTTGTGCGTTAATCAAGCAAATATTTTAAAGAGTAATTCCAGTTAATGAAGACGAAAATAAAGACGCTAACGAAGATGATGACCTAAAGGAACATTACAATTCTCAGTTATTGTCATTACATTACTAATAATACATAGAAATAAAGATAACTAAAACATGATTACGGCTATGATGAAGACTATGGCTATAACATAAGAATTATCCTGATTTTAAAAATAAAACATGAGGGGGGAAATGCTATTTCTGGTTTAATTATTAAGTTTCTCATCGTTCATAATAACTCTTTTGTACCTTAATATTTTCCTGATTTTTACATAATAATAATAATAGCAGCAGAGAGGGTGAACCCTACAACGTTTTTAGACAAAATTTGATTGAAATCCTAAAACGAGCCGTCCTATAATCTCATTTTAACCAAAAAGAGGGCGAATCCTACAACGTTTTCAGACAAAAAAAATTGATTGAATCCTTAAAACGATCCGTAGGATTTCGTTGAAATCTACGAAATCTCATTTTAACTAAAAAAATGAAAACGAAGATTTTTACGATTTTTTAATCAATTTTGGTCGCAACTTGTTGTCATCCACCCTCTCTGCTGCTAGAACTTTCAGTTCTGGGTTAACAAAAAATAATAAATGATTTGATCCAGTCTTTATGATGAAAGTCCTTAGGACGAAAATCCTTTTAGGATTTCACAAACAAACTAATCGCTAACACCTCCTCTTGTAGATCAATTAGATTATTAGATTGGTCTGTGAGTTTGAAATTAATTCTTGTTAATGAATCATTATGGCATCGCATGTAGACAGGATTAATTGGGTTTTCAATAATTAAAAATCCTGGAGGAGCTGTTGGTGCAAACGAATAAAGAATATATCCTTGCTGAGCTTGATTTGATCGTTCTAAATTTATTTGATAGCTTCCTTCGATAACATCACATACTAAATTGAGCGCAATCACCGATGAAATATTCACGTTGAACGGAGCGATATGCCTACCGCCACCGTCTGGGTCATTATTGTGTTTGAGGATTTTTATTTCCGGTGATGCTGTTTTTTTCCACGTATCATGAATTATTTTGAAACCAATTTCGATGGCATCATTGAGAAGTTTTTTTAGTTCCGGTACGTTGTATTTCGGTAGTTTGAATGTGGGGATATCTTCAACGCGGATTTTATAGATCAGTGCAAATTCTTTTCTCGATAGGGGATTATCATCATCTAATATATCCTGAATAATTTTTTGGTTAAATGTTTCCATATCATTGATGATTTTGTTGCATGTTTCTACGACGCTGATAAATTCATCTCGGGTGAGAGAGCCGGATTTAAGAGATATTAACAACAGCGAAAAATCATTATTCATTGCTGTGAAATTTTCATCGATTTTAAAATCGTCAGTAACAAGAAATTTTTCCCCAAACGTGTAAAGGATCTTAACAAAATCTCTAATGATTATGTGATCTTTATAACTCTTTATTGGATTATCAGGTTTTATTATGTCTGTGACATAATCAGTTTTTTGTGGTTCTGGTAAATCAACGGTTTCTTCCCGGGGTGGTAATTCAGGCCATCCTAATACGGTTCTAATAGAACTCTGATAGATATCTACGACATATCCTTCTGAGTTTATCTCAATTGCGGATGATAGCGTCGGTTCATGAACTGTTATAGCGATTTTTGACTCTACTCCAGTAATCGATTTTATTCTACGCGCGAATTCATTATTGATTTGTTCGATTTGGTATGACCCTGTTGGTATCGAAACAACTTTCCAGTCTGGAGTCCCGTCATCTTTATTCTTATTCGCAAACACTAAAGAATTATTGGGTTGTTGACCACCAAATGATTTTGATCTGATATTAGGCCAACTGTGATACACTCGTAGTTTTGCTAGCGCTATCTCCTTCACTGGGACCGGAGAGGGGAAATTCACACTGAATTCTGGATTCGTTGATGTTATTGATATCATACTTGTTTGTACTGGGTTCGTGTTCTCCACTACTCGTTGAAGTAATTCCATCGGTGTCGTCATTGTTATTATACTCATGTTGTATTTCTAATTTTGGTATCGAGGAATCATAAATACTGACCATCACTGAGAACTCACAATCTGGTAATGTTGATATTATTGAGATCATTTTGTTTTTTGGGTTCGTGTTTTCTAATTCCATCGGTGTTGTCATTGTTATTATACTCATGTTGTCGCTCTAATTTCGATATCGCGGAATCAAAAATACTGACCATCTCTGAGAATTCACTATCTGATATAATTGTATTATCGAGTGACGACGATATCATCAGGGATAACTGCGAATATGCGGTTGATGCAATATGAAATTGAAGTAAGTAATTCTGCAGTTTACTCTGGCTGCATGATGATATCTTTTTTGCTATCCCGGTTGATATACCCCCGATTGTAGCCACCGCAGAAATGCAAATTGGAACTACGACCGGGGCAATCATTGTAACCGATGCAAGTATTATTCCGGCGCCAGTGAGAACGCTTGACACCGAGTATATAATAACATCAATTGCAGTGATTTTTCGTCGGTATTTTTTTATTTTTATTTGATACTCCTCGGCGAGGGTTTTGAGTCTATTCTGAAATTCTCTGACCTGATCATAGCGACATTGCGTTGATGAAATCATTGTTATTTTAAAAAAGCTAGCGTTTTCAATTGTGAAATCCTTTCAATTACGATTTACTTAAATCCGCTACGAATTCCACATACCACGTTGTTGAGACTCTAACCAAACTTTTATTAGCATATGTGATTGTGAACTTTTCAGTTGTATTCTTGTCGATGATCGTTGAAATCGTATTATTGACCCCGGATGAACTGGACGATGAAATACTAAATTGAGTCAATGGTGTCACTAGTGTTAATCGATAAATACCCTTAACGGTTGCAGTGATATCTAATGTGTTGTTTGTAGGTGTCCACTCAAATGATCCGTGTTGGATTGTATATACTACGTTGTTGGTTTTCTCATGAGGAATTTTTGTTTTTTCAATGATTGTTATCATCCTCGAAAAATCACCTTTGACGGCTTCGATGAAGTTTTTCGTCTCATCGATGGATTTTTTAATATCAGGGAGTTTTATTTCTATTTTATCCAACTGGGTTCCAATAAATTTATCAATGATATTTCTACGAAAAACTGAAAACTGTTTTCCGTTTTCTTCAATTCTAGATTCAAGTGTTGTTAGTACAAACAGAGAATTGTTTAACTCATCGTTGATAGTTTTTAATCGATCTGTAATCGTCGAAACGATTACACCCGGTTTGAGTTTACCCTGATCGGAAAATAACGCAACGGTGTTCTCGATTGCGTTTTGTTGTTTAACCAAAATATCATCCAGAGAAATATTACTGGTTTTCAATTTACCCTGTTTGTCTTGAAATACAACTATTTCGTTCGGGTCAACACTTGTTAAGTTCAACGTCTCAGCGATTTCATCTTTGATTGTTTTTTTTATATCCTTGAGAGAATCAGGGGGTGCAGTGCCATCGGGTTTGGGTTTCAATGATCTCCCCCAAATATCAATCATGTTATTGTAAAACTCTTTCTCTCTTTAAAATCGTTTCGATTTCCAGCGATTACTAGTGTATTCATTAACGACAACATGTGGTGGTTTTCCGCTTGGGTTACTCAAGGAGTTAGAAATAGCGTTAAGGACATTTAATACTTCGCTGCCACATATTGGTGGGTCATTCATTTGTTGTGTTGGTAGCGTAGAATACCAAGTCTTCATTGGAAGGGTTTTTATATAACGCAAAAACTCTTTTGGTGGGGCTAATCCATATGAATCAAAATAGACAATCCCACGTGGATCAATAGCGTATGTAACCCAGTGAGTTCCGGGTCCGGTGCTGTTATCTAAATTAATGATTCCGGTTTCAACGCTGTTTGGTTGATGTGGTAATTGATCTTTCATAAAGACACCTCTGAAGTTTTTAATCGCTAGTTTTTTAGCAGCATCCATTAAATCAAAATTGGACATTGGAACCATAGGTTCCTCAATTAATAAATCGTTCCTGGTAGTCTTAGACCCTTTCCGCTGTACCACGAATACGGGGTTCCTGGTAGTCTTAGACCCAATCCGTGAACGGATCGTCCCTTTTTTTTATATCCTTTCCCAGTTGCCTTTTTCAACGCCATTCCTGCTGCAGTACCAACGGCTCCTAACGCCGCTGCTTTAGCCACCGCTGGGGCAGCCGCTGCAATTAGCGCTGGTATTGCAGCTAATAACGGAAATATACCGCCTGTTTTAATCATATTTTTGATAGCAGCCGCAGAAAGAGTAATCTGAACACCTTTTTTTGCTACAAGTGCATCATTGAAATGTTTCACCTGACGAGTTGTCAGCGATAGTTTATTTGCACCACCAGTCATTTGGTTGGGTTTCAACGTGATTGTGGTTCCACATCGCTTAGCCGATTCTGATTGCAATTTTTTTAATTGACCGGGGGTTAACGCAACACTAATAACACTATATGACATTATACATAATGGATTGATTCTAAATCGTTTACATGTTTTCCACTGGTGCATCTACCACTCTCATTCTTCCACCAACACCTTCAAGTAGCATTGATTTATCACTGAGAATGACAGCAACCGCTCTATAATTAGCAATACCACCAGGACGGGTTACACGGGCTCTAAAGTGTATATCAACGACAGATTGTCTCATCAAATCGAGATGTTCCAGTGAGAAGTAATAGATCGGATAGAGGCTTTTAAAATCCAATTGTGATATTTGCAAACCAGTATCCACATTTTGATCACGTGCCATAAACGACAATAGATTATGATAGACACGTGCAATATGGTTGTGAGTGTAATCGAGTTGTATATCCTCAGATGGTTCCTGTTGGCCGTTTATTCTCAGCGAGACTTCTCTAACACCTAACTGATCAAATATCATATGGCTTCGTTCTTGATTACCAACTCGCGCAGTATTCTGTAACGCCACAAATATATGACGTGGAGCTGAAACACCTTGTTTTGATGCCAGGTGCCATGTGAATATATCATCAACATTATCCTGTTTGATATCAGTGGTCACTGATAACCAACTCAACAATGATTTTCCTCCTTGTTCCATAAATGATAATAATTTTTCTTCTGCTGTGATTGATGGAGTTAACACTGGCATCCACAATGCTAGTTTTGTTAAAATGACTTTACCATCAGCAACACCAGCATCATGCCATATTGCATCATTATCAGTACCCTTTCGTACAAGCGCTACTGTGTGTTTAGCTCCATAAATAACTTTTCGGACGTTTCTACAAAATCCGAATATATGATGCAGTGGAATTGCACATGAAAACTGTCGACGCTGTCCTTGCAACATTGATACACGTGTTGCAAACCCTAGGTTGTAGTTAATGATATTATTTATGACATCAAAAGTACCAGCTGGTCTTGTATATCCGGCTGGTGCTGGATCAACTGCGGTAGCTTGTGTTGCCTTGACTCTAGAATACTGGTTGTGTTCAGGGTGATCAGTGATATCCTTAGAAAACATCATAGATGGACCCGCTGATCTTGAATAATCATCAGAATATCTCGCTAACCCGATTATTGTTGTTGCAACATCAACTTCACGGTCAATGGATTCAATTTCTTTTCCATCAATGAGATATCTAGCGCTTTCAAATAACGCCATTATGCCGTTATTAACAAAACCAACTCGTGTAGTTGGGTTTATGTCATATGGGGTATCAGCTGCAACATTTGTTACAAGTTCTCCTTCGATTTCGATAAATGCCTCACACGGTAGGAAGTATTTACTGGTATCATGAACTTGAAGTTCAATTCGCGATCGGAGATCTGGTTGTACTGCGTGATAAGAATAAAATTGATAATAGCGTACAGAATCATCCTTGCCAACTGGGGCGTCTATATCAAACGCTGGATCAGGTGATCTTTTGAACATTTTATTCTATTTATCAGAGTCTAAATCGCGATTTTCCATTTCATCGTCGTGTTTTTTTAAAGCCACTTCCTGCTATCATGTTTGCTATCATGTTATTTTGGTCCTCTTGATTTATCAAGGGAGTCACCATCGACGCTAATTTTTCATCTACTGCGTTATTTATAATTCTACTAACACTCGCAGGCATTTCTGCTGTAGACGGTAACGGTTTTGAAAATCCTTTGGATTTCATCCGTGATTTCACTAGCGCTGTTATTTTATTCTTCGCAGTTGAAAACGCTTTTCCAGCAAGATCTCCAACAGCACCAATACCCTTATCACGAATAACATCAATTGCTTTCATTGATAATTGTTTAGCCAACGGCATCACTTTTGGAGCCATTCTCGCAAATAACCCTGCAATGGTATTACCTAAACCATCTCCGTAGTATGCTCTATAAACCGGAAACCGTGAATTAACTACGTAGACGGGGGTTGGTTTATCATGATTGTAGTGTATGATCATTATTTGAAATCAGAAACAATTTTTCAATTGGAAACGCTAGCGTTTTTATTCACTCTCGGTGATTAATCACTGTGATACCCACTTTCCACTAACTCGCCAATGAAATCTCGATATGTGCTGATATCCATGATACCACCCTGAAATAATCGTCTACAGATATCAGCTGCTTCATTAATTATTTCCGGTGAGTTATTTCCAGCTCGGAATCCTCCTACAAGAACCTCTAATCGTGATATATCACTGAGAACACTACCAGGACATGAAATCCAAGGATTTTCCCTCGAAGAGTTTTCAACTAAACCACTGCCTGTTTTTGAAAATCCTTTGGTTTTATCAGTGATACCGGTTGCACCTTTTTCATGATCAGCTTCTCTCGTTATTTTCATCTGTTGGGGGGATTGTGTTATATCAATAAATTTTGATTGTTCTGGTAGTCTAAGAAATCCGGTATCCGATTGCTCCCCTATAGATGATTCAGCTTTTTTTATTGCTGCCATATATTCCTGAAAAGTTTTATCATCTCCTTTTGCTTGAGGGGAACCTGATAGTATACGATATAACCCCTTATACCAATCTTTTTTAGGAGGGAGATTATAATCACCGTGGATATATTTTCTTCTCTGATGAAAACTCCTAGTGACAAATTCGGCTAATTCTTCCATAGAATCAAATTTTTTATTTCTCAATTCATCTAATTTACCGGGAAGAAGTTTTTCATTGAATGCAACTCGTCCACTAGTAGTATCCTCCCCTTTTTCTTGAAATTCGGGTAGGGGGATATCTTCTTGAAGTTCTCGTTGTTGTTCTGAAGCGGTTGATATATCCTGAGGAAGTGTTTTCAATGATTTTTTTGTTTGTTTAGTTCTTTTTGCTATTTTTTCTAACACAGGAAGAAAAGACTCTTCTTGTTTTTTTCCTTCTTCAGAGATTGTTGACACTATCTGTTTCGTTGCTGTGGTTACTGGTTTAAACAATTCTTCAGATCCCAAAGCAAAATCAGTCTGAAAACTCTGTCGTTGTTGTAGTTTATTCCGTACAGAGTCACGAATTGGTACAAATCTCTTAATTGCATCTAATCGTTCACGAGCCAATCGGGTTGTTAATGCTTCATTGACCATTATTTGAAATCAGAAACAATTTTTCAATTGTAAAACAATTTTTCAATCCCGACCTAACACCATCGGATGGTCATGGAAGTATTATTTCATCGTGAGACAGCTTCGTTCATCGATGGCGAAACTATCAAAATTGTATATATAAAAAAATAATACTGATAGTTTCGCCATTCTATTTTTGATCAATCCGACATATCGTCCATCGATTTTTGACATCCCTTGAGGGTCGGCTAAAAAAAATGATTAATGGTCGGGCAATCAAATAATGATAAATGGTCGGTCAATCAAATAATGATAAATGGTCGGTCAATCAAATAATGATAAATGGTCAATCAAAATTGTTCATTTTCTTGAATTAACGCCCGTAGGTGTCTAACTTTAGAGTTGACTTCTTTTTTCAATTCGTATTCGTACCCCAATTCTTTTCGTATTCGTTCTACGATGGTATACAACGGAGCGAACACACTTACGTCACTGGAAAATGCGAGAGAGTCCTTAATAGAATTCTGAATTCTTTTGATGAGTGCATATTTCTTTGGCAGCATGTATTTATTGTTGTTAACTCCGTATTCTATATCCTGAAAATCAGACATGATTTGATCAGAATTTAACCCATCTGATAGTTCAATATCCCAACCTTTCAATTTTGAAATCTCGGATATGATGCTATTCATGTTTTCAGAATTCATTATTCTATAATAATGATATATTTCTAAATGAAAAATATGACGTATTAGACATAACTAAATCGAATTTTTTGTCCCGTCCCCTTTGAAATAGCCGATCGACAAACCCCCTCTGCAACATATCGTACAGAGGGTCTACAAATATTGAAATACTTGCCGGCTTCATATATTGATTTAAATACTTTTTCTTCGTTAGTTATTGTATTCAAAGATTTCACAGGTCTCGCTTTTTTCGAGTATTTCCCAGTCCCCCCTCGTTTGGTATTTTCACTATGTGTAACAGCCTGCAGATTTGATAAAGAATTGTTCTTCGGATTAGAATCAATATGATCAATAACAAAACCATCTTTGATCAATCCATGGAAACACTCGTACACGAAACGATGATTGTAATATTTCTTCTTTCCAACAGTAAAGAACAAATACCCCATACCATTATCCCACCCAACTGGGTTCTTCAGTCTACGGTTTCTTACAACACCATCACTGGATGCTTCATAATTTGTACTCACAGGGTGCTGTCTGAATTCTTGGGTCATTCTTATACTATACTATTTGTCTAATTCAATGACTGATCCATTTGCAGGGATTCATTATACATAAATCTTTCATTTAGACACTTGTTTTTAGTATAGCATGAAAGAGTTCAAGAGATTGACTTCGAAAAATGCTGAATTCAATGCTGATAAGGAGTTTAAGAGATTATTAAAAATCAATCCTAGATATAATCTCGATAGACCCAAAAAACGTAACAAACGTCCAAGAGACGGAAACATGAAAGAGTTTAAGAGATTATTGAAAATCAATCCTAAATTTAATCTCGATAGACCCAAAAAACGTAACAAACGTCCAAGAGACGGAAACATGAAAGAGTTTAAGAGATTATTGAAAATCAATCCTAAATTTAATCTCGATAGACCCAAAAAACGTAACAAACGTCCAAGAGACGGAAACATGAAAGAGTTTAAGAGATTATTGAAAATCAATCCTAAATTTAATCTCGATAGACCCAAAAAACGTAACAAATTTAATCTCGATAAACCCAAAATCCTTCGGATTTCAAAAGCGTCCAAGAAATTATCCTGGAAAGATGCTCAATTCAATCTCGATATAGTTTCTAATACACCCAAGAATACAATTCTTGATAAAGCCATGATTAGTAAAATCAGAGATTGTTTCAATGAATTTAAGCGTGATGGAGCATCCTATTGTTGGTCAACATTTCGAATTGATGGTGTTGTTGACGCTACCATGAATGATGAAAAAGCAGCAGTGATAATTTCACGTGTTGGGGAAAAACGGTATTTTTTCCGAATCAAATTCATTATTGAAGTCGATGGCAAATGGATTATTAGGGATAAATTTGAACCAATCCTCAAGAATAAAAAAGCTGTCATTGTGAGTAGAGATTCCAAACCAGGAATTCTAACCGGCATTGACAAACCATACTACGAAAGATCTTATCCCGTAACAGCAATGGTTTATGGGCTATATCCGTTAAATGATAAACCCGATATCGCAAAACTAGCTCCTATGAAATATTCGTCAGGGCTTAATTGTGTAGCAACACGGGTAATGGAGCACTTCACAAATGCATCCCGAGGAAATAAACTAACTGATCTGCGACGTAGGAAAATAACCGAATGGGAACTGACAGTGAAACAGCATGGTGCAAAGATTTCTGATATAGCTAAATTAGAAACATCATTAAGATTTCCAATAACAGTTATGACGATAACCGGAGAGGTTTTATACGAACCGAAATATAACAAAAATGGAGCAACAATACAGATTATTGATCATAACAAACACGCGTGGACACCTGCGGTAACAGTATTTCCACGAGAACGAACCGTGAAATATATCCCACCGGAATTTTCCGGGGAATTAGTCGGGGATGTTTTCTATGAAGAGAGATTATTTGATGCTATTAATGCGTTGTGTAAGGATGATCCTGTGTCAGTGTGGTTACTTAGAAGTGATGAAGATCCCGAAATAGGATTCGATCAATTTGTAAAACCAAATGGTGAATTATATCGCGTTGAAGAATTAGATAATAGAATGAGAAAAATCGCTAGTGATTTTTCACCGGAGAATTCCCATGAAAAACTACTCACGGATAGTTTTACTATTCCATCAGTGGTAGCTCACTTCGCAAGAGAAAAAAACTCATGGCGTCCAACACGAAGTGATTTTCTCGAGGATGTTAAATTGAGTTGCGTCGAATTTGGTCATGGAGGACTGTGGAATACGAAATACTCACTTGATGGTATGATTTCAATTGATATAGCCGCGTGTTACCCCGGAAGTTTTCTCGGATATGGGGAATGCGCTGAGTACTTCAAACGATTTGGACACCCCACGCATGAAATGACTCGTGTTGCGATTAATGGACCATTGCCTGATTTTGATTTAACCGGATTCGCTCGTGTGATATCATTTGAATTAGCGTCAGGATTACATCCGTGTAGTTATGTTTGGCTCGGTAGACACCTATCTGAAAAGGCCTGGATGCCAATAGTGCTATTGAGATATATGATTGATTGTGGTATGCTAATATCGTTGATCATCGGTGAAGCGATTATATGCTATCGAGCTCAGAAAGAAGTTTGGCTACCACAACCCGATCTAGATCGTATAATCAGCGAACAGCGAAAACAATTCCCTGATTTCAATGAAGAACAAATCATGAATTTGTCTATGAAGTTATTTGAAATTAAAAAAGAACAAGCAAAAGATTTTGGACGAAGAATAATCGGTAAATTCACTCAAGGTGGACGGTACGACAACGCAAAATATTCTTCGCGGTTGATCATAGATGTCGCTGAATACGATTTTATTGTAGCGGATTTAATGAAACAGGGAAAACTTGTATCCCGTAAGGATGCTTTTCTATCCAATGGTGAGAAAATGGGTACGGTTGTTACCTACTGTGATGGATATAATTCCCAGTACACACATTTGAGAAGTTCAATGCTAGCCTATGCTTCTATTAATCTATTTTCGATGATAAATAGATTTCCTAATACCGCGGTTAGAGTGGCCACTGATTCGATGTATATACACAATAAGTACAAATCAGCTGTAGCTAAATTCACAGATCCCGAAGAAAATTGGGGGTGTTGGCGATTTAAAAAGGAGATGCTACATGAGTATTGTGAATCCGCAGACGTTGCCATGGATGATAAATATCTTTGTTGTAACCGTATTGAAAATCAATCAGAATTTTCTAATGCACCACCGGTATCTGATCCAATCTGTAGATATAAAACAGTTTATTTAAACGGTTGTGGTGGGTCAGGAAAGACAACTCGTGCAATTGAATTATTTCGTCGTGGTGGAAATACTTGTATTTCTACTAACATGATTGTGCTAACACCGACTCACAGACTCGCCAGAGAGATGATACAGCGAGGGGTAAATGCCTGTACTTACCATAGTTTCTTTCGATGGAAGGGTGACAAATGGACTCCTGAGCGTATGGGTGATAAATTCATTCCTGAAATCATAATTTGGGATGAAATATGCACAGTGTCATTAGATGTATTACAAATATTTCTCGAGTGGTTGTTAAACAAAAACACAAAAGTCGTCATGTGCGGTGATCACGGCCAACCACCACCATTTGTCGGTGCATCTCCACATGAATGGCTAAGGGGTTTTGTAGACTACTATGAAGAAATCACCACTGATTATAGATCACTTGATGAACGATTACGAGAATTTAAGAAACTAATTAGATTACAACCGGATAGAATCCAGTGCGAAATAGCGCGTGAAGTGATTTCAGAAACTCCAATGAATGATTTCTGGGAAACATGGAGACCAAATGATTTGATAATTGCAAGTAGAAAAATAGTCAGGGATACACTTCAGATGAAGTTATTTGAATTGCATAAAGAAAAATTTGCAACGCTTCCAGTACCCCTTTGTTATAGGCCATCGGATACACGAAAACAGAATATTGAAGTTGATATTCCAGGACAGAGTGAAAAACAAATTCTCGTATTAAATGATATTGTGCTGGTTGATATCAATGTCGTTGAAGATGCATTGCGTGCTAATAAATCCCCGTGGACTCTAGGATACGCAGCAACAATACACTCTTCACAGGGATTGACTATATCGGATACAATTGTTTGGATGGTGGATAATCACATCGAATGGTCGAATTTAGTCTATCTCGCAGTATCCAGAGTACGAAGAATAAATCAGCTTCGAAGAATTGTTTTCGATGATAATGACACCACAATAAATGATATTGATGTTAGCATCATTAATAAAAAACTCTCCGGTTACAAACAACAGGACAAAAAAAAACAACGAGAATTTGATATTGATGCTGAATCAATAATTACGCTGAAGAAACAACAGAATAATCACTGCGCGAGTTGCAATTGTATAATGCGTTGGCAGTATTCGGATAAGGATCCTCGCCAATTCACCGTAGACAGAAAAAATAACAGTTTCGGTCATGTCAGAAATAATGTGATGTTGACTTGTCTTGAGTGCAATAGACGCAACGGTGCTAGTTAAGACCATGCGGTGGCAATTGAGTATCCTCGGGAATTACCTGTAGTTGTTGTCGAGTAAAACCCCGCTGAGGGGCAGTTGAATCCAGTTTATAGATTGCTGGTCTACCAGTTGATCGTGTTATAGTAGATATCTTATGCGTAGTGACGCTCCAAATAGGATCAGTAGCCCTTTTTCTACCCCCTTCAAGCTCTCCTGGTTCGTATAAGTACCTCACAATGACATTACTACCAAGAATTGGTTCTTTGAAATCTTTTTGTGGTTGTACGGGTATTGACTTCTTTTTAATCGCGTTGATAGGTTTCATGTTGATTGTTCTAGTAATCTCGTTATTCAGTGCAGTAATCACAGATGGTAATCTTTTAACCCATTCACGGGATCGCTTTTCTTGAATGAATTCTTTTGCGTATTGATATCCAAATAACCGCTCAGCAATCGTCCGATTAAATCGTTCTACAATGGCCTGATCGCGATGTAGCGCAGTATGCCCTCGTCGTATGGTGACATTATGATGTTTCATTGTAGATAATACTGCACCCTGAAATTCCTTACCAGGATCAACCTGCAATAGATTTGGCCAGTGCAGAGGACCTCGTCGATAAATCCTCTCAAATGCAGAAGCGACTTCAGTGGCTGATTTTGTTTTTAACGGTTCTGCTTCTTTGTATCGACTTGCAATATCAACTACGGTTAAAGCGTATTTGTAACCACGATCATGTGGCAGAAATAATATATCAGCCTGATGAACTTCATTAGGAGCGGTCACATCAAAATGCGAGAATTGAATTTGTTTAGGCGGTGGTAGATAAATTTGCCATAGTGCCTGTTTGGATAACCAATTAGCCGCAGTGGTTTTTTTCACTTTTGCAGCGCTAGCGAGTTTATGGACTGCTGATTTACCCCTCCAGTATCCTCTTGGGGAATAATAAATTGATTCCATATTATTAATTACCGGCACCTAACATCAATTTACTTTTCATAGCCGATTTTATCAAAAATGAAGCCAATTTTTCTTTGAAGGATTTACCAGGAATAGCATTTAACGCATGAATTAATTTCACATCCGCGAGATGCCTGTGTTGCAGATTGCTGCTTTTATAAGCAACATCATGAAGGTGACAGGCCTTATCAATGGCGTTTATTGGTTCTTCACCGGGGTTGGGTTGATTTTGATTATTGAGTCTGATATCAAGTCTGGTTCCCGGTCCACAGTAGCTATATCCGGGAAGGTGCTTTTCTCCCGGGTACTTTGCCCATGGGGTTCCAGGGAGCTTTGCCAATTTGGCTGCGATATCACCTCCTCGTTTTTTTTAAAATCAGATTTCATAGACACAAATCTAAATTTCTTTGTACCACATTGCATGCATTTACCAGAAAGCGCTGATCGGTTATTTTTAGTTGTAACTGTCGTCACATCATCTGTGCCAGTACGCGTTTTGCACTTCACACAATATAGATCCATAATTTATGTATAGAAATATGGATATAATTGATTTTTCAGCGACTAAAACAAGAGAACCAATTAAGCATCATGCAGCGCTACCAAACTCTATCCGGATGATTATAATCGGGCCATCTGGATCCGGTAAAACGCAATTGTTGCTCAATTTAATAATGAGATGGATGAAGTGGGATAAGTTGTATTTAATTGCTCCTAGCGTAGATGATCAACGATGTTATGAAGTGCTAAAAGATTTTAACGAGAATGCATCAGAAATTAGCGGTGAGAACGCCATTGATTTTATAACCGATATCGATGAAGCACCGAGTATTGATGATATTGATGGAGATATTAACAATTTAGTCGTATACGACGATATAATGTTGGATAAACAAAAAAATCCTGCTAGGATCTTTTCCCGGGGGCGTCACAAAAACACTGACGTGATATATGTCACTCAACGCTACACTCAGGTTCCAAAAGTCATCAGAGATAATTGCAATATTCTTTCTGTATTCAACGGCGTTGATACACATACGCTACGAAATATTTGGCAGACATGGTGTTCTGATATGGACTTCAATCAATTTAAAAACTTCTTTAGTCATGCTCAGTCAACCCCGTACGGATTCGCAACAATAAATCTACATGATCCTCGGACACGATATCGTATCGGACTGGATCAAATATTCGGTTAAAATCATTTATTATTTTTTGTTAACCCAGAACTGAAAGTTCTAGCAGCAGAGAGGGTGGATGACAACAAGTTGCGACCAAAATTGATTAAAAAATCGTAAAAATCTTCGTTTTCATTTTTTTAGTTAAAATGAGATTTCGTAGATTTCAACGAAATCCTACGGATCGTTTTAAGGATTCAATCAATTTTTTTTGTCTGAAAACGTTGTAGGATTCGCCCTCTTTTTGGTTAAAATGAGATTATAGGACGGCTCGTTTTAGGATTTCAATCAAATTTTGTCTAAAAACGTTGTAGGGTTCACCCTCTCTGCTGCTATAATAATAATAATAATAATAATAATAATAATAATAATACTTTGTATTACTTCATTTAGAATTCACATATATTTTATCTAGCGTCTCTTTACGCCTGTGATTTACATAAACTTTCAAAATAATAAAAATTCTTCTTAAATGAGACCACATCTATGTTTGATTGGAATGCAATTTCCAAATCATTAATATAAATAGAAAACAATAGAGCAGATAGGCTTTCGCCTTGAAGAACCCCAGTGAACAATCGAAATAGTATTAATTTGAATTTAAAAGGTTTACACTTGATTGCATTTATCTTGAAATAGATAGATGATATTATTAGTTCAGACAGGGCCGCTTTCTTATTATTTACTTGTGTTCCTCTTGTAACGTTAAGTCTGCAGACATGTTTTATGTTGCACTTAGATATTATTTGAGAGAAAAAACAATTTTTTTTGGGGGGGGTGATCAGCGGAAATTAAAAGCGTTTATTAGACTATTAACGCTTTAGTTTGATAACGTCACGATTCTTGGTGGACCGGTACATTTTCGGTTCCGAAATTTATTGTACATTTCTTTCTTTTGGACTTTAATATAACTTTTTCAGGATTTTTTAGGATGCACGTCATAATACTGTTAAGTTTGTCTCACATTTATATTTATTTAAGTTCCTTTCATCTATAACTTTGATAATTGTATTATTTGTTAAGTTTCACGAAATGTGTTGGCTTTTCTTCTTTCTGCTGCTTTTTTTATAACCAGTGTCGTTACAATTTTCTTTAAATCCAAAGTCTTCATCAGTAATAATAACCTAGTTATAGGTATAAAAGTGGAGAGTCTTTGATTTAATATGCTAGTAAAAATTTGTCTTGTACAGCTAAGCAATGGCATCCCTCTTTTGCTTCGAATGGGTGACGTTGTGTTTTTTGTTTTTTTTAAACAAACTTGCATAATACAACCCTCAGATCGCTCCAATACTAAGTTCTACCTTCGTGTTGTATACTCTGTTTTTACCGATCAGCATGCATTTCAGATAGGGGCTCATGAAGGCTTCTGAAAATGTCATAAACATGATAATAATCATTCGAATAATTATTAGAACGTTTGAGACTTTTAAAGCGATTGCTAAACTCACGTTGATTTCCTTTTTATAAATGATGCAAGTTTTACCATCTGCGTCTATTATAATTTTAAATATACGACATAATTTGTGTATTCTTGTTTCCATCACATGATTCATTTTATTTACTTTTGATTTTAAAGAATTGTAATTAATCGAAACACTTTAATACAGTTACTTGTTATCTGGACATTCACCATAAACCAAGGAACATTGCATTTCTAATCCTGAAAATCCACTGTCTCTGGGTTTGCTTGACGCCCGTACACGTTAATAGATACCGATTATTATTTGTGTATGCTTACATCCTACAACGAGTGAATTTAACTTTCAAGGATATTTGCGCAAATGCATTTTAGCGCTTACATTTTGCCTTTTAGCCCAGTTTTTAAATTACTATTAATTCAATGTGAAACTTTTTAGCAATTTTCAAATGTGTCATTTTAACCTAGCATGTGAACCAGTATGCATTTCCCAAAATGCATTTAGTTTCCATTAGTATTGTACCGGTATTCGATTCTTTGCATTCGATACGTCAGAGTGGGTCATCGTAGAATATGAAGGAGCAGCCGGGAATGCCTCCAAACAGGACCAAAAGTTTTAGGAAAGTAGCCGAATGTAGATAAGTTGTTCATAACTATTATCATCAAATCAGCAGTTCTAATTTAGCAAAAGAAGTTTTCCCGACTGACCCAAAATAGTTGAAATAAATACAGTGTTGATCGTAAGGACGCTTTGTAGATTGAAACCTACGCTAGTCCTATTAGCCTTATTATTGTACACACGAGTATTACCCCAAAAAAAGCAAAGAAAACTTTGTCATTTGCATATTATTTATTAAATAAAGTTTTAGAAGAAGCGGAGAAAAAAAAGAAATGAAATATATTTCTTCTAAGTGAAAATACACAAAAAAGTGAATATAAATATTTATATATTTTAGTGGTACAGCAATAAAAGTCATAAGATCTAGGTAAACTTCATATCAAAACAAGAAACACTTAAAGGAATTTTTCAAAGAGCAAAATATTTGATCAATGCTGTAGAAATGTAGACATTTTGTTTCCGTTTTTCTTTTGTATTCAGTAAGCAGTTAAATAGAACTTGGAACAAAATATGAACGAAGTACACGTTTATAAAATGAGCAATGTCACCCCACTCCCATTCTTTTGGTGTCCAAAGGATTTAATTTTAACAGTTGTATCGTTTCACCCAAATTATACAGTTATCAATGAGGACTAAATATATTGCATACAAAGGTACAAGTTTTGTTTTCAAATATAACGATAATGTGTTTATTTCCTAGCCTGAAAACTACCACTATGCAAAGAAAATATGACAAACGTCACGAAAATTGGCTACGATATTATTTATATGAAAAAGCAATTATTACAAAGCCGTAATTAGAAATATAATTGATCCACTGAAATAAAGTCTTCATTAACGCTATCGACTTTCTTTTCTAGTTCAAATAATACTAAATTTGAAATTCTATGACCTACAGGTTTTGTGAAATTTTGTCAGTTAGTTAATACGTTCCATTCATTGTCGAAACCATGAAGTCATATTTGTTTGGTAGATATATGTAGCAATGACAACGACAAATTATTTATTACATTCGGGTTGCAATACGCAACACGAGGTAAAATATATCTTCATGCGTGTAGAACAGCCATGGATGGTTTCATGTTCTTCACATCGATTGCAATTAACGTCGAAATGTAACCATTGTTGTAATCAATAAACTCAATATTCCAATGGACACGCGAACAGGTTGCAACTTAAAATAAATAGATTATGAAATAATTGGAAAGACAGGATATAAATGATGATAAATGGAATACAAATTAATCTCTAGCAAACGCATTACTTTACAACGACGAACATATCACACTTTTCTTTTCCATATAAAAATGGAAGAACAAACACATTAAGGTGAAGATGATTAGAAACTAACTTAATTTTGATTAAAACAATATCAGTCATTTTAGAAGTGTTCTTAAAACTTCATCCTTATCAGAACTAAATAATTCTTTAGACTGGTACATTAAGACTGATATAGAAGTGTTTGGAAAATAGTTACTTACTTTGTTCTTGATATATAGCTACATACAGATAGATAACTAAATCCGTCAACCATGTAGTATTGCGTGCAGAGTTTTCACAATCTTTCAGGTATAGGCAAATTTTCCCGTCTTCCCTTCTCTGTAATTAAACAGTGATTATATGTTAAAAAATTTGATTTTAGTTCCCATATGTGTTTGATAATTCTATTTTTTTTAAACGAATAATGTTCTAATTATAATTCGGTTTGAAAACTTAAAAATGTACCAGCTTTTTTCGAGTTTGTAACTGATGTTTCCCATGACTGTATAAACTAATCACGAAGTCTTTCCTTAAAAGGAGTATCTAACCAGGATTTATTGGGAATAATTTAATAATCTAGAATAAATTGAAGTCCAGTTTCCAAGAAAATTTTATGAATGCAATATATCGATTTGCTTCTGCCTAGACCATTAGTATGGTCCTGCAATAACCTCAGATACGTGAATTAAGACTGTTCCATTTGTTTACCATTAATGAGATTAATCCATTAGCCAACCATTCTCCTTTTATTTGTAAAGGTAGAGGGGTTCTGCCAAGTTCACCATAAAGCATATACGTTGGGTCGATTTTTTAACTTTTAGCACACATTTTAGAAACTTTGAATGAACCTGTTTAATCATAACTATTTTTTTTTCTAAATCCCATATCTCTGCTATGTATGTAATAATTGGATTTATGGTCATGTATAAACGCTTAATCTGACAATTAACAGGCAAAATAAGATTTGGTATTCTTTTCTTAGGAAGGTACATAGTTTTCCTGGCTTGACTAATTATATTTTTATATTTCCAATAAATGTATGTTATTCTTCGTTAAGGTCAGCCCTAAATATTTATGATTTCTGACAATTTTATGTTCAAAATCTCATAATTTTGCATAGTTTCACATTTCCCGAAAGTCATAACTTTCATTTTGCTTTTGATAATGGTTAGTTTATATTTTTATAGTAATTAAATAATATGTCAAGATTGTTTTGCACATCTCCTGAATTATCCAAACTATGCAATTTTATCGTCTGCTGAGAGTAAAAAAATAGTTACATGTTTCTTACTGTTTCTCCATCCAGTAATCCTACTGTAATTCTGTTACATTTCAAGCTCATAACGTGAGTATCAATGTCATTTAGATACAGGTTAAATAAGACAGGATCAAGTTTTTCGCCTTGTCTAACTCCTTGAGTGCAAATAAAAAGACCATTATAGAAGATAAACGACTTTACATCCATACACATGTTTATATTTTCCATTAGCCAACCCTCCATAAAAAAAATCAAAAAAATGTGAAAACAGTGTTTTATCAAGATCTTACAAAAACAATTCATTGGTGTAATAGGCCTGTAATTGGTAAGATCTGATTTATCCCCCTTTTTTATATGTAAGCTTACTCAATCAAGCATATAGTTGAAAAAACACATGTGTTTAAAATCAGGTTAAACGTACGAAAAATTTTAAGAAAAACTTCAGAACAATTTAAATATTCATTCAGGATGGATTCTTCACTAGGCGACATATTAGATTTAACTTCTCCGTAATGGGTGTATTTCCGTGGAAAATATTGGTTCATTTAGTACTAAGTTTATATATATAACGGTTCCTCATTTTAGTTTCGTTCTTCATTATTCTCATGTGATGCGTCTATGTTCCTAAAATAATCATAAAATGTGTTCATTTAGACAGGCCATTCAAATTGTTGATCATTCATCAGTATTGGCAAGACTTGTTGCTTGCGGGTTTCTTTAATTATTTTGTGTTTTCTTGTCTATCAATTACGTTCTTTATATTCTATGTTGAGCGGAACAATTATCAGTTTTGCAAGTTCAAATTTTGTATCTAACCTTTACTGCTGTCTATAATGCATTAAAGGTTTTGCCGTTTTATTTAAAGGAAAATGTTTTGTCCACGCAGTTAAGACACATGAAATTAAAAAATCCATTGATGAATTTAATATGAATCGTCTATTTAGACTGGGGTTTGTTTTGGTGTATCATAAAATTTGAAATTAGATTAACCTATCAGATGGATGTGAAAACATCCCTGAGGTTCGTCTCTGGTATTATGCTCCCAATGAGATAAGGTTCGTCTACAGCTGTATGATCCGACTTCATGATAGTTTCGTCTCTGGTGTTATACTTCGACTTTCTGATATGTTTGTCTACGATTTCATACTCTTCTTCCCAATTGGTTTGTCTCTGCCTTCATCCTCCAAATTCCCGATAGATTCGCCTCCTGTTTTCCGATTGCACATAAAGAAATTATTTCGACATTTCCGTTTACATGTAAACATGATGCAATATCTTATTATAGTATTAGAGACGCAAGTAGGGTTCAGTAACAAGACCTCCAACATAGGTGCATCCCTTTCCCTGTATATAAACACTTATCATCATGAGAGAGAGAGAGAGAGAGAGAGAGAGAGAGAGAGAGAGAGAGAGAGAGAGAGAGAGAGAGAGACCACGAGTACATGATTTAACATGCATTACACCTGTGGTAATAAGCCGAAGCTATATGTTACATAATTTTATTTACATTTCCATTCATAGCTAGTTTAGATTTTAGTTTTATTGCTGATTCTGAGAAGTCAATTCTATAAAGATAATTCTCAAGCCGAGTAATTAGCTAATATCCCGGAGAAGACGTCAAAATATACAGTATTTACGATAATTTAAGATAGCATGGATTATTTACTAGTTTCTTAAGAAATTAAGGGATTCACTGAATATTTTTAGATATACTCAAATCAGTTGCAGGTGTTTTCAGGCAGCTCTGCGGCATCGGTCAGCTCACTCTGCGTTGATATCACAGCCATATTTCATCCTTGTACATGTTTATTGTGGTAATTAACTTTCTTCACAAACTCGTGTCATGACGCACGCGATACTTGCACTATCCACCAATCAAATCGAACATTAGGAAACCATATTCGAACTGAGTTACTTCCAAGAACATATTCCAAAACACATCTCATGAAGCATCAGTGGCACACCAAGTGCATTGAAGTCATGCGAAAAGCACCACGAAATATCATCATGTTGCAGTTGTCTAGGATCACTTTGGGCACATGTGCGTAACATGGGGTTACGCCTGCGTTCTTGTGTCTGCCAAGGGAAGTTATTCTTTATAATTCCGGCCAAGCATCACATCGTCGTACAGTAGAACATTATTATCTTCCGGTTCAAGTTCATCAATCGCAAGGTCTTCATCCATGATGGAAAAGAACTGGATGGTGGATCGTGAAGACTCAGACACAAATATGAACCAATCATTGTAGATGTTGCTGAAAAAAAGAGGCCTAGTCGCTAACGTATGAAGATTTAACAAGTGTCCCAAACATGTTCAAACATATGTACGTACATAGAACAATTACATGGTCGCAACCTTTCCAGGGGGATACTGACAGTTTTACTGAGCTGTTGCTTTATTGTTGGCAAAAGATATATGAGGATACATCGCGGACATCCCATCATGAAGCCATCGAGGAACAATTGAACCCTAACCTTACAGAATGATTATTTGGACACCAGCATGCTGAAGAATAAAGATGATCGGTCTTGATAGCAGTTAACGAAGGCTTCGTTTGGTCCTAGCAGCACTGAATAATGAAATTACAAGTACAATTGGGTTGAAACCCACTAACGTGATTCGACAGAAAGAAGCAGCCCAGAACTGCAAAGCAGTCATATGAAATGCTTTGCCTCCACATCAATCCGCGTTAGACTCGGTCGGAACAATTTTATTAGATGTCTCTATGGCCCGAAGGAATTCGAAGATCGAAAACATTTCACTACTGTAACGGTTTTCTATATGTTTACTATCTCAGACTGAATCAACATTTAGAGGCAACCAACACGCTTCTATCTGGTGTTAGCGTAGATAAAAACACTTGCGCGGTTGCTAAAGCTTCCAAATGGATATTTGTTCGATTTACACTTCGTTCCCGCGAATAAACAATCGCCGCCGAAAATCATTTTGGGAGCGTGCCCATTCCCATTCAATCAAGATTTTTTTAAAATTGCATTTTTTGATTTTACCTTTGCCGTGTATGCGAATTCACATTGTTCGCTGGACACTCTATGTACATGCTGCGCTTGAACTCTTTCAATCCGCCTAATTGGTTTGTCTCTAAATATTTGTGAGCTTCCGCCGATGGAACTGGAAGTTCTTTCCACAGGTAAGAAGATTTCGGGTGGCAGTCCCACGTATCAGACAATTGGCTGTCAAACTGGGATGCAACTTGATGTTGCACTATATAACATAGACACCATTGGTGGTAATGAAGATCAGCAATCAACTCTTATCCATGTAGAGTATCTTAATGCTGTCACTGTTAGTCATGGTAGAACATGGGCAGCGTTGACAAATCGAACATAGACACGCCAATGTAAATGGGTTCAGTCAACGCTTGTCGGAAGTTTTTGCTATGTATGGCTATGAGTTCACCTAAAGGCAATCAACCTATGAAGTTTTAGTGAATCAATACCCCTAACAAGGTGTGCATGTACTCATTTTCACAGATTTGTCATGGTGTTTCCAAATTTAGGAATATGTAATTGGCCAAAAACTCACATAGGTGAAATCATAACAACAGATGGAAAAGTGATACACACATTCCCTGGAACCACAGGTACAACTGTAGTTTCGTAAATGGACAACATAATAGTTGAGCACCTGACTCAGATTCGGAACCAACTTGGTACATTTGGTGACCTTACTGTCAGAATCATTTACAAATGCATGCATTCTTGCCAGGCACTGGCATGATCCCACGCTACGACTTTTCACTGATTCTTCTGCGGTAAAAGTCCATCAACGTTGACACTAAAACATTTTGCCATTGCGTTTGCTGTGCCAGTACACCATTCGAGAAAGATATTTTATCCCCACGTAATGATACTACCCAGCTGAACCGACCACTGCAAAACAATACCAGTTCTGTGTTGAAACTCAAATGCGTGGAAGCTTCGCTCACGGTGGATAGGATGAAGACCACTACTCCGAGAGATAAACAGCGACATCTGTTTTGAGTCATTTAAAGTTACTAATATATGTAACCTGAATGGGAAATTGTGTTGCCAAACACGAATTCACACAAATACTGTTTGTATTTTAGAGGCTAATATGGATTGTAATGCGCTGATTGGTTGTAGCGTGAATAGGTATGACCATTCATAACACCTGTTGTTGTTTTTCAGCTTTATTACTGCTGGTAGTAAAATATACGTTGGTGTTGAAATAAAACTTGACACACAGGGAAATATGAAGTTGAACTTGCGCGCATATCGCAAGAGTCTATCATGAATCTGCATTTGTATATTTTTAAACCTTGTCGAGAATCTTTGCTAAATCTTTCACGATTATCATTCATGGTTCTGGTGTCTTTAGGGTTAAAGATTACAAATGCATCACTCAGAAACCATTGGCATGAGATTTTAAACACCTCATTGTCTGGTGAAGTGTGTTTGTGTGATTTAGATTTTTAACTTTTTTTCAGTCATATCGCTACGATGTCTGCAGTGTGTTAGTTTATAGTGGTGTCTAGCACTGGGGCATCATGCCGCAGACATGTATCATCATGTCCCACCCAGTCACATTATCCTGACACCAGGCCGACCAGTCCTTAACACTAACCTCTTTAAAAATGCTGATCCTAGCTAGGCAGCTGTTAGTACCATTTTTGTAAGACTTTGGTATGACTCAGCCTGGGATTGAACCCACGACCTCCCGCATCAAAGGTGGACCCTCTAACCACTAGGTCACTGGTCAAGTGATGCTTTCCCTGGGGTTAAGCGGCATAATAAAGTCGACACTGAGAGTTACGTTCACCCTTAACCCGGATGTGTCCCAGTGATCTAATGTTGATTCGATTCCCAGACGCCTAATCAGGAACAGCTTCACATCACCTATACCTGGTTCAATTTTCGATGGGGGGTAATTTACTGATTATCTTGTAAATCATGAGAGCATCGGTTCAGTGTAAACTTTGAAACTTGTACTTAATGTGCGTATGCGGCAGCCTCATCGGCCTTATCAGCTGCAATATGGCAATAGCGATTTCCTCATCAGCAACCACACATGCGATTTCAGACTACATGGCCCTTGGGGGAGGTATGCAACTGTGATATTATTGTGCATGTTGTCTCAAGGTCGAACGTGTTTCCTGTGAAGGAATCCGTAATAGCACATACCTTTGTTGTGATTCTCTGTATTCTTATTCCTTGGTCTCATGCGAATTGCGAGTTAATTGATAGTTTGTCTCATATTCAGTTATGGTTCTTCTTGGGGAAGGTATCTCACCACCCATTGTGGCTCATCTGGAGAATTTGTTTAATGTTGCAATATTAGGTTTCTTGTACCACTTTGTATCTTTACTCCACAATATCGAGTAATTTACTTGAGGTGGCAGTCGGCATTTTCGGCTATAGTGGAAAGCATTGTTTAATTGCTTATTTATCAATACACTTTTGTGTAAAATCTGATCATGAATGCCAATCACTTTGACCCTTGATAACATCATACATTTTTCCTTCACGGGCTTAAGTTAGGAAACCTTCGCCGCCATTTCGCGATATTACTCGTCGACAGATCTGCATGGTCAGCAAAGGTAATTACATTATTTGACTTCGATGCCACAATTAGGACATGGTTGAGCACCCAGATCAACTCTTAACGCAAGTATGATTTTTAGTATTCATAATGAAATATTCTGTTGCAAAGTTCTCGTTACCAGAATATACTCCTATACTTGCACATTGAAGTTTCTGTGTGTGCGTGTGTGTATATATAACTTTTATTCTTTAATTGAAATATTCATCAATGTTCTCATTGGTGTTTTGGTAGCTGAGCGTGCGTGCGTAAAGGATATTTCTTAAAGTTCATTAACATTCGAAAATGTTATAATTATTCCTTTTCGAATAATGATCTTATATCAATGTGTGTGTGTGTGTGTGTGTGTGTGTTCGTTCCACATGTTTATGCTGGTAAGACAGTCTTTAAAAAATGTCGTGGTTTACCAGACACTCGCAAATATCTTCCATTTGTCTCAATATGTTCCATCTCTATATTATACCAAAGGCATCTCTCTAATTGATGGTGAACGTAAAATCCAATCATAGGAAATCTTTATTCTCTTATCTGGATATGTCAATGTTTTTGATGTCTTTGCTCACTGGCAACTTCGTTAACGTCAGTGACTTAAAGTTTTCTTGTTCAGTTAAAGATTGACTGGTTAGATTTTGCAATTCATCCAAGTGTGAACCAAAAACAATAAACGCTGTGCAAATTTTGTGTATACCGCATGTTACAAGCGCACCATTTGTCTATAATTTAATTCCTTTATTAGCCATAGACGTAAATTCGAATTTCACATTACATACTTTATGTGTCAAACTGTGTGGTCTCTAACGGCATTACATAATAGCACAACGCAACTCTCTAATAGTGCATCACTTGTGTTTTCAACCTATATAAATCTGTCTGCGCTCACAGTACTGTAGTTCCCACATTGAACCGTGGCAGCAGCGTGCATGAGGCCACTGTTCCGCAACCAGAAAAACCATGACCCGGACTCGCGCCAGCTGGCCATACACCACAATTAATTTTACTATATGTTCTCTACATATATTTCTCAGCACTGACCTTTCCACAGTGTGACAATCAATACAAATCATATGAAAATCTAAAATACCCCCAAAGATGACTTCACAGTGAAATTCTTGTCAAGGGTTGACCGGCATTTTTTTGAGCTGCTGCACTGTAAACATAACAGCATGTACACAGACCACATATTTCACTTCCGGATCATTACCAAGGCCTTATTACTCCATGTGCACTGTCGCCAAATTACACACTGACAACCACTCTCTCTGCTCCTATTCTCAAGAATAAACAATTACCTTTAAATCCCTACCAAATATGCATCAATATAACTCTTCTATCACCACCAAAATGAGAGAGGAAAAAATGTTCTAAAAATAGACTGGAACTACATGGAAGTATTAATTGTGATGTGATTCCTGACAGGCCCAACTTGTTGGGGCAAATTTTAGTGAAACTTTTATATTTGAATGCCACACCTATTTGAACTTTATACATGAAGTCTTTTTGAATTTCCTTGCATACAAGACATGTGACACCTGCTGGAAAGTGTGTAGTGCTGGTGTTCCACAGGGTGCAAATGCTGATCTATGTGCTCTTGAGAAACCAAAACTAAATTTGCTATATCTTCCTTAATTATAGGACTTTTTCAATGCTGTAAAAACCTAATTGTACTACAAGGTAAGGCCTGTCTGAAAATTTGTTTAAAGTTTATACATTTTGATCAAATAAAATTTTAATGGAAATTTAAAAAAACATTTAAATTTATAAACTAAATTTTATTGAAAAATTAAGTTTTCATAAAAGTTTGAAAACAGATTTTGTCAAAGTTTAGACAGAAAAGTTGATCAATCAATGGTCTTTAAAATAAATGGTGGTTTGGGTCTGTGTAACTGAGAACATTTTTCCCAGGGGTAGTGAAGTAGCATGACTCATAGTGATTTTGGCAACAAACCGCAATATGCCTGTCAAGGTGCATATAGGTGTACACACTAAAGAAGCAACAACAGGTGCTATGTTCCATATTTATTGTGTCAGGTATTTAGGCAGTTATTTGTATAACTAATAGTGCACTCAGATTTAAACATCTGATGGGACCACTTCCATGTTTTATAAGAAAATTGCATTACATTTCAGTGTCGATAACTACAAAAAGCGACAATAAGATAGGAAAATACAGTTTTTAGGCAAGCTTTACCTTACTGAACAATGGTGCTAATCTCTCTCATGAAGATCTAAGCCAAGTCCTTGAGGTGCTGTATATTAGTATGGTGATATCATGATCACTTATGGCAGTACACTACATATGTCCTTATGAAACCTTGCTATCACCACCAGACTACTGGAGAGCTTCCAAGCTGATCCACCACTAACACTTTGTTCCAGATACCAGCCTAGACCTGAAAAGATATAAAATGTTTCACTTATATCTAGAAAACAGTAAGATGTATGCAAATGAAGTTAAAATGTGTTAGATATAGTGATTTCCAAATAACATTCAGGCTGCAAGCATAGGAAATAAATATTAAACTTGACAGAGTGACACTCAGAAATGTGAAGTAATAGTCATGTATTAAAGTAATAAATTCATCCTAAAAGTATAGGAAGTTTCTATAAGCATATCTGGTCATTTACAGGTTAAATAACTAATCAGGTAGACTATGCATCACAAACTTTAAGGAAATGTGGGGACGGTGAGATTTGATCATTGATGGAAACATTAGTACATGCCAGTATACAGGAAAGTAAAGTGACAATGTAGTAATAAAGAATATATTACTATAAGTAATCTTATTCATGAGGGAAATAATAATTCTGGATATTGCAAGAGAATACAGCCAAATGTGGCCACACGTATCAACTTCAGGTACCAATACATCCTATATCATAAACTAAATGTGAAATTCTGATCCCCAAAACTTGTAAACAAGAATGGAAATTTGCATATGTGGGACATATACAATGTAATTGTTATGATCAAATGTGCAAAAATAATTCCAATGATCTGTTTGAACATTTAAAGTGTATTTTTAAGGGTGTTTGATACCAATTATTAACCTCAATGGTTCAGTAGAATCAGATATCAGCTGATATTACAATACCGCACTCTATCCAAGTACTGAATTGAAATATGTTACCATACATGGGCATATTAATGAAGAAAATAAGACTTTGGGATACATTTAGTGCACACAGCCAGAAATGTGTCTTACAGATTCACTGTAGGTACAATGTCAGCCTATATGATATACTGAATGTGAACTTTGGATCCCAAACATTCTAAAATATGTGAATATTTGTTCATGTGGGATATGTAACCATGCTAAGATCAGTTGTACACAGTTAAACTCAAAATATCTGTTTGAATATATCTTATGCAATCTTAAGAGTGTCAGTTAACAAATATTATTAGTAATTAACAATGCATAAATTAAGATGGATCATTAGAATTCACATAACATCATACAGGCAACAATGCCGCACTTCACTAATCAATATCTTAACCAAATTGAACAATAAAATTGAATGCATTTTGTGTTCAACTTACATCATTTTGCTGTTGTCTTACATCCAAGGGTAAATATACATGTGGGAAGTATATTTTATCCCTTCAGCCTGCATTTCATTCTCAGAAAGTTTAAACTGATTTAGTAGAGAACTTGAGTAGGTTCTAGTATAAAATTTGCATCGCTGTCCTCTCACTAAACACCCTGTAACTATATTTGTTAACAATTACTAAAGGCTATATAAGCAGATATGTGTTACTCAGGAAGTCACCCCATCATAAACACATAAATTAACTGATTGGACCCCTAATAAATAGTTTGAATGATCAATACAAAATAGAATCTGTCTCTCATACATTTTAAATGTATGACTCATTTTGACTTACAAAGATATTTTCTCTGACAAAATTTGACAAATATCCATCATTGTAGCTTGTATATGGTGTAGGAGTATAAACATGCTGATATCATTTGATATAATTTCCAAAAATATTATCTATGTGCATTTTAAGGGGCAAATTTTAATTTTTTAATTTTTTTAAAAAAAATTATTAAAATTTTAAAAAATAAAATCAATTTTTAAATTCTAATGTCATTTTTCTATTTTAAATGTTAATATATATAACACCTTCAAATTTCATGTGTTGATCATTAATAATAAAAATTTTATAGCAATTTAAAGTTTAATAATAACTGCCTGTACAGGCCATACACCACAATTAATTTTACTATATGTTCTCTACATATATTTCTCAGCACTGACCTTTCCACAGTGTGACAATCAATACAAATCATATGAAAATCTAAAATACCCCCAAAGATGACTTCACAGTGAAATTCTTGTCAAGGGTTGACCGGCATTTTTTTGAGCTGCTGCACTGTAAACATAACAGCATATACACAGACTACATATTTCACTTCCGGATCATTACCAAGGCCTTATTACTCCATGTGCACTGTCGCCAAATTACACACTGACAACCACTCTCTCTGCTCCTATTCTCAAGAATAAACAATTACCTTTAAATCCCTACCAAATATGCATCAATATAACTCTTCTATCACCACCAAAATGAGAGAGGAAAAAATGTTCTAAAAATAGACTGGAACTACATGGAAGTATTAATTGTGATGTGATTCCTGACAGGCCCAACTTGTTGGGGCAAATTTTAGTGAAACTTTTATATTTGAATGCCACACCTATTTGAACTTTATACATGAAGTCTTTTTGAATTTCCTTGCATACAAGACATGTGACACCTGCTGGAAAGTGTGTAGTGCTGGTGTTCCACAGGGTGCAAATGCTGATCTATGTGCTCTTGAGAAACCAAAACTAAATTTGCTATATCTTCCTTAATTATAGGACTTTTTCAATGCTGTAAAAACCTAATTGTACTACAAGGTAAGGCCTGTCTGAAAATATGTTTAAAGTTTATACATTTTGATCAAATAAAATTTTAATGGAAATTTAAAAAAAACATTTAAATTTATAAACTAAATTTTATTGAAAAATTAAATTTTCATAAAAGTTTGAAAACAGATTTTGTCAAAGTTTAGACAGAAAAGTTGATCAATCAATGGTCTTTAAAATAAATGGTGGTTTGGGTCTGTGTAACTGAGAACATTTTTCCCAGGGGTAGTGAAGTAGCATGACTCATAGTGATTTTGGCAACAAACCGCAATATGCCTGTCAAGGTGCATATAGGTGTACACACTAAAGAAGCAACAACAGGTGCTATGTTCCATATTTATTGTGTCAGGTATTTAGGCAGTTATTTGTATAACTAATAGTGCACTCAGATTTAAACATCTGATGGGACCACTTCCATGTTTTATAAGAAAATTGCATTACATTTCAGTGTCGATAACTACAAAAAGCGACAATAAGATAGGAAAATACAGTTTTTAGGCAGGCTTTACCTTACTGAACAATGGTGCTAATCTCTCTCATGAAGATCTAAGCCAAGTCCTTGAGGTGCTGTATATTAGTATGGTGATATCATGATCACTTATGGCAGTACACTACATATGTCCTTATGAAACCTTGCTATCACCACCAGACTACTGGAGAGCTTCCAAGCTGATCCACCACTAACACTTTGTTCCAGATACCAGCCTAGACCTGAAAAGATATAAAATGTTTCACTTATATCTAGAAAACAGTAAGATGTATGCAAATGAAGTTAAAATGTGTTAGATATAGTGATTTCCAAATAACATTCAGGCTGCAAGCATAGGAAATAAATATTAAACTTGACAGAGTGACACTCAGAAATGTGAAGTAATAGTCATGTATTAAAGTAATAAATTCATCCTAAAAGTATAGGAAGTTTCTATAAGCATATCTGGTCATTTACAGGTTAAATAACTAATCAGGTAGACTATGCATCACAAACTTTAAGGAAATGTGGGGACGGTGAGATTTGATCATTGATGGAAACATTAGTACATGCCAGTATACAGGAAAGTAAAGTGACAATGTAGTAATAAAGAATATATTACTATAAGTAATCTTATTCATGAGGGAAATAATAATTCTGGATATTGCAAGAGAATACAGCCAAATGTGGCCACACGTATCAACTTCAGGTACCAATACATCCTATATCATAAACTAAATGTGAAATTCTGATCCCCAAAACTTGTAAACAAGAATGGAAATTTGCATATGTGGGACATATACAATGTAATTGTTATGATCAAATGTGCAAAAATAATTCCAATGATCTGTTTGAACATTTAAAGTGTATTTTTAAGGGTGTTTGATACCAATTATTAACCTCAATGGTTCAATAGAATCAGATATCAGCTGATATTACAATACCGCACTCTATCCAAGTACTGAATTGAAATATGTTACCATACATGGGCATATTAATGAAGAAAATAAGACTTTGGGATACATTTAGTGCACACAGCCAGAAATGTGTCTTACAGATTCACTGTAGGTACAATGTCAGCCTGTATGATATACTGAATGTGAACTTTGGATCCCAAACATTCTAAAATATGTGAATATTTGTTCATGTGGGATATGTAACCATGCTAAGATCAGTTGTACACAGTTAAACTCAAAATATCTGTTTGAATATATCTTATGCAATCTTAAGAGTGTCAGTTAACAAATATTATTAGTAATTAACAATGCATAAATTAAGATGGATCATTAGAATTCACATAACATCATACAGGCAACAATGCAGCACTTCACTAATCAATATCTTAACCAAATTGAACAATAAAATTGAATGCATTTTGTGTTCAACTTACATCATTTTGCTGTTGTCTTACATCCAAGGGTAAATATACATGTGGGAAGTATATTTTATCCCTTCAGCCTGCATTTCATTCTCAGAAAGTTTAAACTGATTTAGTAGAGAACTTGAGTAGGTTCTAGTATAAAATTTGCATCGCTGTCCTCTCACTAAACACCCTGTAACTATATTTGTTAACAATTACTAAAGGCTATATAAGCAGATATGTGTTACTCAGGAAGTCACCCCATCATAAACACATAAATTAACTGATTGGACCCCTAATAAATAGTTTGAATGATCAATACAAAATAGAATCTGTCTCTCATACATTTTAAATGTATGACTCATTTTGACTTACAAAGATATTTTCTCTGACAAAATTTGACAAATATCCATCATTGTAGCTTGTATATGGTGTAGGAGTATAAACATGCTGATATCATTTGATATAATTTCCAAAAATATTATCTATGTGCATTTTAAGGGGCAAATTTTAATTTTTTAATTTTTTTTAAAAAAATTATTAAAATTTTAAAAAATAAAATCAATTTTTAAATTCTAATGTCATTTTTCTATTTTAAATGTTAATATATATAACACCTTCAAATTTCATGTGTTGATCATTAATAATAAAAATTTTATAGCAATTTAAAGTTTAATAATAACTGCCTGTACAGGCCATACACCACAATTAGTTTTACTATATGTTCTCTACATATATTTCTCAGCACTGACCTTTCCACAGTGTGACAATCAATACAAATCATATGAAAATCTAAAATACCCCCAAAGATGACTTCACAGTGAAATTCTTGTCAAGGGTTGACCGGCATTTTTTTGAGCTGCTGCACTGTAAACATAACAGCATGTACACAGACCACATATTTCACTTCCGGATCATTACCAAGGCCTTATTACTCCATGTGCACTGTCGCCAAATTACACACTGACAACCACTCTCTCTGCTCCTATTCTCAAGAATAAACAATTACCTTTAAATCCCTACCAAATATGCATCAATATAACTCTTCTATCACCACCAAAATGAGAGAGGAAAAAATGTTCTAAAAATAGACTGGAACTACATGGAAGTATTAATTGTGATGTGATTCCTGACAGGCCCAACTTGTTGGGGCAAATTTTAGTGAAACTTTTATATTTGAATGCCACACCTATTTGAACTTTATACATGAAGTCTTTTTGAATTTCCTTGCATACAAGACATGTGACACCTGCTGGAAAGTGTGTAGTGCTGGTGTTCCACAGGGTGCAAATGCTGATCTATGTGCTCTTGAGAAACCAAAACTAAATTTGCTATATCTTCCTTAATTATAGGACTTTTTCAATGCTGTAAAAACCTAATTGTACTACAAGGTAAGGCCTGTCTGAAAATTTGTTTAAAGTTTATACATTTTGATCAAATAAAATTTTAATGGAAATTTAAAAAAACATTTAAATTTATAAACTAAATTTTATTGAAAAATTAAGTTTTCATAAAAGTTTGAAAACAGATTTTGTCAAAGTTTAGACAGAAAAGTTGATCAATCAATGGTCTTTAAAATAAATGGTGGTTTGGGTCTGTGTAACTGAGAACATTTTTCCCAGGGGTAGTGAAGTAGCATGACTCATAGTGATTTTGGCAACAAACCGCAATATGCCTGTCAAGGTGCATATAGGTGTACACACTAAAGAAGCAACAACAGGTGCTATGTTCCATATTTATTGTGTCAGGTATTTAGGCAGTTATTTGTATAACTAATAGTGCACTCAGATTTAAACATCTGATGGGACCACTTCCATGTTTTATAAGAAAATTGCATTACATTTCAGTGTCGATAACTACAAAAAGCGACAATAAGATAGGAAAATACAGTTTTTAGGCAAGCTTTACCTTACTGAACAATGGTGCTAATCTCTCTCATGAAGATCTAAGCCAAGTCCTTGAGGTGCTGTATATTAGTATGGTGATATCATGATCACTTATGGCAGTACACTACATATGTCCTTATGAAACCTTGCTATCACCACCAGACTACTGGAGAGCTTCCAAGCTGATCCACCACTAACACTTTGTTCCAGATACCAGCCTAGACCTGAAAAGATATAAAATGTTTCACTTATATCTAGAAAACAGTAAGATGTATGCAAATGAAGTTAAAATGTGTTAGATATAGTGATTTCCAAATAACATTCAGGCTGCAAGCATAGGAAATAAATATTAAACTTGACAGAGTGACACTCAGAAATGTGAAGTAATAGTCATGTATTAAAGTAATAAATTCATCCTAAAAGTATAGGAAGTTTCTATAAGCATATCTGGTCATTTACAGGTTAAATAACTAATCAGGTAGACTATGCATCACAAACTTTAAGGAAATGTGGGGACGGTGAGATTTGATCATTGATGGAAACATTAGTACATGCCAGTATACAGGAAAGTAAAGTGACAATGTAGTAATAAAGAATATATTACTATAAGTAATCTTATTCATGAGGGAAATAATAATTCTGGATATTGCAAGAGAATACAGCCAAATGTGGCCACACGTATCAACTTCAGGTACCAATACATCCTATATCATAAACTAAATGTGAAATTCTGATCCCCAAAACTTGTAAACAAGAATGGAAATTTGCATATGTGGGACATATACAATGTAATTGTTATGATCAAATGTGCAAAAATAATTCCAATGATCTGTTTGAACATTTAAAGTGTATTTTTAAGGGTGTTTGATACCAATTATTAACCTCAATGGTTCAGTAGAATCAGATATCAGCTGATATTACAATACCGCACTCTATCCAAGTACTGAATTGAAATATGTTACCATACATGGGCATATTAATGAAGAAAATAAGACTTTGGGATACATTTAGTGCACACAGCCAGAAATGTGTCTTACAGATTCACTGTAGGTACAATGTCAGCCTATATGATATACTGAATGTGAACTTTGGATCCCAAACATTCTAAAATATGTGAATATTTGTTCATGTGGGATATGTAACCATGCTAAGATCAGTTGTACACAGTTAAACTCAAAATATCTGTTTGAATATATCTTATGCAATCTTAAGAGTGTCAGTTAACAAATATTATTAGTAATTAACAATGCATAAATTAAGATGGATCATTAGAATTCACATAACATCATACAGGCAACAATGCCGCACTTCACTAATCAATATCTTAACCAAATTGAACAATAAAATTGAATGCATTTTGTGTTCAACTTACATCATTTTGCTGTTGTCTTACATCCAAGGGTAAATATACATGTGGGAAGTATATTTTATCCCTTCAGCCTGCATTTCATTCTCAGAAAGTTTAAACTGATTTAGTAGAGAACTTGAGTAGGTTCTAGTATAAAATTTGCATCGCTGTCCTCTCACTAAACACCCTGTAACTATATTTGTTAACAATTACTAAAGGCTATATAAGCAGATATGTGTTACTCAGGAAGTCACCCCATCATAAACACATAAATTAACTGATTGGACCCCTAATAAATAGTTTGAATGATCAATACAAAATAGAATCTGTCTCTCATACATTTTAAATGTATGACTCATTTTGACTTACAAAGATATTTTCTCTGACAAAATTTGACAAATATCCATCATTGTAGCTTGTATATGGTGTAGGAGTATAAACATGCTGATATCATTTGATATAATTTCCAAAAATATTATCTATGTGCATTTTAAGGGGCAAATTTTAATTTTTTAATTTTTTTAAAAAAAATTATTAAAATTTTAAAAAATAAAATCAATTTTTAAATTCTAATGTCATTTTTCTATTTTAAATGTTAATATATATAACACCTTCAAATTTCATGTGTTGATCATTAATAATAAAAATTTTATAGCAATTTAAAGTTTAATAATAACTGCCTGTACAGGCCATACACCACAATTAATTTTACTATATGTTCTCTACATATATTTCTCAGCACTGACCTTTCCACAGTGTGACAATCAATACAAATCATATGAAAATCTAAAATACCCCCAAAGATGACTTCACAGTGAAATTCTTGTCAAGGGTTGACCGGCATTTTTTTGAGCTGCTGCACTGTAAACATAACAGCATATACACAGACTACATATTTCACTTCCGGATCATTACCAAGGCCTTATTACTCCATGTGCACTGTCGCCAAATTACACACTGACAACCACTCTCTCTGCTCCTATTCTCAAGAATAAACAATTACCTTTAAATCCCTACCAAATATGCATCAATATAACTCTTCTATCACCACCAAAATGAGAGAGGAAAAAATGTTCTAAAAATAGACTGGAACTACATGGAAGTATTAATTGTGATGTGATTCCTGACAGGCCCAACTTGTTGGGGCAAATTTTAGTGAAACTTTTATATTTGAATGCCACACCTATTTGAACTTTATACATGAAGTCTTTTTGAATTTCCTTGCATACAAGACATGTGACACCTGCTGGAAAGTGTGTAGTGCTGGTGTTCCACAGGGTGCAAATGCTGATCTATGTGCTCTTGAGAAACCAAAACTAAATTTGCTATATCTTCCTTAATTATAGGACTTTTTCAATGCTGTAAAAACCTAATTGTACTACAAGGTAAGGCCTGTCTGAAAATATGTTTAAAGTTTATACATTTTGATCAAATAAAATTTTAATGGAAATTTAAAAAAAACATTTAAATTTATAAACTAAATTTTATTGAAAAATTAAATTTTCATAAAAGTTTGAAAACAGATTTTGTCAAAGTTTAGACAGAAAAGTTGATCAATCAATGGTCTTTAAAATAAATGGTGGTTTGGGTCTGTGTAACTGAGAACATTTTTCCCAGGGGTAGTGAAGTAGCATGACTCATAGTGATTTTGGCAACAAACCGCAATATGCCTGTCAAGGTGCATATAGGTGTACACACTAAAGAAGCAACAACAGGTGCTATGTTCCATATTTATTGTGTCAGGTATTTAGGCAGTTATTTGTATAACTAATAGTGCACTCAGATTTAAACATCTGATGGGACCACTTCCATGTTTTATAAGAAAATTGCATTACATTTCAGTGTCGATAACTACAAAAAGCGACAATAAGATAGGAAAATACAGTTTTTAGGCAGGCTTTACCTTACTGAACAATGGTGCTAATCTCTCTCATGAAGATCTAAGCCAAGTCCTTGAGGTGCTGTATATTAGTATGGTGATATCATGATCACTTATGGCAGTACACTACATATGTCCTTATGAAACCTTGCTATCACCACCAGACTACTGGAGAGCTTCCAAGCTGATCCACCACTAACACTTTGTTCCAGATACCAGCCTAGACCTGAAAAGATATAAAATGTTTCACTTATATCTAGAAAACAGTAAGATGTATGCAAATGAAGTTAAAATGTGTTAGATATAGTGATTTCCAAATAACATTCAGGCTGCAAGCATAGGAAATAAATATTAAACTTGACAGAGTGACACTCAGAAATGTGAAGTAATAGTCATGTATTAAAGTAATAAATTCATCCTAAAAGTATAGGAAGTTTCTATAAGCATATCTGGTCATTTACAGGTTAAATAACTAATCAGGTAGACTATGCATCACAAACTTTAAGGAAATGTGGGGACGGTGAGATTTGATCATTGATGGAAACATTAGTACATGCCAGTATACAGGAAAGTAAAGTGACAATGTAGTAATAAAGAATATATTACTATAAGTAATCTTATTCATGAGGGAAATAATAATTCTGGATATTGCAAGAGAATACAGCCAAATGTGGCCACACGTATCAACTTCAGGTACCAATACATCCTATATCATAAACTAAATGTGAAATTCTGATCCCCAAAACTTGTAAACAAGAATGGAAATTTGCATATGTGGGACATATACAATGTAATTGTTATGATCAAATGTGCAAAAATAATTCCAATGATCTGTTTGAACATTTAAAGTGTATTTTTAAGGGTGTTTGATACCAATTATTAACCTCAATGGTTCAATAGAATCAGATATCAGCTGATATTACAATACCGCACTCTATCCAAGTACTGAATTGAAATATGTTACCATACATGGGCATATTAATGAAGAAAATAAGACTTTGGGATACATTTAGTGCACACAGCCAGAAATGTGTCTTACAGATTCACTGTAGGTACAATGTCAGCCTGTATGATATACTGAATGTGAACTTTGGATCCCAAACATTCTAAAATATGTGAATATTTGTTCATGTGGGATATGTAACCATGCTAAGATCAGTTGTACACAGTTAAACTCAAAATATCTGTTTGAATATATCTTATGCAATCTTAAGAGTGTCAGTTAACAAATATTATTAGTAATTAACAATGCATAAATTAAGATGGATCATTAGAATTCACATAACATCATACAGGCAACAATGCAGCACTTCACTAATCAATATCTTAACCAAATTGAACAATAAAATTGAATGCATTTTGTGTTCAACTTACATCATTTTGCTGTTGTCTTACATCCAAGGGTAAATATACATGTGGGAAGTATATTTTATCCCTTCAGCCTGCATTTCATTCTCAGAAAGTTTAAACTGATTTAGTAGAGAACTTGAGTAGGTTCTAGTATAAAATTTGCATCGCTGTCCTCTCACTAAACACCCTGTAACTATATTTGTTAACAATTACTAAAGGCTATATAAGCAGATATGTGTTACTCAGGAAGTCACCCCATCATAAACACATAAATTAACTGATTGGACCCCTAATAAATAGTTTGAATGATCAATACAAAATAGAATCTGTCTCTCATACATTTTAAATGTATGACTCATTTTGACTTACAAAGATATTTTCTCTGACAAAATTTGACAAATATCCATCATTGTAGCTTGTATATGGTGTAGGAGTATAAACATGCTGATATCATTTGATATAATTTCCAAAAATATTATCTATGTGCATTTTAAGGGGCAAATTTTAATTTTTTAATTTTTTTTAAAAAAATTATTAAAATTTTAAAAAATAAAATCAATTTTTAAATTCTAATGTCATTTTTCTATTTTAAATGTTAATATATATAACACCTTCAAATTTCATGTGTTGATCATTAATAATAAAAATTTTATAGCAATTTAAAGTTTAATAATAACTGCCTGTACAGGCCATACACCACAATTAGTTTTACTATATGTTCTCTACATATATTTCTCAGCACTGACCTTTCCACAGTGTGACAATCAATACAAATCATATGAAAATCTAAAATACCCCCAAAGATGACTTCACAGTGAAATTCTTGTCAAGGGTTGACCGGCATTTTTTTGAGCTGCTGCACTGTAAACATAACAGCATGTACACAGACCACATATTTCACTTCCGGATCATTACCAAGGCCTTATTACTCCATGTGCACTATCGCCAAATTACACACTGACAACCACTCTCTCTGCTCCTATTCTCAAGAATAAACAATTACCTTTAAATCCCTACCAAATATGCATCAATATAACTCTTCTATCACCACCAAAATGAGAGAGGAAAAAATGTTCTAAAAATAGACTGGAACTACGGGTACTGAACTGGAAGTATTAATTGTGATGTGATTCCTGAGCTACAATAATGGATGCACTCCTGTGCAAAATTCCCCGTTGGGAAACGGTATGGGCAATCTAGGAGGGATTTTGTGTGGGGAAAATCAAAATTAGTCAGCGTCTCTCAAAGCCCCAAATAAACACACTAAACTTTGAGTGTAAAAATATAATGTTTACATAACATATTGTAGTTAAGCATTTATTAACACAGAAGGCCATAAAACGTTTCTGCTTTCCTTGATAAAATTTTCGTCACAGGCATAAGTAGATACGTAGGGTGATTAAGATTTAGAAATGGGATGGTGCGTTGATTTAGAGAATCGTGTCTTGATATACTTAAAAGTTTCACTCTGAACAAAAAAAGCAAGATACAGTTTTCGGTGTCACTGTATGATTAGACTATGATAATTGAATTGCATGGTTAGTAAATAAGACAATATTTAGAACGCTAGTTATTTCTAATTGTTAGAAGTATTGAAGAATGTTTTCTCCCACGTTATATATAGTATGTATACATATAGGCATTGATCGCGTTTTTCAAGTTTGTAGTCGCCTATATTGACCAAAGGATGGGGCCTGTCATATTTTCATTAAAGGTGTTTAACATAGATAATGTCTATATCATAAATGACTTCATATTTTGAATCTTTAATTTCAAAATAAAAACTATTTATTGGATTATAATTTGGTTGTACTGAAGTGATAGGTATTATAGGATCGTAAATATATCATGGGCATTGATTATCTGTAATTTTATACAACGTTCGTAACTTATGGAGTTTTCGGCTTTTTGCATAATTTTGACCAACCAGATTTCCTGATATAACTTTTCAATACTGGTGCTTCCTGTATGTCAAATAACAATACTTCTACTTCGAGTTTTTCTAAGCTATCTGAGCCTTCTTTAAAAGAATGTGTTTCGTATAAATTTAAACACTTCGTTATCAGAAACTTAATTTGGGAGGGACACTTGCACACGCCTGTCGAGACTCCTCATTCAGGAGGTATGCGTTAGTCAGTATGTGTGTCCGATACGCAATGGGCACTATACCACCTCATCTCATCTATTTGTTATGTATGAGGGACACAACTTTCCAGTTGTATGTTTGATATTCTGAAGTTTGTGGAGCTCCACGAATCTTTTTAGGACTTACTTATTTACATCATATCTGAAGCCAGAAAATGCGATCTTTCATTCAGAAATGTCTGAAGGCAGCGTTGGCTGCTTTATCCGAACCTTACTTAACTTTACTTACTAATGCCACTAGGCAGCAAGTAACTTATACTAATTGATCTACATTGTACGACCAATTCCTTTTTCTGTAAGATTTGGGGTGTTAAGGGGTTGTCAAAGTTTTGTTTCAACGTTTTCAGAGTTAAACGGAATATGTTAAGATGAAATTTGTCTTTGAAGGGTTTCATTGTAGATCAAAGGTCAAATTATGGCTTTAATTTCTTTGGTAGAATAGAGACTTTATCTGAAAACGACTTCAGATGATACCATGGGGTGTTGCAATGGTTTCATCCATCTGGCCACTTTAAGACACTCAGATTTCATTTAATTTGCTCGGCAAAAGGACAGCATGCAATGGTGACTTTTTAAACTGGCAAATAGCAAATATTTTGTTTTGGGGGGAAGAGGGGCAATTTTAATAAACAAGGTTGATTGTGTTTTGAAATATAATGAAGACGAGTTCGTATGTCTAATGGTGGAATGAAATTTAGTTCTTGTGTGTGCAAGATTTGGTATTAGCGCTTATAGATCACATCATTATGCAGGTTTGACGGATTAGAGGATAGGTTTAAATTGGTGGCCAACTGAAGAGCCGCTTTCATCATTCTGAAATAAGGTTTGCCTCAACAAGCTGATCTGTACAAAATGGAGCCGTAGTCAAGTTTGAATCTTATTAAAGATGTGTATACTTGAAGCAAGAGCTTCCAGTTTGGTTTCCAGTCTATGTTTGCTCTTATTATTTCCAAGACTTTTTGTCGTTTTCTTCAACTGCATCTAGTATGTCAAAGAAAAGTTACATTATGGTTTAAAAATGAAGCACACTGAAGATTATGTAGGTAATCTACCTTGAAAGACTGATTGTATTTTCTCAACTTGTTTTCTGTGCACAATGTATAAGAAGTTATTTCAAATGCAACACAGATTTCAACTTAATCTAAATGTTCAGGTTCATTCTCTACCATCATGTTCACGATTGCCTACGTGTTCACGGTTTTGGATGCACGGTGGAAATTTAGATGCGTTCAGAATATAATGTCCATCGATACCTAGTTCTCCCATGATATAGCACTTAGTTCCTGCTTGATGACAAATCCATCCATTTTTAGTAATAACTTTAGCATGTATGTGTGAAAGAAAACTTTCTTTTTAATTGTCACTATTCCTCAAAGTTATTAGGGGTCATGCCTCGTGCATGTGGTTTATTTGCATGTATGAAATATGTTAAAATACCCGTGTTTATGTCTTGAACAATAATGAATTCAAACAAGAATTAATAAAATGAAATACATATATTGCCATTTTTCCCAAATCTTGACTTTCAGACATGGAGCAATCGGTTAGAGCGATGGGCTAAATATGTCATCAGATGTGACCGAGAATATCCAGGACCTATAACGTGCTTTACAAATTTCGGCAAATCTAGGAAGGTAACATTTATTTACTTAGTTTTGTATTAGATCAAAATAGGTGAGTGTATAAAATTACTTCAGGGCAAACTTTAAAATTTTGTTTACTGCTGAAGTAAATGAAAACAACAAAAGTTTCTGGGCATAGAGAGAACTATCCTGTGAGAAAATTTATTTATCTATTATGTCATAAATATCTAAGGCATAGCTTCTTATTAAACTTTATATATAAAAAGTATTCAAATAAAATTAAACCATTAAAAGCAACATTATTTTATCACATACAAATGGGATAATTTCTGTAGTAATAGGCTATGTGGCATGTGTGACAGAGTATCATCTACAAATGGGATAACTTCTGTAGTAATAGGCTATGTGGCATGTCTGACAGTGTCATGTACAAATGGGATAACTTCTCTAGTAATAGGCTATGTGGCATGTGTGACAGTGTCATGTACAAATGGGATAACTTCTGTAGTAATAGGTTATGTGGCATGTGTGACAGAATATCATCTACAAATGGGATAACTTCTGTAGTAATAGGCTATGAGGCATGTGTGACAGAGTGTCATGTACAAATGGGATAACTTCTGTAGTAATAGGTTATGTGGCATGTGTGGCAGAATATCATCTACAAATGGGATAATTTATGTAGTAGTAGGCTATGTGGCATGTGTGACAGTGATGGCATGGAGTTTTATCACCTTTTATTCTACACGCACTTAAATTTACCATTTTTAAAAGTGCTTCATGAATATATTCTCAAGAAGAAATCTCTAATAGAGATGACTTTAAATTGATCAGAAATTTAGGCAAACTTCTGGAATAATTTCATACCTTTTTGTATTGCCATGATTTAGTAGTATTCCATCAGAGCCTAACAATATTTATGAATGCAGGTTTTATTTAAACAGACAGACCAATAAATGCACACAAAGTGACAGCAGACTCAAGAAAATAAGGAAAAGAAAAAATAGTTTGGTTTTTACACATTATTGGCTAATTTTATCATGTTAAGTGCCTTTCCTAAGGACAATATGAGGCAGCCAACCCGGGTTGAATTGGTATGGTATCGAGCCCACTATCCTTGGATTATGAGTCTGAGGCTTTGCTAAATGAGCTACCCTTGCTCCTGAAAAGAAAGAAGGAATATATATAATTGTCAATTAGAATAATGAACAAACACAAACAACTCTCTCTCTCTCTCTCTCTCTCTCTGTCTCTCTCTCTGTCTCTGTCTCTGTCTCTCTCTGTCTCTGTCTCTGTCTCTCTCTGTCTCTCTCTCTCTGTCTCTCTCTCTGTCTCTCTGTCTCTCTGTCTCTGTCTCTGTCTCTCTCTCTCTCTCTCTCTCTCTCTCTCTCTCTATATATATATATATATATATATATATATATATATAGAGAGAGAGAGAGAGAGAGAGAGAGAGAGAGAGAGAGAGAGAGAGAGAGAGAAAGTATCCAAAGCTACTGCTCAGTATCATAAGTTATACAGACTGGTTTAATGGCATACTAGTCACGAGTTGTTTTGATTTTTTACACCAGGAAAGAAACATATATAATGTGGTTTATGAATGGGCAGCAGAAGGTCCTTATCGAAATAATATCAGACTGGAGACTGGATGTAGAACCCCTGCAGATAGAACTGTTTGTAACCATAACACTGTTGTAAGTCTCTGACTGCTTTTGTCACTGTCTCTCCCCCTCTCTCTCATAAATATTTACAGTCTGCAGGTATATAGATTTTACTTCATGATATAGCAGCTACCCAGTCATTCCTTTGTAGCAGCAAATTCTGCTTTAAATTAATTGTACCATTTTGTTAAATTTGAAAAACGTTTGACATTATTTGCTGTTGCTTCATTAACTCATAAACTAACTGTTTTAGCAATGACTTTGAGTAATGTTGTAAGATTGACCTTGAATGTTAAATTTTACTTAGTTTTATGACTTTCAAGCTTCTTTAAAGGAATTCAGTTGTTTGTGGTGCATAATTCTTGATTGATATGGTGTAAAGAAACACTATCCTAAACACTATAAATACATTTGTAATTATTTTCATTATCATGCAAGTAAATGTGATTCAGTTCATCCTAGTTTTCTGCTCTTCCTTTTTTTCTTTTAAGACAAACTTGTTCTAATTTATATTTGTTATAAATGAAGGCATATTCTCTCATCCGTGATGATATGACCTGTGCATAATTACAGATACAGAATCCAGATATTTCGGAGATGGCATGTGCCTCCATGGATTGTGGAACTACCCGGCAACTGACCTGCATTTATCACTGAGGTCAAAGTCAAGAGGTCTTCCAGCGAGTAATGGATAGAAGAAAGCATTACATGAAAGTCTTTCATTTGTGAAACAGTAAAATGCTGAGATGAATCAAGGAATCATTTGCTAATTTTTGTTGTTTGGTAATTAAGGTTTGGGTCTTTTCATGATAATCTACAATTGTCCCTGCCTCCCAGTTTGTTTTACATATCTTCTGTCTGGCATTCTAAATGAAGTCAGTAGAATTTATTATCTATGGAATGTCTAAGACAATACTATGTTGTACAGAACATTCAAAGATGTGTAGGATGAATTAAATTCATGCAATTGTATCCTCGCTGTCTTTGTCATTGTCATCAGTAGTGAGTCCTGAGGAGTTCCATTGTAAATAAATTTTACCGATTTCATTACAATTTACTCTCTGACCCTCTCAGTCAGTAGAAAGATACAAAGCCAGAGACTGTCAGAGGAAACTAAAGGCTTAGATGTCTAAATTGGTTTTGAAGTAAGGGCATTAAGTTATACTTCATTTACTCTGTTATACTGATTTTCTGATAACTCAGTTTCTTTTATTGTGATTTTATCAAATCAGATTGGAAATAAAAAGTTATGTATAGCGGATAACTGTGTATAATGTGGCTATGGTACTGTGCTGTGTATTTGAAACAATGCGTGCCAGTATGTACGAACATACGGGTGTATAAATCATAAGTTCTTTCAATTTTATAAAAATGTGTTGAGTTTGGAGTTTTAACAATCGATGCCTACAAAGACTATTATATATTTTCTTAACACAGTTGAATAATATTTGCAAATTTCTGTTTAATTTACTCAAATACTTTATGATATTGATCTTGGAACACCAATTACCTCTAATGTGGATATCTCTAAAGTTGTTAGCATGGGTGAATCTCCCAAGCCTTTAAATGCATTTTCTACTTAAACTCATTGCTACTTAAGCCTTCCAAAGAACTTGAGTAAACAAGATAGGCTGTGGTGTTTTTCGCTCAGGTTCATTACAAATGGTTCCTTATGATGCGTTTAGTCTTCATTCCAATAATAAACATTCCAACATTTCGTTTTATTCATTTTACAAAGTTATGTAAAGATATAATCTACTGAACATTCTTGATCTGTATTTGTTGCAGATACAGTTCTCTATATACTTATTAAAACACGTATTAGATTATATGTATATTTTGCCTTCATCCAGTTGTTGATAATTGTTGATAATATTGCGTATGACAATACCTTTATAGACAAGATTAACCATAAATACTCCAAAGCTTTGTGTTTTTGTAAATTGCACACTTATTAATTATTGTATATGACATACCTTTATGTATTTGTATTGTATATGCATCCAAATTTCAAAAGGAAAGATAGCAAAACTAACATGAGTGCTTAACTCTATTAATTTTATTTTGATGGGAAGAACTTCTGCCAAATATAAATAATATTGATTAGATGATGAGGAGTTTATATTCTATCCACGAAAGTTTAATAAACTCTCTCATTGACATCTGTGGATTTGAGTTTAATAAAAAACCAATTGTATCTATCAAAGGAAGATGTACTAATCGCAATGTCTCCTCTTTAAATATCTGCACATTGTATGAAGAAAAACAATTGGTTTAATGCAGTATTCAAGTAGGTAATTTTGTGATACATTCGTCTACACTATCATTTTTCATAACATTTTTAATTGCAATCTCTCACACAATTTATTGTGCTTTGGTCAGTTTGACTCAAAGTACATTAAATGTGGGAGATTTTTTTGGCCTCTGGAGTTCAAGAAGTACCAGTTTACTCCAGTACACAATGTACTGTTTGCTTAGGGTTGCTCCTTGTTCCTTCATAACTTTTTAATATGTGCATATTTATGCTTTTTAACTAAAGACATATATATTGAATACAATTTTTGCATTAGTAGTTTGATTTACACATTTGTAGACAAAATTGATAGAAAGTTATTGCATGGTGTGTGTGTATATATATATATATATATATATATATCATTGCATGAGTTAATGAGATACATTTATGTTCAAACGTATAGAGGGGTAATTCTTATAAGTGATGGATAGCAAGTACTTATTGTAAACCTGTCACATCTGCTGATGAACCTGGTTCTTTTAATTGAAGACTTGTCATAATTTGAATACTTGTCATAATCTGAGAAGAACCTAGTGTTTTAATTTTAACTTTGATATCTTGATATGAACCTAGTGTATTCTTGCAATGAACCTAATGCTTTAAATTTTGTTTGAAATATGATAAACATGTATTAAAAGTATCCACACTCGATCTGTTACATTGCTTCTCTTTTGTCATTAATCTTCTATGTACATTAATCATTTATCTAGTAATTCCTCCATTCCTTTATCCACTGATCTGCATTTTATATATTTTAACATGATGCCATGTAGTAATAGATATAGATAACTGTTTTGGAACATCATCTGCTGGGTCTATCGGTTTTCTCTTTCAATTGATCTGGTGTCTCAAGTATTCCCATTTATTTTTTAGAGAAAATTCAACTTTTATGAAGACTGTACAGACAATATTTACAATTAATAAAATGTGAATAATATTAAAAACAAGTAACACACACTATGTATATATAATGACAAATTGTACTTCAACAAATGATACATGCATTGTGGATTTTGATATGTTATCCATAATCCTTGAAATAATGTTAAAATAACACGTTTTTTTTGTCTGTATAATTTCACTGACATAAACCGACTGAATGACATAAACTGAGATGAACTGATAGAGTGGCATACACAGATAGAATGACATGAACTGACATGAGCTGATAGAGTGGCGTACACAGATAGAATGACATGAACTGACATGAGCTGATAGAGTGGCGTACACAGATAGAATGACATGAACTGATAGAGTGGCATACACAGATAGAAGGACATGAACTGACATGAACTGATAGAGTGGTGTACACAGATAGAATGACATGAACTGACATGATCTGATAGAGTGGCGTACACAGATAGAATGACATGAACTGATAGAGTGGCGTACACAGATAGAATGACATGAACTGACATGATCTGATAGAGTGGCATACACAGATAGAATGACATGAACTGATAGTGTGGTATGAACTGACAGACTGAGGTGAACCAACAAAATGGACAGTAATGGTTGTCAAACATATTTTATTAATCTTGACTGTACATAATTGTAGCCCCATGCATTGGTCAAGCACTTAAAAAAACCTCCCATTGTCATGAAAGGGATCAGGCCATCTGATTAGAAAATCGATATGATACATGGAGATATGAACTTATGTTCTTTCCTGAATTCAAGGAATCATTATTGCCATCATTCTTTCATTTAATGCCATTCAGCTGTGCCAAAATTTATACTGTATCTCAATCCAGCTTATTGCGTTTCAGTTTGTAATTTTGGCTACATTCACAAAATTAGTCATTCAGATATTAGATATAGCTGTTATGATAAGTTTCTCAGACAAATTTGTCCATGTAGATATATTTAGAGATAAGTATGGATACTCCAACACCATCACTAGTAAGTTAAGAACATCACCACCATACATGAAGCCCATTTCTACTACTATTTCAGTTTTACATAATTCGTTATGATGAAAGGGCAGATTTGTTGCCAGTTTTATGAAATTTAAATTGTCTTTCTGTTTTGTAGAAATTTAAATTGTCTTCCTGTTTTGTAGAAATTTAAATTGTCTTCCTGTTTTGTAGAAATTTAAATTGTCTTCCTGTTTTGTAGAAATTTAAATTGTCTTCCTGTTTTGTAGAAATTTAAATTGTCTTCCTGTTTTGTAGAAATTTAAATTGTCTTCCTGTTTTGTAGAGGATGTGGAGTGATCAGATGATATTGTGAGATGTGAATGTAATAATCCTGATGAATTTTATTGTTTTTAAATGTTATGAAAAAAATCACAAATTCTAAAACTTCATAACTCATGTCATGTAACTAACTCCTACTGGTGATTCTCTTAGTAATGTTATGGTTTGATGTTATTGGCTTGAATCATCTTGTGACCGTCTTTCTATATTCCCTATTTTGCAGAGTATTTTACTTCATATTTTTGAAGAGACTGCTGGCAGGAGAGGCTTAAATGTCATTGTTTGGCACAATCTCATGTTTCGTTTCAGGACAGAATTTGTTCCCTTTTTGATGGTCCAAATAATAAGCAATCTTGAAATTTTCATAATGCTTCATAAATTAGCAAAAGATTCAACAAATAATATATTTGCTAGCATATGGAAAAGAAGAAAAGTTTTGGGTAAGTAATGAAAACATAGGCATGATGACGACTTGATAACTTTGTTAACAACAAAAAGGACCTTCCCCCCACCAACTCTCATCAACACCCCCCCCCCCCCCACTCACTCCCATCAACAGCCCCCACCACCACCAACTCCCATCAACACCCCATTCCTCAGTACCATAATACATTCTGAATGATGATTGAGTAAAACTCGTAAAATAACATTAATAACAATTTTCATATGACTTTTGAAGCATTGTCATAAAAGGGGAAACAAATCTGATCAAAAGCCTATAACAAACCTGAATGATTTTACCCTATTGTGGAGTTAATAAAGTTTAAAGTCCATGTAAAGTTTGAAATATATGTCCCTTAAGACAAAAAAAATGACATTTAAATTTTGAGTTTTTGTCTCCAAACAATGCTTAATTTAGATCTTTGCTACGATCATTAGGAAAATTTAAATGCAGCTGTTTAAAAATGCCTTTAATTCTAACCAACAAGATTCAAATTTAACCAACAAATTCAAATATGCATAAAGAGTATTAGAAAGTATATCATTTTGCTACTTCTCTCTCTCTCTCTCTCTCTCTCTCTCTCTCTCTCTCTCTCTCTCTCTCTCTCTCTCTCTCTCTTCATATCATGGGTTGGGTGTAATGTATGCATGGATGAGCAAATGTCTCATGATAGATACAAATTTTATAAATATTAATGACAGGACGCGGCTTTCATTTAAAACATTCATTTTCAAATGAAGCAACATTTTTCTCAAGTTGGAAATGTCTTCTTTTTCATTTCTGACAAAAATGTTTGAATAGAAAGTGTGTGAACAAATGTGGACACATGAAAGTGAAGACTGAAATTACATACCAATGTGTCAAACATAATTATAAGCATGCAAGGGCCTTCTGCTCTTCCCATCTTCCATAAAAACTGAAAAATATCATGGAGTTGAATAGCACTAGACTAAAAACATCCTCAGATGATTCTGACATGTTTGATCAGTCTGGCATAATTACGGTCTCAATGATAAGGCATTATGTTCTGTATATAGCTATGCAAGAAAAGACAGATTTGGTGAGACAGTCATAAAGATAGGACTGAAATATATTAGCAAGAAAACCAAATTAATGAGAAAAATTTAAACCTAACGAACCAATTGAGAAAGTATAGGAATTCACATTCATCAGAAAGAATGTATCTATTTTATGATTATACGATCTAAATAACAGCAAGAGGCAAAAATAAAATGTTTAGCAACTTTCATCAAACAGTTTATTTTCCTACGATATAAAGTGAACATTTAAAAGGAATATATGGTATTGTGAATTAAATCCCAAAACATCCTAAATGTTATACTACAAGTCAAAAAGTATTGAGCATTCAGAAAAAATTCCAATCTTAAATGTGCTGATATATTGATAGTTTTAAATAGTTAGATGTATCAAGAATCTTGATGTATAACATTAATATAATTGAGAATGTCTTTGAATGAATTATTAATAATATCAGAGTAGTGTCTTAATCCAAAATGTCCGTGAGCACTTTATAATTCCAATGAATAACTTGAATAAATAATTTCTCTCAAATTATCAGTGAACACAACTAAAAGTGATTTCACAAAGACTGATATTAAGACAGTTATATAACATTATGCTGAGCATAACCTTATAAAACCTAAGACACAACAAGATAACCTAGATGTGGGTTATAAGTTCATTTCCAGACCTTTCCAAGGTCAAAAGGTCAACATGTTTGCTAATGTTATCTTAAAGTACAACCCACAACCATGGAAATACGTTAGCTATTAAAAGATTTGTTTTCAAATGACCATTAACGTAAAATACAAAATATAATCACGGATAAATGTTAAACACAATATAGATATGCATTAAACTTCCCCTCATAAAGAAAAGAAAGTGTTATACAATAGTCATTTAACATATTAGTCAAATATACATGATGCTATCATAATAAGAATTGCATAGGGATCTGTCTTATGAATTATGTAAAATATACTTAGAGCAATACTGTACTTCTATACACGTGAAAAAGCATCTGCAATCAGATTATATCGTCCCTTGATGGGCCTAATGTTAATCGTACATTCCTAGAACATCAAAATCTAACTCAACAATCTCTGGGTTTTTTTAGTGTTTTTTTTTTCTTCATTTTATTAAAGACAGCACATGAGTTATGATCACGGAATACAATAAAATCGGAAAAGGAGCTGCACTGATATACTCTTCAAAGTTTTGCATAGCCAATATCAAAGCCAAATATTTCTTACCAGTTGTGCGATAATTTATGAGGTGTTTGTATATATTGTTTTAGAAAAATAGCATACTGGATGATCTACACTAATTTTGTCATCTTAAATCGATGCCCGACCCATTTCAATATTACCTGCATCAACAGACATTTCAAATGATTGACTGAAATTTGGAGCTGGAAGAGATGATCAAATGATTGACTGAAATTTGGAGCTGGAAGAGATGATGTACCTCTAAGTATGGCCCTTAATTTATCTAAAAGCCCTCCTGCCATTTGTCATAATAATGAAATTTTGATTTTCATGTACTCAACCAATTGGTCAGAGTTCAGCAATTATGGAAAACTGGAGCAAAATTACCGATAGCCATATTTTAATACTGCTGCATCAGCTGCTTTTTAATGAAATTGGACATTCAGAGATAGCCTCAACGTTAATTTGTATATAATTACCTTGACCGGGTCTCACAATATGTCAAAACAAAATGTAAGACAATAACGCCAAAACGCACTATTACCTAAATTAATTGTCAGATTTGCATCACAGAGTCGATCAAGGAATTTACGAATGATTTCCAAATGATCCTTCCATGTATCAATGAAATGATGACATCATCGATACAATATTAATGAATTATCAGATTTGCATCAATGAGTCGATCAAAGAATTTGCGAATGATTTCCGAAAATCCTTCTAGGTATCGATGAAATGATGACGTCATCGATGTACTGGTCACAGTTATCTAAAAAAGATATTATCATGCTCTTTTAACGCTGAAATGTTGACGGAGAATATTTCATAACAAGCGGCATCTCTCCATACTGATAAAAAAAAATCATATGGAGTTTAAAAAGTAAAAATTTATTGTGCTCTTTCCGTGAGCTGAATTTGCAAGAAAATATTTTCAAAAAGGCAACCTTGGTGACGTTTTTTTGCATTTTCAATTTTGTAAATGCAGTCGTCGTATCTTGACATTGGAAATTAATCCATTTTGGTGACACTGTTGACTTTTCTATGGTCAGTACACATAAAGAAAGTATCATCTGGTTTTCGACACGAGAATAAACGATGAACACCAGTCATTTTTACTTAGTTGTATGAAATAAATCTCCAGCAATTTTCAATTTCTTTTTTCAAACACTCCTGTTTGAGAAGATTCATCTTGCATTTTTACAGATGTGGAATCTACAATTTCAACGTTATGGTAAATTTTATTTGTTCGTGTTGGAACATCATGAAATAAGGGATCATATTCACACAACAGTTGTTTCAATTCACTTTTTTTATGTGATTGTTGATGTTAAAGGTTCTGGTTCAGGGTGTTCATCATGTCTGAATTCTAAAGATTGGTTTAGTAACTGTCACTATAATTCTGATTGCATGCAATCGATTAAATCCTCACTGTGTGGGACATGTACAACTAAAGAGAATGAAAGATCAACACGGCATTCTCTATCAACATACTGCTAAAACATTTATATGGAAAAGTAACCTCGAAACGTTCTGGCTAGTGAGGCTATGGTGAAGCTAAAACGGACCAGGCTAGATGGTAGTGAATTCTAAACTGCTCCGAGAAATAAAAAGAGAAATAACCGGACATACCAAAAGAATAAACGAACTTGCAATGTACAATGATTACGCGCTAACACAATGGAAAAGATGGCAACTTAGAATATTTGCGGACTACAAAATAAGGAAACGGAAATTGTGGAAGTTATGAAAACGTTCACATTTTCAATCGTGGGGATTTCTGATTGCAGCAGGAAAGCAATGCAAACGTAGGAAATACAAAAATAACTATACACTTACCTGGAGTGGTGTAGAAAAATATCAAAGACCTTCACGTGGATAAGGTTTTATCATCCACCCATTCATGGTTAAGACAATTTCTGAGATAAATAACATATTAGAACTATTATAATGATAAGACTTAAAGAGTTAGAAAAATCCACAACACTGATACCAATAGGTGCATCATGCACTGATAGACAAAAATAAAATGACGAATTAGTTGACAAATTGTCAAAAACGATTAATATAATTAGTTATAAAGATGATATTATCATCATGGGATTGTTTTTGTTTTTTATGGTTTAACGCCATTTTTCAGCACAATATAGGCTATACATGGCGGCCAGTATTATTGGTGGAGGAAGAACCCAGATAAACCCCGGAAAGAACCACCGACCCACGAGACTGGCAAGCTTTCTCACATAACTACATTTGCCGAATCTTAGACTCGAACACACACAGACAGAGGTGAGATGGCAGTGGTCCGTAACGGACAGCGCTTTAGACCACTCGGCCACTCGGGGCCCCTAAATGGGATTGTATCATACCTTGGCTCCTATAGTAACACCACCATGGAGTGCAGCGAAAATGGGCATCGCATTATGGACATGTGTACAGAACATGAGTTATACATAACCAACACCTTCCAAATAAGAACCTGGTAAAAATGAAATAATTTTGACTATTCATCACGAAATGATTTTATCTTAACGAGACTTTCATAAAGGAAACATGTTACAGACTCAACGGTGATCGCCTAAACACTGATCATCGCCCTGTTCTCATTTTACTCTCGCCAAACGTTAATACAAACCATCAGATAAGGAAACAATGTACCTCATGAAACTAAAATGAAGATAATGTTTAAGAGGATATGAATAAAAGAAGAAGAAAAAAGACGATGGAATACGCAGATAAAAGAAATAATATAACAAAAAACCAATAAAATTTGCTAAGCGTGGCTCACAACCAAAATTGATGATGATTACATAAAAAACCGAGTTGATAGAACGGACACCAAAGTAACAGTGACGACAGAGACAGGTGAATCATGGAAAATGGATGGATAATACCTGAGCAAACTCTGCAAAGAGTCCCCAAGAAACTTTAAATAAAAGAATAAACTTAGGTTATGAGATTAAGATACTATACCTTTAACCCAACTGAAATAATAAACAACAAACACGGCCAGCTACAATATGATGCTACCAAGATCAAAGCAAGAGGGGAAGGATACTATCATGATCTACTGTATACGTCCGAACAAGGAGACTCTAAGACATCCTTTACATTTAGACACAAGGTCCACCCTGAACCTAAAGTCCTGAAGCAAGAAGTAATAGAAGCAACTATGAAAAGCCTGAACAACAATGCTACAGGAATTGAAGAAATAACAGCAGAAGAAGACAAAACATGTATGGAATCAGGGGTTAAATGGCTTATAGACATATTCAATAGAACATTTGAAGACTGACAAAAGGCTATTGGTGTGCCAGTTAAGATGACGAATGGATGCAAGAAAGACTGCAGCACACGCAGAGATAGTTCCCTCCTGAGTCACGTAGGTAAATGTTTGCCAAGCACAGTTTAGTTTTAAAATAAATAGAGGTTGTATAATGTAATAATTGCGCTAAGACAACATACTGAGACAGCCATATAATAGCATTTATCGATCTAGAAAAGACCGTAGAGTAAACATAAAGACATTGTGGAAGATGCTTTTTGAGGACTCCGGAATACGTGGACAGTTATTCGATAGTATACGAGCAATATATGAAGTCAGCAAATATGCCATAAGAACCACCACATGGCTATCAATCTGATTTTCAGTAACATCTAGAGGGCTACAAAAATGTGTTATATCCCACTTTTTGTTTGTCATCTATATCGATGAAATTACAAAAGAAACAGATCCACAACTAGAAGACCTAATGAACTGTTGTTTTCTGACGACCAAAGTTTACTTCTCTCTACAGAAAAAGACCTTCAAACTCATTGTTCACGCCTTACCAACACCTGTCAAAAGTCCGATATGAAAATCAACGTAAGCAAAACAGAGATAATGGTGACAAGCAGGAAGACAATGCCATAAACATTAACATTAATAAAGCAAGGTAAAATCAATTAAAATACCTCGGAAATCTTGTCACCATGGAGGAATATAGATAGGATAGACAGAGAAACCAAAACAAGAATTCAGAAAGTCAATAATGTAAATTATCGATTAACCGCCTTTCTTAAAAGACCCAAATATCCCCATGGAAAACAAAACATAATTAATAAATATTATATTCATTCCAGCTCTCTGCATTCAATAGACTTTGGCACTGAACATAAAGCACGTGCAAACAATCACCACATATGATATCAAGTTCTTAAGAAAAGCGGTAAACTAGACCAAAAAGGATCGGATAAGGATGAAGATGATCAGAGAAATGGCTGGAACAACACCTATCCATCCATTTATTAGATTTAATTCAGATACAAAGAAATGAAGGATTGGACACCTCATAGAATGAACCCCAACCAGAGGCGTAGCTAGAGTGTTTCGCCCGGGGACAATATTCATTCCCCCCCCCCCTCAACGCTGAAACCCATTATTTTCATCAATAAAATCACCATTACCCGTTACAACCTATTTCAAAGCCCATTATGTATATGTACACACCCCCCTGCCCACCCCACCCCTAGCTACGCCTCTGACCCCAACTACCCGCAGCGCAGGCTTATATCAAATAATCAGGCTTTAAAAAAAAGGGGAAGACCAAGTTAAAGATAAATCGATGGAGTAGCGGAGATACTGAGAAAACATAGTGTGACAATAAGCCAAACCTCACACCAAGATCCAGACCGGAAACTCTCCATGAGACGCTCTACTTCTTTCCTTTGTTGTTCTATTTTATATAATTTCCATATTTGGCTTTGTCGAGTGAAGTTTTGGTCTTGCTGTTTCACAAGCCCTTAACATCTTATAATTGAAATCAGAGACAAAGTCAAGATTAATGTCTGAATCTTCTGCTGAAAGAAGTTTCTATTTTCATAACTTAAGTAGTCTACGGAAACTATGTTTAACAAATGGTTTAAAAGGACTAAAAGCTGATTATTGAATTGATTCCTTAACAACATCAAACTAACACCTCATCCCATTCTTTTACTGTGTCAAAGCAATATAACCGAATTAAATTATTCAAAGTCTATTGAAAGTTTTCCAAAGCACCTTAACGTTCAGGGTAATAGACAGAATGCTTACATTTAGGATGCCTAATTCATGAATAAAATACCAGATATAAAATTTGACCCCTGATCAGACTGGGCAGATATGGGAAGGCCCAAACATTATTAAAGAATCTTTATCAAAGTTTTACTACAGTTTTAGTTTTCATATTCCTCAAAAGAAATGTCCCTTGTGGCCTCACACATTATGGTCAAGAAATAGTGGTTGCCTAACTTGGTCTTCGGTAAGGGACCGACACAATCTATAATCATTCTACTAAAAGGTTCGTCATCAACTGAAGGAATATGTTGCAGATGCATATCGAAGATTTATATAAACTGTACATGCAGCTGCCTTGCTGGGCGCTCATCATTAAGTTGTTGGTGTTATGACTGGTTGGCCTGGTGTCAGAATAACGTGACTGGGTGGTTATACAACGTGTCTGCAGCAAGAAGTCTCATTGCTAGACATCGCTATAACTGCCACACTGCTGACATGACATAGTCATAAGTCCAGACTATCAGCGGCATAGTGCACAATACAGTATCTGATTGAAAACGACCCATTCAGTGAACAAGAATAAGTGGGTAATTATGCACCAAACATTAGGACAATGTACCAAAAACTGATTAAAATAATACTTGTTACATTCCTTGGAAATAACTGGATATAATCTTTAATTATATTCTTCTCACGTAACCCCTCCTTACTAAATTATAAATATACTCTCAATATCTGATTTATACAAAAACCATAGGCACAGAGTTGTTCCAAACTTTTTTTTTAATATTCTTAATACAGAAACGCAAGACGACACTAAATTCACTTTTGGCATACCTAAAATCAAAATTCACTTTTGGTGAGAAAAGAGCCCTTCACAAATATTCCAACAGCATTTTGAGGACCACCAAGATCGCTAGAAGAGAGATACTATTCAAAAGCATTGCCTACAATTACCTTTCATGTCATGTTTTGTATGTCTATGTTCATAACCCAACCAAACTTATAAAAAGCCTGTCATGTTTGTGTGTAAAGTGCAACTATATACACAATCTATCCTAGCCTTACTTGTGTCTGATAGTCATGTATATACACTGCTACCCTATTAGTTGGATATAGGTGCAGTGTTTTTGCTTACGATATAGAGCATGTTGGACAGTATGTATGGGATGCTGGACAATAAGCAAAATTGGTTCCTTTAGAGTAAAAAAGAAGGTATACATTGGATAGTACTCAAACAGTGGTGTTTTCGATGGTATTCAAAATGCGAGTGTTGGATAGTAATCACTGTGTGTTGAATAGCATTCAAAAAGTGATGAATTTCAGAGTGACCAATGTGTGTATTGGATAGTTATCCAAATAGCAGCTGTTGGATAGTATCTAACAATCTAATACTACATTTTCCATTTGACCCCCCCCCAAAAAAAATGTTCAAAATTAAAATGGCCTATAACAGTCCTCAAGTTAACATTATATATCCCATTTAACCCCCAAGTCTCTCAATGTAAACCTATGTTAATTTTTATATGAAACTACATGTATATATTTATCAATTATTCAGGTCAACCACTTGTAACAAAGTTACAATGTACCTTCAATGTTACAATACTATTTTGACCCCCATGTGTCAGCCACATGTTAAACCTATGGACATTTGTATCATTACCATTTAATCCTCACTTGTCACTAAATGTAATCCTACGGGCACTATCTATAATAATCACTTGAGCCTCAGGTGATTCCCAAAACTACTGGACAAACAGAAGAAAAATTTGTTTGCACAATAACTGGAGGATTTCCACTATAGTTACCAAACTGGAAAACAAAATTGTTAATTATTTCAAGGATATAAAAAGACAACACATAAAACAACAAAACAAAATCATATTTGATTAGTTTTATTTAATTTATAATAAATGCAAAATTTATGGAGAAGTAACAGATGCTGATATTGAAGAAAGCAGTGTGCTCCATGCATGCTATCTTTCAAAAGTTTAACAAAACATGTAAACTGCACATTTTGCCTTGATGATGTTGATGTTTTCATAAACATTCAGATAATGTTCACATATTTAAATTGACATATTTTCATGTATCTCTTTTAGTTGTTACATTTTATTCAAATCTAGAACATAAGCCAGTGTTAACTGAAAAATATATTACAGTATATTAATTCATATACAATGCACACGAAACCACAGACAGCATAGACTGCAATTTTCCAGTGCAAATAGAGAAAATCTTTATCTTGCATGTTTGTTTCATAAATTTCCATTTGAATGAAGACAAATTTAAAATGCTTGTCACATGACAAAGCATGCTGATTTTATTTCACAAAAATGTGAAACAGTGAAAATACTCTGGAATACATTTAGAATATGTAGTCACTACATCATATGTGATATCATGTGGTAGGTAGGTAGGTAGGTAAGTAGGTAGGTAGGTTTAGATAGATAGATAGATAGATAGATAGATAGATAGATAGATAGATAGATAGACAGACAGACAGACAGACAGACAGATAGAGCATCATCCCATAATAAAGTTCCAAAATGAGTGCACATCATCCATGGAAAATGAGGATAAAAGTTTCCCTCCCTAATTTTGCCATAAAATGTGAAATAATGGATCTGGAGAAGACAGATTAAAATCTATGATGCCTGTCTTTCATCCAAAAATTAGATATGTCAATCACAACATAATGTATTATAATGCTTGTAATATAAAATGTTAATATTCAAAACTCACTTGCTCTCTATGTCATCAAGTCATTCTTTATAATACAGTACACATAAATGCTTAAACTGAAGTTAAATTATCAAAACACTTTAAAGTAGCAATATTAATGTATCATAATACATGAAAATCTCCTGGAAAGAGTTGTCAGCAAGTTTATGATTAATGTGATATCAACAGCCAATCATCGTGCCATAATATTTTTTGCATAAAGGATGTCATGTAGTAAAAGATGACCACCAACCAAAAGAAAGAATTGGTTTTAAAATTATTTCAAAAATGAGTTAATAACTATACATTTGGTGTGTTGACATCAGCAAATCAAAGAACTATCTCTCAATTTTTGAAACAATGTAGGGAATAAAACTTTGTAGAAAAAAAGCTGTGAAGTGGACAAGGTCAAATAACAAATATGAGGTGGGATCAACTGCTGATTTCCATGGTGAAATAAACAGAAGGCAAATTCAAGTTAATCCAACAACTTCTTTTAACCTAAATAAATCCTATAAAATGTTTCCAGAACAATGCAAACAAGACTGCATTATTTAGGACTTCGAAGATGAATCATTGCTAAGTCCATCACTAGTGTAAATAATGCTAAAAGAACATTTTGAAGAGACAAATTTCATTGAAAAGTTATAACACAGTTATTTTCAGTGGTATTTAGTAACAAACCTCAGATATATGAAGGATAAAAAAGGATTTAATTCGAGGAGAGCTAATAAAGAATTTGTATTCCTAAGTTTCTATTCAAGTATGATAATGAAGGAGGGAGTTCTGTGATCATATCTGTTATATTCCATGCTGCATAACCTGAAAGATAGTTATGGAAATAACCCAAATTACTGAAATATTGAACTATCAAAACTAAATTAACATTTTAGGTCTCTGCTAATGGCCTTTTGTTACAAAAAGAATCTTTACAAGTCCACAGATTTTTCAGGTTGATAATGGACAATGCAGTGTATAATCCATTTTTTCAAGGTTCATGACATCACAAATCCTGAAAATATCAATTTCCATTCAAAAATACATAATAGTAGTGTAAAAAAATGAAAAATTTGATAGATTCATCTATGCTATTTGCGAGTGTGTTATTGAAAACGAAAATTGGTAACATCTTGGTATAGATGCTTTTCACAAAACTGGAAGGCAATTTAGACAGAATGTAATGAATTGCTGGACATTGTGAACATAGAGAGGTATGCATTGTAAAGTATACTACAGCAAGGTATTACAATGTTTCCATTGTTCTATACCTAATAATTAAAAATATTTTTTAACAATAAAATCATTCATATAATCTAACTATTCATACTTCAAATGTAAAAAGAGGAATTATGTAATAATCTTTCCTAAGCTAATTCTTTGATCACAATAATGTAGAAAACTGTATCACAGCACTTTCTGGGACTAAAAAAAAAAAAAAATAACATGGCATGTGAGGACATATTTTTTAAATGATCATCTAATATATATATAAGAAAAATTGCAAAATGAAACGGTATTTTGAAACTCAACCATAATTAAATGCACATTATGTTATCAAACAGCAAATGCATGCAATGCATGCATGCTTCAACAAAATATCATTTGATAAATAGATTAATAAATACTATATAAATAATCTACTAAAAACTAATATAGATAATAACATTAGAGATGTATAGAAATATTTACAACACAGATCTGAATGTGGACGGAAGCCTAAAGATAAATTGCTGGAATCTGAAACATTTTCTTTTTATTAGTATGTCAATTATGGAAAAATGCAAATGCTACATGAAATTAATTTCAAATTCAAATCAAGTTCTAATTAAATGAAAAATTACAAAAACATTGATTATATCATTCATAATTTGCTCATGCATCTCTTAGTTTGTTGCAAAATTTTAACATCACTCATTCATGTTTTCAATTTTTTCAGATACATGAATACCTACTGGTATATATTAAATACCACCAAACATTCATTTAATATTAAATTACACATCAAAAGTAAGATCTTTGCCTTTTAAAATAGGATAAAATATACTGACAACAAACAAGAACTAAGTATAACTGGATTGTAAACCATATTTTACCACAGATTTTGCATGAGATGCACTACAACATACAGAATTAAAGCTGCGTTACACTTTTAAAAAAATAACAGCATGAAACTGCTAATGCTAATAATTTTATCATTAATAAAAGAACCTTTGATGCTCAGTATGCCTCAAATAATTGCATAGTTTATCCACTTCAGTCCATATTTTCTAAACCTTAATTCATGATTATAAAAAAATTAAAAACAATAATAAAAATTGCAATGGAACTTCCACAAAAATGCATAGTTTCTTGTGTAAATTATTTGTGGTCCTGTTCAATTTAATATTAACAATCTCCCAGTGGGGTGTGTTCAGACAATACTGTCTTCTACAGAAGGTAATATGTTGTCTGATCTATACTATGTTGATTTGTTGACATGCTGCATACAATTTTTTATAGTTTAAGACCATTTCATCCTGAACATCTTCGCATGAGTCTGAGGCAGTTGTAAAAAACTAACAATGCCTTCTTAAAACAATTGTTTCACTTTTTGATGGAATTTAACATTGATACCAAAGTGTTCCCAATGTGTTTCAACTGAAAAGGTGAAATCCTTGTATTTTTTCCCCCAAAGTAGTCTATATCCATTTTTTACCTCAAATGAGACACATTCCCTAACTTAATGTTACGTCATAATAACTGTATCCAAGATTAATATATTTAAAGCCTAAAGTTTATCTTGTCAAGGAAGTCTGGAATAATGACATACGATCTAATTTTTGTTTAATTCTGATTCCAATATTTAACATTTATAAAATTAACAAGGTTTTCAATTTTCTATGCAAGTATGTTTTCATAAACTGATACAAGTTAATGCTATGAAATAGCTAAGGCATAATAAGAAAGGTCCATATTTCCAGAACTATGAATTTGTTTGATCAACAGATCTAATGGAATTACGTCGAGACTGTGATGGGGTCCCTTGACTGCGACGGGTTGGTGTGGCTTGGTTTCTGCTCTGATTACGAGGGGTAACAGGATCATTGTTTTTCTGTTTTGAACGTGAGGTGTCAACTGTTTTGTTAGATCTACCAGTCTTTTGCTCATTTTTCCTTGCACGGATTTCCCACAAAATGTACATCAGGCGTAACTTCCACTTCAGCCATCTGTATAGGATGCGAAAAAGACAAAAATGAACATAAAAAATGGTGAAATAATAATGTACCTTAGATGCATAAAAAAAATAAAAATGACACAAGGCTAATCATATCTGTTCAGATTAAATTTGTAATGGTTAAAATCACTCAGTTACATTGCATGGTTAATTCTCTTAATTAACCATTAAAAAGTTTTGTGAATGAAAAAGTACTTTGACTTGAATATGATATTACAGCAAAATTCTTTTAAAACAATTTTTTTATATATGTCAAGTGAGATGGAAGATGAGCATTCCTCCACCTGTCAGTAGTAATCTGTAATGTCACTTATAATACAATACTGAGTTCTGTAATACAACTAAAGAGTTTTCTTCCATGGTCTAGATTATTCATGATCATTACTAATTTCCATACTCAGCGCAAAAATAACTTCAAACCTTTTGGCAATATCACACTGCCTTCAATAGTGACTAATGTTGACTTAAAATGGTCATGTGATATGTACCTCAAATTTTTTCCAATCACCATCTGGAACACAGTGAGATCTTTAATGCTCCAAGCTGATGAATGCTGCACTAAGAGTAAATGACTATCTGGAGTGGATTTTCAAAGTTCCAGACAAAAGGAAAATAGCACCAAACAAAGCCAGGCCCAAATAGAACCAACATCACTATGCCAAATATTGGCATTGGATCAGATGTTCCAGCTACAGTTTCCAGACAACATCAGATTAACATATGTCACAAACCATAAAACTCTTTAAAAGAACAATTTACCAGTATACATGTAAACGAACAAAACAGACATTCCATCCTTCCCAATCAGACAAAGATCATTACATCTGTCATACATGATCAATGTAGCAAAATGGACATTCCATCCTTCCCAATCAAAGATCATTACATCTGTCATACATGAACAATGTAGCAAAATGGACATTCCATCCTTCCCAATGAGACAAAGATCATTACATCTGTCATACATGAATAATGTAGCAAAATGGACATTCCATCCTTCCCAATCAGACAAAGATCATCACATCTGAAGACAACACATGGGAAATGCAGAGGAAGGTGGTGACTAAAATATAACATTGGAAGCAAATACTAAACAGGCCTGAGTTGCTTAAATTACCACCCATCTATTTCAGTCTCCTTGTTGTATCACATGACCAGTAAAGTCACATAATCAACATTAGTTGCTGACGATTGCTGAAACGTTTGAACTCTTAAGATACTTATGCTTTGAATGTGGTAAATTACTATTGATGATGGGTTTTGTAATGTCATTTATATTAGAATAATGATTTCATAAATGTTAATAATAATAAATTATTGATTTTTGTAATGTCATTTATATTTGAATATTGATTTTATATATGTTATTTATAATAAAATATTAATTTCTGTAATGTCATTTATAATTAATTGATTTCTGTAATGTCATTATTAATAAATTATTGATTTCTGTAATGTCAACATTAAATTAATTATTGATTTCTGTAATGTCATTATTAATAAATTATTGATTTCTAGAACGTCATTATAATAAAATACTGTTGAATATAAAAACAAAAATATTTAAGAGAAAGCATCCTGGCATGATGGTCTTTAATGTTTATATAAATGATGTTGATTCACCATAGGATATGTGAGCTGTTACTTTCAACAACACAAAAAAGTAACAACTTCTCAAAAACCACTTAAAATAATTTGACCAGATTTGAAAGAAATCATCCAGGTTTGAAAGCCTTTCCAATTATATGAATGCTGCTGCTCCACCCTCAAATATGGCTGACATTTCTAGGAATTGAAGACACCTTTACAATAACTTTATCTAAATCATCTGATCAAAAGAATCTGACTGACATAAAACATTCTGTCATAAAAGCTGTTCAATATAGGTCAAATGATGTTAATGCCAATGAAGATACAAATTTTTTTATGGAGAGCACACACCAGGACCTTACCATAAGATCTTGTAATCTTACAGACATGTCATTAAACAAGAGTTCATCAGAACTTGATATCTTACCTGCATCCATATGATTTTCACTATAAGCCCATATCTGATTTTCATAAACCAAAACATATAACATTTTTGACCATATTATGGTTAAGTAGGCAAGACACATAAGACAGGAACTCCTTGCATATCAGCATATAAATTTAAACTTAAATTAATACAACATTTTCAGCTGATTACAGCAAATAATGTTAAAGAGATGCAAATTTCAGAATTTTAGTAAGAAATTGTAAACTGGGTTTTTTAATTTCCAGAAAAGACAAACAATGATGGACCAAGCTATCAACTTCTGCTAGTAATATAGGCAACAAAGGAACTCCAAGCAGACCAGTGTATAAACTTTAGACAGTCAGTGCCTAACTTCAGACCAAAACAAAACAGTGTATAAACTTTAGACCAATAAGGCCTGTGTATAAATGTTAGAAAAATAAGGCCTGTGTATAAATGTTAGACCAATAAGGCCTGTGTATAAATGTTAGACCAATAAGGCCTGTGTATAAACTTTAGACCAATAAGGCCTGTGTATAAACTTTAGACCAATAAGGCCTGTGTATAAACTTTAGACCAATAAGGCCTGTGTATAAATGTTAGACCAATAAGGCCTGTGTATAAATGTTAGACCAATAAGGCCTGTGTATAAATGTTAGACCAATAAGGCCTGTGTATAAACTTTAGACCCATAAGATCAGTGTACAAATTTCAGACCAATAAGAACAGCATGTAAATCTTACACAATACAATCAGTGGATAAACTTTAGACCAAGCATATCAGTCTATAAACTTTGGACAATGCAATCAGTGTATAAACTTTAGACCAATAAGATCATTCAATAAACTTTAGTCCAATAAACTTTAGACCAATAAGATCATTCAATAAACTTTAGACCAATAAACTTTAGACCAATAAGATCATTCAATATATGTTAGACCAATAAGATCATTCAATAAACTTTAGACCAATAAACTTTAGACCAATAAGATCATTCAATAAACATTAGACCAATAAACTTTAGACCAATAAACTTTAGACCAATAAGATCATTCAATATATGTTAGACCAATAAGATCATTCAATAAACTTTAGACCAATAAACTTTAGACCAATAAGATCAGTATAAACTTTAGACCAATAAGATCAGTATAAACTTTAGACCAATAATATCAGTGCATAAACTTTAGATCAATAAGATCATTCAATAAATGTTAGACCAATAAACTGCAGACCAATAAGATCATTCAATAAATGTTAGACCAATAAGATCATTCAATAAACTTTAGACCAATAAACTTTAGACCAATAAGATCATTCAATATATGTTAGACCAATAAGATCATTCAATAAACTTTAGACCAATAAGATCATTCAATAAACTTTAGACTAACAAGATCATTCAATATATGTTAAACCAATAAGATTATTCAATAAACTTTAGACCAATAAACTTTAGACCAATAAGATCATTCAATAAACTTTAGACTAACAAGATCATTCAATATATGTTAAACCAATAAGATCATTCAATAAACTTTAGACCAATAAACTTTAGACCAATAAGATCATTCAATATATGTTAGACCAATAAGATCATTCAATAAACTTTAGACCAATAAACTTTAGACCAATAAGATCATTCAATAAACTTTAGACTAACAAGATCATTCAATATATGTTAAACCAATAAGATCATTCAATAAACTTTAGACCAATAAACTTTAGACCAATAAGATCATTCAATAAACTATAGACTAACAAGATCATTCAATATATGTTAAACCAATAAGATCATTCAATAAACTTTAGACCAATAAACTTTAGACCAATAAGATCATTCAATAAACTTTAGACCAATAAACGTTAGATCAATAAGATCATTCAATAAACGTTAGACCAATAAACTTTAGACCAATAAGATCATTCAATAAACTTTAGACCAATAAGATCATTCAATAAACTTTAGACCAATAAGATCATTCAATAAACTTTAGACCAATAAGATCATTCAATAAACTTTAGACCAATAAGATCATTCAATAAACTTTAGACCAATAAACTTTAGACCAATAAGATCATTCAATAAACTTTAGACCAATAAGATCAGTGTATAAACTTTAGACCAATAAGATCAGCATAAAATCTTCAGACCAATTACATTTTATTATTATAAAGCTTCACTTGAGTACTGTCAATGATGTAGATTTAACTTTCCAAGCCTATAATGCAAAGCTTTAACATTGTTCACCATGCAGCTTATTAAGCAGGTGAGAGAGGCAAGAATTACTAATGAATCATATCCAATTTATTATTATATCACGAGTTACACTTGAATCCATCAAGTGATGTAGAACATATTTAACTTTCAAATACAAAAGTGCAAAATGTAACATTGCTGATGCTGGCTGAAAAGTTACATGACTTGTATAGCTCTACATGCTTAAGCAGATGAGACAAAAACAAATTTAAAGATTGATGAAAGGTCTTAAGAGTCAATTATACATTGACAGAAACAGAAGAGACACAGAGATAGATGTACAACAACCCCGCCCCCCATGATACTCAATATCACAAGCAATGACAATGACAAATGGTGCTTGTAAGTAAAAAAAACCAACATACTCTCAATGAACACATATGTACCATATTGCACTACAATAATTATCTTTTGTATAATGCTCACCCAGAATTATTCCCAGAATAAACTTGGATTTTACACATTAGATCCTGCTTTTAAACAAATGAAGTTTTTGTGAATTTGTTTAAAACATTTATTACAATCAAGATCGCTGCACATTAATGATGTTATCTTATGTTTCAGTGGCTAAACTTGTCAACACTAAAGCATCTAAGTTTCCAATTGTATTTTGATCAAAGTTACAAAATCATCTTACAGTTTGTGTAGAATTGACACATTTATGGCATAATCTTGTAAATAATAGTCGGCTTGTTTTCACTCTCGATGCTGAATTTAAATTAGATTTTGCTCTGATTTGGTTAATAAGCCGTATCATTATTGTCTTATGTTGTGTAATAGACTAGATCTGCTCATTGTAATTAGAGCATTCATCGACTTGTAACCTCTTTTGATCCAGACACTTTTTCTCATCCACGTCTGATAAAACTTAGTACATAGGTTTTATGTGATAAAGAACAATGGATTAGATCAATACAAAGCAAGAGACAATCCATATTATTCATGTCTTTATCCCTGAAAATAACTTTATTAAATTATTAGTATTACTGATAATATTATTACTGAGTTTGGACACAGTTCATGGTAATTCATTCAAAAAAAATGAATGTGACAGTCTTAAATGTCTAAGTGGAAAATTGAATTGAAGAGAATGATAACATGTTTCACACAATCCTAAAACTGATCTCACGTAACTGGTTCTCAACGGTTGTAGGACAAAAGGTCATAGAACAGAAAGTCACAGACAGAAAGTCACGGATATAAAAGTCACATGACTAAATGTTACATACAGAAAGTCACTGGACAAATAGTCACAGGATAGAAAGTCACAGACAGAAATTCACTAGAAAATAAGTCACAGACAGAAAGTCACACAACAAAAAGTCACAGAACAAAAAGTCACAATTTCAATTTTCAATATTATAAGCTACATGCATGACAGAAAGTCACTGACAGAATGTCACAGGACAAAAAGTCACAGGACTAAATGTTACATACAGAAAGTCACAGGATTGAAAGTTACAATTTGAATTTTTACTATTTTGAGTTACATGAAGGACAAAAAGTGACATACAGAAAGTCACAGGACACAAAATTTGATTTTTAATATTTTTAGTTACATGAAGGACAAAATGTCACAAGACATAAAGTTTGATACTTTGTACTTTGTATAAATAGCCTTTGTTCTATTACATTTGCTGTGCCTGAATAGCCTTTGTTTTAGCACAGCCACTGTGCATAAATGGCCTTCATTTTATAACATTGTGCATGAATAGCCTTCATTTCATTACATCCACTGTGCATGAATGGCCTTCATTTGATTACATTCAGTGCATGAATGGCCTTTATTGTATTACATCCACTGTGCATTAATGGCCTTCATTTGATTACATTCACTCCACATGAATGGCCTTCATTTGATAACATCCACTGTGCATTAATGGCCTTCATTTGATTACATTTGCTGTGCATGAATGGCCTCATTTGATTACTAGCCACTGTGCATGAATGGTCTTCATGTTATTACATACACAATGCATGAATGGCCTTCATTTTATTACATACACTGTGCATGAATGGTCTTCATTTTATTAAAGCCACTGTGTATGAATGGTCTTAATTTTATTACATTCACTCACTATGCATGAATGACCTTCATTTTATCAGATTCACTGTTCATGAATGGTCTTAGTTTTATTACATCTACTGAACAATAATGACCCTCTTTTGATTACATTCACTGTGCATGAATGGCTTTCATTATATTATATTGGTGTGCATGAATGGCCTTCATTTTATTACAGCTATTCAGGAAATCTTTAATAAATTTTCAGCTTCATCAATCATATAACACTTTCTGATTGTAAATTAAATACACAGAGCTTTCTCAAACTGTAAATTAAGTATCCAAAGCTCTCTCAGGCTGTAAATTAAGTATCCAGAGCTCTCTCAGGCTGTAAATTAATTTCCAGAGCTCTCTCATACTGTAAATGAAGTATCCAGAGCTCTCTCAGGCTGTAAATTAATATCCAGAGCTCTCTCAAACTGTAAATTAAGTATTCTGAGCTCTCTCAGGCTGTAAATTAAGTATCCAGAGCTCTCTCAAGCTGTAAATTAAGTATCCAGAGCTCTCTCTCAGGCTGTAATTTAGGTATCCAGAGCTCTCTCAGGCTGTAAATTAAGTATCCAGAGCAATCTCAATCTGTAAATTAAGTATCCATAGCTCTCCCAGGTTGTAAATTAAGTATCCAGAGCTCTCACATGCTGTTAAATAATTTCCAGAGCTCTCTCAAACTATAAATGAAGTATTCTGAGCTCTCTCAGGCTGTAAATTAAGTATCCAGAGCTCTCTCAGGCTGTAAATTAAGTATCCAGAGCTCTCTCAGGCTGTAAATTAAGTATCCAGAGCTCTCTCAGGCTGTAAATTAAGTATCCAGAGCTCTCTCAAACTGTAAATTAAGTATCCACAGGTCTCCCAGGTTGTAAATTAAGTATCCAGACTGCTCTCATGCTGTAAATTAATTTCCAGAGCTCTCTCAAACTGTAAATTAAGTATCCAGAGCTCTCTCAAACTGTAAATTAAGTATCCAGAGCTCTCTCATGTTGTAAATTAAGTACCCAGAGCTCTCTCAGGCTGTAAATTAATTTCCAGAGCTCTCTCGAACTATACATTAAGTATCCAGAGCTCTCTCAAGCTGTAAATTAAGTATCCAGAGCTCTCTCAGGCTGTAATTTAAGTATCCAGAGCTCTCTCAGGCTGTAAATTAAGTATCCAGAGCTCTCTCAGGCTGTAAATTAAGTATCCAGAGCTCTCTCAAACTGTAAATTAAGTATCCAGAGCTCTCTCAAACTGTAAATTACATATCCAGAGCTCTCTCAAACTGTAAATTACGTATTCAGAGCTCTCTCAAACTGTAAATTAAGTATCCAGAATTCTCTCAGGCTGTAAATTAAGTATCCAGAGCTGTCTCAAACTGTAAATTAAGTATTCTGAGCTCTCTAAGGCTGTAAATTAAGTATCCAGAGCTCTTTCAGGCTGTAAATTAAGTATCAGAGCTCTCTCAGGCTGTAAATTAAGTATCCAGAGCTCTCTCAAACTGTAAATTAAGTATCCAGAGCTCTCTCAGGATGTAAATTAAGTATCAAGAGCTCTCTCAGGCTGTAAATTAAGTATCCAGAGCTGTCTCTCAAACTGTAAATTAGGTATCCAGAGCTCTCTCAAACTGTAAATTAAGTATCCAGAGCTCTCTCAGGATGTAAATTAAGTATCAAGAGCTCTCTCAGGCTGTAAATTAAGTATCCAGAGCTGTCTCTCAAACTGTAAATTTGGTATCCAGAGCTCTCTCAAACTGTAAATTAAGTATCCAGAGCTCTCTCAGGCTGTAAATAAGTACCCAGAACTATCTCAGGCTGTAAATAAGTACCCATAACTATCTCAAACTGCAACTTATATACCCAGAACTTTCTGAAACTGTAACAAAAAAGAAGCACTTAAAATGCTCTAAAAACTATAAATTATGTAAACAGAACTCTCTCAAACTAAAAACTAAGTACTCAGAACTCTCCAACTGAAAATTAAGTGTACTTAGAACTCTCTCAAACTGAAAATTAAGTACTCAGAACTCTCTTAAACTGAAAATCAAGTACTCAGAACTCTCAAACTGAAAATTAAGTACTCAGAACTCTCTCAATCTTTAAATCAAATACCCAAAACAAAACAATATATGTATATTTAGCTCTGTGAAGATCACAGTACTACAACAAAAGAGAAAGAAGCATTAAAAACACTGAGTGACAGTTATGTCTTTTTTTTTCTACAGTGTCAAAGCATACTAAAATACTGACATCCATAAACTACTCTATTTAAATTTATATAATGTACCTTTACTATTTCCTGGGTTGCTATACATTAAAGAATAGTAATGAGAACATTAATGTGACTAAACACAACATTTACCTTCATACATTTAAATATTAAAATCAATTAGTACATGTCAGAGTCCATGATATTTTGTGTTAATTGTACATTAAATTACTTATAAATTTAGAATGAGTGGCCCCAGGTGACCAAGTGATCTAAAAGCATTTGCTTGACTGTGGGTATATGAGAAAGCTTCTAGTACTTTCCTATTGGTAAGTTGTTTTTCCCCGGATTTTCCCTGGTTTTTCCTCCACTGATTATTCTGGCTGCCATGCATAGTCTATCTTGTACAGTGTAATAGCATTAAACACCAAACAACAACATTTATATTTAAATATTATCTGTTGATAAAAATTAATATTAAACAAAAATGCTACACATGATTTAGGGAGTCTTCAAGTGTACTGTGGTATATAGGTGTGGTCAACATGCACTTGCTACATTACAAGCAAATGTAAACAAAATTAAAATTTTGAACAGTATAACAGGATCTAATACAAACATCCATCTTTACAAAGTTGCATTGCATTGAGAATCTAAATTAATAACAAATCATTCTACTGTCTATGTTAAATATCAAGTCCATTTATGCACTAACTTGTTTAGCTCAAACCTGAGATGTTCCATGCATATACACCTCTCCCTCGATAACTCTCGCACATTGGGGTCCAAAAACATTGACCGCACTGTAAGTGAGGCGCGAGTTATCGAGGGACCTATAATAATAAAATACAATAAAAGGATCGACACAAAGGCAAATTAGGGTTGTTTGGCAGATTATAGTGTTGAATACTCACTTTATAATCATGCTGAGATTAATGTGAATAAATATCTCTTCATAATGGTGTAGTTTTTTTTTTTCTCATAGAGTAACATTAATTTCAGGATAAATTACAGTATATTGTGAACATCGAAAATATTATTCTACACTGTTTCCGTTCACTTAACATGTGTACCACTTTACACATTGTGTACTACAAAACAACACTGGTCTCTTTTAACTCATTATTTTAGTACAACAAACACTTCACCAAGTTGTTGATTAAAACAGAACCAGCAGGTAATTAGGTCCTCGCAGAAGTACTCACAGGTTTCGATTTGATGGTTGATTGACTCTTTTCATGTTGTCATAGAAAAGAATATGTTGCAATTATAATGTTTACAATTAAATGGAAATAAAAGATTAGAATGTGACTTTCACATAGCAAGATCATTAATTGCTGTTTATTTCATTCCTTTTGTCACCTGTAAGCAATTTCCAGACATTTTCATTGATGGCTTTTTCACCAGACTGTTTATTTACAATGTATTGATGACTATTTAACAAATAAACCCTAACATAATATGTGATGTCTTATTTAGAACTTGCAAATTTCACAATATGGAATCGATCTTTATGGGCATTAATCACGATTTTTGATGAAAAAACTAGAAATTATTGATTGATTGATTAGGTTTTTTAATGTAGCTTTTAACATTTTTTCATATTGCTATGATGTCTGCTGTGAGTCATTTTTTTAGTGATGTCTAGCACTGAGACATCATGCCACAGACATGTAGCATGATATCCTACCCAGTCACATTATCCTGACACCAGGCCGCCCAGTCCTAACACTAACCTCTTAATGCTGAGCACCAAGTGAGGCAGCTGTTAGTACCATTTTTGTAACTCTTTGGTAAGACTCGGCTGGGGATTGAACCCACAACCTCCTGTATCTACGGCGGACACTCTAACCACTAGGCCACCAGAGCGGTTAAAAACTAGAAATGTATAAAAGCCTAATTTACAAATTCTTATCTTAACTTTTTCACGTTCAGAATATTTTGAAAGATATTTACAATATATTTTCTTTGGGGAAAAATTGGGATCCACGCCAGACACCGCATTATACTAGGATTCATGAGTTATTAGGGCATGAGTTATCAAGGTCGTGGTGTACCAGAATAAAGTGCATAAATGCCTTTTGTTTAGAAATATTCGGACACATGCAGATAGTAGAGCCCAGGGAATGTCTGAACAATCTTTTTTACTTATATATTTATGCAATGAAATCTGGATAATAAAGCCAGACAATCATTTACAATAGAACATATTTAATTGATATAACTGGCAAGTGGTTTTATAGATCGTGAAAAATGTGATTCAGAAATAATCTTTAAGTTTGAATCTATAACTTCTAATGACTATGCCATTTGGAAAATAAAGTAATTATTTTTGACAAAAGTGGAATTTTCAAACCTGCAGTTTGTAATATTACTGGGAAGTGAATACATGTCTATCCAAACAAGAGTCCCTCAATGGGACAGATGATCTACTGGGAAAAAATAATTTTCAGAAAATGTAAATAACACCATTTATTGTTGCTGCTTGTGTGAAAACCATCAATGACATTCTTCAGCAATAACAAAATTTTCAAATTTGCTGCTGTGGTGTGCATATTGAATGCTTGAGTGGCACCATTTTCATATTAACACATTAACCCCTGCGTCACGTTTACAGGGCAGGAGGGAGTAACCAACTGCCAAGCTCTGTAATGTCAAGGTCATGTATGATACACTAAAGTGGGTGGTATTATAGAAAAGTAGACAGATTTAGCGATACAATGATAGCAAATAATCTGTTTTTGGGACTCGTTTATTTTTCCACCCAAAATCTGCCTGAGGTCAGAATCCAATTTTGTATCCAGATTTTAGATTTTTTGACCTCAGATCTATGGCAGACAATTCTGAACTGCATGCAGACAGGTAAACCTTTACAAAAAGTAGAATAAGGTGGGCATTTTTAATAAAAAGTGGTCAACAAGTTTTGCTTAGCCTGATATAAGATAATCAGGCAGTTGAAGCTAATGCAATTAAATGCTAATGAAATGTAGTTATGTCACCTAGTTTACAGATTACAACATAGGCACTGCTGTCTCCATGAATGACAAGTATTTTGCTTTAGTACAGAATATAGAAATGCTAAAATCAATGTGAATAGAAAGTACATGTATAATTTATGTAATTTTTGTATGTCTGCAGCCTGTGACAACCACACTAGCAATGAATTGATAGTACATATAGGATTTATCATGTCATTTTTGTGTCTGCAGCCCATAATGACCACCCTAAAAATGAATAGATAGTACATGTAGGAATTATGATGCTATTTTTGTATGTCTGCAGCCTGTGACAACCACCCTCAAAATGAATAAGTAGTACATGTAGGATATATCATGTCATTTTTGTATGTTTGCAGCCTGTGACAACCACCCTAGAAATGAATAGGTAATACATGTGGGATTTATGTCATTTTTGTATGTCTGCAGCTTGTGACAACCTGTCTAAAAAGTGTGGGACATGCAAATAAGATTTAGTGTAGTGGTTACTAGCAAACCATAAACATTATTATCATGTAATGGTAACAAGGTATACAGAACTAGAAATGTGCTGGTGATATCAAATGTCAAACATGCCAAATATAGCATATCCCAGAACCTTTGTATAAATGTGCCTTATGCAACATTGCTATCCAGAATCAACATTCTAAATAAAATTGGTTCATATTTTGGACTCGTATAAGATGCCATAAAACTTTACCTGTATGCATTGTGCACTCCCCATCTATTGACCTCTGGTTCATCACCATAGGTCCCTGATCCCACTGGGTTGTCCTTTATAAACAATGGGTTACTCCTGCCAATTATGGGTTCTATTGCTTTCTTAATGGCATCTACCTGATTCTGAAGATTCTGGATTTCATCTTGTCTCTGAGATGCGAATAGAGGAAGAATTACACTCATAATTTTAGTCATTTAAACCATGCATTTACCTGGCACATGATGTCAAGAATTGCTTCAGCTGAAACGTTTAAATGGTTAGTAACACACCAATTATCAAATATAAACAAAAAAATTGGCTGGAATTAGTTCTAAGTAGTAATTGTGACACCCCAGTGGCAAACAGTTTTAACTTTCTCAACAACAATTTTGTGAATGACAGAAGAAGCAGGATCCTTTGCAATACAAGTATTTTATAATGTCTCAAACATAAATAATCTCATAAAGTTAGAACTAGACCATGACAAGGTTTATCTGATCCAGTTTGCTTAAACCAATGCAACTTCAGTGATCAATGTGACAAAATAGTGTTAATCCTGCAAAGAAGTATTCAAGAATGACAGTGAAGACATGATTTGTTGCTTTGACATATTTTAAAGATCATATCTCGAACAGGATTAATCAAATCATGCCAGCAGTTTGACTAGATATGTGCTGTATTAATCAAATCAAGCCAGCAGTTTGACTAGATATGTGCTGTATTAATCAAATCAAGCCAGCAGTTTGACTAGATACGTGCTGTATTAATAAAATCATGCCAGCAGTTTGACTAGATACGTGCTGTATTAATAAAATCCTGCCAGCAGTTTGACTAGATGCATGCTGTATTAATCAAATCATGCCAGCAGTTTGACTAGATATATGTTGTATTAATCAAATCATGCCAGCAGTTTGACTAGATACATGCTGTATTAATCAAATCCTGCCAGCAGTTTGACTAGATACATGCTGTATTAATAAAATCCTGCCAGCAGTTTGACTAGATGCATGCTGTATTAATCAAATCATGCCAGCAGTTTGACTAGATATATGTTGTATTAATCAAATCATGCCAGCAGTTTGACTAGATACATGCTGTATTAATCAAATCCTGCCAGCAGTTTGACTAGATACATGCTGTATTAGTCAAATCATGCCAACAGTTTGACTAGATACATGCTGTATTAATCAAATCATGCCAGCAGTCTGACTATACATGTGCTGTATTAATCAAATCATGCCAGCAGTTTGACTAGATATGTGCTGTATTAATCAAATCATGTCAGCAGTTTGACTAGATATGTGCTGTATTAATCAAATCATGTCAGCAGTTTGACTATATACCTGCTGTATTAATCAAATCATGCCAGCAGTTTGACTAGATACATACTGTATTAATCAAATCATGCTAGCAGTTTGACTAGACCCTTTTCTGGAATAATTGCATCAAACCAACAGTTAGACTAAATCTTTGCTGGATTAATTAATTCCTGCCAGCATACTGACTAGACCCAAGATGTCTTCTTGGCCAGATCACAGCATTTTGACTTGACCCTTGCCATCTTCCTAGCTGAATCACTTACATAACAGTAATCTATAATCTTTAAAAATAGATTCCTGCATTTAAGAACCAATGATGTTAAATTTGTTAACACAGTTGTTGCCACTAGTTTATCAACATGCCACTGGTTTATCAATATAAAACATTCTGAAACAGATCCAGATTCATGTAATTTTCATTATTATTTTTTAATGATAATTTGACAAAAATTAGTTTTCATAATGGGGAAATTTCAGCTAAAAGGTTTACAATTTTAATACTGCCATTTTTGCTTGGTTTAAATGGTATTTAACTACAAGCATCATCAAAAGTACGTAATATATCAGACATGAGATAGAGAAGATTGGGCAACAAGCATACGCTTATTTCAAGCTCTCTCCTCATACATCTTTACATAGATGATCCAACTGACATGAGAAAAGAACACAAAGCAGTTAAATATAAAATATGAAACAAACAAATCAAATATTTTTAAAAATTGTTGATACAACACTTTAATAGTATTAGATAAAATTAAAAAGTATTGATTGTAGAAACATGCTGCTACATAACTAATACAGGATTTGGAAATGTTGGTAGGAATGAGAAGCAACTACAATTTGTAAGCTGCCATTTTAAGTTTTGAAAGAGAATTCTATGAAGTTAAGATATCTGGCCTGTAGTAGCACTAGTTACTGAAGGGAAAATTACAGCATGACATGTGAAAGGATCCATAAAATTAATAAATCATGAAATGAAATTAACAAGCATAAAACATTTAAGATAGCAAAGATGCTGATAGAAACACTTTGCATATATTAATTTCACAAAACATGAATCTGCATCTGAATCACATTAGTTAAACATAAAAATATAAACTGCAAAGGAAAATGTATTAGCACAAACAATAGTATCATGTAAATATTCAATCCCTGTTAATATCCTTTGGCAAAAAGGAAACAGTAAAACCAACAGAAAAGATAAATTACATGCAAAACTATTTCTAACAAGAATTTAACAAATAAATTCTGTAGGGATGTTAGCCTCAGAAAATTAGTCACAACCATGAACTATAACTTACATACCCAAATTTTATCAGATGCTTCATCAAATAGTCAACTCTCTACCAGTTTCCACTGGAATCAGCCCCTTTATGGATCCTACTACCAACTGGGCTTGGGGTTTTGGTTATAAGGGCCTTGGCACTTGCATTTCTGGACCTACTAGGAGTTTTCATTCCAGGTGTTTTATTCCTGTGTGTCTCAGTTTCAGTTGTTTTGTTTTCAAGATCTGCAGTCTTGACACCATCTATACCCTCATCAACTGAATCTCTTTTTGTTTCTGGGGTTTTACGAGGGGTTTTCCAGTTTTCTGGGGTTTGTTCTCCACCAAGAGGAGATTTATCTCTTTTTGTAGGGGGAGGGGAATATGTTTTAGGAGTTCTAGGAGTTCTCCAATCAGGATTTTTCTCCTCATCTTTTTGAATAGGGGATGAGTTCAAATTATGAGATGGTTTGTTTACATTTGGGAAGGGACTGCTCTCTTCCTTAGTTGCCTCTTTAATTGGTTCATCAGCAAATTTGCGTGGTTCAGCTATCTGAGCTCTAGATCGATCAGTGTTATAAGTATGGGAAGTTGCTGTCCCCATATCATCCCAGCCAAGCCCAGTATCAAAGTCTTTCTGAGAATTTGGGAGGGAGGTAAAGGGAATCCCAGAGTTGGTAAGGACTTTAAGTTGATTGATTTGGGACTGAAGATCCTGCAGGCCTGATATTCGCTGAAAAACAAGTGTTGGACTTTTTAACATGAAATTTGTACTCTCTCTTAGTACCAAAGTACAGTACTCACATTGCAACACTTTCCATGGAAGTCAAAGAGTATACCACTTTACAGTGAGAATGCCTTATAATGAAGTATGTTAAGTACTCCCACATTATAATGCCATTCATGGAAATCATAGTTTACCACTTAGAATGCCTTATAATGAAGTACATAAGTACTCCCACATTATAATACCATTCATGGAAGTCATAGTTTACCACTTTACAGTGAGAATGCCTTATAATGAAGTACATAAGAACTCCCTCATTATAAGGTCATTCATGAAAGTCATAGTTTACCACTTAGAATGCTTTAAAATGAAAGTACATAAGTACTCCCACATTATAATGTCATTCATGAAAGTCAGTTTACCACTTTACAGTAAGAATGCCTTATAATGAAGTACATAAGTACTCCCTCATTATAATACCATTCATGGAAGTCAGTTTACCACTTTACAGTAAGAATGCCTTATAATGAAGTACATAAGTACTCCCACATTATAATGCCATTCATGGAAGTCATGATACAATGAGACTGCCTTATAAAGAAGTATACCATACATAAATTTTGATTACCACTTAATGCAAGGTGATCCATGATCAAACGTGCCTTATAAATAAAATCAAGTTTAATAAAGCACCTTTGAGTGTGGGACTGCTATATCATTACATTAAAATCTGTATTAATTGTAAATGGCTAATTTTGAAATGCATAGTGAACAATTTAAAATTCTGTGGAAAAAGATTTTTTTGTGCATTGTGATATTTTAACTAAAAGAAGTTATTATTATTGTCATAATATACAATTATTTGACAGACTTTACCATACCTGCTGATATAAATAACTATGGTATAATTATGCTTATAATGAGGGAGTACATATTAAACAAATCAAAGGTGAATTAACTATACATATGACCAAGTACAGGTGTTTGAAATATAAATATATCTCCAGAAAATCAAACTATATTTTTAATACTGAAATTTTCATCAACTCTTCAAATAGTGATCCCATATATTTAAATATTTTCCTTAGTTCATTTATGAAAACTGTCCTAAGTCTGTAATAAATATCTAGAGTGTTTTCTCCAGAATCATGAATAAATTTAATAAACTGTACACACAAACCCTTTGCAAAATGAGTGTCAATGTGAAAATTGTACACAGCTGACTTGCCACTTTCTTACTGAAAAATATAAGCTGGACTAATATTAAATATCATATATACTCAGAAGTCAAGTACAAGTGCAAACTGCACAGAATCCAGATCTACCATAGCATACTGATCTGCACTTTTGGGTATATGTGGTTATTTCCAAGTAATTAGTATAACAAACAACATAGAACCTGATCAGTCAGAACATTATGTTTCAGCAGATTAAGGTTAATATTATTTGCAGTTTGAATCAACTTATAAAAACTTACATTTAAATAATTATATACTGTAGCTCATAACTACTTGAACTTGAGATCAACTGCCAAAATCAAGTGTTTAGTAAGTCATTTTGCATTTAAGCAATGTATTTTGCCAACTGTGCTAGATGAGGTACAACAAAAGCTGAAATCTAGTTTTACCATGCAGTTGTAACTTGCATAATGTAGTGTCATTGTGTTACATTGTCTCAACAACTGTACCACTGATGAAGATAAACAACTACCAATGATACTCGCTAACGAGTCCAACCGCAAACTACATAGACCCACATCTACTGTTGCATACTGCACTGGCAGATCTGGGTCTGTGCAGTTTGTTAGGAGTAATAAGTAGTCTACATAGACCCTGATCAGCAGGTGCATTATGATATGGCTGATCAGGATCTTTGGTGTTTGCAGTTTTACTTGACTTAAATGCAAGTATATACAAGTTTTGTCTTTACTGATTATAGGTAATTTATCACATGCACAACTATAAAAATATAAGTGGTCTATTCATAGATACTGTTCATATATATATATATATATATATATATATATATATATATTGTCACCCTACCACTCTTAAAAAATTTCAAATTCACCTCTTACGAAAATGCCAGACAGGGAATTCTTCATCAGCATGTAAATCCTACAAAAATCACTACTACTGAATGCATCTCCTGGACTATTCTTCACACAAGCTTTCAATTACAGTGTAAAAATTCAGCAATGCTGACCACTAATATCACTGAGTTATTTTTTATTTTCAGCAAATTTAATATATGAATGCCAAAACTTGTATAATCAAGGACTTGCTGAAAAACTGAAAAGATTTAATCGAAACACCCCAAAATTTCCAAACATATTTAATATATCAAAATTAGAAAATACATTTACAAGATAATTTTGATAAATATCTTAAAAACTTGCTACAACCATTAAAAGTATAATACGGTGAATGAATTCAATCTCTGTACATTGCTCTTTCTTTCTGTCTTAAAATTGCACTATTACTAATGATATTTTTTCTCCCGATCGAATATGTGAATTCTTGTAGCATCAAATAACTTTGTACATAAAACATGAAGACTGTATTTTTCTTGCTACAAAAATCTCTATTTTTATTAACACAACTAGCCAAAAATATATTTATATGAATTGGTTCTAATTCCATTTTATGTACGATAATATACATACCAGTCTCTGTTCAGACTGAACCTTCATGCCCAGTACTGTCTTCACAGTCTGAATGGAGTCTGCTAATTTACGTACACCAACATTTGTCTGCAACAGAAATTGTTTACAATAACAACAACACCAAATATTTTAATATTAAATCAACATATAATGTGTTTACAATGTTAGTGCTGCATTACATTTTGCTGTCCATCTATTTCTTTTCCCTTGCCTTTACCAAGGATTAAAGAGAGGTAGAGCTAAGTTCAGTATATTGTATAATTTGATATTTTTTTATGCAACTAAGAAGGAATACAATCTCTTATTCAACAAAAGAATATATTACTTAACCAACATAACAAATTTACAATTAGCATGATTTCTTAACCATAAAAAGATAGTATTAGCCGTTAAGACCACTTCTATACCACATGTATCAACCCATAGTGATATGAAATTAAATAATAGTTTTTTTTCTCAAAAGTATATCAATGTTTCTGACTGATCATCACAGAATGTGCAAAGGCATATAGCAATGATTTTCATTTGTAACAATCTAATATTCGCAAGGACAATTTGATGAATGACTTTGAAGTAAAAAGATCAGGATCTCTGTATCAAACTTTGCTCTTGGTATATTTTTTTTTAGTGCAACATTCTATTTCTTCAAACTTAAAAAGGTAATTCTCTTTATCTCTCTAAAACTATATAAAGGTTTTCATAGTTTTTCAACTACACCGTTTAGCATTACATACAATTTGTGCAATATAACCGGAAGTTTTTGTCAGTTTTCTAAGTTCCCTATACAGCATCAAGAATTATATACCATTCTATAAAAGAGATACTATTATTCAAATTTTGCATCAGTGATACTCTTGGCACTTACTTACTATATCATTAACATAAAAAGAAACAAGTAAAACACACAAACATAGACAAATCATGTTCTCAGTAGAAAAAATATGCAATGGAGATAACTCCCATCATGTCTAATTATTTATCTAGATGTGATTTACTTCCCTTAACATGTATAATACAATCAACCTGAAATGCTTATACCTTTTTGAAACAAATTTTAATAATACCATACATTTGTTAACAATATTGATAAATTAATGCAAATCATTTTTGGTAACAGGTAATGGACACTATGCCACAGGTATGGAGGGAATGAAAGCCTACAAAAGCCAAGTCACAAATAATAATGAGGCCTTTGTATAGCGCCTAATCTTTAGAAGCTCTAAGTGCTTTACAACATCTGTAATGACTACAACAACTAAAACACAATGAAATTAGAAAACATAACAATCCTGAAAATATGTAAGTAGGAAACATTATCAGGTCTTTAAGTTTGTTCCTGCATTTGAAAACGGTGTGATAAATTATAAATTAATTTGAAAAGTTTTGGTATGATGTAGAATTAATTCTTCATTTTAAATTTTTAATTCTGTTATCTTAAAATTCAGCAACAAATGACAATCCTCATTTGACAATCAATTAATTTCTTTTTACATGCTTCAGTTTGGATTGATGAAATCTGTGTACATTAATTGGGTACAGGAAAACATCTATGGAAAGACAAGAAGGTAATACAAAAAAAATTCAAACTAAAGAAATTAGAACAGAAAAAATATTTTTAGAAAAAGAAGCTTGCATGTTTTACCAAAGGATTTTTAGTGTAGCTTTAACAATTTTTCAGTCACATCACTACAATGTCTGCAGTGTGACAGTTTATAGGGATGTCTAGCACAGACATGTAGCATCATGTCCCACCCAGTCACATTATCCTGACACCAGGCCGACCAGTCTTAACATTAACCTCATAATGCTGAGCGCCAAGCGAGGCAGCTGTTTGTACCATTTTTTGTAAGTCTTTGGTATGACTCGGATGTGGATCAAAGCCATGACCTCCCACATCTGAGGTAGACAGTCTAACCAATAGGCAACTGGAGTGGTCGTCTACAAATAATCATTAATAACTGGGAAAAAATGTTCTGAATTTTTGGAATAGAATGGAAAGCCAGCACTGAAGAAGACAGTAAGCAACAAAAGAAAAGCTCTAAACACTAATGCAGTGGACTGGGATGGCTCTCTCTCTCTCTCTCTCTGCAAGGTTTCAGAAACATTTATAGGCATATAGTCATGTTCATTTGAAATTGGATGTCCATATTATTGTTAACCTGTTAATCTGAAACCTGAAGCACACTAATTTTTAACAAGGAGGTGGCATTTTCTTATCTTCGACTTTACAAGTTCATAAAATTCTCAGGCTGGTAAAGACACAGTGGACTCTCATAATGTTTTATCTTTTAGGTGACTTTCATTAAACATTGTATTTTTCTTTTGACACTTTCTAATCTTGCCAATCAGTTACTTCATGATATTTAATCACAAGTGCAAAACTCTTTTTATTATTCCATACAGAATCTACATAAAATATTTTATTAAGACTCTTCTAACAGTTTTGTTAAGCATGTCAATAATTCTGTCACCTGTGATGAAAATTATTATGGACAGATGTAACAACACTCCCTATTTAAGCTACAAATCTATTCCATTCAGACATTTGTACCACAATGGGACAATAATAAAACAAACCTCATCTGCCTTTCCTTGCTGTTTGCAGGAAAAAAATGAGAAGTCAGGATTAGATATCACAAAAATATTTTTTTTTTCAGCGCAGAAAAGTACATTTAGTGTGTCAGTCATATTTGTAATAGAAGGATAAATATTCAAAAACTTTTTTCAGGTGAACAGTTAAAATATTCAAAAACATTTCAGATAGACAGTTAATGAAAATTATTTTGCAATATCAAGCAACATAAGTATTCCAATACTGTCACAAAACATCAAATGCTTACATCCATATAATGTATACACCACTGTTTATGATAAAATAGTAACATTTTAAAAATTTTGAATTCAAATTTTATATTTGTCCAATTTACACGCTATCCAAATTCCCTGAAACCAAAAAGTCGTATCAGCTATTTTACATTTTTATTTCCCTGAATCAAAGCAACACAAGTAAACAATACAAGTAATTTACTTGCGTAGCTTATGAATAATGATGACAAACTTGCACTAATGGATGGATAGACTTTGGACAGATAATAGATAACGGACAACAGGTCATCCCATCAGCTATCATCTCAGCTGGTCTACAACCAGTAAAGCATGCGAGTAAGAAAATGGAACATTAGGAACTGTTTTTCTATGCATCCAAATATTAGAGATGTATGAAAATGTGACAGAGGATGTATTTTTGTACTTGGGTTGAAAACAAAACAATATTTTTCTAACCTGCTTATGAGTCAACTATTATCTACATTTTCTTTAAATTCTCCTATTGAGTCAGTTAATGAAAATAATTTCAAAGGATCAATTTATAACTGACTACGTGATAGTTTAACTAAACTGTAATCTTCAGGCTACTTAATATTCAGATGATCCTGAATATCTGCCAATAAGTTAATAGCATGTATGTGACATACCATTTATACTTACTTATAAGTCCAATTGCAAAGAACACAGACCTTAATCTGCTGTCTAATAATGCACCAGCAGATTGTTTTAATAATTATTCTGTAGAACAATCAACACAGACTCTGATCTGCAGGTGCATTATTTTACAGCAGATCAGGATCTTTGTTGTTTGCAGTTAGACTTGACTTATAAGCAAGTACATATGGTACATTTTTGTGGATTTGCTTTTTGGGCATTATGTATACCATGCGAGAATATTGCTATTTAAGTATTTTGCTATTTTGTGATTTATAGTATGTATTGTTTACAGATGGAATACATTTCATTAGCAAGTTTATGTGATATGCAGGATGTGCGGTTTATAAATGAATGAACAGACCTTTCAAAGATGAAGTCAAAATCTAACATAGATGCTACAACATCCAAGGACAAAATAACTGAACTGCAAAAACCTACGGAGCCCTTGAGACTGTGCTGAGCTGCTATAGTGACTTTTAAACAAATTTTTAACTAGACAGGAAAATATAAAGTTCAAATCACATGCAAAATGTGCTGTTATATAAAAATCAAACAAGTATTTATTATTTTTGCTAAGAATATTGTTGTAACAGTGAGATTTAAAGATATAAAATATAATATGAGTAAATGGTGCTGCGTGATCAAACCTGTTCATCTCCTTCTGGGTAACTTTGTTCTGAATTGTCCGGCTAAGTATAAGATTACAAGCTGTCAAAGTGCTATATTTTTAGCATAATGACACTAGTCTAAATGTAAAACTTTTACATCTGGGATGAATGTTTAGTATTCTTCTGATTTAGAGAAAGCTAAATTATAGTTAGAGTCAATATTTTAGCAATTCAACCGGTCTTAAATTTCCTTACTATGGTATAGACAAAAGAAATCAAACCTCATCACAGATATAACAAAAACTTGTTTCACAAATTATTTTTCTTGCTATAAATTATAATTGTCAATAAGACAATACATTTCAATCATACTCATAAAGATGTATTTAGTATCAAATGTTCATTATTTCAAAGATGGTTGTAAATTTAGTCAAAATTAATACGGTCAAGTATCCTCACAACTGTACATGTTATTTAAATCTGAAATAAGGTTAATTGAATAAAGACAACCTTAAAATAAATATATTATGTACTTTGAAGATCATCTTCACCACGGTAACATGTCAGTGTGTCAATCTACCATTGTCTAACTTTTCATCTGTCTTTCTGACTTTTGTCTCAAATGGCAGGAAAAAATTAATTATTGTTCAACATTTCCCTCATGTAACTATTAATTAGAAAAAAATGATTGAAAAAATATGCATAACTTAGCACATGAAAAATTTGTATTAATGACTAACAATTCTTGGCACCAAAAGAAAGCATTAGGATAAAGTGATAGTACAAAGAACACCCCTTCTGCATTAAAAGGTGGCTCTGAAAAAGGGGTGGTCATTTCATATGGGGGAACAAAATGGTAAAAATGTTCCATTTTAGAGTCAGGAAAGTTGATCTCTCTTGAGACTGACCTCTCAAGAGGGGGACAACTCTAACTGATACTGAATTAAATCCATCTAGTTACTGTACCAATGAATATTGTTTCAAAAAGCCACCTGGCAAAACAGACATTGTACTGCAAAACCATATAAAATAAAGATTTAATACTTACAGCTTCCAGATCCTGTATAGAAGCTGGTTTTGGACCTCGGTCTATCCTACTTCTCAAATCAAATATCTCTTGTCTCATTATCTCAATCTCACGCATCCTGACAATAAAAATGAGATGGATTTTCTGAACCATATTCTGATACAATATCATGTTTAACTTTTATACTTTATATTGTTTCACTTGATGCTTAAATTTTGGGAAGGTTCTTTTGGTCAAGTTTTTTGTGCAATTCTTCAATTTTACATTTCTCAGACTTTACCATTAGTTGGCATGATGTAGCCACTATTGTGCTGAAGTGCAAGACATACATACATACATACATACATACATACATACATACATACATACATACATACATATATACATACATACATACATACACACACATACATACATACTTCTGAAGATCATTTTTATTGCTTGATTAGTGACAAAAAATTTGATTCTAAAAAAAGGAACACTCAGCAGGTTCAAAAATATAATAAAATTTAAAAATTTTCCTTACAGGAATCTTGCCTTATTTTAAAAGGAAAATTCATGGATTTCCTTAACTTTGAGGAATTTCTTACCAATTTTTTTATTAAAGATTAATAAGGTTGTTATGTGATAACTCTTTAAAGCAATCAATGATTGTAAATCCTTTCCAGTAGCTGTGTGTGTGACATAAAATACTGATATTATCTGAAGTATCATAAGCAAGATAATGTTAAATATTAATTTTGTGTTAAAGTGTGTCCTGAATAACAATTCTATCTTACATAGGTTAAAACAACTTATGTTTTAAAACAAGAATGGAACTGTATATAAGTCAGTTTAATCAACCACAAAGCTCAATGAAAATTGCAAATGGTCACATTGTCCTCAATCAAAACATGTATCAATATGGCTTTGATAATAACTCATTCTTTTTTAGGACCTAACCGGAAATCGCCTCGGACATTCGCTTCGGCCGAATATCAGGTTTTTTGGTACTATTCAGAAGTATTCACCTCTGCAAATAATACGTGCACAAATGGTTACAAGTAAAATAATTCAATAAATATCAAACTTTTTTTTAAAAAAAAGTTTCTTAATACATAATAATTTTAGTTAATAATAAAAACTTTCATCTTATAGGCGATATATACGGTATATGGTACCCGAAAAGTTTATGCTTCACATACGATAATAAAATAAACGGTACTCTACGGAGTTGTACCTACTACTTGGTTCATGCCCAGATCCAGCAAATAGTACATCCAAATACTCGGATTCGGTACTTGGCGAAAATTATCTACTCGGTTAGGCCCTATTCTTTTTCTGACCTATAACATTGGAATTACCCATGCAAGACACAGAAACTGCTACATTTTTCATGAACAAATGAACATTTCCTTAAAATATTGGATCACTTCATCTATTAGACTTAAGTAATGAAAGTCTCACCAGTAACAATTCAGTTAAATTCCATAATATTATAAGGACCCAACATTTTTAGTTACTGATACCAAGACATAACACTTAATGATTCCAAAGATGCTATTAGAGTTCTGTATCATTTTCATGCAAACGCTTGGACTAAATTATGAAAGAATATCTTGTTAAAATTCTGTCCACACTGTATATTTAAATGAAACAATCGTAAGTACCTACATAAAACTTAAGCTTTTGATTTCCTTCAAACAGTATGAACCTAACCTTTTAATATCCTTCAAATAGCAACACTCTAACCTTCATACAGCATGACCCTAACCTTTAATATTCTTCAAACTGCACGACCATAACCTTTAATATCCTTGAAACAGCATACCTTAACCTTAATATCCTTCAAACACCATGACCTTAACCTTTAATATCCTTCAAACAGCATGACCTTGATCTTTAATATCCTTCAAACAGCATACCTTAACCTTTAATATCCTCAAAACAGCATGACCTTAATATTTAATATCCTTCAAACAGCATGACCTTAACCTTTAATATCCTTCAAACAGCATAACCCTAACCTTTAATATCCTTCATACAGCATGACCCTAACCTTTAATATCCTTCAAACAGCATGACCTTAACCTTTAATATCTTTCAAACTACATGACCCTAACCTTTAATATCCTTGAAACAGCCTGGCCCTAACCTTTATTATCCTTGAAACAGCATGACCTTAACCTTGAATAATATCCTTCAAACAGCATCACCCTAACCTTTAATATCCTTCAAACAGCATGGCCCTAACCTTTAATATCTGCAGAAATCCCAATGATACCCTTTGTATCCCTTTGTCAACCCATGAAACAATGTATGACAATATATAAATGATGCAAACAAAAGCTTATATAACAGAAAAATTACTATTTACCATAATCATTCACAAAATGAAAAAAAGAACAAAACCAGAGAGATAACAATGTGACCACTACCTGATGTTTTTCTGAAGTTCACTGTATAGAAGACGCAGATATATACTTTGGCATTTCAACAGTGAATGTGGTTGTCATATCCTAGCAACTATAATTACTGAAAGGTTAATTTGTGCTGTATCCAATTAGTCTGTGATAAATGAAAATATATGACATGTATATTTATTCTGTTACCAGTAACCTAACAGTAATAACTGTTCAAAGATCATTCATTTAGTTTGATGTCGGACACAAGTAGTTCATTTCTTGCTGGGACCTAAGACGCAGTTCAAACAATTTCAGCCAATCAGATTTATGCCAAGAGGCTTCTACAGTAGCAGTTTTTTGCTACTTACCTAGCATCTGACTCATGGCTGACCCTGGAGTCCATCTCTGCTTTAAGAAGCTTGTATTTCTCTTCAAGACTGTAAATCTACAACAAATATGGAGAAGATCTAAGTTAAAATTAGGGTCAAGGCTATTTATAAATGGAATTAAATAATATGATATCAACACCATGCATGTAATATTTTGCACTGCTAAAGAAAGCTACAATGTCATATTTACAACAAACGGCATAAGTGAGCCTGAAATCAATCAACTGGCTGACATCTGCCTAACAGCCAAGTGTTCAAGCAGTTAATCATAAAATAAAAAAGGTCTGCACCATACTTTCTGCAGAAATGTGTTATGAATGTTTGGTTGGATGGTTTTTAATGGCACTCTGAACGTCATGGTAGAACAATTTCATAAAGAAATTTTTTTTTAAATGTTATTCTATTTTCAATAACATAGCTATATTGGAAGGCAGACTGCATTGCATTAATTTTAAATAAGTTCTGTTTACATGTAGTTGTTTTTGAAAAGTTATTAAAAGTTGTTGTCTTTTTTCAAGTAATGTCAGCTATATTTGATTGACAGTTACAATCTGTAATAATTTGAAAGCCATTTAAGCCAGGGTGCTTTTTGAAAAAAATTACTCAAATTATGTTTAGTGGTGTTTGAAAAGTTGTTTAAAAGATAGTTTAAGCAATGGAAACATTAACTTTTAAACGATTGGCATTTGTAAAAAACTGAAAGCCCTGTATCCCAGAATGCTTTTAATTTTCAAATTTAGTCAAATTCTGTTCATAGATTTTGAGAAGTTGGTTCAAGATTTGTCATTATCAGTCATGGCAGTCAGATTTGATGGTGGATAAATAAAAACTCTTTATGCCAGAATGCTTTATGTCACATAAAGACAAATTTATTTTGTGGATTTTGAAAAGCTGTTTAATGTTTTGCAATTCTTTAGTAACTACAAACACATTTGATGGCAGATCAGCATCATTTGTATGCCAGGATTTTACTTTTGTGACAGCAATTTTAAATTAATCATTTTAACTTTTTTAAATATACCTATTTAGAAATGCCAGCTATATATGGCATCATTTATATAAACTTTAAGGCCTTTCATGTCAGAATGACTTCCATTAAATTTATCAAGTTTTAGTAATGGTTGCAATAATCGATGGTAATTCAGCATCTTTATAGGAATCTGAGCAGTATAGTTACTGGACTTAACGGTATGTTAGACAATAAAGGCTTTAGTGTACCAATTAAAAGCAAAACTCCCATATTACACATTTACAACAGAACTTTGATTATCCATCAGGGTGCGGGACCAAGACCATGGCAGATAATAGTCAATAGATGGATATTAGAATATGTAAATTAAAAATATTATACGATAGACTGGGTCATGAAAAAATTATAATATTATCTACATATGTACGGTTAACAAAGAGTGATGGATAATCAAAGTTCTACTGTATGCACAACTGATATAAAACCATTGAAAGTAAATACCATCCAAAAACATAAAATACTAAATTAAACAAGTTATAAAGATGTTAAATTTGCTAAATGGTATCTAAAAGTTATTGGTAAAACATTTAAAATCCTAAAAACACAAGTACAAATATAAAACCCCTTTATGCCAGAATGCAATTATTAAATTTTTTTAAACAACTGTGTGAAAGATTCTGAGAAAAAGGTGTTATTAGCAATGGTGGCTCTGTTTGATGGCAGATTGATATCAACTTTACAATTTAAATACCCTTTATCCAAGGATGGTTTCTGTCAAATTTGGTCACATTTGATTGAAAGGTTTCATTCAAATTTATTTAACTTTATTAGCATTTTAATGGGTTTATCAGACTTAAAGAAAAGAGTATATAAAGCAAAGTCTCCAAAAGATGGGGATCCATGGTCATAAAAATTGTCACCATATCAGCGAAGTCTCACTCTGTTCATCTACATGAAAAATTTTCCTTATAAACTACAATACTGACCATGGTATTATCATTACCTCTTGTGGCATGGTCTGCACACTGCGTCCCAGTTCCCTCAAGGTGTCACCGGTAGCATCCTGCCATTTTGATATGGCCTCCACCTTCTCCCTTAGATTGGATGACATTGCTGAGGAAGCCTGCAGATATACACACACATGTATAGGTATTGTAGTACCGTAGATAGGACTCAAGGTTCAATAAATGTTGACTATTACTGTATGCATTAGTTTTGTTTCATGCAAACAGTCATTGTATGCCAATACTGTCACAATATCATGTTCTCATTGTATATCAATACTGTCTCAATATCAAGTTATCAATGTATACTAAAATTGTCGCTATATCAAGCAACCGTTGTATACCAATATAGTTGCAATATCAAGCAACCATTGCAAAACCAAAAATGTCACAATATCAAGCAGCTACTGTATACCAACAATGTCACATTATTTATTCAAATATAAATTCTACAGTTAAAGCTGTTTAATGAGATGGTATTTTACTTTCAACTGGGGAAGGGTTCTTTTACTTACTCATAAGAATCATGTCTGCTGAGTCTTTAAATTCATAGTTTGTAACTAAATTATTAGGGCATGAAAACTAATGAAATAATGTATGCACTGCAAACATAAAAAATCCAGACACATCGTGAGACACTGAGTTTTTCCAGGAAATTGACTGTTAAGATAACTATTAAATCTGTACAGAAAGGCGTACTATGTTAGTCAAAAAATTAGAAACTATGAAATTAGTCTTTATAGGATCAAAGCTTTACTCAATATACTTAAACTTGAACTATAATTCAAGCAAAATGAACTATAGATTGGAATAAATCTACCATTAAGTTACTGGGATAATTGCTATAATATTACTGGTAGAATAAATATAGTTTATTATCTATACATATGGGTAGTATATATTGATCTAACACAACATTATGCTATCAAGCAAATGCTAACCTTGCCAAACATACCAGCCATCAGAAATCATTTTTAAAGATTTTTGTTTTCAATGTCTTATGATGAGTTTTTAATGACAAAGTATTTATTTATGCTTGTAATTTCTTCATCACAACTTAAATAAATATAATGTTTTATATTAACAGTCCATCAAAGGAGCTCGTGCTCTACTGACCAGAGGGAATTTTCACAAATGCTAGATTTCACTATTTGTTCTCTTTAACTGCTGAATGATAGAACTACCCATAGCTGGTGACCATATTGGAAGAGGGATCAGCAGCATTTACATTTAGGACTAACTAGACACCATAAGAAGCCTTGGTGAAAACGTCATGTTGATATTGCCATCCATTTTGGATGAACAGTGCTAAAAATATTTTAAAGATGGTCATTGTGGTGACCATATTTGATGTAAGGTCAGCACAATTTCAATTTAGGTGCAACTAAACATTAAAAAACTTTTGGTAAAACTCCATATTGATATGACCATCTATTTAGGATGAGTAGCAATGGCAAGATTTTCAAGTTGGTCATGGTGAATGATGGATTGGCATCATGTTCATTTAGGACCAAATAGACATCTTAAACAGTCATCTGGTGACCATCCTCAATGCTGATCTTACTTTCTATTTAGAAAGAGTAGTAATTAAATATTCAGAAAAAAGATGTTGTGTCAGATAATACTGTAAGACAGGTAGGTCAGTGCCATTTTCATTCAGAACCAAAATTCAAAACTCATAATCAGTTGTTTGGTGAAAACTCCATGTCAATATGACCATCAATCCACAACAAGTAGGGATAAAAAAGATTGTCATGAAGTTGAATTGGAATAATTTTCATTTAGAAACAACCACATATAATAAAAAGTGTTTTAGTCAAGATTTTCAAAATGGCTACCAAGGAAGCTATACTGGCTGTCAGAATGGTACCATTTTCTAGAAGTAGTGTGTGTGTGTGTGTTTGTGATTAGGATTTTAGCTTTGCTTTAACAATTTTTCAGTGATATGGTTACAAAGTCTGCAATGAGGCAGTTTGTACTGATGTCTAGCACTGGGGCATCATGCCACAGACATGTAGCATCATGTCCCACCCAGTCACATTATCCTGACACCAGGCTGACCAGTCCTAACACTAACCTCTTATATACTGATCGAGAGCCAAGCAACATGTATGCACGCTTTATTTTATATAAAGAATAGTCTTTGACTAATTGAATCACCCTCAAACAAGAGGCACAAGATGATCCCAGATCACTTATCTTACCATCTGAGATAACTGACATAGTTGGAACATGCCTTATAGCAAATTGTAAAAGCAGTTTCAGAAGAAAATAAATCTGGGTCAGATGGATATTTTCTAAAAGAATTTCTTCCAATGGTGTTTAATGCACATAATGAAAAAACTGTTCCAAGGTTTTGTATCTTCATCCATATTTGATGCCAAATCATCATCATCATCATCTATCCAATACTGAAAGGCCTTTTGTACCAATATGCTCGATGTCAAAATTGTATATTGCGCAGCCATCTGAGCTCAACTGTTTTCTATATTTTGTAAAGATAACCATATTTGATGGCAGATCAACATTTCTTGAACAAATTGAAATTTCTTTATGCCTGGATGCTTTGCTTTCAATAACATTAATTGTACAATTATTTCAAGTGCTGGTTGAAATAAAGCAGTTTAAATGTGTTTATATTTCTAGTAATGGAAACATAAAAAAGCTACTTAAAGATTTTTTGTTTAAATGTTATATTTTTTGTTTCTTCAAAAAGTTATAGCAATATCTTATGGCAAATGTACATGATTTTGTAAACAAAATGATAGCCCTCATGCCAGAATGCATTCTATATAAATTTGGTCAAATTCTGTTTCGTGCCTTCTGAAAAATGTCATTTAATCTTTTGGCTATGTTTTTTCAATGTAGCTATATTACTGATGGGTTGGCATTAATTAAACAATTTAAATCTGAAAGATACTGATGACAATGCCATGACGTGTTCTACCATTTTATAAAAATTTGTTGAGTAGTTTTTGATTTAAGGTTTTCTATTTTAGTTTGTTTGTTTGTTTGCTTGAATTTTAACGGCGCACCAGCACTTTTAGGCTATTTAGCGCCATACAATACGTTAGATGTTCAAAAACAAGAAAGGTTTAACATCGACCAGCGATATATATAAAAAAAACAATAGTTAAATATAAAATGGTAAGATGTTGGTAACAGGAAAATATGAAGCTTCCCAATCAACGGGAGATGTAAATGGTGTTATGTTGATGATAAGATGTTGTAAATAAAAGGTGATATTTGCATTAGATAAAAATATTCTACGTGATGGCATACAAGTTATAGTTTAAAATAGAGATTCTATTTTAGTAATGGTGGCCACACTGAATAATATCTGATCAGCACCATAAGAACAAATGAAAAAGGCCCTGATGCCATAATGTCCCTGTAAAATCCTGTGCAAACTGGTGAAGTGGTTTTTGTGAAATTGTAAATACCGTATTTTCCTGGGTATAAGTCGCTACTTTTTTCGTTTTTTTTATTTCAAATGACGTGTGCGACTTATACGCAGGAGCGACTTATACGATAAATAAATTTTTTTAACGACCGATATGACTGATGCGCAGTGATGCTGTGTTATAGCGAATGCATCTACGGTATACCGGCAAGCCAATTGCTCGAAACTTACATACACGTAAGTATTAGACTACAAGAATATCAAATTAAATAATCAAATATTATTTAGTTATAATATATATGTGTTAAAATTTGTTGTTATTAATTTAAAAAAATATTGAAATTACGATTGCCATTGTTTTCCTTTTATTATTCACCACGTGCTTCAAGCAAAGTGTTGGTCAGATGTCGCTACAATATATGTATTTAAATGTACCGGTAGCGCTTCATAATTTACTTCAATAGTTTATAAAAAAAAACTCTGGATTAACCCGAGACTGGCTTCATTGAGAGAACTCCAAAGTAATTAATAAAAATAACTAGAAGGCTGGCGAACAATTTCAGTTGTCATATAAAATGCCTTTGAAGTTCGCTCTGGGTGTGGAATTGACCGGAATACCGAGACTGGCTTCATTGAGAGAACTTCAAAGTAATTAATAAAAAAAAACTGGAAGACTGGCGGACAACTTCAATTGTTTTATAAAGTGCCTTTGAAGTTCGCTCGGGTTGTGGAAATTGACTGGAATACCGAGACTGGCTTCATTGAGAGAACTTCAAAGTAATTAATTAAAAAAACTGGAAGGCTGGCGGACAACTTCAATTGTTTTATAAAGTGCCTTTGAAGTTTGCTCGGGTTGTGGAAATTGACCGGAATACCAAGACTGACTTCATTGAGAGAACTTCAAAGTAATTAATAAAAAAAACTGGAAGGCTGGCGAACAACTTCATTTGTTTTATAAAGTGCCTTTGAAGTTCGCTCGGGTTGTGGAATTGACAGGTATATAAATACGGACCGTTCATACCATGGAGCATTAAAAAAAGATAGTTTCACAATAACGTTGTATGATTTAAAATTGTTATGTTAGTGTAAGTCAATACAGTTTAATCATGGCACCAACAACTACCACGCGAAAAAGTTATGATGCAGAATTTAAGTTAAACGTCGTAGCATTTGCGAAAGAAAACGGAAATCGTGCAGTGGCGCTATTATTTACTTAATAAACATTATTTATAAATCTTATTTGCTTATATTTCTATTTTTAAAATTTCAAACAAGAATATACTTACACGTTGTTGGAATTACTAAGTCGTATGCAATGCCCGGCAGTATCAAAACCGTGATTACGGTAAGTGCGCAGGAGCGACTTATACGCAGGAGCGACTTATCTGTTGAATTTTCCAAAATTATCTGGATTTCCCCCTCCCGCGACTTATACCCCGGAGCGACTTATAGGGCGGAAAATACGGTAACTGTGAATGGATGGCACACACAAAAAGATTTCATGATGGATGAAGAACTGTACCATAAATTCACAAGGCTTTATGTCAGCTATGCTAAAAATTGTTGATTATCATTATTATTAATATTATTATTATTATTCTGTCTTAACTGTATCTTGTAATAAGAGAAAAGAAATAACAGTCCACATACGCAGGTTTAATGTGTATTTATTTTGTTTTACAGAGTCCTAAACATGCCAAAACTACTTTCTCATTAATCACCACAAGTACATGTATGAAGCAATTACATGCTTTTAAATTTTTTTGGACAAATCCGACATGCTAAACATCATGTAACACATGAAATTAAATGATTAAAATATCACTAGCCTTACTTAGCACACTAGGTCTTACATGTATACAACTATTATACCATAAGTAGCATAGCAATCTAAGTCTTCTGTGCATATTATTGGACTGCTAACCCTACACCTCACTCAGGTGATGTACATATAAACAAAACAAAGTCGTTACATGTGAAGTTAAACATAAACAAAGACGAAAATCATTTAGTGTGTTCATGCAATCTCTGTAAAATTCTTTGTGCACTTTGCCACTCTGACCAACACTAAATTGATTCTTAAGGCCAATGTAATAGCTCGGATATTAATAACTTGTTCAAACCTCCAAACCCCATTGAACACATCGTTCATACAGCTTTGTTTTTCTTTCTTTCCAGGACATCACCAAATATTTTTTTTTAAAATCTAATTATAATACCATGATCAAAAAGAGAAATTTTTTAATTTGTACCTACCAGTGTTGTGTAATGCATGAAAGTTATCCACAATTTTATCCCTGGCCAGCATATAATTATATATTTTTTCTGCTGGGGTGGGTGGGAGGTAAGATATCCAGTTAATCTCTGAAATTCTGTCTAAAAGGACTGACAAATTTTATTCAAATTTAATATCTGTACAATTCAAGAACACTTAAGTAAAACAAGTATTTTTTAAAGAATCAAAAATGTATCGTCCACTGGTCTATAAACAGTGTGTTTTATAAGTTAAGTCTATTGGTCTTTCTCTAACTTATACATTCCTTCTGCTCATCTGTCTGAAGAGTCTGTCATATACCTACATGTACCATATTTACTATATTTGTTGGGACACCTTAAGTTAATTTTTAAAGTATTTTTTTTAGCACTATATGTTCTGGGACACATTATTCCTTCGAGTCATAAGTTGTGGGACACCTTTTAATTCATTCCAAAATTTTATGATGGAAAATGCACTCCAAATGAAATTTAATTTTAAAATATATAAAACTGTGTACTTGAGATAAAACTCCTTAATCCACTGCAGCAGCATCTCATCAATACAACCCTTCTCCTGCACATGTATGATCTATTCTTTTGCTATATGAATACATTTTTAGATTTCTCATACCGTGAAAAACTGTTAGAGGCAACACATCACCTGAAGCAGAAACTGCATGGACAAAAGTCAGAATTTTTTTCAAATTTGCACTAGTCTTGCTAAACTTCTCACATTTTTGGCCCCCATCTTATCGTCAATTCAACCTGGAATGTGATCATAGTACACTAGAGTTTAAGCCATGTTAATGATCATATTGTCGGTGAAATGATCTGTTTTTCTTCTGGTTTTCAAAAATTCTTCACGTGATTTTATTTTCTAAAATCTTCTGTGCAATGCTGGGTCATCGTTGTTTGCACATGAAGCATATATTGTGTCACTTTAAAAAAAAGTTCCATTGTTTCAATTTATTTTCAAAATTTCTGTGAATATTGGTGAAAAGGAACCAAAGTTAGCTTCCATATATCTTGGCTGTCTTTGTATATTTAAAAATAAAAGATAAAAACTCGGTACACTTGAAAGAATCCAAAGTTGGCTTTTGAGGTCAACTTGCTGTTTGCTTTGCAATAAAGTATACAATTTAATCTTGACTATTTTGCACCTAACAACATGTCATGTGTGATGGCAGTTGTCTTCAATATGTCTGTTGATTATATCCCTCTCATTTACAAAATCATTGCTTTTCTTCTGGCTTTCACGAATTTGTCACAAGATTATATTTTCTATAAATATTCTGGTAGACGATGGGTCATCAACATCTGTGCACAAAGCCTTATATTGTGTTACTTTATAAACTGTTCCATTGTTTCAATTTATTTTTAAAATTCCTGTCAATAACACTGAAAATGAATCAAAGTTTGCTTCAATATCTTGGCCATCTTTGTATATTCAAAAATAAATTGGCTCACTTCAAAGAGTCCATAGTCGACTTCCAATGTTGGCTTGCTTTGCAATAAAATAACCTTTGTTATGATATCCTTTACAATAAAAGATAACCAAAGTCAGCTTCCGAGACAAGTTTGCATTGTAATAAAAAAAACTTTTGACTTTAATGTCATGTCGATAGGTTCAAAGAAGTTAACTGCTCGCTGTCAGTTGTGTTTATTCACCACCAGAGTGCATGGCATCTGTAGTTACAAATAATACAAAGGAGCATAGATGTCTAGAAGGTAAATAGTAAGGACACTAGTAATGTGAGCTGGTGAAAAGATTGTCACTGACACTCAAGTGAATATGTTTTCAAATGATGATTTTTATTTGCTAGATACTGTCATACAGTAGACCTGGATATAATTTAATCTTGAGTATTACACACCTAACATCGTGTCACATCGTGTCACTCGTAAATGGCATCTTCAAGATATTAGTTGATTATTTCCCTCTTATTGATTTTGTTGGATATAGTTTTCAGTATAATAACATGTTCAAACCTTTGAGCACAACCACACACAATCTGTTTCTCAATGTTTATGTCAATGAACAATGTGGCATGTGTTATAGGACATAAGTGATACATGCTACAGTATGGAAGCTTACACTAATATACGGATTTTGTGGACATATTTTACTTTTTAATGCTCATGTTGAAATGGAATAAATGATAACAGCACAAGGTTTTATTGCAATGTGCAAGGGTGTGTGTGTGTGTGAGCACAAATGCAATACTAATGTCTTTTGTTTTTAAAGTATTGGGACATATGTTTCACCATAAGTTCTGAGTCAGGAAAACAAAATAATTATTTTATCATGTCCCAACATATACGGTAAATATGGTACTGCTCCTGATTTGCAATAGCTTTGTCGTATGTTCTTTATGTGTAGTGTCTGTCTCATACCTTCTGTCAACTGGTATCTGTCTAAAGTCTGTCACATACCTTCAATCTCATGTCTGCAGACCCTGTGCCTTATAACTTCGGTCCATGGTCCTTGTCACATACTTTCAGTCTAATGTCTGTAGTATCTATGTCTATGTCTCTCACATTGTGTATATGGGTCTCAGTCTGTAATACCTTTGTCATGTATGTTCTATTAGTGACTTAAGTATGTGTCTCATCTAGTATCTTAGTCTCGTATGTTCTACAAGGGCTTGCAGTGTCTGTGTCTCATACCTTAATCTGAATATTTGTTCCTGTGTTTCTGTCAACAGTAACAGTGTGTTTACCTTGAGTTTAATGTTGGCAGTGTCTGTGCCTCATAGCTTATGTCTACTCATTTCATTCTACAGTCTTGTAACTTACATCTAAAGATGTCTGCAATGTATGTATATTAAACCTTCTGTCAGCAGCTTTATACCTCACGCCTAATGATGCCTTAAGTACTGTGTCTTATGACATTTCATCTAATGATGTCTGCAATGTATGTCTTATAACATTATATGTAATGATGTCTGCAGTGTCTATATCACATGCTTATTTCAATTTGTACATTAGAAATGCTAGTCGAGACATGTGCAACTTCCTACAGGGCATATGCTAGACAGCAACTTTTAAATGTACCCATGAGCCACTATTTATGGCAAATAATACCAGGCTTCAGGCCAGATGTGGTCCATGGACTGTTGGTTGCACATACCTGCACTAGGCTAGTAACCACTGAGCTCTTCCTTTTGCAATTTCCAAATAAATAAGAGGACATGATATACTCTCCACCAATTTCTTAAGTTCATGGTTCTTTTATGCCCAGGTATCATAGAAATCTGAATCACCCCCATTCACACAGAGTTAACTTGTGCCTTCCTAGCCAGTGTGAAAATAAAGTGATAGTTAACTGAATACCAGAAGAACTGCCCTAAATGTCAAAGCAGAAAGATGCCAGCCAACACAAAATACACTGGCAATACAATGGCAAATTCAAATAACACTTACTACCAACAGTTTGCAAGCACCAAATATAAGACCTACCCTATGTCCTGATTTCTAAAGGAACAGAAAAATAAATATTTTCAAAGGTTATAATAACACTGTGCCACATAACATTGCTGTGAATGATTTCTAATGTATGGATGGATGTAGGAGTATATGATTGGAAGTTTAATGGCAAATCAACACAAATCTAGCTATAAACCTAAAAGGTAAGTTTTACAAATGTATAGGTAAAAACTGCAAATATGGATTCATGCAACTGCCAAACCTAAGAGTTTTGACATTAAAATGACATCCTTTTGAATGTTCCCCTTAAAACTAGATTCATGCAGTTGGCATAATTTTGAGGTTTGTCCTTAAAACTTGATTCATGCAGCTGGCATAACTTTGCATGACCCTGCAAGTAATGAAGGGCTACATAAAAGGATTCCAATGCCTCAACAATCTAAAAGACTTCACAAGATGGCAATGAAAGAAAATGAATCATTTCCAGTTTAAAATGCAACAATCAGGAAAAAATAATTAGACCATGTGAACTAGTCATGCCTACTCTGTATCACTATTTCCATTATTCAAATTCTTTTTTTTTTTATCTGATATACAGTCTGAGCTATTTCACAACGTTAATATAATTCCTTTAAATTAATGCACATACCAAGTATTATCATCTTACATGCCTCAGTGTCATAGATATAGTGCTAATTGCAAAGATCAATTGGAGTCTGAACAGAAGGTCAGTGTGACCTACTTTTCATTGTTGCCAACAGTAAGTACAACTACCCACTACTCCTCATGATGAACATATCAATTAAGTTTTATGAATGTGCAAGCAAAATTTTGAAGAAATGAAGTAAATGAATAAACTTTATCTTGATGAGTATGGGAGGAACAACACCATAAAAAATACCTACTGGTACATCTTGGCAATAACATTCTAGACATGATTATGAAGACCTGTTTTCTTGATCTATGCCATACAAAAACAAGTCTTACAAAAAAAATGCCATTTGTACACTAAATAGTCCAAGTGAATGTTGGGAGTTAGATGTGCATCATTTGACTTGTACTCTAAAAGCATTGTGTGATAATTGTTTGTTAATCTTACAGTATTAATCCCAAGAAAAAATAAGGGGCAGTCAAATAAATTTCTCAATATGTTCAGGCTGGGCTTATTTTCCAAAACAGATATTATAAGTACATATTTGCCAATATATATAACTAGGTGGTGGGCTTATCAGCAAGAATGCACTTGTAATGCGATAAATATTGTACAGTAGGTTTAACATTAAGAAGGGACTTGTCAGGGCATAAATATTGTAGTGTGAATATCATCAAGAATGGGCTTCTTATTGGATAAATACTGTACAATGTGCTTATCATTAGGAATGGACTTATCATGGGCTAAATACTGTACAGTGGGCTTATCATTAGGAATGGACTTATCATGGGATAAATATTGTACAGTGGGTTTATCATTAGGAATGGACTTATCATGGGCTAAATACTGTACAGTGGGCTTATCATTAGGAATGGACTTATCATGGGATAAATATTGTAATATGTTACAAAAGAATTCAATGGATACAGTTCTCCTAATACAAAGAAAATGAATATCTTGTTCTAATTTGAGATGAATTTAATTAATAAACAAATATGCAATTTAATAGAAACTTTTAAACAGTAAACATTTATAAATTTACATGAAAATTAGTCAGGCTGTGATTTTTAAAAATAAAAGCTAGTGTTTTTGTTAGGCATAATATAATGCAATCAAAAGCTGTGACTTTATGACGATAAATGCTTCTAAAAATTCTAACTACTAATTACACTGTAACATACCATTTCATCATTCTATAACACAAAAATAGCAAATAAAAATATTTTTTTACTCAAATTAAATAAAAAGTTAAAAGCATTCCTTTCACACATGTGAAACTCAATGAATCATATGTACCATGACATACACAAGTTTCCATAACTACATGAATATATTTTTAAGACAATGCTACTTACCATATATACTAGCTTATAAGTCAAGACAAACTGCAAACAACAAAGATCCTGTTGTGCCATAGTATAATGTGCCTGCAGATCTATGTTGTCTGCTCTACTGATTACTCCAAAAAAAACTGCACAGACCCAGATCTGCCGGCACATCATGTGATGGCAGGTATAGGTCTGTGCAGTTTACAGTTGGACTCATAAGCAAGCACAGACAATATACATGTCATCCTTTTTGAACTTTACAAGTGGAATGTTATTCATCAGAACAAAATGTTCAAACAAAGTGGAAAGTAGTCAACTGAGAATCATTTTGATGATTACATGCATAATGTTGTTTTTGATTATGCCATTAAACTAAGAAGTAATTGTGCATGATGCCAACATACTGTTGAATAACAACATTAAAAGACATTTATGATAAGGTAATAGCACATTTATCCAACAGACCGAGTAGATTAACAATATTCTTTCCTTTAGTTGGCTATGAATTTTATTTTGTTAGGATGAAACTGAAAATTTTTAAACTTATAATGAAATAATCTGCTTTACAGTCCATAATAGAAAAGTCTACTTAAGCAAAATATAAAATCTATTTCACTTATCTAAGGCTTGTTATTTTTTTAAAAATAAACAATATCTAATATATTGTCATAAAAATATACAGTACAGTAATAAATAAAAAAAAATAAAGAAAATATTGTGCAAAGAAAGATTCTTCTAAAAGCTAGTGAATTTCTTGAGGTTAAAATGTATGTGTTACCACAAACGTATCTAGAGGATCAACATTTCAGTCAGGAAGATTGCACCAGTATGCAATATTTGACAATAATACTGTCATGTACACCAGTATGCAATAATTGACAATACTACTCTCATGTACACCAGTTGACAATATTTGACAATAATACTGTCATGTACACCAGTTGACAATATTTGACAATAATACTGTCATGTACACCAGTTGACAATATTTGACAATAATACTCTCATGTACACCAGTTGACAATATTTGACAATAATACTGTCACATACACTAGTTGAAAATATTTGACAATAATACTGTCATGTACACCAGTTGACAATATTTGACAATAATACTGTCACATACACTAGTTGAAAATATTTGACAATAATACTGTCATGTACACCAGTTGACAATATTTGACAATAATACTGCCATGTACACCAGTTGACAATATTTGACAATAATACTGTCACATACACTAGTTGAAAATATTTGACAATAATACTGTCATGTACACCAGTTGACAATATTTGACAATAATACTGCCATGTACACCAGTTGACAATATTTGACAATAATACTGTCACATACACTAGTTGAAAATATTTGACAATAATACTGTCATGTACACCAGTATGCAATATTTGACAATAATACTCTCATGTACACCAGTTGACAATATTTGACAATAATACTGTCATGTACACCAGTTGACAATATTTGACAATAATACTGTCATGTACACCAGTTGACAATATTTGACAATAATACTGTCATGTACACAAGTATGCAATATTTGACAATAATACTGTCATGTACACAAGTATGCAATATTTAACAATAATACTGCCATGTACACCAGTTGACAATATTTGACAATAATACTGTCACATACACTAGTTGAAAATATTTGACAATAATACTGTCATGTACACCAGTATGCAATATTTGACAATAATACTCTCATGTACACAAATATGCAATATTTGACAATAATACTGTCATGTACACCAGTTGACAATATTTGACAAAACTGTCATATACACCAGTATGCAATATTTGACAATAATACTCTCATGTACACCAGTTGACAAAATATGACAATACTATCATGTACACCATTATGTATTGCCTTACAATAATACTAACATGTACACCAGCATGCAATGTTTGACAACATTATTGTCATATACACCAATATATTGTCTGTCAATACTGACATGTACACCAGTATGTGCTGTTTCACAATAATACTGACATATACACCATAGTACTGTTTGACAATAATACTGACATGTACACCAGAATGCAATCTTTGACAACAATGCTGTCATGTACACCATTATGCACTGTTTGACAATAATACTGATATGTACACCAGTATGCACTATTTGACAATAATACTGACATGTACACCAGTATGCACTGTTTGATAATAATACTGATATGTACACCAGTATGCACTGTTTGACAATAATACTGATATGTACACCAGTATGCACTGTTTGACTAATACTGACATGTACACCAGTATGCACTGTTTGATAATAATACTGATATGTACACCAGTATGCACTGTTTGATAATAATACTGATATGTACACCAGTATGCACTGTTTGACAATAATACTGATATGTACACCAGTATGCACTGTTTGACTAATACTGACATGTACACCAGTATGCACTGTTTGATAATAATACTGATATGTACACCAGTATGCACTGTTTGACAATAATACTGATATGTACACCAGTATGCACTGTTTGACTAATACTGACATGTACACCAGTATGCACTGTTTGACAATATTACTGATCTCTACACCATTATGCAGTTTGACAATAATACTGACATATACACCACAGTGCTGTTTGAAAGTAATACTGATATGTACACCAGTATGCACTGTTTGATAATAATACTGATATGTACACCAGTATGCACTGTCTGACAATAATATTGATATGTACACCAGTATGCACTGTTTGATAATAATACTGATATGTACACCAGTATGCACTGTTTGACAATAATACTGATATGTACACCAGTATGCACTGTTTGACAATAATACTGATATGTACACCAGTATGCACTGTTTGACAATAATACTGATATGTACACCAGTATGCACTGTTTGATAATAATACTGATATGTACACCAGTATGCACTGTTTGACAATATTACTGATCTCTACACCATTATGCAGTTTGACAATAATACTGACATATACACCACAGTGCTGTTTGAAAGTAATACTGATATGTACACCAGTATGCACTGTCTGACAATAATATTGATATGTACACCAGTATGCACTGTTTGACTAATACTGACATGTACACCAGTATGCACTGTTTGACAGTATTACTGATATGTACACCAGTATGCACTGTTTGTTAATAATACTGACATGTACAAACTGCTCTGGAGTATTTGATGTGAAAGGTTTATCCTCTATATTCTAATGGCTGAAGAAATGTGACATAAATAATGGTTGAAAAGTACCTCATTCAAGTCAGTCGTCTGTTGTGCAATAAAAGCAAAAATAAAGTATTAAACAAAAAAAATATAACCTTTACCATAGTTTACACATTCAATCACTTTATGAACAGCCAATATAATTAACAGTCTTATATTTCTGTATTATATATTACAATGAAAATGTAGACAACTCAGGCATACTAAATACTGTCTTATTATAAACCAATTAGTTACTGTTAAAATCTGAAGAAATTATAAATTAATTTGGTGAACGATGCATATTTGCTAATTAAAGGTTTGTATGAATATTCGACACTGGATCAATATTTTGATTAAAAATTACTTTAATTAGAAAAGTTTTGGAACATTGATAGAGAAAACCATTTTCATATTTCAAAAGCAATCTAGACCAAAAATTAGCCTCCACTTTATTTGTCTTCATTTATGCTTGCATCAAGTGCCTAGACACCATACATTTAGAATATACTTCAGGGAGACACTTGTCTTTCATTTTAAGAGATATTTTCAAAATAAAAAGTGGACCAATTTGGCCCAATCCTGTGCTCACAGGGGCCCCATGCATTATTTAAAAGTTTCTTTCCTAATGCTATGCTCACAGGGGGCCCATTGAGTAAATTCTGGGGGCCCCTGCCAAACAGAATCCAAATCAGCCCCGCATTTGCTAAGGCTATTACTGTAAACATATATTGGATGATTTTTCTACAATGTCTGTCATATGCAGACTTACTTATAAATATAGTACAATGATTTTTCTACATTTATTTATCTGTCATATACAGACTGACAGATAAGCATACAAAGGATGATATATTTCGATGCCAATTATATACAAATGGACTGATAAACATACTAAGGATGATATATTTCCGTGCCAGTCATATCTGTGCAGAAACTATTTTATCCTTTCAGTCACACTGACCTTTGACCTTTTGAATGCAAAATTAATAGGCTTTTTCCTTACCATAAATGCAAGCCATCCACAAAGTTTTGTTCAGGATTTGCAATGTAGAACTAATGTTATTGTGCAGAAGCCATTTTTCTTCTTAGTCACAGTGACCTTGACCTTTTGAACCCTAATCTAAACAGATAATCATGATAAACATAGAAATTAAATTCATCTGTGTACCTCAATCACATTTTTCTTAATCATGCTAACAAGAATTTTGTAAAAGACATTTTAGTCCAGACAGTTTAAAAAAATGTGTTAAAACACTTCAAATTTGCTTTCATGGCATGCAACTAATCAGATCATTTGTATATGGATATAATTGCAAAATGGAATGTGTTCAGTTGATTTTGTGCAATCATGCTATAAAGCTTCTAGTGATAAACAGATGGACAGACATGACCAATCCAAATGCTCCTTCTTAAAAGAAGCAATGGAATAAAAACCATTATTAAATGTTACAAATGTTTAATAATTCATTTTTTTCCTCTGAAGATGCATTATTATGCTCATGCACTGTCAGAAAATTTATTCGTACACAGGAAACCTATCAATGATTATACATACCGTTGTCACTTTGGCATCCAAAGAGTCTTCCAGAGTGGCTAGTCTCTGTTTCATTTGTACCAATCGAGTATCTAGGTCAGTCATGGCACGCACTGTCCCCTGCTGCTGCTCATTTAGCACCGTCTTCATCTCACGTTTTACCTGAGAAAAAAAAGTACTAGATGCACCATTAATTCAAAACAAAGTCATCCTTCAAGACATAACAACATAAACAAATGAAATAGAGTTGTCCAGCAATATAATGGTCATGACCACACCAGCTTCTTATGCAAGAACAAAGAGCTGAATTTAATATTGCCCTCTCATTGGTTGAATGAAAATGATGCACTGCGCCTAATGATAACCTGATTTTCCGTTTACCATTAAGGGGACAGTATTTCATTTAGAGTATAGCAAGCAGGTACATGTTGAGCGGTTGATGGCAAAATGATCTGGCATTAAATGAAAGGTATTAAAGTAATTCAAACTTTGTGTAAGTATACAAAGTTGAATACCTGAGTTAAACATCAGTAACAAATTTATTACACATTTTTACTTAAGATATCAACTTTAGTTCTTAAATAAGTTGTGCAAGAAGAGAGAAAAGTTTTCATCTTGTTGGATTATATAGTACATGTATGATTTGCATGTAAATTGTAAGCAATGATATAAGCTCTTTTGTTGATAAAACATGCCATGCTTTCAGATTGAACATACTGACACCTGTGAGTTATATTGGTAGAGTGACTGGAGTTACAAGTGAGAAAAGAAATGTTTGCATATCAATTCACATGATATTCCTTAATCTAAATATTAACTTCCTACTTAAATTAAAAAAAATCAGTCTGCACAGACTGAAAGGTCAATGTAGATATGCTCTACTGCTTAAGGTGGGGAGAAACCTATGTGTGATAAATAAATACCTGGCCACTGACCACAGAAGGAAGGTGACCATTACATACTAGACATCTATATAGGAATTTTGCTGGAAGGATATTAGAATAGCCCTGTAAACAGGTTCAAAGTGGTCATTACATTTGAACAAAAACTAAAAATAAAATCTGCTATAAGTGATTAACATATTTCATCTCATGTGTGAAAAATATTTTAACTTGTGGTTTTGCCACTCATGAAACTATTGATGTTTTCACCCTCTGTCAATGAAATATATCCCTTATTCACTCATTTCAAGTAAATGTCCTCTATGTATTTCCATCCTCAATCACATTTTTCAAGGTTTGAAGTATTTAACTTATATGGTGTGGAAAGGGTTGCATTAAGTTATTAAATCACACACTTGTACATTTGGATGGGAATACCATAATCCATTCCAAAAGCATTTCAGTAATTAAAGATTCATATAAGATCGATGCTCTGATGCTGTCAATATTACCTTCTCCATGTTAGCCGAGTGTTGCTGGTTGATTCCCCCTATTGCCTGCTGGAGGGTAGAGGTGGCAATCTGCAGCTTCTCATTGACACTGGCTATTCTCTCATTTGTCTGGGTCTCATGTAACTTCCTGTATGATAGAGACCATAAAATACTTATATATTTTATTTGGAGTTATTTCCCCTGAGAAAGAAGACATTACTATGATTTTGTATTTACCTCCCTCTCTCTTGCTTTAAAAAGTTTGATTCAATACATATATATATATATATATATATATATATATATATATATATATATATATATATATATATATATATATATATATATGCAGATGAATGAGAAAACAACTGAACAGCTCCAGTATGGGTGTATTTTAATGGAAATACAGACTGAACATCTATACTGAACACAAGAGTCCACACAATTTAAGATTAAATGGCAATAAAATCTATTTTTTCATTCCTATGAGCAGTTTGTCCCTGTCAGAAAGTCATATGGGTTACACCTATCCCACATGAGTGGACTCATCAGTGACACTGTCATTGATGTTCTTCAAATGCCAATGACAACATGAATGTGCAATGCTTCTTGCAGACAAAACTGACACAGCTGAAACAATTGTTTACAACAAAAAACACTCTAATGATATACAACTTTAGGAAAAACTCTGCATTTTTAAAGCTATTAAAATACTTTTAACATACCATCATTTTCCCAACATTCTTTCTCATTGAGAAATTGGACAAAAAAATCATATGCAGTGCATTGGAATAGAGAAATTACATCCTCCAGATCAGAATTTGAGGGCAGACATAAGCAAAGCCATATGGAAAGAATTTTCCAATCCCATATCAGTGCATATGATGGATTCTATCAGTATAACAAATAGCCAGTTAGGTGTACGATTTCAGTTTCTGTCCAGGTATAAAACACATCACAATGCAAGAGGCATGATAAAGCAACAGATCAGCCAACAAATTATGCAAAAGATCTCCCACTCCCACAGAGAAATATCAAAGTAATTTAGCAAGAATTTCCAATTTAAATTCAAAGCTCCAATCAAATTTAAGAGGCTCAATTTCAGATTTAAATAAAAAGTTTTATCATTCTAGTTTTATTCTATCTATCAAAGTACTAAAAGCAATTATAGGAAAGAGGGCTGGAGTAATTATAGTTTACATGAGAAAAGATGGAAGAACATAACTCCAGAGATATTTGTGTTTGTTGTCCTTTTCACTGGCACAAACATGCTACTCCAAATATTGGTTCAAATACTATAATTTTAAATTTTCTTTTCTCCATCTGTCACTAAAGAATGTCTGCTAGTATTAAGACATTAAGAAACATTTATAATGCTGATTTCCATTTAAAAGCATTTTCTACTACAGTAACTATTCAAAAATATTACAATCAGTGAAACAATATCCATGGGAGCTAACTACTATAAAGTCAAATCATTTACTTGTAGTTTAGTTTCTCCCCTGACAAAAATTATTTACCTGAGAGACAAGTATATCTATACTTTGTTACTAATTTTAATAAAATCATATAGTTTGTTACAAAATTTATTAGTAATAAAATGCAAATGATGTTTGGTAAAAGGGAATAGACACAATGTGAATCCCTCCAAATTAAAAACTTAAAATCACAGACTATAAAAGGTTATGGACGTTTGAGAATATTCCGACACATATAATCATAACAATGCAAATGTTGGCATAATGTGGACTTTCATGGTGGACAAAACCACAACTACCTTATCCTTGCACAGTCCAGTTCCTAAAACTAAACTTTGGGCCATAGAAGTACAAAATGATTTTGCTACTGCTGTGCTATCCAGGCCACAGATATTAGAGATGTAGAAATAATGTGATCCAACTCTAACAGTGATTCTCATATTATAAGAAAGGTTTAGCAGTTCATTTTCTAACAGTAGCTGGCTTAGATATAAACATTTCAGGTAACGCAAATCTGTTTTGGCAATAATCTGTATAATGTTGTATTAGATTGGGGATTCATTATGTAAGAATAGGAATCACACATGTTTGTTACGTTTACTATTTTGCAAATCTGATCATCAGACAAAATGACCCTGTAGGTTTTGCCTTTACTTAGAAAATGTTGCTTGTATTCTAGCAAATACCTACCGTATTTACCACATATATTGGGACACAATAAAACAATTTGTTTCTTGTTCCAGAACTTGTGGTGAAACTGTTTTTCACCTAGGTCACATGTCCCACGACTTAAGAAATGAAATGAATTTGTGTTGAATTTGTGCCTCCCCCACCCCTTCCATTGCAGGCAGCAATAAATTAGAAAAACAACATGCTTATTTTATTTTCTAAAAATGAAAGAAACTAACCTTATATCATGATAATTTATTCCTCTTTTTTTCATTATAAGCATTAAAGAGAAAAATATATCCACAAATGTAATGTGAATCACTTAAGCCAGATAACACAACATATTGTTAACAGACATGAACATACTCCAAGGTGTAAATATGCTATCTGACTGAAAACTGGATCCAACAAAATGTGCAAATGAGAGGGAAATGATCAACTGAATGCTTTAAGGTATCTGCCATTTACGCATGACACAGTGTCAGGTACAAAATAACCAAGATTGTATTATATCAAGGTGAACTATATGACAGCATCTTGCAAATAAAAATCATTATTTTAAAATACATTCATTTGAATGCAAATGACAATCTTTTCACTAGCATGGGCAACAAAAAGTATTAATAAAGCAAATTACTGCTGTGTATACTATTCGCCTGCAGAGAAAAATGCCAATTAGTATTATTTATGACTAAAGATGGCAAATAAATAGATGGCAAATAAATAGACGCCCAGGTGCTGAATAAACACACAACTGGCAGCGAGCAATAAACTCAGTTTGAACTTACTGATAGGATATCAAAGACAAACTTTAAGGTTATTTTTATTACAAAGCAAGCTGACCTCAGAAGCAGACTTTGGATACTTTTAAGATCATTTCTTTTAAAGGACATCAACAAAAAATTTATTACATAGCAAGCCAACCTCAGAAGCCAACTTTTGATTCGTTTAAATGTGCAGAATTGTTTTTTTTTTAAACAAAGTCCAACATGGGGAAGCTAACTTTGGTTCTTTTCCACCATGAATTCTGAACATAAACTGAAACAATGGAACAGGTTTTAAAGTGACACAATATAGTGCTTTGTACATGGACACCAATGACCAAGCATCGCCCAGAAGAAATGGAGAAAATAAAATCATTTGATGAATTCATGAAGGAGGGAAGAGAAGTTGATTTCGCTGACAATATGGTAATTGACATGGATGAAATTCCTGGATGCAATGTTGGTTAGATGAGTGTTAAAAGTGAGAATCAGCATGACTGGCACAGGTTGTTTTTTTTAAAATCTGACTTCAGTACTTGCAGTTTTTGCTTTTGGATATATGTTGCTTCCAACATTTATTTTTCATGGTATGAGGAAAAAATATTCATGCACCAAAGGAATGGATCATACATGTGCAGAAGGTTGGATTAAAAAGTTTTATGTCAAGTACACAGTTTTAAAAATTTTTAAAGTAAAAGTTTAGTTAGAGTACATTTTTCAGCATGTAATTTTCGAATGATTTAAAAACTTAAAACTAAAAAAACCCACAAATGTCACAAAACAAAGAGTGTATAAAAAATTTACTTTTAAAATTATTTATGGTGTCCCATCATATATGATAAAAACAGTAAATATAGTTCAACATCTGACACCTACATTATAAGTGTGTTAATAATGACAGTAAATAATGACAGCTGCTAACACAATTTATCAGCTAACAAAAACAAGAATACCCTGAATGGTACATTATACTTTTGCTACATGTCTTATATTTCTGCATCAAGGCACTAGCAGGGAATGACTGACAAAAGACTGCAACGACCATTGGGTTACAGTAACTCTAATCTTTAAAAGTATAATCAATAGTTTCCTATGGTAATCAAAAAGCAAATAATTTTTAACTTTGTTACAATAAGATAGTGTTAAACATTATTCATCACATAGAACATAAAGCTTTTTAATTAGGACATTGTGTTCAAATTCTTTAGGTTGTCGGTCTAACATCTAAAACTTATTTCCTTCCCAAATCAGCAAGCCTCCTCAAAGTTTAGTGTTATTATATTGTGTAATTAAAGGTTTTTTTTTATAAAAATTATTCCCATTCATTTTTGTGTGATCTTAACAGTTAATTTTTCAATCTTATATATTTATTTATAATCTCATGAGCATGCCATTCACATTGTTTGATTCAGGCATATGCTCTAAAACACAACAATGTAGGAACCATGTTATTAATGACCTTAACCTTAGAATTTTTTATTCCAAAATCAATAGGTATCTTTCCTACCCATAGGGTAAACTAACCACTAAGTCTGGTCAAGGTACCAGAAATAGAATTTAAGATATTGTGTAAAAATCATTTATTTAAACTAATTCAGTGTTACTGATCATTTATTTATTGATTTATTTATTGAAATCAAAATCAAGTGTCAATGTCATTGGAAGTACAAGCCATTGATGAAGTCTGGTCATGTTTCATGATCTCAACTTAAAGTTGCTGTTTCAAAACTAGACAAACAAATGGACTCAAATCAATGGACAGATAAATGCTACACCATGATGTATTAACTCTTATAGACAAACAAATGACTTAAATCAATGGACAGATAAATGTTACACCATGATGTATTAACTCTTATAGACAAACAAATGGACTTAAATCAATGGACAGATAAATGCTACACCATGATGTATTAACTCTTACAATGGTCATATAACAAAAACTGAAATATCATTCTGTTTAAATAAATAATGGTAAGCATTCGTAATAATGAAGAATTCAATTTAATCTGATAAAATTCAAACTGTATTAAAATGTTTTGATTTGCAATTTAACTGTTCTGCTTAGAGAAGTTTGTGACAAGGCAGCATGTATTTTTTCATTCTTTTCTTTTACCTGGACTTAATTTCAGCAGCTAGAATTTTATCAACTTGTTTCTTATTTTCCTCCAATTGCTTCTCCAGAATTGTGATAGACTGATCTAACTTCGCCAGTGTCTCCCTGGTCTTGCCACGGTCACCCTGAATAAAATAATTTGCAATATTCCTATGTAAACAAATAATAGTATTAGCCTTAGTGTTATGAGGAGTAGAAGGGGAAGATTCAGCTCTGACCTAAACAGAACATGTTTGCTGCCTCAGTATCAGAAACCTATCTGTTATGAATTTCTAGATATAAAATAATGTCCTTACTTAACCAAAACTAGAAATGTATCCAGACGACACAGTCCAACAAATGTGGAGTAATTAAAAAAAACTCTGGTGAAGGTGCAAGGACAAACACAAAACTCAAATAGAACCATGTGTTATGACTCTAAAGTCTTAAACTAAGTAACATAAAAAAGCAAAAACCAATAGGTTATGGAAAATTCAACAAATAATTTATTTCCCTTGAATAAAAGAAAGTAAATTTTTTGTTTTAACATTTCAGTATTGTGAATTAAATCTTAAAGTGTCCTAAAAATTCTGTCACAAGTCCAGAAGTATAGAGTATTATGTAATCAGAATCACTATTAAAAAGTCTCGCTAAAGTCACTTCTTAAGCTCAGAATAAAGTTGATTTTCTTGTGCAGTTGCATTACCACCTCGTGCATCATGTATCCGATAGTCAATGTGATATGCACAATTGTTTGTATATTTACACGTTTACTTCATTGCATAACACAAAAATTAATATTTTCCAACATAATTAACATTTAATGCATTTATTTTATTTAGAATATTTTTTACTGACATTTTTATTAAATATATATAAGCAAAAACAATTTAAAGCAATGCATATCGTTGCTATCAGTATTTAGGCAAATAATAAAACCATAAATATGCAGTCCTAATATTGGATGTTTGTAAAAAAATCTAAAAAGTGTGTACAGTCCTACTCATTTATATCGACATTGCTTATCTCGACAAGCCACCTATGTCGACAAAAAATCAAAGTCCCCGTCCCATGGTCTACTATTACTATCAAATTGTCATGCTTATATTGACGTCGAGATAAAAGAAAAACATATATGTCGACAGAAGCCCTTGGTCCCAGGTTGAACAAATCCTTTGTTTTCAAAATGTTTATGTTGAGAAGCTGCTAATTAAGACCAATACTTTGTTCAACAAACAGTTGATCTTGCCGCCAGGCTTCTGATGTTGCGATCGGATAAAAAAAAACATAGCAGCACATTTCTCACCACTCTGCAGCTAGTTAAATCTTTGATCTTGCTGCCTAGCTTGTGGGTCATGTTCTTCAGATGTACTCTTACAATGACATGTACATCTGTCAGTCTTTCAGCCACTGAATTTTCTGATTGTAAATATCAGCACAGCTAACAGGATCAATTGATGAACACAATTTCCCAATCAACAGGTGATCGAAGCAGGACTAGCAAGCCCTTAAATTTGCCGTCCAGAAATTGATTCTTACAGAGGATTCCTGTATACGTGATTTTCTGAATCCCATATATAAAAATTGCGTGAAAATACGGATTACGCGTTTCCAAGACCTTTGAAAGTGATCGGTAATTAAAACAAGTTATTTTTTGCTGTGAAAGTTTTGTTTTTAACTTTATTTACATTTACGATGGCTACCGAGAGCAGTAAAATGCAAATTAAATTTACAGTCTCTGGAAACTAAATATCTGGCTGTTAAGGAAGTTAAGGGATGAACATCTCGCAAAGAAGTCTGTGAAATTTTTTCACTTAAAAATAACACACGTGCAGGAAGGATGAAAGCTGCAGAGTCTATAAATAAAGACTAAGTTGAAGGTAACTGTGCTCCCCAAAGGAAGAAGCAAGACTGCTACATCTGATGATGTAGAGGAAGCATCAAAATTGTTCAATGAAGCATTATCAAAAAAAGTTAGTGTGGAGAACTTCACTGCAACAAGTGGTTGGTTTAGTTGCTTTAATGTTCGTCATAACATCGGATATAAAAGTATTTGTGGAGAATACATGTACTGTTGACAGTTTTTCACTTCCCTGTGAATAGCCCCATCCCCTTGGTAGCGTCAACAGGAAAAGACTGACCAAAATCGAGGCCAAGTTAAGTACATGTACATGAAGCATGTAACTGACAACTTCCCAACCATGTGCTAATGCCGACGTTGAATATCGTAATGTTGTTCGTATCAGGATGTGATCAATGTAATATTTTATTGTGGATTTTATTACACAAAGGTAACCAAAATGTAATTTGTTAATATACAAGTGTATTTCACACTGATTTTGTCTTCAAGTACTCAAAATTTCAATTTTTTTAACTCAAAGTGTAAATGCTATTCACTGACGACGGGTCACCCTTTCCTGACGAATTTTAAATTTTATCTTTTTCTGGCCCCCCCCCCCCCAACACTTATCTTGACATCCACCTATGTCGACAATATTTCCTCGGGCCCGAGGATGTCGAGATAAACAGGTAGGACTGTAGTTAAATAAAGATGAATTCACATGGCACAGCACATGTTCTTTGATGGGTTTTGTTGGAAAAAAGGGTCCAGTTCAGTTACATATCAATTATTCATGCTTCAGTGTGTTGTCTATGATAGGTACAGTAATGTTTAGTGGGAGCAATGAAATCAAAATGAAGAGTATAGATTGAAGTCATTTGCTCCAATGTACATTTTTTCTGCTTCAAAGTATGCTAGAAATCTTTCGGACTGCAATTTTACACAAAACATTTAGAAAATAAAATTATTAAAAGGTACTTTATTATGCAATAATACCGACTTGCAATTACATGATTTTAATCTTGTTACTCCTATAAGACAATTTTCCCAGCATAATACATACACCTTTTTTTGTGCATACTAGAAGGATCTCCCAGCACAATGCATACCAAAACTACATTGTGTATACTGGAAGGATCTCCCAGCACAATGCATACCAAAACTACATTGTGTATACTGGAAGGATCTCCCAGCACAATGCATACCTAAACTACATTGTGTATACTGGAAGGATCTCCCAGCACAATGCATACCAAAACTACATTGTGTATACTGGAAGGATCTCCCAGCACAATGCATACCAAAACTACATTGTGTATACTGGAAGGATCTCCCAGCACAATGCATACCAAAACTACATTGTGTATACTGGAAGGATCTCCCAGCACAATGCATACCAAAACTACATTGTGTAAACTGGAAGGATCTCCCAGCACAATGCATACCAAAACTACATTGTGTATACTGGAAGGATCTCCCAGCACAATGCATACCAAAACTACATTGTGTATACTGGAAGGATCTCCCAGCACAATGCATACCAAAACTACATTGTGTATACTGGAAGGATCTCCCAGCACAATGCATACCAAAACTACATTGTGTATACTGGAAGGATCTCCCAGCACAATGCATACCAAAACTACATTCTGTAAACTGCAAGGATCTCCCAGCACAATGCATACCAAAACTACATTGTGTATACTGGAAGGATCTCCCAGCACAATGCATACCAAAACTACATTGTGTAAACTGGAAGGATCTCCCAGCACAATACATACCAAAACTACATTGTGTAAACTGGAAGGATCTCCCAGCACAATGCATACCAAAACTACATTGTGTATACTGGAAGGATCTCCCAGCACAATGCATTCCAAAACTACATTGTGTATACTGGAAGGATCTCCCAGCACAATGCATACCAAAACTACATTGTGTATACTGGAAGGATCTCCCAGCACAATGCATACCAAAACTACATTGTGTATACTGGAAGGATCTCCCAGCACAATGCATACCAAAACTACATTCTGTAAACTGCAAGGATCTCCCAGCACAATGCATACCAAAACTACATTGTGTATACTGGAAGGATCTCCCAGCACAATGCATACCAAAACTACATTGTGTAAACTGGAAGGATCTCCCAGCACAATACATACCAAAACTACATTGTGTAAACTGGAAGGATCTCCCAGCACAATGCATACCAAAACTACATTGTGTATACTGGAAGGATCTCCCAGCACAATGCATACCAAAACTACATTGTGTATACTGGAAGGATCTCCCAGCACAATGCATACCAAAACTACATTGTGTATACTGGAAGGATCTCCCAGCACAATGCATACCAAAACTACATTGTGTAAACTGGAAGGATCTCCCAGCACAATGCATACCAAAACTACATGGTGTATACTGGAAGGATCTCCCAGCACAATGCATACCAAAACTACATTGTGTATACTGGAAGGATCACCCAGCACAATGCATACCAAAACTACATTGTGTATACTGGAAGGATCTCCCAGCACAATGCATACCAAAACTACATTGTGTAAACTGGAAGGATCCCCCAGCACAATGCATACCAAAACTACATTGTGTATACTGGAAGGATCTCCCAGCACAATGCATACCAAAACTACATTGTGTATACTGGAAGGATCTCCCAGCACAATGCATACCAAAACTACATGGTGTATACTGGAAGGATCTCCCAGCACAATGCATACCAAAACTACATTGTGTATACTGGAAGGATCTCCCAGTATTATACTAACCATACTGATCTTCTGTACTTAATGAACAGACAGATCAAAGTCGAGGATGTTCAAATTGAGTGCAGGTCATACACAGATAAATTTACTATGATTCATACATCAAATATATATGGATCTGGAACAAGTAATATTCCTGACATTTTGATTATATTATATGACTGAATGATTAAAAACTACAGCACTGTACCTTCATGACTTCTTTAACACCAATCATCTCCTCATCTAAAACTTTTTTCAATGTCTGCCACCTCCTCTCTGTGTCATCCCGTGCTGCTCGTTCAAACTCCTGCCTCGACTGCTGTTCTGTGTGCAGCATCTATGAAAGAGACATGAATAACATGGTATTTATTTCAGTAATTAATGAGATAAGGAAATTATAAATCACCCATACTGTTTCAATTTCAACAGAGTTCCAACACTAATGAACTATGTTCACCATTTCTATTGAGATGTTCTGTGCATTTATTGTAAAAATATCAATGTACATTTACTTCCAAACAAAGAGTCCTTCAAATGGACTGACACACCAACATTTGAAAAAAAAATGATAAGAATTAACAAAATATTAATTTCTTCTCTTCTTACTTCTACTGTTTTTTTCACAGAGCGTTAAAAACTTCTACATACAATATTAGTTTTTAAAAATGTGTGTATGTGTGTGTGTGTGTGATATCGGGTTCAAGCTTAAAGGTCAAGATTAAGGTATTTGACTTTTGAACATGTTAACTCAAACATATAAAACAATATTCGAAATGGCTATGATAGTAGCCATGTTAGTAATCAAATCACTATTTTACATAGAACAAATTAAATATTGTAATAAGTGTTTAAGCAAACACATAAAGTCAATACAACCATCTATTCATGAGGATTTATTTTAGTAATTTAAAAATGTTGAAAATGGTCCCCACACCTTCCTTGCTGAATGTAAGATTGGCTTTAATGTCATTAAGCCTTTTTGTCATAACTTATGTTGCTGAGTAGGCTGTCATTATATAATTACTAAATTAAAAGTCACTTAGTGCTTCCCTGTGCTACCATCTGAGCATTGCAGTACATGTATCTGCTTTTCAAACTAACTGTAAAACGTTTAATCCATTTTGTACATACTATATATCTATAGAAAGGTTTTAGAGCAAATTCTGATCTGCATGGCTAATTATTTATTTTATTTATTTTCATCTAGAAATTTTTATATGCATTGAAAACCTTAGAGAAAGCAATCTGAAATGATTTGTGTGCAACTTTTTATGGACCCTTTAATCTAATTTTTTGAAGTCCTTTAACCTGCATATTTGCTGAGTTTCCTTCAAATGAAACATTTATACAAGTGGTATATCACTGATACAGTGTACATACTATACACATATTTTATTTATATCACATACAAATACACATATTTGCACTCTGAATGGAGTTACAATATGCTCCTGTCAACTGTGTATTGACTGAGTGAATGAACATCTATGTGAGTGTGTCCACTACAAAATGTAGTTCTATATATATATATATATATATATATATATATATATATATATATATATATATATATATATATCAGACTGCTTTATAAAAACACTTTAAATGCCATTGTATTTTCAGTGTATGTGGTATATATAAATAAATATACAGAATGGAACCCCCAAGAAAAGCAAAATGTAGGCAGATCAGGGAAAGCCTGGCACAAATCGCTCCAGGAAGAGATCAAGGTTGCCAGAACAACAGGGGCCAAAGAGAAGTGGAAAGGTAATGCAAAGTCAAAGTACTATACCCCCATAAGAGAGGTTTAAAAAGTTGTTGTTGTTGTTGCAGGGTTTAATGCCATTTTTCAGCACAAGACAGTTTATAATTGACGGCCAGTATAAATGATGGAGGAAGAATACGGAAAACCCCAGAATGAACAATTGACCCGCGAGAAATTACTGTCAGCTTTCTCACATGCCCACATTGGCTGAGCCAGAGACTCGAACCCACGCAGACAGAGGTGAGATGGCAGTAATCTGTAATGGTAATCGTTTTAGACCACTTGACCACTTTGGGCCCCTAGAGGCTTAAGAAGAAAAAAATCATTAATTAATAACAGTTTAATAGCATCAATTCACATGACTTGTATGTATAGGATCAGCAGAAGTTGCTAAGAAAGCATGATGGTCCTACTTAGTTTCTAGATCCTTCATGAGTAAACTTACATGTACAGAATTTTAGAAGCTGGCTAGATTTTCAGCAGCAATGAATGAATAATTCCTCTGAATTAATATTATCTGTAAGAAATAGTCTATAGTCTGAAATTGCTAATAGCAACAAACTGAAAAAAATCCTTGGAGTTGATAAACTCTAACATGTGAAACCTAAACTTAATTACACCAATATGAAACACAAAGCTCACATATTATGTAATCAGTTGTGACATCCATCCCTGCAAAGTTGCATGCCCAAAAACTGCTTGGAGCTGCTTATGATGAGAAAGAGAATCCATGAAGGTGGACACTGATGTGGCTCTAAATATTCTTGACAATTAGCAATTGCATAGTTATCCATTTCTGCCCTGATCTTTTATACTTCACATATCCCCCTATCAAATCCCTTACTAGATCTAGTCTGAACTATTTACGAGAGCAGCTATTTAAGATTTTTCAAACTGAAGGCAATTAATATGACAGAACTATTTTACATCTTTTGAGAGCTTCATTCAGACATGGTCATGCAGGTCTAACCATCACATGAACTTGTTGCAGCTATTAACTGCATAGAGTTAAGGAACTACAATATAGGGGCCAAAATGACTTCACACTGCACTGATTGAAATATTTGGATCACACAGGCTATTGACATTTTTTTAAAAATGTTAGTCTATAGATTAATTTAATTAGATTTGTTTCTTAACTGTCAGTGGTTTTTGTAAATATCTGGGAATGTCATTATTATTTACCCCGACTTAACACATGTGAAAAAATGATTTACATGTAGATCTTCAGTAAACTGATGGTAAAGATGTCAAAATATAAATTATTGTTTTGTTTTTACACAGTAAGTATGGCCTTGCTTGGTGTTATTACTGCTGCTTTTACAAAGTAATCATCAAAGAATGACAGGTTAGACGTGGGCATTGCAAAGCATTCCAACTTTGCTATAGGTCTGATCAACATCATAAGTATTCTGAGAAATTTCAATGTCAATATGACCATCGATTCAGAAGGAATAGCAGTAATAGATTTTAATGATGGCAGTGATAATGTTCATGCGGACATCACATCAGAATTAATTTCATTGAGGACATATGATATATAATTGGAAGTGTTTTTAGTGAAAAGAGCATGTCAATATGGCTATCTGTAGCATACACAAGATTTTTAATATGGCTGCCATAGATCAAAATGGTATCATTTCCATTTAGGATCAATATGTATTGTAAGAAGTATCTACTAAAAATCAATCCTACAATGATATGACCATTCATTCTGGATAATTATTAAGCATCAATAAAAGGATATGAAGATTTTCACCAGGGCGATAATACTGAATGTCTCAAAGACATCATTTTCATTCAAGGCCTAACTGATCTCAGGATGAAACTATGCTCCAAGTTTCATGACTTTCCTCCTTGTAGATTTGGGGAAGTAGTGATAAAAAAAACTTGCTAACAGGTACCGGTAATGAATGATGGATATATGACAGACACAGCACCACTGCATAAGCACTTGTAATCTTTCACCAGCAGACCTAAACTTAAATACTCATTATACAGGTTGTTTTATTTATCACACACACACACACACACACACACACATATATATTTATATGTATTTATGTATATATATATATATATATATATATATATATATATATATATATATATATATATATATATATATATATATATATTTTTAATGGTTTATAACGCCATTTTTCAGCACAATATAGGCTATACATGGCGGCCAGTATTAATGGTGGAGGAAGAAACCGGACAAAGCCCGGAAAGAACCACCGACCCACGAGAAGCTACTGGCAAGCTTTCTCACATAACTACATTTGCAGAATCTTAGACTCGAACACACGCAGACAGAGGTGAGATGGCAGTGGTCCGTAACGGACAGCGCTTTAGACCACTCGGCCACTTGGGGCCCCCTTATATATATATATATATATATATATATATATATATATATATATATATATATATATATATACACATACACACACACACATGTATAACTTTACAAATGACTCTCTGACAGATAAAAATGTTCCTACAACCCTATTACAAAATTAATGTTGTCTTGTACCTTCTCAAGCTGAAGATATTTTGTTTGTATTTCCTCCCTAAGTTTCATTTCCTTTGCAAGCAGTTTCTTATTCAGTTCCTCGACATTGTCATTTAATTTTGATGAAAGATTAAGTCTGTCACTTTGTGCATTATGCTCTTTCTCCCGCAGCAACATGTCAACAGTGTGCATGGTCTCCTCTCGTTTACGGGTTTGTTCATTTATTGATGTATACAGCTCACCAATTCTGGAATAAATTGAAAGTCATGTGCAAACAAACCTTGCATTTTTTGTATGCAATTGCAACGATATAGATTGCTGTAACTGATTTCTCTATTATTTACCTCAGCCACGTATTATTCGAACATTGAAATGTAAGCATAATGCATTACGTCAGTTTACCTGCCAAACAATTACTATTACTTCAGCCTTTCATGTCTTGCATTCAATATTCATAACATAAATTGCTGTAATTGATATGTGTGCATAATACAAGTCAATCAGTCTGCCTGCCCATCTATCTATACTGCTAACTTCTGCCTTGCATTTCTTGTATGCAATTGTCACGTCACGATATACACTGCTGTAATTGATACATGTGCATCATATAAGTTGGTCTTCTTGCCCATTCATATTTATTAATTACTTCTGCCATACTTTATGATATAAATTTGTGTAATTGATATGTCAATATAATACAAATCAGTCAGTTTATTTGCCGAGCTAGATCTATTACTTAATTTAGCTTTGCATTTCTTGTATGCAATTGTCATGATATAAACTGCCGCAACTGATAAGTGTGCATAATACTAATAAGTTGGTCTGCCTGCCCATCTCTCTCTATCAATTACTTTTGTCGTTTCTATGTTACTGTATGCCTGTATGAGTCTATCCATTTCTCTCATGTTTCTTACTTTTGCTGAATGCTTGCTTCCAAATTGCGTCTTTCAGTCTGTTCATCTTCTTGCTTGGCTCTAAGGTCTATGAGTACATCTCGCAACTCTGCCAATCTGAAAGAGAAATAATTCGCTACAAATTCAATCAAATTCAATTTGCATAAAATTTAAATTCCTGACACTAATTTCTACAAATTCAATCATATTTAATTTGCATAAAATTTAAATTCCTGACACTAATTTCTACAAATTCAATCATATTTAATTTGCATAAAACTTAAATTCCTGACACTAATTTCTACAAATTCAATCATATTTAATCCATCTAAACAAAAAACTACCAGTAATATGGTAGTTATACCCTGCTAACCACCATGGCATATGACATTCTCAACCTTGACTAGAATAAAACAAATACTTACAAAAAGACTATTTGTTAGATGTCGTTGATTTTTATTCAATATTTAAAGCCATTTCAGGCTGCTCTCTTGGTTATCACACCCTTTGTTTAGCACTGCATGAATGCATTTAAAACATTTTATTTACTTCATCAATTTCATGTCTTCACTTAAATCTGGAAGACATTACTGAGTTATCTTGAAAACAAAAGAAATAGTGTAATTTCTTCATGCAAGAAAACTCCCATCTATAATAAGTCTGAGTAAAAGAGCACAGATGACTAACAACCAAATATTTCATGTTGTACTTCTTTCATATACAAAACAAGTGCAGTGGACACACACACACACACACACTTTTTTCTATGAGTGAAAAAGAAAATTACTGACAACACTTATTCCCTTGTACAAATTAACAGTGTGATTAAAACTTGTGCATTTCAGATCTGTCCCCTTGCAGAGTCTGTGCTAATTTTTCTTAAATCATAAAAGCATGTTTAGTCACTGAATACATATATTTGGCATAAAGAAAATATATTCCAAACTTATTTCCCATTTGTGATTTAAGTAATTTACAGATCATATAAAAGCCAATTTTGCATGAAGTTTCTCTGTTGCTTTGTATCCTGGATGCCAATATATCTGGCAAGTCAGGCAGTTAGCAAGCTACAGTTAGTTCTTTATGATGGTGACTGTTTTACTCTGGAATTGAACAAACAATAACCACCAATCAGAACTGAAAGTAACATATTTTGTTGTGTGATGCACTGGAAGTGAAGTCCTTGTATTTGATACAAGTAAATAAGCTGTGAAGCAACAGTGAAACTTCACATATGATCAATACAGTACATGTATATCTTCTTTACATTGACCCGTGTTATCAGTGTCCGTGTCATCAGTGTCCAAGCATACTGACTACAAAATAAAACAATCAGTATGTAATTCATGAGGGTAGGGGCAGATTTCAAACCACATAAGTTAGTCACCTTGCGTTTGCTAATCTATAGAAGTGTGGGTGTTGTCAACAGTTTTTCATTGTTACTCACATAAATAAATGCAAGTACCTGCGATGGCTGTCTAGGTGAAGTCTCAATTTGAACAATAAAAATGTAAATGACTAATAATTATTCATGACTGCTGGAGATTAAGGCAACATGTCAACTTAATATACATGACATAATGAAATACATAATACTGCATACCCCTGATGTCAGACTCTTCATTATATCATGGTTCTTATTATAAGGCATGTATGGTTGAGGATCCAATTTCATAAAGTTATAGTAAAATCATATTAGCATGTACTTCATTACAAGGCAGTCTCACTATTACTGCATTAAAATAAGGGAAGGGAGCACTGTATCATGTACTTCTTTACAAGGCAGTTTGACTGTGAGGTGATATTCTCCATGGCTCCCATGGAAAACATAATGACTGAGGTAGTACTGTACTTGACTATACATTAAAAAACATTTCAAACACAGAATAAACACTCAACCAAAAACATCCAAGCTATCATTTTATTGAAATAATGCAGTAATAACCATACAGGACAAAGTTAATAGGAGTACTATGTATACACAATTACAACATGATTGATCATGTGAAATTGTATAATAATGGATTACTATAAGCCAAGAACAAAGCCAGACGACTAAAAAGCCAGTTTAAAAAATCAAAGTTTACCCACAAAACCATAATGAGATAAAACATGATCAAGGGGCAAACATTATCGATACAATGGTACCATAAAGTGAGGAATCACAGTACATGTATATTAATATCCGAAACCTCTCCCTTCCTGTCTATCTGATGTTCATTTGAAACTTTAATAATAATGAGAGACCTAAAGATTTCATTAAACTCTTTAAATTTTGAAATGATGGCTTTGATAGTGTGTGTGTGTGTTTGTGTGTGTTTGTGTTCAACCAATCATACCTAGTCTCTACCTGCCCTCTGAGCTGTGTAGTCTGTACATCAGATCTGCTATGAAGATCTGTTTGCTTTCGCATTGTATCAATCTAGTAAATAAATAATTTAAAAAAAACAAATTAAATGTTAGTTGTAATCTAAGTTGTAAAAATATAACTTAAGGTGACACTGGGTAAATCTTGCATGCATGCTTCATTTACACTAAACATTTAGAAAAAACAGTTTTTAATTCAAAAGATTTCTACAGAAAGCTGAAAACAAGCAAGAGGCCCAAATTGACCAAAAATCACTCACCTTTTGATAGCTGCCCTAAAAGCCACATGCAAAAGCAGCTGGCCAAGAAAACTGCCAGTAAATTGCTTTCTCCTGAAAAATCCTCTTATGCTGTTGATTACATATCTTTTAAAAACAATTAATACATGGTTAGCATCCTGTTAAAGCTGTCAATTGTGTTGAATAGTTTCTGAGAATTATTAAAACATTTTTCTATTTTTGGGGGTAATAGTTGCCAGTTTTTAAGGCAGATCAGCAGTTTTTGCAAATAACTGAATGTTCCTTTGCCTAGATGCTTCCTGTCCAATTTACTCAATTCTGTTAAGCAGTTCTTGAGAAAAAGTGAATGAAACATTTTTCTTGTTTTAGTTAATGATAATAGCAGATCAGTATCATTTACATAAGCATAAAAGACCTCATGCCAAGATGCATTGTTATTCTGGATCAAATTAAGTGGAACATTTTTTGAAAAGTTGTTCTAAAGGTTTGACAATGGTGGACATATATTATGGTATATTTCTATCATTGTACAAACCTGAAAGCCCTTTGTGCAGGATGCTGAATAATCTGGTCAAATCGTTTTTCTGATATAAAGGTTTTTAAAAGGGCTTTTCCATTTTAGTAATGGCAGCAATAATTGAGGTTGCTTTAGTGAGACAACCTCATTTGTACAAATTTTAAAGCCATTCATGCAAGGATGCTTCAGAGCACAAGACAGTATGTTTCTGCTAGATTGTGAAGTTGTTTAGAAAAAGTCATTTAAGGGCTTTTTTATGTTAGTAATGGTGGCCATATTTGATGGTAGATTTTCATCATTAGTATTAATTTAAAAACTCTTCATTCCAGTATGTTCTCTTCTAAATTTGGTCAATATTGGTCCAGTGATTTCAGAGAAGAATTTAGGAGCAATTGTTGATGGATACATGACTCACAATGGATGATGAGTGACTATTCCATAAGGTCACTTGACCTTATTGGCCTTAGAATAAGAAAATATGAAATTAGTGAAGAAAACATCAAACATGCATTGCAAATTACAGCAGAATTATACATTTTAAACTATAATTTAATCTTAACATGAAAAGAACTAATATGGTAATGTTCAATTAAGAATCATCACCATCTTATAATTTTAATGTAAACTTAGTCTAGACTAAGAATAATTAACAAATATTTTAAAGTTAGTTTCTTTTAATTATTGTATCTGAATAATTTTATGCTTAACTTTTCTTCACAAAGAAATCAAAGGAATTTAGCATTACACAAGCATTTCTTTTTCCTTTAACAGTGCAATTTAGTATTTTTACCCTGTATTCATTGTTCTTTTTACCCTCTTTTATATTATTCCCAACAGTCTGTATTATTTTTTCCTTTTAGCCAGATTTATGTTATAAATCTTAAGTCTTCAAAAATGTTTTTTAAACCAATCCTTGCTGCATGGTGCCACTCTAAAACGTTTGCTTGAAAAAAATGATGAATTTTAAACACCTTAAAAAACTGGCTAAAAACAGTGTATGAAACTTTATGATCAAACTACCATTACATGATGCTTCCTTACTGCCTCTGAATTTTTCAGTATTATAAAACTATATCACTTTTAAATAATCACCAAGTCTAGGAATATATTGTGTTAAAGACCAGAAGCATGTTAGAGACAGTTCAGGTATGAATACAATGCAAATGTTCTAAAACGAATTTCTAAAAATGCCTAAAATATGCCAAAATCTAAAATATGGAATCAATTCTCGTACAACTAATGAAAGAGAAATGCAAAAATTTGATGATTAAATATGGATCATAATATTAAATCTAGTCACTATAATTTAACATACCAGTATAACAGTATTACATCATCTTTTACACTGTTTTTAAATATAGTACAGGAATCAAATATACAAAGGTTTTAAAGTATGTTTTTTTTTTAAATTACAAAAGAATCTTTAAAACAAAAGAAACAAGAACAAGGGAGTTAAATGTAAATAGCAAACATTAACATGTAAATCTATCAAGAGAGAAAAATGTTTAAATAAAATGTGCAAATACATATAACAATTTGTAAATTAACTAATACAGTAGAACCCATCTTGAAAGACCACCCCTTCTGCCAAAAAAATAATGGTCTCTCAAGATATGTGGTTTCTCATAACAGGTCATAACACTATGTAATCAATAAATCTGTGCATGGAGATCTTGGTCTCTTAAAACAGATGGTCTCTCATAGCAGTGGTCTCTCAAGACAGGTTTTACTGTAATTCTTTTGCATTGTGCTCAACTACATTTTTTGTTTCCTTCTTGTGACTGTGCTGAAGTTTTACTAACTTCTTGCTACAAGCAAGTATAATGCTTGAGGGTCTGACATTAACAGCTGTAGAGTTATATATGGCAAGTGTTTAAGTTCTACTAAGACATGTAAACAACAATTCTATATACCCAATAATGCACATGTAGATAATGGACAACTCAAACAGAAAATTATATTCACAGGCCTTTTAAACAATTCGTTTGGCAACTGCATAATTTTTAGACACAAAAAAGTTATCAAAAGCACTGTTACCAAAAGCAATCTGAGTAGCCAGGATCATCTAAATTGTCGTCCCCCCATGAAACTGCATTAATTAAGGCTTTTCAGCACTAAACAGCAATGTGCTTTTTCTTGTGATAGTTTAACACACTTAACATACAGAACGACAAAAATGTACTTGTATATACTTACTTAACACTAAAGACTTAATAATAATGAGGACTTTGTATAGCATGTAATCTTTAGTACAAATTTACAACATCTATAATGATATGACTACAAAAACATAAACAAACATCATCAAATTAGAAAACATAAAAAATGCTAAAAATATTTAAGGAAGGAAACATTTTTTGGTCTTTAAATTTGTTCTTGCAGTGAAAAAAGGTGAGTTTTAAGAGTACTCTTGAAAAGGATCACTGTTTCTTTGTGTCTAATTTCAATGGGCAATTCATTCCATGTTGCTGGGCCATGGTATGCAAAAGAACATTGCCCAAATGACTTTGTCAGAAGAGGAGCATAAGTATCTTGCTAGTGTTTACACATGGGTGAGGTCAGATAGGTATGTTGGATTGGAGTCCATCAGTAAAATGTAGCACAGAGAAAAAATTTTGTGTTTGATTCTGGATGGAACGGATAGCCAGTGAATGGTACAGAACAGCAGAGAGGTGTGCTTTGATTGTGGTACTCTAAAAATGATCTGAGCAGCTGTGTTTTGAACTTTTTGAAGTTTCTGGAGTAGATATTGAGATGAACCAGACAAAATTGAGTTACAATGATCCAGTCTTGAAAGTACTAATAAACACACGTGTTTTAGTGGCATCAACTGAAACATATTTGCGAATGGTGTTGGTGTGTCTCAGCTCAAAGATATGCAGCCTTACATATTTTCATGACATGATGGTGCAATGTGAGAGTACTGTCTAGAGTAACACCTAGGTTTTGAACTGACTGTGTGAATTTAATGTTGGTGTAGCTGATATTTATTGTTTGGGGTAAAGGATGTGAATAAGAAAGTCTTTGTGTTGTGATCAGAATGGCTTCAATTTTATCATCATTCATCTGCAGCTTGTTATACGTCATTCATGATTTCACATCAGAAATGCACCTCTCTCCTCCTTGGATGGTAGCATCAACTTCACTTGGGTGGCAAGATTTGTATATTTGGGTGTCATCAGCGTACAATTGGTGAGATACTGGATGATGATCTTTGACAGTTGTGAGCGGCTGAGAGTATATAATGAAGAAATCAGGTCCAAGAACAGACCCCTATGGAACACCACAACACAGACTAACTGGGCAGGGGTGTATTCCATTTGGATATACAATTTGTGTCCTGTTGACTAAGTAGGACTTTAACCACAGCAAGGCTGTATTGTAAATGCCAAATACATGCTGGAGACAGTGAAGTAATATATCATGGTCTATTGTGTAAAATGCTGCAGACAAATCAAGGAGGGTGAGGACTATAATCTTTCCGCTATCCAAAGCAGAGAGAATGTCATTAACTACTTTTAAAAGAGTAGTAACTGTTTCACTACTGTGGCATGATATGCAGACTGTACATTGGGTTAGAACAACTTTTTCTAAGATTGTTTATATGAACGGGAGATTAGAAACCAGGCGGTAGTTCTTTAAATAGTTATGGTCAAGTGTTGGTTTCTTCAGCAGAGGCTTTATGATTGCAGTTTTGAAAAATGATGGGAATTCCCTGATGAAAGAGATATTAATGACTACAGTTAGTGATGACAATATTGGGTCAAAGCACTCAGGCAGCAGTGATGTCGGAATTGGATCAAGTTCACAAGACTTTGGTGCACTCTTCATCACGATGGTCCATACTAAATCAATAGAGACAGGTTCAAATGCTTATAATGGTTGTTGCTAAAATTCTGTATCATAAATGTATGGTGACGAGTCAATTAAAATTGTGCTGTCAAGCTTATCTCTAATGGTTTGTACTTTGTCACGGAAGAAATTTGCAAATAGGTCCAGAAGGTCTACTGGAGAGAAGGTAGTTGGAAGTGTTTGTTCCTTGACATTAATTTGTTAGTTATTGCGAAAAGCTCTTTGCAGTTGGAACTCTCCATGATCTTAGTACTGTAGTGGGATAATTTGGCTAAATGGACTATGTTTGTGACGTCCTTCTTAGTGGCTTCATATAGATTTGTTTATGAATAGTGAGTCTGGTGGAAATACAAAGCCTCTCTGCTTTTACGGCGGTCTATTTAAGTCCCTAACATTGATATATCATGGAGAACACTGGGTTTTCTGTTTTTTTGTTTTTACTTAAATAATTAAAACCTACATATCCCATAAAAAAGCAGTCACTGTTTGAAAGGTGATTTTGATATTCCACATTATAAACAATATGTTGAAAGACCTCCACAAACTATTATCATACAGTAAATGCTGATAGATGCTGTTCAACTGGTCAAATTTGATAAACTAAAGCAAATCCTGTGTAAACATTTTGAGTAATCTTTTCAGATGAATACTCCTCAGTGCATCCCTCCCCTACCCAAAAAGGGGGACATTGAGGCTATATGAATGGTGATTTACCTAGAGTATTTATCCTATCAATGAATTTCTAATACTGTTGCAGGCTTTATTTACATTTATCGAATAATGGATAGATTAAAAAAAGTAATCTGATGCAAATTTGCATATCAGTTCATATATGACTATTAAATAAGTGTGATAAAGATATCATCAGAAATATAGCTGCAATATTGTTGACATAGCCAATTAGATGCAAAGTTACATCAAACGATATGCATGAATTTTACTCCTAATCATGCTCAACCAAAATGTGACAGACCTCTTTACCAAGTTTGATCAAAATCCTATGAAAAATACAGTCTCTGGAGCAGTAAAAAATATCTGCATATCATATGTAAGACAACCTTATAAATATATGCATATATGTAGGTCTTGATCATAATAATAAAAAAGGTTGATATTAGCCTATTTAACAAGTTTGATTATACTATGGACATAAGTTCAGTCTCTCAGGTGGTAAGAAGCTCAACCAATCATCAACAAGATTACCTCATTATTATGCACAGACCTTGCCCCCCCCCCAACCCAAAACACTAATATAAAAGCCAAAACTAAATCAGAATTATTGTGTGGGAGTTGGTAAAAACCTCATCCAAACAGATAAATTGTGACATCAATCTAATATTATACATGGTCTGACCCATTATCAAAACTGTTCAAGATCTTGATGAGTTTGGTAAAATTAAGATGTCAAATATGGCTTTGAGTCATAATATGCTCAGCCAATCAGATTACATCATTAATATGTAATTTATATGAAAATAATACATCTTGGAAGTTTGATCAAAATTGGACCCAAAATATGGTTCCAGAGTGGCAAGAAGCTCAGCCGATCAGATGCAATATTACCTCATTAATATGCATCAATCTCACTCATTATAAAAGATCTTGATCAGAAAAGCACATATTCCATATGTGATCTAAATAGACCAGAAAAAAGTGGTAAGAAGTTCAGACAATCAGATTTGAGTTCCTTGCATTCATATGTGTGGATCTAACTTGTTATTAAACTAGTCTGAAAGCTTAATGATACAAATATGTATGCTAAGTTTGATAAAATATAAATCAGAAATATGGGCTCCATAATGCTAACCCATCGGCTGCAGGATCATCATATTAATATGCATTGATCCCAGTCATCATAAAACTGGTCCAAGATTTCAGTGATACCGGCATATTCTACGTTTGATTAAAATTGGACTGATGCACAATGCATTATTCATGATGAATGCATGGTCATACCATAAGCTGACTTATCCTTACATCAGCTGGTAAAAAACACAACATATCACACACTGATTGATGCCAGAGCCTATACATTACATAATAAACAGAAATTTAAACTAGTATTCATTTCACATCAGATTTATCACAGGCACTGCATAGTACTTTCTACCATTTGCTGGAAACAGCTTATAGCATATAATGTTAAAGTTATACTAAATGATGACCTCATCTTCCCTCAATTTATTTTATTCTATCTTCCTGACAGTATCAAGAGAAATGCTGTAATATTAGACAAGATTCTTAATATTTATAATAGAAAAACACAATCTTAAGGCAAGTTCCGTGATACTTAGAATAGTATTGAAAACATAAAGCACTAAAAGTGTGTACATGGATAGAATGATGGACAGTGGTAGTGGTAATATCCATCAGTGAGTGGGAACTCCTTTCACCACTGAATGTGATTAATAGTACAGTGCTCATACAGAACCCTACAATTCCAAGTGAAACATCTAATTGTGAAATTACCCTAAATTCAAAATCTTGATCTGCACAGTTGAAATAAATTCTTACTTCAAATATAGAAAACGTTTGCTCACTACATACTTGAGTTTCATTGTTCTAATTGTTGTTCTAATATCAATTATTCAAATTTCCAAGTTCTGCAAATGAAAACTAAGGTAAAATATATGTGAAAAATATTCTGGTAAATAGCGAAAAATATGCAGCTGAAATGTTTCTGTTAGAAGCAATAATATGTGGCATTATAACCCAAAAGTGTATACATGTATATTTAAATGCAGACTTATCTGATAAAACAACTACGTGAGGCTAAATAAATTATGCTTAAATGGAGATAACATAACTGGACATAAAAAAAATTAATTGTGTTTATGTATTTAATTGATTGGACACCTTTTATATCGGCATGGTGCAATTAAAGGTTAGGCTCTTCATTAGATGCATGGTATTCAATAAAAAAAAAATCTTACTATAAACTTACAGGTAACAGCAATCTGCTTTTCCCTTTCTATCACAAAAAAAGACAAAACCATCATAGATGAAAAACAAATAAATGATCAATAATGTTATAACACTGTAAAATTAAGACACAGCAAAATCGTGACAATACTGTAACACCAATGTTAAGATACAGTAAAATCATGACAATACTGTAACACAAATGTTAAGACACATCAAAATGATGACAATACTGTAACATTAGTGTTAAGATATAGCAAAATTATGACAATGCTGTAATATTATTGTTAAGGTGCAGTAGAATCATGACAATTCTGTAAAATTAATGATAAGATTCAGCAAAATCATGACAAGACTGTAATGTTAAGATACAGCAAAATCATGACAAAACTGTAATATTAATGTTAAGATACAGCAATATCATGACAATACTGTAACACTAATGTTAAGATACAGCAGAATCATGACAATACTGTAACATTAAAATTAAGATATAGCAAAATCATGACAATACTGTTAACACTGATGTTACGATACAGCAGAATCATGACAATACTGTAAAATTAATGTTAAGATACATCAAAATCATGACTATTCTGTAAAACTAATGTCAAGATACAGCACAATCCTGACTATACTCTAAAACTAATGTTAAGATACAGCAAAATCATGACAATGCTGTAACGTAATGTTAAGATACAGCAAAATCATGACAATATATAGCAAAATCATGATAATACTGTAAAATTAATGTTAAGATACAGTAATATCATGACTATAATGTAAAACTAATGTTTAGAAACAGCAAAATCATGACAATGCTTTAACATTAATGTTAAGATACAGCAAATTCAAGACAATACTGTAAATATAATGTTAGGATACAGCGAAATCATGATAATACATGTACTGTAACACTAATGACGACGTACACCAAAATCATGACAAAACTGTAACATTACTAATGTTAACATACAGCAAAATCATGACAATACTTAAACAATAATGTTAAGACAGCAAAATCATGACAATACGGTAACCTTAAAACAATGTGTTTACTCATTATAGCACAATTCTCCTCAGCAATAGGAGAACAGTATCTGTAGTTGACAATACATGGACTGTTATCATGGAAAATATTCCAGTTACTCAGTGTTACAACTGCATCAAAGTGACATATATTTGTCATGGATGAGTTACTTTCCTTCAGCTGCATCCATATACATGTACCAGTTTAAATAAGAGCAGGTGAAATAGGATTCAAGATATTTAGGGTGTAATGTATTGAGTAGATAAAAATAGAAGTCACTCAAGCATGAAAATCTGGCCATAAAAGATCTGTGTATATGAAATAGGTTCTAAGAAAGATATTGAATAATAATAATAATAATAATAATAATAATAATAATAATAATAATAATAATAATAATAATAATAATGACTTTATATAATGAGGGTATTACATTCAAGTAGCTGAAGAACTAATCTACCTTGAGGCCCTCATACAAAGGACATTTATTTTATTTTAACTACATCTACCTTGAGGCTCTCATACAAAAGACATTTATTTATTTTAACTACATCTCTGAAGTCACTGGATATATTGGGTTTGGAAGAAGAAAACAGTGGGCATTTTTATCTAACTGGAATACTGTTCCAGAACAAAGTTCCAAATTAATGGAAACTTTTTTGGAATAAGCACTTATTTGGTTTTGGAATTTTATACTCTTTGATAGATGTTGATCACAGATGGGGAGTATTACCAGGTAGCCTATACTGGAATAGTGATTGTAAATGTTCAGGAACACTATTATTGGATATTCTATACATTAATTTGGCTTTTCTCAAATGGATTCAGTTTTTAATATGTAATATTTTTAACTTAACAGCTAAATTTTCCTTCCTTTCTTTCTGGACTGATATAAGCCTAAATGCTCTTTTTGAATATTTGCTAGCTTTGCTATGTTTTTACCATTTGAAGTACCCCTATTACAGTAGTCTAAATAGGGTTGTATGTAATTTCAAAAAGAAAATATCTTATCCTACTGAGAAGCCACAAACCTGAATTAACTTTTTGCTGATATGTTTGGTATGTACAGTCCATGATAGATTATTATCTACCAAAACACCAAGTAGTCTATCATGACAGACCATTTGCAAATTGTTATGTAATAAACAGCTGAAAATACAGAGGTCACCACAACCTAATAATTGGGTCACATAAACTTGGTTTTGGTAAGGCCAAGGTATTCTACTTGTCAGTAATATCCATATACCAAATTTCAAGTGTGCATGGCCCCAAAATAACAGAAGTTGTACTGAAATGATAAGTTGAAAATTTAAAAGTCAATTCAACATTAAAAAGCTCTGATATTGTCAAGCTAAATTCCCAGAGATGGATCAATATATATATATATATATATATATATATATATATATATATATATATATATATATATATATATATATATATATATATATATTCTCAAGATGATATTGGGTCCACCATATTGTGGGTGGAATGAGCATGAGTTGAAATACAAAAGTCACTGAAGCATGAAAGTATGTCACAGTGACCAAGTTTTGCTATAGCTGAGTTACTCTTCGTGAGATGCATTCGCTTGTAAATTTTCAGTGTATGTGAAAAAAGTACAAGAAAAATTAAGGCACAATGAACAAATTAACAGAAAAATGGACACGCAAATAAATTGGCAAAATGCTATCCCCTCACATCTTCAATGGCGAGGAGATAACTTTAATCAGTGATGCATCAAAACTGTTTATGACCATTGAATCAGAAGTATGATAATAACCATGTATGTCTATAGACAATCATAATAAACTGACAATTAAGTACATTTTAAAGTAACAGTCTTATGGTATAATGCAGTTTTATTATATGGCAGGTAATGTCAGTGTATAATGAAGTCACCATATGGCAGGTAATTTAAGTGTTTAGTGTAGCTAACATATAGCAGGTAATTTCAGTGTACAGTGAATTTACCATATTATAAGTAGTTTTTGTATAGTGTAATTATCATGTCAGATAATTCATTGTGTGTAGTGTAGTCACCAAATGGCAGGTAATTTCAGTGTACAATATTACAGGTAGTTTTTGTAAAGTGTAGTTACTATATGTCAGATAATTTAGTGTGTGGAGTGTCATCACCATTTGGCAGATAATTTCAGTGTTTAGTGTAGTTAACATATAGCAGGTAATTTCAGTGTATAGTATTAACTGTAGTAATAACAAATGGCAATTAATTTCAGTGTAAAATGTAGATACCATATGTCAGATAGCTTTAGTGTATATCAGTTACCATATAGTAGGTAATATTAGTGCATTATGCAGTTAACACACAGCAACTAATGTTAGTGTATAGTGGTTAACTATATATGTGTATCATGTTACAAGTGTGACCGTTTCATATGCATTTATCTGCACTTCATATTATGTGCAATTTAGACTGAACAGGTCACTATACTGAGAAAATTTAGATTCAATCACTGCACGCTGTGAAGGTCACTGTCACCCATAATCACAACATGGGTAGATCAAAGATTTTTATTATAATGGGTTTGAATTTAAAAGGGATTGCTTATTCTGCTTTGTTTTAATTTTGAAAAATACAACACTATTACTAATAGTAAAGATCAATCACCGCCACCTATGCATATTCTCCAACACCCCTGCAACATATGTGACTAAGAAACAAAACACTACCAAATATATCTGAAAAAATATAACACTACCTTCTGGATTTTTTCAACATGAAAAGGAAAAGAAGATAAGAATTTAATTAGAGAAAACACACCAGGAACCTTTAAAAAATGAAAACATACAAACAGAATGTAAATGGACAATGTATTTTAAAAACATTTTATTGGTACCAAATAGCCATTATTTTAGTGTCAATTAAACACTAATACATACATCTATAGTTACATCAAATACCATTGGTACTCACTTATAAGTCAGGTCAATCTGCAAACAACAATGATCCTGATCTGTCATAGCATAAGCACAGTGCACCTGCAGGATGGGGTCTATGCTGATCAAACTATGCAGACTCATATCTAGGAGTGAATTACAGGCATGCAGATCAATGTGTGTGCAGTTTGCAGTTTGTACTTGTCTTATAAGCAAATACTGATGGTAATTCCATAATTCCAGTGAATTCATTAGTTACATAGCATTCAATATTAGTGTAGACTAATTTGCAAAAGAATTATCAGTACTAAAACCTAGCAGTCCTCCTTCTGAATGACAGGATTCTTATTGTCTATTTAAATTATTGTTTGTTTGGTCTTGAAATGTATCATTTGTAGCAACCACAAAATCTGTGCAAATCAATAAATTAAATTATAAGTGAGATAACCTTATACCAAGTTATAGTACTCATAATACAGTAGTCCCCCACTATAATACTGTTTAGGGGTGCCATAAAGTAATCTAAATTAAATTATAATGGAGATAACCTCATACCGAGTTATATTATACATAATTACAGTGGTCCCTCACATTAGGGGTTACATAATAGTGACTTGTATTATATGAGGTCACTTTAAAGGAATTAGTCATTATGCAGTGATTCTCATTCAGGGATTTTATGCTCTGCATGGAGATGGGGTCTGTGGTCATCATTTTGTGGAAACAACAATTGGATCATTATTAGGAGCAAAATGTTCATGAGTAAATTGCAAAAACTGGTTGTCCAACATAACTTTTAATGCTAGAAATACTGAACAAAAATATATTATCTGAGAAACCTAGGTCATTTAAAGTTAAACCTGTGTATACAAATGTCCACTATCACCCACATTTTTTTTACCATATTAGGGATAATTTATCAAAGATAACTCAAAAGTTAAATTTGTTTTAAACGAAACTTTCCTAAACCAGACCCTTCACATATCAGCATCCTCCTGTGACATCATGTACATCAATCCTATCTGAAAAAAGTATAGTATAAAACAACCTAATGTGACTGGTCATATGCATAAATCCCAACTGAAGAAGTGTAGTCAATACCAACTGAAGAAGTATAGTCAATACCAACTGAAGAAGTGTAGTCAATACCAACTGAAGAAGTGTAGTCAATACCAACTGAAGAAGTATAGTCAATACCAACTGAAGAAGTGTAGTATAAACACTAACTGAACAAGTGTAGTCAGTACCAACTGAACAAGTGTAGTATCAATACCAACTGAACAAGTGTAGCATCAATCCCAACTGAAGAAATGTAGTCAATACCAACTGAACAAGTGTAGTCAATACCAACTGAACAAGTGTAGTCAATACCAACTGAACAAGTGTAGTATCAATACTAACTGAACAAGTGTAGTATCAATACCAACTGAATAAGTGTAGTATAAATACTAACTGAACAAGTGTAGTCAATACCAACTGAACAGGTGTAGTATTAATACCAACTGAACAAGTGTAGTATCAATACCAACTAAACATGTGTAGTATCAATACCAACTAAAAAAGTGTAGAATCAATACCAACTGAACATGTGTAGTATCAATACCAACTGAATAAGTGTAGTTTAAATACTAACTGAACAAGTGTAGTATCAATACCAACTGAACAAGTTTAGTATCAATACCAACTGAACAAGTGTAGTCAATACCAACTGAATAAGTATAGTATAAATACCAACTGAACAAGTGTAGTCAATACCAACTGAACAAGTGTAGTATCAATACCAACTGAACAACTGTAGTATCAATACCAACTGAACAAGTGTAGTATCAATACCAAATGAACATGTGTAGTATCAATACCAACTGAACAAGTGTAGTATCAATACTAACTGAACAAGTGTAGTATCAATACCAACTGAACAAGTGTAGTATCAATACCAACTGAACAAGTGTAGTATCAATACCAACTGAACAAGTGTAGTATCAATACCAACTGAACATGTGTAGTATCAATACCAACTGAATAAGTGTAGTATAAATACTAACTGAACAAGTGTAGTCAATACCAACTGAACATGTGTATTATCAATACCAACTGAACAAGTGTAGTATCTATACCAACTGAACAAGCGTAGTATCAATACCAACTGAACAAGTGTAGTATCAATACCAACTGAACAAGTGTAGTCAATACCAACTGAACATGTGTATTATCAATACCAAGTGAACAAGTGTAGTATCTATACCAACTGAACAAGCATAGTATCAATACCAACTGAACAAGTGTAGTATCAATACCAACTGAACAAGTGTAGTATCAATACCAACTGAACAAGTGTAGTATCAATACCAACTGAAGAAGTGTAGTCCATACTAACTGAACAATTGTAGTCAATACCAACTGAACAAGTGTAGTATCAATACTAACTGAACAAGTGTATTCAATACCAACTGAAGAAGTGTAGTATCAATACCAAATGAACAAGTGTAGCATCAATCCCAACTGAAGAAGTGTAGTCAATACTAACTGAGCAAGTGTAGTCAATACCAACTGAACAAGTGTAGTCAATACCAAATGAATAAGTGTAGCATCAATACCTACTGAACAAGTGTAGCATCAATAGCATCTGAACAAGTGTAGTATAAATACTAACTGAACAAGTGTAGTATCGGGTATCAATACCAACTGAACAAGTGTAGTATAAATACTAACTGAACAAGTGTAGTATCTGGTATCAATACCAACTGAACAAGTGTAGTATAAAAACTAACTGAACAAGTCTAGTATCAATACCAAATGAACAAGTGTAGTATAAATACTAACTGAACAAGTGTAGTATCAATACCAACTAAACAAGTGTAGCATCAATACCAACTGAACAAGTGTAGTATCAATACCAACTGAACAAGTGTAGTCAATACCAACTGAATAAGTGTAGTATAAATACTAACTGAACAAGTGTAGTCAATACCAACTGAACAAGTGTAGTATCAATACTAACTGAACAAGTGTAATATCAATACTAACTGAACAAGTGTAGTATCAATACCAACTGAACAAGTGTAGTATCAATACCAACTGAACATGTGTAGTATCAATACCAAATGAACAAGTGTAGTATCAATACCAACTGTACATGTGTAGTATCAATACCAAATGAACAAGTGTAGTCAATACCAACTGAACATGTGTAGTATCAATACCAACTGAACAAGTGTAGTATCAATACCAACTGAACAAATGTAGTATCAATACCAAATGAACAAGTGTAGTATCAATACCAACTGAACAAGTGTAGTATCAATACCAACTGAACAAGTGTAGTATCAATATTGACTGAACATGTGTAGTATCAATACCAACTGAATAAGTGTAGTATAAATACTAACTGAACAAGTGTTGTCAATACCAACTGAACATGTGTAGTATCAATACCAACTGAACAAGTGTAGTATCAAAACCAACTGAATATGGGTAATATCAATCAAATCTGAATAAGTGTATCCCAGTTAAACAAGTGTATTATAAATCATATCTGAACAAGCCTTGTACAAACTATCTGCCTGTGACTGGATAATAAATAACAAGATATATATATATATATATATATATATATATAATAAGCTTGACTGGAATAAATCACAAATGAACAATTCTAGCATAAATCAAACCTCTCTAAACTGACTAAAATTGCTATGATGCTTAAAATTATATTTTTGGATAGTTTCACTGCATCTGATGGTTCTAATAAAAACACAAGACTTCCAAGTTTTGCCAACAAAACTTTCTTTTATTTACCTACAAAACAAACATCTTCAAGATTCAGCTTTTTTTTATCTAAAAAGCTTTTAACAGCGGCAAAATCAAGAGTGTAGACTGGGAATGTGTGTGTGATTTGGATTTTTAACACAGCCTTAACAATTTTTCAGTCATATTGCTAAGATGTCTGAAGTGTGGCAGTTTATATTGATGTCTAGCACTCAACTTGGGGCATCATGCCATAGACATGTAGCAGTCACATTATTTTAACACAAGGCTGACTATGCAGTCTGTACACTGAGTGCCTTGCAAGGCAGCTGTTGGTACCATTTTTTAATAAGTCTTTGGTATGGGGTTCAAACCCATGACAGCCTGAACCCAAGACGGATGCTTTAACCACTAAGCCACCAAAGCAGTAGGGTGTGGACTGGACTAATATAAATAAAGATGAATGGATGGAGTGGATGGATGGACATAGACTCAAAAGTTACCATTGCTACATTAAGCTTTCACCACTAGACAAGCTCAGAAATAACCCGCAAAAGAGTCTAGAGTGCTGTAATTAATAATGCGATATAAAATTAACATTGCCACTGAAAAGGCAAAAAAAAAAACCAATTAAGCACTGTAATCAATGTGCTAATCAAAGAAAATTTAACAAGAGTATCATTGCTGACAATCATGCAAAAAACATAATCTCTTAACAAAATCACCCAATACATTTTCATGTAAAAAGAAAGCAGGGTCATTAATTGACTTTGTACTTTGTAGACAGATCAAATTTTTTCTTTGTGCTAGATTTATTTTGCTCTGATCATCAATAAATGCTTAGGAAAAGGCTGCATGGGATTCAATGCTATTATTGTTCCATTTAAAGGCTGCATGGGATTCAATCCTATTATTGTTCCATTTAAAGGCTGCATGGGATTCAATGCTATTATTGTTCCATGTAAAGGGCTGCATGGGATTCAATGCTATTATTGTTCCATTTAAAGGCTGCATCAAATTCAATGCTATTATTGTTCCATTTAAAGGCTGAATGGGATTCAATGTTATTATTGTTCCATTTAAAGGCTGCATAGAATTCAATGCTCTTATTGTTCCATTTACATTGTTGACCAACAGGAACAATTAATTTAGAACACAAATTATTTTACATGTAGACAAGAAAGAAACTTCTTATATTACCTCAGCCATCTGTTATGCAAAAACAAAATGTAGTATATCATCACTGATAATACAGAATATCATGATCATCATGTAGAATATCTTTAGAAGAAGAAGAAAAATAAGACGGAGAGAGAGAGAGAGAGAGAGAGAGAGAGAGAGAGAGAGAGAGAGAGAGAGAGAGATATTATCCCTAATCATGTATAATATTCTTAGAAGAAAAATAAAATTATATATATATATATATATATATATATATATATATATGTGTGTGTGTGTGTGTGTGTGTGTGTGTGTGTGTGTGTGTGTGTGTGTGTAAGTGTGTGTGTGTGTGTGTATTATGGCTAATCATGTAGAATATCCTTAAAAAAGAAAAAAAATACACACACACACACACACACACACACACACACAGAGTCGGCTCCAGATATATGCATATCGTATAACTGCATATTCCGCCTTATTGCATAGCTTTGTGCCAGTCCCGATTTGTTACTGTTGTTTTTAATGGATATCAATTTCGGACAATTGCATATCGTCTATACGCATATTTCGCATTATTGCATACATTTTTCTGGTCCGAATATGCATTATTATGTGTTAAGTTGCTTCGGATAACTGCATTGTTCAAAACTGTTCCTTTCAAAATGAAAACAAACTAATTCCGAACATTGGCGGTCAAGGTTGATTAATGATGTCTGTTAATATCACAGCTATTAGATCTCCATTGGTCACCAGGAAGCGCTATAGTAGATAACCATACATATTAACAAGACAGCATTAGCTCTCTGACTCTCAATTGATCATCAGGAGGTGCAATAGTAGACAACCATAATAATTAACCAAGCGTGGTCGACGGCTTTAACACTCTAAAGCTTTAACACAAACTCGCATCGCCCTCGTTAAGAAGCTGATCCAGTCTAGTCATTAAATTTGATTCATTAAGACTGGAGCGCTGACCACAAGTCTGCTCCTCGATCTACTGACAAAACTGACCTCCATACGATACCAGAGCAAATCGCGTCACATTTAAATGAACTAGGCCTAATGTGGGATTTGTTTCAGAGAAATAATCAGTATGCATGCTGCACCAGATACATGCCATAACATGAACGCCGACTTAGTGCATACGCCGCCTAATTGCATATCATAGCATCGGTCCCGAGGCCATGCATATAAGTAGAGATGACTGTGTGTGTATATATATATATATATATATATATATATATATATATATATATAAAACTAATCATGAAGAATATCTTTAGAGAAAGAATATATATAAAACTAATCATGAAGAATATCTTTAGAGAAAGAATATATATATATATATATATATATATATATATATATATATATATATATATGTGTGTGTGTGTGTGTGTATTTATTATGACTAAGAATATCCTAAGGAAAATAAATGAATAAAATATATATGCTAAATATATATATATATATATATATATATATATATATATATATATATATATATATATATATATATATATATATATATATGTGTGTGTGTGTGTGTGTGTGTGTGTGTGTGTGTGTGTGTGTTTATTATGACTCAGTAGAATATCCTTAGCAAACAATAGAAAATACCTCCTTTAGATTATTATCAGGCTTGTCTCGACGAAAGCTCAATGTAGCAATAACATCATGTTCACCAATAAATTATGGATCATTTCTTTATCTAAATTTCTGAGATCGAAAACTGTGCATTATGAAGTAGTTTATTTATATAGTATTCCCTTGGTAGATCATAGTCTGTATTCATTTTTGTTTAATTTTTAAAGTATATTTGCAAAAACAACACATAAATATTATCTTTTTGATGTGATCAGTAATATCTTGTCCTTGATGTGTAATAATTTTAATATTTTCAACCTGCCCATAACTTTTTATCATTTTCCTAATCATTACTCTTTGTGATTCTATGACAATCATTTATAATACAGCTTCAAGCATGTTGTATCACTTTAATTCTATAATAACTTCATACCACCTTTCATTTCTCCTAGTCTTGGGTCTGTTCTTGCAGCAACTGTTACAATAATTGTTGATGCCAATGATTTCAGTTCATGTGCATACTTTATCCCCTGAGCTATGATGTTAATCAACTAATATTTAAATACAATTTCATCCAGAAACATCAAAAGTTTAAATAAGATCATTAAATATCTTAATCACGTCACTAATTTATTGATATATAGTAAAAAGTGGTATGTATATCTTTAAGAGAAATGTTTTTATGTTAATAGGTTTATAAAAGTTGGAAAATTCTCACAGAGATTGTACCATGACTTAAAACATGAGTCTCAAGCCTGCAGCCCATTGGTCACATTCAGCCTGCCAAACCCCATGCCATATCCTGTGCCGCGCAAAATGAGTCATCAAAAATGCAGCCCTCAGGGTGGTTTGAGTTTGATAGCATTAACATTATAAGGTCCATACAAAAATGAGTCATCAAAACATTAACTTTATAAGGTCCATACAGCAAATGGTTACATGTACTGCATCTGTTGCTGTCATTGTGGGGCTTAATGCAATTTTTCAGCACACAATAGGCTATACATGGTGGCCAGTATTAATCGTGGCGGAAGAACCTGGAAAACCTCGGAAAGAAGAAATGACCCACGAGAAGCTACTGGCAAGCTTTCTCACATACCATATTGGCCGAATCCGAGACTCAAACACATGCAGACAGAGGTGAGATGGCAGTGATCCGTAACGGAGATCGCTTTAGACCACTCAGTCATTCATAATTTCAAAACATTACAAGAACAAAACAGTTACATGAATGGTTCCTAAATTATATATGTGCATATACCAGTACACTTATTATTATATCACTGAAGAGATCTTATTAAAATTAACACTAGGTATACATGTAAAATAATTTAGATTATCTTTTGGAAACCAAAGGATGAGAGTGCATATAGTCAACCATAAAAATTACTGCTAACCTCAGTTATGCTACAGTTGAGGATGTATTTGCAGGGGGGAAGAGAGAGATTATAATTATGTCCATCACCCTGGTTGAGCACCCAACTTGTAATCAGAAGGTTGTGGGTTTGACACCTGCCCCCGTAAAACTTGCTAGACTGCCTTGGTATCCTTGGGAAAAGCAATTAACTCCCAATTGAGATTTACAGATTGGTTAAAGTTTGAAAATCACTTGTAAACTATGTTATGGTGAATTTTGTGTTTAGTTTGGATCAATTAGATATGCTTCAGAAATAAAGGTCAACAATGGATATCTTGGTTTCAATGATCAGATTTCATGGCTGAACCTTGAACACACAAACCAACACTTTCAGGTATGCAAAAACCATACCCATACCTACATCATTTGAAAAGACATTATTAAACGCATGTAACAAGTGAATCTTTGTTTTGGATTTTTCCATTCAAATGCGGGTCAAACATTTCTAGCTCAAAATAACTGCTGATGTTCAAACATTTTGCATATTTGAATATGTAGTTCTTGCTAAAGATTCTATTTCCTTATGTAAATAATCTGTTCAACACTGCTGACTGCTACATCTGCCAGCACATCAATGTGATAATCATGTGCTTGCAGATCTGGTTATAAGCTATTCTAATTATGATTTCAAGTGAACAGCATTAGAGTGCCAGTAATCAGCTGGCAGATCAGACTCTATGCCAAGCTGGGTGTATATCAAAATAGGGTATTTTCTACAATCTCCTGTCAGTGTTGTTCCAGACATTCTGGAACCACTTAAATTAGGGCAGTGTGCTAGTTGCTTGTGATGGCATTTTAAGCACAGTAAAGTACTCTTTACACATTCGTATGTACTCTCCACAAATAAGTTTCTGGGACAAAAATCTTGACTTTTTCACCTGTACCACTGGCTACTATTTTGGTTTATTTGCACAGACCTCCACAATTTACTTTGCTAAAGGTTTGTTTTATAAATCAAATGTGCTGTATTGCAGCAGAAAGAGACTGCTCAATGGTATTTTCAGAAGGTGCTTTGTCCAGTTAAGAATTAAAGTAATTTGTAGCTGGCTGTTGGGAAGAAAACTGATCCAGGCATCTGCGAGGAGAGTGCATGTACTAGGGTACCCTAACCTCTCCATAAGATGGCAGTCTCATGCAATCCATTGGTGCATTTAAAATCATATCTGCATTGCAAGTTAAAAATGGAGGCATACACGTGCAAAATGTTCCAATAGTCACCATGCATTAAACATCTGGGAATGTAAAATCAAGTCTGCTACCTCAAAGAAAATCATGCACTTTTTTTTAAGATTGTGGGGGTCGGCTGATATGCGAATGGTCTTATATGTGAGTATATATGTTACTCTTGTAATGCAAAAATAAATTATGGTACCTTTAAACCAAACTGCATTCCATAATACTCACTTTTAGCATATATATATACAATAAGACCTTGCTTGATGATATGCGGCTAATGCATGCCCACACTGTTTTCACAAAATGTTAGCAAATAATTACCATTATCATGTATAATTGTATCTTATAATAAACACATCCACTATTTTCTGAAAAATTTATTAAGTTGGTGCACTGGTCTTATCACAAGAGAAATACTGTATATAAACAAAAATTACAATTTGAATGAAATGTTCTTTCAACAATTATATACAATTTGAATGAAACTTTCTTTCAAAAATTATGCCTCAAGTAACTAGCTTTAACAAAAGATCTTTTCAAAGCTTCACCACAAATATCCTACCTATGCTTTACAGTTTCAACAAAATAACAAGATTTCTTTCTACATGAAGTGTCAGTCACATAGGAGGTCAAATATAAATTGTAAATTATCTTGGGAATTCAATCATCGATCACCATTGATAATACACCACTTAAGTTCTGACAAGTATACAAGCACAAAAAAGAAACATGATAATTACTGTATACACTTGCTTATAAGTCAAGTGTAACTGCAAACTGCACCGACACAGCCAGCAGATCTGGTTTATGCATTTTGTTAGCAGTATTAGTAGAACAAAGAACAGAAACCCTGATCCTATGGTACATAATATGATGGCAGATCAGATTCTGTGTTGTTTGCAATTTACTCAACTTATAAGAGAATATATCTGGTAGGAACCCAGTAATAACAATATGCATTACTAATCAAACTCAGTCTGATAGCAGAGAATAAACTTGTATGATATATAAGGTACCAACTTTGACTAATTTCATGGTTGCTACAAAACAAGATATTTAAAATGCCTAATAAAACAAGGTACAAAGTCTTTATCATAACTGCCACTTCTTTTAGAGTCTTATACCTGAATTTACATATGAATTGAAGCACCCTAAAACATAATTTTCTGCAAATGCCACGAAAAATGAGATTCTCAAAAAAAATTCTTATTTATCCGAATCTAGTAACAAAGGCAGCTACTGACATTATTCTGTGTCCACTTTGATTCCTAGATTGTTTCTTGGATGCCAAGTACTTTTTTCCACATAGAACAAAAAAAATTCATTCAGAAGTTGCTTTTTTCTTATTAAACATTTGTGCTAAAATATAACATTGAAAATCAACATTATCATGAATGACCGGTCTATATAAGCATATTGGCCAACTTCAAAATAAAAATGTCACTACATGGCTGGCGGTTAAAGGAAAAAGTGACAAAGTAACTTTTTTTCATACTAATCAACTTGGTTTATAGCATGAATTAACAGCCACTGAGAGTGTAGCCCTCAATACCATGTATACAAATTCAGCATGTTTAAAAATTAATGCAACATTGATCATTAGCTGCTAGAAACTGCCAAAATGCAAGTCATTTAAGATTCTAATTTATTTGCTTATTACAATAAGGAGTGGGCGTGGGGGATTATTACCTGGAAACAAAGAGAGACAGAGTGGATGGGATATAGCTTTAAATAAATACACTTGTTCTGAATTTTAGAAATGAAAGAACAAAGTCTAGACATGCATCAAAACACCTACACTTTTATCTAAACTGAAGTAAAATGCTGGAGACCAGTTATACATGATATTATGAAAACTAAAATCAAATGCGTTTCTTGATCCGAATTTTTTTCTCGTAAATTAACATCATTATAGTTCTATGGTGTGTGGTGTTATTTTAATTCAACAGTTAATGTAAATTCTGACACATCAAAGCTCAACATTGAACAATAGCTGGTACAAATATAAACTGTTTTGACTGACTGTTGTTGTCTTGAGGCAGAAAGCTGTAGTAGCAGGTGACTGACTTCAAAGTAATGCCACCTCTCAGTGATGCATGTAGATTAGTCTTTTTTTCAAAAAGTCAGGACAGAAACATTTTTATAAAAAAAATGAAATCACATGCTCATGACATGAATAGATACTGACAGAGCATACACAATTTCATATATTTAAAAAAACTGTGTGTCTGTGTATATATACAGTATATATCTATATAAATAGAGAGCGAGACAGATAGACAGACATGAACATAAACATTCTGAAACATAAACAATGATATAATGTTTCTTGGTTATTATAAAACTCCCAATCCCCTGTGAAATGTTATAAATAATCTTTACTGTTTTTTTCTTCAATATAATTCTTATGGGTGACTGAATTCACCTTACGTAACTAATATCTATCTTAAAGGAAACAATTATCACTTTATCAAACTGAGCATTAATCACCAATATGCTTTGCACAAGGAACATTTAGTCTCAAAGCAACTGTAACACTGATACGAAAATTGGACAAATCTGCCCATATTTTACAGACTTGACCATAATGACCAGTAGAACATTATTAAATTTGACCCATCTACCATAAATCATATATTCTGCTAACCTGTGTGCGATTTTCATCCTCTAGTCTCTTTGCTCTGTTGCGGAGATCATTAATCATGGAGGAGAACTCTGCTTGCTGAGTATCCAGCTTGCCCCTTAAATTTCGTATTTCATCTGTCAGTGTGTAGGTGACTTTCTCCAACTGGTTCTTGGACTGAATAGTCTCAACCAATTCTGTTCGCAGATCCTGAATTCTGTAAACAATATAAACTGATATTAATAATTATGCTTTATTTTCTTTTAACATAAATAAAAATGTACACTGATTATACTTCACTTGGGTGCAAAGTCTGGGTTGAACAAAATCCCTCATCCAGCAGCCATCACAGGCAGGTTGATCATATTACAACTATGTGTTACTGATATACTTTCCTATAGGTGAGTCAAACTGCAAACAACAAAGAACTAGTTGTGCTATAATATAATGCACCTGCAGATCAGGGTGCATGTTGTTTGTTCTACTGATAACTCCTATGAAACTGCATAGACCAGATCTGCAAGCACATTATAATACAGCAGATCTGGGTCTGTGCAGTTCGCAGTTGGACTTGTCCTATAAGTGAGTATAATCAGTATCACTACCACAGAATCTTAAGTCAATAAAGAATCTTTTTTATGTACAGTATTTATATATTTATTATTAATAAATATTTTTACAATTTATGAAGATAACATCTACTATGTAAAAGATACAATTTTAATTTGCATTTTTTTAACATCTGAGAATTGTAAATTTACAGGTCACCTTTTCTAATTCCTGGAAACCATGATATCAAAAGTTAAACAAGCAATGTTAGCTTCATTTAATTACAAAATCTTTTGAAAACAAAAGAGAGCAAACATATTTGTTACTTCTCAATGACTTGAAATTTTATTAATTTAGTGCCAGTGAGAATAATATTGATTGCAGCTTATATGTCACTGCAGGTCTAATAGATAACCATATATACTCACTTATAGGTCAAATCTAATTGCAAACCACTTAAAACCTAGATCTGCCATCACATAATGCACCAGCAGATTTGCGTATATACAGTTTGTTTGGAAGAATCAGTACAACAAGAAAACATACCCTGAATAGCTGGCATATTACCCAGTGCAGATCAGCATGAATGTTGTCTGCAGTTAGACTATACTTCTATGTGAATATATGTAAATCTAATAACTTCTGATGTTATTTACAGATTCTGAATTGATATTCATGTTTCCAGAGAAATAAGTAGCCACAGAATCATATCAGAATGTGATAAACAGATAAGGGTACACTAATTTCTTGAGGAGAAATGATGCACCCATGCTGCATATCAATATGATTCATTATACACAGCCTTCAATACAATATATTATCTTTCCATCATTGGATTCCAGGTGTGCAAGGTGCCCTTTTATGTGATTTACTGGTTGTATTTCCAGTTTGAAGGTTAGACAGAAATATATGTATACTATTATCTATTTAAATTCCATTCTCATCAATAAAAAGATAACAAAAATAATATCAAACAAACCAGCTGTCATTTGTCAGTGATTTTTATTCAACATCTAAAGCCATTTAAACCCACCCCATTTGATCAGATGCAAGATTCGCTTTAGCCACCAGAGTTATTTTGATCAAATAAATATCTTTATTTCTTACATCTTTTTCATCCAAATTTATTCTGTTTGTCTTAACTCAGATACTGAATAAGGAAACATTGTTTTGTAGTATGTTATACCACAGGGTTAACTTGTTTGAGAAAAGCTAAAATTGTATCCTACGGTACTTTTAAATTGTCTGTATTTTAATTTGGCTTGGGGGGAGGAATTTGGATTTTTAATTTAGCTTTTTTTAAAAATCAGTCATATCACTATGATGTCTGCAGTATGACAGTTTATAGTGGCCTAGCTCTGGGTCATCATGTTGCAGACATGTAGCACAATGTCATATCCAGTAACATTATCCTGACACCTGGCTGACAAGACTTAACACTAACCTCTTAATGCTGATTACCAAGCGAGGCAGCTATAATTAGTACCATTTTTGAAAGTCTTTGGTATGACTTGGCTGGTAATCAAACCCATGACCTCTCACATCCGAGGTAAATGCTCCAACAATTTTACTAGGCCAAATTCACTTTTTCTGAAAGGGTGATTAATTGGCATGGCATCTTGTTTTTAGTCCATCCAGCATGTACATCAGACTCATATCTAAACACCATTTGCAGGTTCAAAATCACTCACTGGTATCTCAAAAAAAAACTTTCCCAGTTCCAATAATCTGATATACATGTACTTCATAACTTTAAAAATCACTGTCATCATACCTATCATTAGCTAGTATTTGCTAAACAAAATAATCATGTAAGGTTGAGCCATGCTGGGGATCAGCCAATCTTGGGTTTTCCAGGTAGCCATATTTTATACATGCATTTGTAAAACTTCCTTGATGCAAGGTTCAAACTACAACATAATACTTGTTCCTATGCAAAATGTGCCAATCAAATTTAATTCAATCATTCATGGCATGCGAATCACAATGCAAATTGCAAGTTTCAGGTCAAATTTCATCAATGCTATATTTTCATCTCATCTGACAGCAGATTCAAGACATAATGAATGGTATAATTTCAATTTCTGAGAAAACAAATCATTTCACCATCAATTTCATACCATTATGGCTCAATCTAAGGGCACTGAATAATTTAGCTAGACCAGCTAGTAAACAGCTAAACTATGCCGCCAATATACAGAGTAGGCAAATAGGTAATTGGCTCTGACCCTTAACCCCAAAATAAATGTCCAAATATTGAGAGAAAAAAAGGGCAGCAGGGGTAACACGAACCTGGACTACTTTATGCTGAAAATGCTGTTGTGATAACATAATTAGATCAATTCTCAATTTAAAGAATATTAATGAGGAATGCTGAAGATCAAAGAATTTTCCAATGGTAACAATCATTTTGTATCGTTTTTCAACCTCTCATACTGATGTGTATTGGTACAGTACAAGCACTCCTGCATTAATATATCGATGAATTGTTTCACCCCATCTCATTTCAAATGAAATTTGTGAAGGATGTTTAATAAATCATATCTGTAAAGAGTCTTGGTGAGCCAAAATTGGAATTATTGACAAGCTTCATTAAATTTATTTTAAATAAACACAAATTTTTGACTATTTTAAATGGCAAAGAATATATGTCCATAAATAAAATTAAAAAATACTCTGTGAAGTTACAAAGAGGTACCTTCAGCATTATATATTTATATATGACATCATGATTCCATTTTTAGCATCTTGAAGTATTATGGAATGTGTATATTATAACAGAAATATATGATATAATGCTACTAACCGTTGCGCATGGGCATCCTTCTTGGCCTCAATTTCCTTCTGGTTACTGTACACTGCTTGTTCCATGCTCTTGGTGTGCGAGTACAAGTTTGACAGGGCTGACTTTTCTTCCACAATTTTGTCTTCTGTCTCCTGAATCCTCTTTGACAAATGAGAAATGATTTCATTACTAAGCTTTATTGCTGTTTCTAACTGTCTTCTTGCCTCACGTTCCTCTATTAAAATTTCTTCACTTCTCTTTGTGTTGTGTTTCAAGTCAGTTTGAAGACGAAGCACTTCCTCCAACAAGGCACGGTTAGACCTTTCAGATACACTGAGACGCATCTCAACCTGACGCACTCGCTCATCTGTGTCATAATCCATGCCACCTTGGAACCCAAACCGTGGACTATGTTTTTCCTTTCCTCGGTTGATGGGTACAAGCTGGTTTTCAGCATTTGGTTGTGGTGACCCAATCTGAGGTAGTTGACCATACTTGGAAGGAAATGGCGGTGGCCTGAAATCACAAATTGACTCCATGATGATATTAAAGACAATATTATACAATATCAATTTATATATAGCTGATGACATTAAAAATATCCAAAGCGCATTTCATGCTTTCTTAACTATTAATTATTTTTTAAATTGAATAAAGTACTACACATGATACATGTAATTTCTTTGTCCTGTACACACATAGAATTATACATATATAATTGGAATCTCTTCATGCGTCCCTATTTTCTATGTTACCTTCAAAATCAATTTTCTAAAATCATGTACTCAATGAGATTCTCAGAAATAAAATGATATGCATCACTGACAAATATCGGATACTACTGTAATACCTTAGAATGCAACTTGTAAATAATTTCTCTGCGCATTGCAACATCTTTAAAATTTATAACATTATAATCATTATTCGTTAACTTTGTCAACTCAGCCAGGCACTGGAAATAAAAATCAGAATACAAACTCATCCAAATATCATATACTTTGCAATAACTTATTTGAAAAACCAGATGTTGTGACATGTTCACAAATACATGTACATGTATATTAATTCCTTATTAATGGTCATTGGAGAACATGTGCTTTCAACATTCTAGCAATAGAGACTATGATTTTTTTTTTATATTGCACTTTAGACTCTACAAATATGCAGGCAATAAAGTAGAACCTGTCTTAAATGACACCTTCATATAAGGAACATGTGTCTAGAGAACATTTCTGGAATTGTATAAATTAATTAAAAAATCCTAAAAGCTGTCTTGTATATAAATGAATTCAAAGGAATCACCAAGAAAAATTGTATATGTGCTCTGTATATAAAGTACATGTTATAAAGGACACTTCAGAAATCCAGAGAAATATCCTTATAAGTACTCGAGATAAAATCTGTAAATTAACTGTACTCTCAAAAATCTCCAAAGCCTTAAAAAATGTCAAAAGTGCAGTTAATACTAACAAAACAAGAACATTCCAAAACTTTGACGGTACAACACACACACACACACACACACACACACACACACACTCACGCACTTGCACACATACATACATACATGCATGCATGCATGCATACTGAAATCTCCATAAGTTGTTAGAGATGTTTCAGTGTTACATGTTTAGCTCATTGGACCTTGTGCAGAACATGAGCATGTATTTGCGGCAAATCACTGGTGCTCGACGGTGCTTGATGTGAAAAAAAAAACCAAAACATTAATCTAATGGGAAAAAATCATGCAGAGTGAGAAAAATACCTTAGATTACCTCAATGACCAATTCAGACAGTATGATAGAGAGGGTCCTCTGTCTGAATTTGTCATTGGGGTAATCTAAGGTATTTTTCTCACTCTGCATGATTTTTTCCTTTAGATTTTTATTTTCTTTACATCAAGCTCGCTTCGATCACCTGTGCGGCAAATTAGTTGTTTTGTGGTTACATTAATTTTAACGTATAGCTTCTTCCTATATTCGATAATGCGCCACTTCATAGACATGTTCTCATTCTTCCTGCGGTCCATGGAATCAAATTATACTGAAGTACTAGTTGGCTAATCACATATTTATTATGCTTGGATGAAATCTCTGTCAATGGGTTTTAGCTTTTACCATGTTGATCATTATATTACACTTGTCTTGTCAGGGTTTGACATTTTACATTCAGCAGTGTTTCTGGCACAACATACTTGTGTTACCTCATTTATTATTTCGTGTTTCTCCATCATGTGGATGCTTGATGGGAACATCACGACACGCTTATTAAACATGAAGTTTCAGGTTGTTCGTGTTTCGCGGTAAATGAACTTTTCATCGATCAAGTCAAGGTCTTATCTACGCCCATTTTTTCTCCTTCTCGTTAGTGACCCATGACATCGAGGGTTAGATATTACATGTATGTGATTTATATACATTTACATTCAGATTAAGTCACAGTGAACATATTATCCAAAGTAATATCTAAAATATACTGACTTTATATATAAACTGTTAGAAATGTAGAGTGATGCAATTTATCGTGTGCATAGTTGCGACCTCCCTAGCAACCGCAATTATTTCAGTACCATTTTACCCTTTCATTGGTTTGCCACAGTTTATCCATTCGTGAACTTGTTCTGCTATTGAAAACTAATAGTTATAAACAATTAGGATATAGAGTTTTTTGTACAGAGTAAGATATAAGATGTAAGAAAACTTTATATATTGATATATATATTGATCCTTATTCGTATCTCACTATGTGGTTGATACCGCAAGATTTGCGCTTAACTGGTTTGCCAGTTTGCCACATCTGATTCGTTGGCGGATTCTGTTTGCTAATTATGATTCGTTCAGTATTGTCACGTGGTATAAAACTGACTGTTATATATTGGAACGAAGACAGTTCTTGTCTGACAACTGCAGAGCGCGGTCAAATTCAAAACCAAATGTGCTCGCGAGCATGGTGTGCAAAAAAAAACAACAACAAAATAATCTAAAGGAATAAAATCATTCAGAGTGACAAAAATACATTAGATTACCCCCTTGACCCATTCTGACATAGGACCCTCTATATTATACTATATAATATAGTATGATAGAGAGGGTCCTATGTCAGAATGGGTAATGGGGGTAATCAGTCAATTTTGTCACTGCATGATTTTGTTCCTTTAGATTACTGTTTTTTTTTTTTCACACCAAGCTTGCATCGAGCACCTGTGTTCAAATCCAAAAGTAACACCTGTTCAGGTAATTGCTAAACAGTAATAATAGTATAAGACTGACCTAATAATAATACTTTAAATTATTTAGGTGAAATACTAGTAAAATAAGCAATACTTTGAACATTAAATGTCTGTGTTTTAAACAATATGCAGTGACAAGCATTTTGGAAAATTTCATAAGGAACGTTTTAGTTTAAGTAAATTAGTCTTCCTAATTGTGATACAGTTATCTCCCACTACAATGGCAACCTGGGTTAGACGAATACAAGGTAAATCTTCAACTCCCATCTGTTATGGTCACTATATGATTTCCAATCATCATTTAATCTATTTAACATTGAAACAGACAATTATGTGCTGAGACATTTTATTGTTAATGATGCAGGAACAAGACAACAGTATCTAATTGTTAGAATACAAGAGTGCATGCAATGAGTGTTTTCTTGCAAGAGTCTATTTGTTTTATTCCAATAAATATTAGCTAAACGTGACAGCTTTCCAGTTTCTAAGTTGTGTTACCCTCATTAAACATTTTTGTTGACTTTTCTGTTGAGTGGAACTTCTTCAATGAACCCTCCCTATCAGACAGGAAATTGAGGTCATTTACAATATATATAACAGTGTATGAATACTGGTGAAATATTAAAGCAGTAAAACAACTGAAAATGTCCTCACTTTATAGTAAGATATAAAAATTTGGGTTTACTGTGAAAAATTCTCTGTAAATTTTAAACAATGTTTAAACAACACATAGCAGCATTTTTTTTTAAAACAACAGTAACATATTATGTTGAGGTAATCAATATACATGTACTGTATATTGAAAACTGCATTGATCTTCGCCATTGTTCTTTAACACTAGAAATGATTATCTTGCACATGGAGAAAATTAAAACATGTATTCTATCCTCTGACTGTCCTCTGTAAACTGGCTTCACTCAACTGTATTAAGTTCACACATGTAAGTGGTTTCATTTTGGCTGCAGTGATTGAAATTGTGAATGGCACAACAATTATTTTAAATTCATGCATGAAAACCACACTAACGTTGGCTACACAGACTTATGCTGTAATATGAACAAAGAAAGAAAATTCCAAAAGTAAAAATTAAGAAATTTTCATCAAGGCAAATATTTCCAACAGAACCAGAATTGTTTGAATAAATGAGTAAATTGCATACACATTACTTATATCCCATAGTAATCAAGACAGTGTTTTTGTCCACTTCCAAAATTGTGTCCCTATTTTCCAAGAGGTATTATGTCAAAATAATACAAAGGCTCATAATTCTGTTTCTTTGCATGTATGTGTGTGCGTGTGTTTTGGATTTTTAACATAGCTTTAACAATTTTTCAGTCATATCACTATGATGTCTGCAGTAACGCAGTTTATAGCGATGTCTAGCACTGGGGCATCATACCAAAGACATGTAGCATGATGTCCCACCCAGTCACATTATCCTGACACCAGGCCAACCAGTCCTAACACTAACCTCTTAACGCTGAGCACCAAGTGACCCAGCTGCTAGCACAATTTTTACAAGTCTCAAGTAATAATGATTCGGCCTTCAGCATCTGAGGTGGAAACTCTAACCACTAGGCCATTGGAGCGGTGAGTGCCTATTAATAATGCAAAGGACCATAATGCTCTTTAGCAAGATTTAGTGCATCAAACTAAAGGGGTGCTCACCAGTTATTATGTACTTCTGAGAGAATGACATATGTAGGGTGAAGTAATTTGCTTTTGAAACATGCGCAGTGGAGAGAACATTGGCATAACTCAATGCTGCTTTGATGTAATGTGACATTTCTTAGGATGTTGTACTTATAGAAATTGTACATAATCTAAACACAGTGCTAAAATGACTTCTCTCTTGTCTAAAAAATCTCAACCTGAATTAGGCTAAAGTTCACCATCTTTAGCAGCTATTAAATAGAGAAAATGAATTTTGCAAGATTAGACAATACCAGCTTCTGAGAATGCAATCAATGAATTACCAAATATATAAAAAGTAAAAAATGCTATTGTCTCTGTGTTTTTTTTACAATTATTTACCTCTGAAGTCCAGGAAGTAAAGTGACTAAGTGGAGCTAGCATTTTTTTTTAAAGTCGCACATCTGGAGTAAGATACCTAGGATATGCAAGCTCTTTTATAAATATCCAGTATAACCAGTAAGGAAACCCAGAGAAATTCTTTTTCCTTGAAATTCTAACCCTATGCAAAATACAAAACTGTTGAGTGCCACCAATACACAGGCCCATCTCTCTATTTATACATCCAAATAATACAAAGGCCCATGACTCTATTTTCCAAGAATGACTGCATCCAAAAAATACCAAAGCATATGACTCTATTTAGCATGATTTAATGTGTCATAATAATACAAAGGCTCATGACTCTTTTTTCCAAGAGCTACTGCATCCAAATAATACCAAGGCATATGACTCTATTTAGCATGATTTAATGTGTCATAATAATACAAAGGCCCATGACTCTATTTAGCATGATTTAATGTGTCATAATAATACCAAGGCATATGACTCTATTTAGCATGATTTAATGTGTCATAATAATACAAAGGCCCATGACTCTATTTAGCATGATTTAATGTGTCATAATAAAAAAGAATAAATTAACAAAGTCCCAAGACTATTTAGCATGATATAATGTCATAATAAATAATAACACAAAGGCCCATGACTCTATTTAGCATGAGTTCATGTGTCATAATAAATAATAATAATAATGTTACAAAGGCCCATGACTCTATTTAGCATGAGTTCATGTGTCGTACTACAAAGGCTATCACTCTATTTTCCAGGAGTTTTTGCATCAAGTTACTAAAAAGGCCAATTTCATTTCTTAACTTTCTAAAACAAAATCTGCAAGTGTACTCTTGATGCAAACATAAGTATTTTAAATATTTTACTCTTTGATATTAAATATTATTCTAACTACATTATATTAAATTATTACTATGGCTGCAGTGACTTAATATTCTGATAGAAAACTTCATCAAAAATGCTACAACTGAAATTTTCATAAAACAATAATCTGAGTTTAATATTGATTAAATGGTAGTCATGTTTCCAAAAAAGGTCATAACCATTCTACAGTCATGATGCAAAGCAATAAAAAAAAACAAGACTGGTATAGTCAATTATACAAGAATATTTGAAGAAAAAAAATCTGAATTCCTATTTTGCTGATTTTTTTTGTCCTGACATAAATATTTAGGTTGTGGTGAACAGCAGTATACACAGCACATCTGAATCAATGACATACCTGATCATGTTTTCATCTGACAGCTGAACCATGACTCCTCTACAAAATATTCTGTACCAATATACAATACTTTACACATATATACAAAACAAGACAGCCTACCTGTGGAAAATTCATCTTTGATAACGGCATATACTGTAACTATTCCGTGTTCATTTATTGGAAAATTTCTTTTGATATTTCAAAATACAATGGAATCGTGCTATTTTCATTGATTTATTTTTATGAATGCCGTTTCCATGTTGTTGCACAGTTATGGAGAATAAACATTTTACACATCATGACCTATTGATTATAGGTGTATAATTCCATATGTTGGCACAAATGAATTTCATTTACCTCCCACTACAAGCAAGCTGTAAATATATATTCTTTAGAAAGAAGACATATAACAAACTGGGGTCTGAGGTTAATGAAAATATAAAGCAGCTAATATGCATACTTTTCACCAAATGTGAATACAGTACTGATGCTGGCAATGTATAACATATAAAGCTTATAATATTAATCACTGAATGAACTACAGACTTTACCAATTGGTGTTATAGAGTTTAACACCATTTTTCAGCACACAATAGGCTATACATGGAGCCAGTATTAATGGTGGAGGAAGACCCGGGAAGAAAAAAAACGAAAGAACCACCGACCCACGAGAAGCTACTGGCAAGCTTTCTCACATACCCAAATTGACCGAATCTGAGACTGGAATCCACGCAGACTGAGGTGAGATGGCAGTGATCCATAACGAAGAGCACTTTAGATCACTTGGCCACTCAGGGGCCCCAATTACCAGTTGTAATGATGATATAATTAACAGTTGTCAGCAGGGTCACCATAATATAATTTTCCACAAACTGCATACATTAAATTTGCAGATTTGTGGACATATTGACAATTACTTGATTATTGTAAAATTTCTTTAATTTTATGGACTGTAACTTATGTGCTGTCTGTCTAAAATTATGATAATGTAAATTTCTGAAACAATATAAAGATATCGGATATTCAAGCTGATGACAGATTACATGTCAACCAAGCTTACTAGTCTGGTTCCTGTAAACATTTATTACATTTAGACCATGTGAGGTAACATGTAAAGATAGACTAAATCAAGACCATACAAAGCAGTTGTTACATGTTTAGGCTCTAATAAATGGTAACATAGAAAGAGTGAAAACAACAACTTGCTTTGTAAAATTTAACAAAATAATGTATATCCCTAGAAAAACAATGGAAAAATGGAAAAAAGAACTTAAGGTTTTAAGAATCAAATCCAAAAATAATCCAAGAATAATCCATGAATTAAATTTTAAAAGTCCTCACTATGAAATGTTCTAATGAATTCAAGTTTGAGTACCAACGAAAAATCCGAGATGGAAGACGATGATGTATGCTGTAGTCTGTAAAGTGTTGTATCTGAATTTCTTTGTTGATAAACAAGAAATAACTGACTCTGGTGATGGAAATCCAAGTAAAACTTTGATAACTGTCTTTGTCCAAGAATTCTGTATGAGTACTCAAATATTTCCAGAGAAACAAATTAATCTTTTAAAATTCAACTAATCTTAATAAAATTAATAAAATTGATAATAGCAAGGAGATACTCTTAAATTAACCAGGGTCCAAAGCTAGATAAAATAAAGTTAAAAAATTATGTTAACATAAATGAAAAATGTTCTTAATAAGTCCATACCCAAAACAAATCTGAGTTCTAAGTTTATAAAATCCTTCAAAAGTCCCATAACAAATTTGATTTCAGTTCATTAAGTCCTTCAAATGTTACAATGTAGAAATACAATTTGTAAAATCAGGACACATGGCTCACTATTTTTCTCAAGTGAATACAGTCTAGGAATGAAAACAGACAGCTGAGAAACATTTTTGGTGTCACATACCTTGACCTTGACATTATTTATGGTGCTGCTTAGAGAGCTCCTAAGAACAAACCATTCTTGTCACTCATTAGTGATGGATAAATAAATGTATCAGTGTCCTTTTTAATAGTGTATCACTGGATATTTTCCCAACCATCCAAACACAATGATAGCAGTCCACTGTATCCATCAGTGATTAAAACATATTAAGTCAGATAATTAATAAGTAACTTTCAAAATTAACAGGAGAACTTTCTCACCATTACTAATACATTCTATGAACAACTTTATAACTGAACAAATATAAGACAGCATGAAGAACTCTGTGATATGCCTAGCTCTACCTATAAGGTGATCAGACATAAAGCATTCGATCTTGCAAGAGACAAAACTTTCAGTGGATAAGGCCATGCAAAGTAAGTGTGTTGTTTTGTTACCTGAAAGAAAACCAAATACAGCTCCTACCAAACAACAACATAAAGCCATTCATGAAAAAGCAAATTCATGCAGTTAAGCTAACATTCAGAAAAGTGTACCCTAAGTACTGTAATTAATAACCAGTGAATTATAATTTCACGGAATCATAACTTCCTAATTATCAAAGACTTGTTACAGCTTTATAAAATACAATGTTTTCCATCCTAAATTGTTTGCTTGCACAGGAAAGTGGCAAAAGACTTTGAATCTTTTCTCATTTTATTTCCCAACTAGAAGTGAATTGTGTTTTATGAAACAGCATTAATTAGAGCTTGGTCAAGAAAGGCTTAAAATGGCTGCTTCTTGAACTGCCAGTTACTGATCTGAACATTTGAAACTGGATCAACAAGATATTGTTTGGGGAGAACATTTACCCTAGAGTTTAATTTCAAATTTTACAGAGAGCAAACTAATTAAAATGCATGTCAGTGTTGGAGTCTTTAAATCAATACAGTCAAGAGTGTGCAAATTACAGCCAACAGACCTGATCAAGCCCAAGACCTGATTGTATGTCTTCTTTACATCACAGTACTGTTTGGTTTTAAAAATCACTTATCCGGCCCACACCCTAGAGGATGTTACCCAGGCCTGGTCTATGTAATACTTCAGAACAGTAGCTTAACACAAGTGTAATATTGTATATACTTGATTATAAGGTGCGCCCAACTGAAAACTTCATACACCCAGAGTTACCATCGTAAAATGCCCTGGGAGATCTAGGTCTCTGCAATTTGTTAAGAGTAATCATTATAACAAAACAAATAGACCCTGATTTGCAGGCACATTATGTTACATAAGATCAGGTTGTGGATCTTATTAGATATCATATATACTCGCTTATAAATCGAGTCAAATTGCAAACAATAATGATGATCTGCCATAGCATAAGGCACATGCAGATCATGGTCTATGTTTGTACTATTGATTACTCCTAACAAACTGCACAGACCCAGATCTGCTGGCGTACTGTCCGATGACAGATCTTAGTCTAAGCTGATTGCATTTGGAATCGACTTATTAGTGAGTATATATATGATTGGCCAAAGCTTAATCAAAATCAGTCATTGCTACTTGATGGCTAAATTAGTTTCTATAATTGTTACTCACTTTATTTAAACCATTATGCCTGGGTTATACAAATCATATGCTACTTTTTATTGGTTACATATATTATGACAGAATATAAAATACACCAGAACAGCATTGATTCACTTATAATGCTGTACAATTTGGAGGTTTCCATGAACCCCATTTCAGCTAAATATCACAAAGCCTGGATTTTAAAAATTCCTGTTTAAAAAAAAACACATATCTAAGTTGGAATGGACAAGGTACTGCCAAAAGATTATGAGCAAACATGCTATATATACATTTATATGTAAACATTCTTCAGATAAGAATATGCCTGACTGAGAAACATGTACATAAAACATTAATTGTCAGTCACACAACTCAATTTTTGACCTGTATTAGGCTGATGTTGGATACCAAAAGTGGAATTCAAAGGAAATACTAATGTTGACAGTAAAAATGCTGAAATTTTTAGAAAAATTAGCAAACTGATAAAGTAGTTGTTGTTGTTGTTGTTGTTGTATGGTTTAATGCCATATTTCAGCATATGATAGGCTATACATGGCGGCCAGTATTAATGGTGAACAGATAAAGTAATAAATCTGAGAAACATCTATTAAATGCTATAGAAAATGTTCATCAATATAAACATGAACAAACAAGAATTCTTCAACTATTCTTATAAGTGTCATCAGTGATTGATAATGAATACATCAGAATGACAGTTCTGTTATCAGGTTATTAAATACAAACTATTAAAATTTCTTAAAATTTAATAAAAATCAAATAAATTTCATATTCTTGACATAAACTTCAGTTACAATAACCAGGTTATTACCTCTTAGAAAGTAAATTTAAATATGTCAAATAACTAATACAACATGTGTATTCACTTGCAACTTGTGGTGACAGGTCACAAAGAACTAATAACTTTACAAGCTCAGAAACAAATCTAGGCGTGATAGAGAATATATCTGTATTAAAGAAAATGAAGATAGATGATTGGCTAAAAGTAATTACCAGAATTCTAAACTATACATTCTGGGAAGGAGGATGTGAATGGGTATAATTGTATGCAATAGAGGTTTAACTTAACACCATTTTCATTGTATTGCTCTTGCCACACAGTTGTTTCAAATGGGGAGATCTCACTATCTTGAAAGCAGGTATTCAAATGGGGAGATCTCACTATCTTGAAAGCAGGTATTCAAATGGGGAGATCTCACTATTTTGAAAGCAGTTATTCAATGGGGAGATCTCACTATCTTGAAAGCAGGTATTCAAATGGGGAGATCTCACTATCTTGAAAGCAGGTATTCAAATGGGGAGATCTCACTATTTTGAAAGCAGTTCTTCAATGGGGAGATCTCACTATTTTGAAAGCAGGTATTCAAATGGGGAGATCTCACTATTTTGAAAGCAGGTATTCAATGGGGAGATCTCACTATTTTGAAAGCAGGTATTCAATGGGGAGATCTCACTATTTTGAAAGTAGGTACCTACTTGCTGGCAATTTTTAAACAAGAAGATGAAGTAGACTTGATATCACTAACCTGACATAAACTGGTTTAAAAAGCAAATGTAACTAATATAGCAGATGTCTTGAGTTTAAAAGCAACCACAGAAATTAATGACCATTATGGATTCAACCTTTTTATCATGGGATGCATCACTTGTTCCTGCTAAGGTCTTGGTCTTAGCAAAAGAGGGCTGTTTAAATAAACTAGTTTACTTTTATGGATCTTAACCCTTTTTCCATCTATTTTTATTCTGTGTTCCTTTTTGTAGTTAATATAAACCTACTTGGGAATAAATAGCCATGAGTGTGCTGATGTGCCATTGAACACTATTTATACATACAGACATGTATACTCTGCAAGATTTTACGATGGACATGTGGGTAGCCCTAATTGTTCATATATCTGAAGTTGTACATCCTAAGTTCAATAAGCAGCCAATAAATGAGACTTTGTGTCAATGAATAAAACATTCATAGTACTTCCCAAATTTGATTTTCTCTTGCAAAGTAGCTTAATTTTATTGATTTACACAGGCAGCTATCTGAATTATAATAAATGATCTTGTAATATGATATAATAGTTATCATTATGATCATGCATGTACATAAAAAAAAATCACTCCATCTAAACTTATATCAAAATCAAGAAGAAGAAAAAATATTTTACAATATTGCCAAACCTATTCTAATGTGCTGGCTTTTTAAAGGCCACTTTATATTAGCCAGTATTCCACACCTACTAAAATTAATTCTGACCTTTATTTTTCACATTATACAGTTACAGAAAATTACAAAAGTGTTATCAACATTCAAAGCCCATTAAGGAAATATACTCAGCTCCATTTTCATCCACATTTACTTTATATAATTCATCAAAACCAGTGCCGGCGCTTCCACTAGGCAAACTAGGCAATCACCTAGGACACTGGGCTAAGGGTTTATTTCATGATGGGTGGGTGGGGAAGGACGTGAGTGGAAGGGGGGCGCCTGATATCTGATCTCCCCTAGGGCACCAAAATGCCTAGTGCCGGCCCTGATCAAAACAATAGCCAAATTTTATTCAAAACATGGATGAACTGTGAAGAAAATGAAACGATGTCTAAACAAACTTGGGTACTGTGAAAGGCAATCGATTTTTCATGATTTCAATAAAAATCTATTTAATAAATAAATTTCAGTTCTCTTGGGGTTTAAAGGATTCAAATTTTTCAACCATTGGTTATTACAGCTGCTTCTGATTCTTTAGACAAAGATAAATTCCTAGAACAAATTAAAACTAAATGTTAATGAGGCCTCAAATAATCCTTACTTTATACTATGTACCGATCCATTCAAACATGTTGTAAACTGGTTGTGATGCCCAATTAACTAATGGATCAGTAAAAATCCTTAAGATGTGTGAATTTATGTAATTTGGTGTTCATGTCCACAAGAAGTAATGGATGAGCACAAATCCATATAATGTATGAATGTAATCTGGATAATATTTTTGGACCTACATTGGTAAAAACTATGATTAAAATTGGCACATGTTTGGCAAGAAGATTTTAAAAGCTATATACATGTATGTTTGTCTTAATGGCTAACAACAATGACCAATAAAACTTTATTTTTGGAAGGAGAAAAGAAGCACAAACTACATGTAAATGCTTAGATAAACAAAGGAATAAAGAGTGAAAGATTAAAACTAATGGGGGGGGGGGGGGGGGTTTACAAAGAAAGAAAACAAAAAAGATATAATAAATTTATTGAGTATATCTGTTGACGCTGTAAAGTGGGGTCAGATTTTGCATATATTTATACAAGTTAAAGAGAATTGCAGCTACTGAACTGAAATATTTGAAAATATATGAAATATTTATCAAAAATATTGACTTCCTGATTAGGGTGAAAGTTGCACATTTACATGTGGCAACCTGTTATGAAAATGGTCCTTAGAGTTCTCTATAGTATGAAATACCGTAATGCTTTCCAAATCTGATCGGTTTCCAGTCTTTTTTTTGGGGGGGGGGGGGAGCGGGCGTCTTTTACAGCACAGTAATACACAAAAGTAATATTGTGATAGGATGAATACAGTCAAGTACATTGTCACGATACATGCTAGTTAATCCGGGTTGATCCAATGGTAAGATCTGAACTTGTAACCTTCTGACTGCACACTAACCTATGGGCAATCACAGTTCCTATGATAAATCTCTAGTTCTGACTACTTTCATGCATTCCATTTTCTATCCAATCGGAACTAACCAAACTTTGGAAAATTATAACTCATGATTTCCATTTTGAAAATTAAGCAGTCAAGTTTTTTCTTTTATCACAAAATCATAATTTTTTTCTTTACAATTAGGTTTCTAAAAAAAAATTAAATATGGCCAAACTCCTCTAGATCTACAACATAATCTGAAAACAGAGAAGGATATTTGCTTGCTTCAAATGAATACTGGATATATTTCATTGGGTTAGTGTACATAGTTATGTTTCTACCTATGAGAACCCCTGTAAAATGATCATGAACAAATGGCGTGAACTGTTCAAGAATTATTCATGAACTTACATTTATGAACCATTCATGAAAGTTCATAAAAAGGTCACATGAACTCTTCATGAATATGCATGAACTGAAAATGGTCAATTCATGACATTTGGAATTATTGACCTGAAGTCATGAACAGGTCAGAAAAAAAAGTTCACAAATCACTGATTCAATTGCAGCAATCCAATTTTCTTGCTCTAACATAACTGGTTAACAATATGTATACCATACTGAAGTAGCTGATGTCTTACTGTATCATGGACAACAACACAGTGGTTTTCTGTTTATGTTCTTCAGTGTTTTGTGTACATTTGCACAGAAATATCAGTTAAGTAACACAATTTTTCTTCCCAATTCAAGGTAAAACAGTACATAGAAAAATGCTGAACAAAAATAAAAAAAAGTTTTTGCCCGTTGTTGTATTTTAAATGTGCTTATAATCTATGTGCAATTGGCCACTAGACAATTTAAAGAGCATCATTCACAAGTTTCAAAATTTCTTGTCATAATATTATCTTTTTGGGCAGTGGAAAAATATTTATTGTATTTCACTCTATAGTGAAATATAAAGACTATTCTCTCAGAAAATCCAGTATTTCATGGTCTAGTATAAAATATGTTTGTATGTGTGTGTGTACATCTGTGTGTGTGTATGTGTGTGTGTGTCTGCATTTGTGATTTAAATTTTTAACAGATTTAACAATTTTTCAGTGATATACTGCTATGATGTCTGCAGTATGGCAGTTTATAGTGACCTCTAGCAATGAGGCATCATGCTGCAGACATGTAGCATGATGTCCCACCCAGTAACATTATCCTGACACCATGATTATATTAACCAGGCCAAACACTAAGCTCTTTATGCTGAGCACCTATTGAGTCGGCTGTTGTCTTTTTTTAAAGCCTATGGTGTGAGTTGGTAGGGGTTTCAAGCTGCAATCTCCAGCATCAGAGGTAAAAAATAAGTACGAATCATATGATTTCATGGGTTTAAGCTTCATGGTGGGGGCACGAAGGTCTCTCTTCAATAGTATTAATCTGACCCTAAAATTTCACTCACAACTTAACTCTGGTATCTTTTTAAAAAAACAGAAATAACAATATTTACTCCCTAATTCAAATTTTCTGATATATAAAGTTAGGGAGCTAATTGACAGTAATGGAATGAGGGGTTAATTGTAATAAGTTTCCACAATAAACTGAATCAAGAATTATGATACAATGATGTGAGCTGTTATGAAAAAAATGCATCACACCTCATTGGCAATGTACTTCTTGAAATAATATTCTTGAAATAATATAAAGCTTTGTCAATCAGAGCAAATAAAGGCAAGAACATCATGCTGACATTATACCGCATTATGATTTTTTACCATCACAGAGTGGATGTAGGGAAGGAAATGCAAAAATGAAGATTTACATTAACTATGTTAAACTGACAACTTTTACATTCCAGCATCTACCACTTAAAATATTAATTTGCATCCAAAAATATTGCAAACTGTATGATTAATTAACAAAAAACACAATCAAAATGACAGATATTTCAGTTTTTTGTGCTTCAGCAACCTAATTACTGTGGGTAAAATTTTAAAATTTATTAAAAATGGGTGGTCTCCCAGAACTAAATAAATCAATCATTTGGTTTAAGATGAAACTTTAGTATTAAAAAAATTTTAAAACTGTGTTTTGCACCTGTTATTAGAAAAGACCTTGATGTATGCTAATAATACTATCTTTAGACAAATAGAACTTTTAAACATGTGTCATTTATGTTTATTTAGCACTTACCATGAGGAGGTATTTTTTCTTGGGGTAACCGAGTCAGGATCATGTAATTTTCTCCATAACATGGAATTTTCCATTCCACCCCGAGCTACCATTTCTACCTAGGTGTATATAGCACATTGTGATGTAGATAAATCCATATTTCTGTCACAAACAGTATAAAATAACTTATTGTATAAACCTGCTTAAAAAATTAATCCAACTGCAAACTTCTCAGACCCAGATCTGCCAGCACATAACACACTGACAGGTCTGGCTTTGTGCCTTTTGTTAGAATTAATCTGTAGAACAATCAAAATAGACCCCTAATCTTTTTACCCATTATAATGCTATAGCAGATCAGGATCTTTGGTGTTTGCAAATCGACTCAACTAATAAGCAAGTATATACAGTAATTCCTTGATTATTTAAGAAACAAATCGCCATTCAATCATACAAAATTCCCATATGAACTGATATAAGTTTAAATTGCACATTTCTAATATTATCCATTTATGTTCTCGTTATATAGAATTAACTGAACTTGTCATCAAAATAAAGTTATCCCATCAATTAAAAGTCACACAAACTGAAGAAATCTATTCATATAATACAAATTTTAAATCAAATTTATCTTTTCTAATACTGTAGTAAATATCAGACCTTAAAAAGATAAAAACAGAAATGATGGGAATTTTCCGATGAGAATTAAATGTCCTACTGAATAAACATATCAATAAATTATGCAGTCACATGGATCAGACTTTTCCAAAAACATAATTAGACATTTTAACTGTTATACAAAATATTAACAATTATTTTTCCATCAAACAATGCAAATAATATAATTTCCAATAATAAATAAGCGTAAAACTTGACTTACCAATGAAAGCTCCAAGTATACTGATATATTCCTATCCTTAAGATGATCATAAACCCTACCAAATCAAATCAGCTTTGTTTCTTTTATCAGTTTCATCAATTACAAAATGATAATGATGAGAAGCTTCACCTAAGTCTTATTGGCATCTGAGTGATTGGATGACTGATCTAATTACACACACAGGTCACCAGTGAGAATCGTCAGCCAGCTGATTGATCAAAGAAATCCTTCATTGTAGGGATCTAAATTCTTCTTGACAACAAGAGAAGCTTAAACAGTCTTAGGCCACAAAAAATAATCCCATCGCCAATAAATTCCCACAAGAAAGATTTCTTGTTGCAGTATGGATCAATGTGAGTGTGTTGTGAAAACTTAATATTTGCCATTGAGGCTTATTCATTGCACTTAATCTAAAGCAGGAATAAATATACTTGTGACATGGTACCTCATGCCAGCACAAGTAAGCAATTAACAAATCAGCATGATACACAAATACACAATATACAGGTAGACTGAACTGATACACTAGGAAAAAAGCTTTGTAAAATAAACAAAAAACAGCAACTACCCAAGTCTAATTGCATGGCCTCAAGCTGGTTCTGACATGTTTACCCAAGTTTTAAGATCACATTGTAACAGCTTAACGTGATTAAATCAAATTTAATTGTTATCAAAACTTCATAATACAATTAGCTTCTTGTAAAGTTAAGTGAGTATAATGTACATGCAGTGCCATATACCAGGCATGTAACCATATATACCCAACATAAAAGCCAAGTATATATGCATATGGTGTGATATGCCTCACCTTGACATTATAAAACTGACATCTCACAACCTACTGACAAAGAAATTTGAAACAAATTTAAAAGATGCAAATTATTTCAGGTATAAACTGAGTAGGTAAGTAATCATTTTTAAACAGAAATATATAAAACAGGGACCTTTAATGGGGAAAGTACATGATGAGGACGACATAGGGCTATGTCATGGGGCTATGTAAAGTGGACAGGCCTATCGAAGAGTTGGGAAAAAGTCCCATTAAGGTTATTCAAAGCATACAAACAATAACACCAATATATCAACAGGGTATAACATAATTTCTACTAATTCTACTATTTATTACCTATACTGTGCTCCAATTACTCCTCTTTCTGTGCAGCTCCCATACTGCACAAGAGAACCCAGTTTTATGAGTACAATAAACAATTTAGAAGCAAATTTGATAGTAATAAATAAATAAATAAATAAATAAAGGGAAACGACCCAACTCAAGTCAGGAGAAGTACAAATAACTAAAAAAATGTACAGACCAAGACTCGAATACAGTCATACTCAATAGAAATAAACATTTGTAATGCAAAGAATGACATAGAAAATACTTACATTAAATCAATAGGTGCCTATAATCCAAATTAAATTCAATATACCAGACTGCTCAAAATTCAAAATTTAAATAATCAAAATAAATACTAGAATTGGAAGTGATGACCCGACCTGGGGGGCAAACATCACCAAATAAGACAACTGGGAATGATTTGATAAAACATGGCTGTCTTTACAAGAAAACAATGTAAATATTTACATATAACTTACAGACATATAGCACCAACATAAATAGCACACACAGGATATAGGTGACCTCTAGCCAAGGTCGACAAAAAAGATCCTGGGAAGAGACTCCTAGATGTGGTAAAGAAAAAAACCGATTCGGACCAACAATCCTATGGAAACAATTGGGGAAAGAAAAGAAAAAATACCCCATTCAAAATTAAAATATAATCCCTATGGGACAAATTAAATGTTAAATTGGAAAATCCAAAATAAAAAAACATAACTACAGAGGGCTTACAAGTTTTTTTACATCACATAAACACAAAATATAAAAAGCATAACTGAAGCCCATTTACAACAATATTATGAACATATAACAATAACAAACCTAATTTTCAATATTGTTTTCTTGTTCAAAATTATGAATTTCATTTAAACCATTAAAAAAACAGGTGAAAAAAATGGTTAGGCAAAACAGGCAAAGACCAAAAAAATTTCAATGATTTTTGTGTTGTCCAGTATGCCAGTTGTGCAAGGGAATTATTGTCCTGTGAATTATTAAAATCAAAACTTTCTTCTGCAGAAATTAATCCCTTTCATAATAAATTAAAAGGCCTCCTCTGAGAAAGATGCCTGCCTAATACGCTGTAATTTCTTCCATGATTCGACTTAAGGCATACAGTATATACTCACTGATAAGATGGATCTAACTTCAAACATTGATATCAAGGGTTTATGATGTTTGTTAGATCTAATCAATATAAAAAAAAATAGACCCAGATCTGCAGGCATAATACATGATGACAGATCATGGTCTTTATGGTTAGCAGGTGGATGTGACTTATAAGGTGTATCTATTATAATGGATGTTGAGAACAGATTATCAGGTGCATACAGGTCATGTGCAAATATTTGCCAGACCACAAGTGAACAGTTTGGAGGTTTCTGTAAATGCTTTTAAGTCAAGTCATTAAACTGCAAATGCCATAAATCCTGTTATGTCTTAGCATAATGCACCTACAGATCAGGATGTATGTTGTTTGTTCTACTTATTACCCATACAAACCACATCGACATTGATCTGCTAGCCCATTATGTGATGGTAGATCTGGGTCTGTGCAGTTTGATTCAATTTATAAATCAAGTATATATGGTATCCCCAATAGTAAATCATTAATCTTAGATAATTCATTATTTTATATAAAAATTATGTACCAAATACAACAGCATTTAAATCATAGATAAATGCCCTCAAGGAGAAATCTTTATTTCCAATAATTGAAACAGATGCATGCTACAAAAATATACATATAACATCAGCTAGAACATGTCAGAGCATTCAAAGTTACCATTTGAACAGGTCTGACTAATATAATCCATACACTACTTGTATGATACAGGATAAAGTTGAAAGAAGATGAATATGTTTCCAGCTTCTTCATAATAATATAACTATAAATGTGCCAATAAGATATAGATGCCCTGCCACTAATACCCCTCCCCCATTTTGTTTGAACAAGTGCTGCAAGCAAAACTATTTGCGCTAGCGCAAGGATATTTGTGATGTGGGGTGAATAGGTTTTGTTGGTGCTAGAAACAAAGGAATAAAGACCATCTGGGACCATGCAAACCCAGGAAGCGGGTCACATGACTTGTTTAGCCAATGGAATTCAGTATTAAGGCGCACGAATATTGGAGCCAGCATCCTTAGCGTCACTTGCAAAAGAATTCTTGGAGATACGGGTTGTATTGTTAGCGAGCAAAATTGTTACATTTTCCACCACCTCCCCACCAACTGCCGTGGTGTATAACTTCCTATTTCGTATGTATTTGTAAAGAACTGACTGTAGTCATGTGATAGCAATTGAGCATGTTGCAGCTTCACATAAATTTTTCAACAGTAATGTTATATGATGAATATGTTCACATTTGAACTGTACCACTCAAATTATTCATGTGTCACATCTCTTTCATTTCTTTGTATCTTTTGTTATTTGTATAAGGTTTATAAATAATTCTTGGGGAATATCTCAATGCTTTCGGTTACATGTACATTTTGGCGGTCTCAGCTCCCAAATGGATTGTTTTTGGTTTGATGCTTACAAATTTACATTCAGGGCTGAATTTAAAATAAATAGTTTATCATACTATGTTAATGTAATTTTGGTAAACAACTTTATGCATGTTATATCATAGAAAAATATTACTTATATTTTCAATACAATTGTCACTTATGTGGCCTGCATCAACAAATCGTTTTCCAGTGTTATTTGTTATATTCAAACTCTCACTTTCCTCCTTACTTTCCTCCTTACTGGTGTTATCCTCTCATGCACACTTCATCACAAAAGACAGTAATAACCATAGCAGAATATGTGCATGTATACCATTTATAGCTGGTATGAGTCAAACTGCAACTGTCAAACAACAAAGATCCTGATCTGCTAGTTAATATTGCACCTGCAGATCAGGGTATATGCTGTTTGTTCTGTTGATTACTTCTAACAAACTGCACAGATCTAGATCGGGTGGCACATTATGCTACAGCAAAACTGGGTATGTGCTTTCAAAGGGCTACTAATGTAACTTTACAATCTATTTTGGAGGCAAAGATGCTATTCAGTTTTGTGCTGATGCGCTATTAATTTATAGATGCACAGAAATGTACTAGATACAACAGTGTGACAATTATGCTGCAAGATAATATGTAATGGCTTTCTTGTCTGGGAAGTAATGTTGTAGCTTCATTCATTTCCATCCAGGTTTACATATAGAGTGTGTTAAATATTCAATTTTTAAAAAAAATCTTGCATTAAAAAAATTGTATGCTTGTGTAATCAGTCACTAATATCAGGGTAAATTTACATTATCATATTAAAATGATCATGTGGCTCTTTCGTTTTATTTTGTATGCATTCCTTTTATCATTTTTCCATAAATACAGTTGTACTGATGGTCAAACATTAGGCCTAGGTTGGTTTTCTTCATTGCCTGTATGTGTCTTTAAAACTGATTTTAAATGACTGAAGGTAAAATACATGAGGCCTTGTTTTTAAACTTGGGTCCTTATAAATATATATATCCATTAATTTATGCATAATATATGACCTGCCAAGTTGTCAATTACATGTACATGACATATAGTTCATCAACAGTTATTTCCCTTTCAATAAAACAAGCCATTTATTTTATTCTTGAAGCCATACAGATATAATTATAATTAAATAGGTTTACCTTCATTTGACATTGTTCTTTTTTGGCAAAATGTATTTTATTTCCAGGTAAGTAAGTTACCACTCCAACATCAATATTTGAGGTCATGATGAGATATGAGTTCAAACCACACAATAAGCTTAATCCATATAAGGAAGTTTGAATCTTTTCTCTTGTGCAAGTCAAATGATACAAATACACACAAAGGCTATTTCCCCACATTTTCTCTGTCCCATACAAGCACCCTAGTGTTCATATTTGTAAGTCTGCCTCCACTATGTAATGGGAAAATATAAATTGACATCAGTTCTAAACAATTGGATTATTTAAGAGACATGGGGATCCAGCAATGCCACTTTTGAATGTCGATGTTACTGAGCACAATTAGGTAAAGATCCTGCTCAAAAACTGGATTCAAAGTCATCAAAAAGGCTGAACTGAAGATAATACATACATATTTACTGAGCAATTTTAAACACATGACTGAGTCAATTTTCAATCACTTAGTGATCTTGTTCTTAACTTAGCACATAATAATAAAAGATATTTTAAAATCATAGGATACATGATAGTTTACATATATACAGGTTATATCATTCTGGTATTTTTGTCTTAATAAGTTCATTCTGAGGTGCAAAAATAGCCAAAGACCAATTGTACGATTAAATTAATGAAATATCAGCCAGCCTGAGCCAGGTTCTTAAGGTGCAAATTCCAGAAGTGTTAATTAATGCATAGTACTCATCAAGATCATTAACAGCAGCAGTTCCATCCATCCATCCATCCAATCCATCCATCCATCCACCTACCCACCCTTCCATCCATTCATCCATCCATCCATCCTGGTACATATACACACACACACACACACACACATACCATACACACACCTACACCCAAAATGTCATAGCATAGTAGTGAAAAGGTCTCAGGTACATTATCATGTAAGTAAACGATATATGCGCAAAAACAAGTAAACAAAGTCCATGAATTTTTTTCATTTAACAACTCATCATTAGGTAATGTCCTTTGACCCATATTGATATATTACTTGTTAACACATAGTTGTCTCCTTCTTTTCCTTGCTTGTTCTCCAATATTCCAATTTTCATTACAATTGTGTTGCCTTAATAATATTGTCATTGTTTGTTGTATAAAATATTTGTAAATGTCATCATTGTTTCATTACAACTTTCTACTTATTATATACATGGTCTTGCATTTTCATTTGCATTTGATTTTGATCACAGCAACTTAGAATCTATACATATTAAATAAAGTTAATCATTTTTCTGATCATTGAAAGTATGTTTAATGCAACCTCACAAATACATAGTAGTTGCCCATATTAGAAATAATTATAGCAGTAATCTGGAATATATTCCCAAAACATACAAAACAATCTTTGTCACTTATGCTTAAAATAACAGTTCAGACATATCTAAAGACATACATGTAAAAAATATATAGTTTTACATACTTAGATGTACCAATTTGTAAATATGTAAGTTAACATAGCACTCCTCTTTTAATTTGTAATTTGATTCTATGTTGTGTTTCAGAATTATTTCTTTAGCCTTTATTTATAAACCTGATACAAATTCTTTTTTAAGCAAAACAGTCATATACATAAATGCTATATGTACTCGCTTATAAGACAATTCCAACTGCAAACTGCACACATCCTGATCTGCCAGCTCATAGTGTGCCAGCAGATCTGGGTCTATGCAATTTGTTATGAGTAACCAGTAAAACAACAGCATAGACATTGATTTTCAGGCACATTATGCTATGGCTGATCAGGATCTTTGTTAGTAGCATTTCGACTTGACTAATAAAGTGAGCATTGATGGTAGCAGGAAAGACACGTACCATTATCATTTTAACAAATTTTTCATATTAGCTTTCTCTCAAATTTTTGATGAAAAGATTAAGCATACAAAAGTTCTTTTTCTATTTACAAAATAGTTGCACATAAATGTTACAGTAATTTTGCATAATTCATAGCAGTAATAATTATTGCTATTATTTCAAATGTATCCCCAAAACATAGAACATTATCCTTGCCTTTACTATCCAACTGCATCAGGCACATGTTTAAAAAATGCAAGGAGAAAATACAAGCAATACACACACATTGCCATCTTAACTCAAGAGACAATACATACTACCTTAACATATAACAAGTGTATCAACTGATGGAAAGAATGACAACATTTATATATTTAATTAAGGATCCCTCTGGTACATAATCAAAAATATATAGGATCTTCCTACAATTATAGCTTAATCCCCCTGGTACACGCTCAGAAATATATAAAGTGATTATGGGACACATCTCTGAGCTGAATATTACAGTACAGTAACTTGCCAACACCAATAACAAAAGGATGATAGATTTTTGTACTCTTAAACTCCCTGACATGATTGTGTTTTGAGAAAACACAATTTTCCAGTAATCTTTATTTAAAAAAAACAACACTTTCGGTAAATGCCTGTTACATGTAGCATTTATAAACAGTAAACAGTCATTACTGGAGCTTATGTAAAACTATCCATTGTGCTGTTTAAATAGCCACAAAAAAAGATGCTGAGGTCACGTATAAACCACGATTTTATATATTACTTAACTAGCAGACAACAGCTAGTGAGATGTGTTTGAAGACTGTAGCGGGTTAGCACATTGTGCTAATTTGCATAGGTAAGATCAGAAAGTGGAAAAACCCATTATAGGTCAATCAACAAGATGTTAGATGCATGTTCAAGAACAAACGTTATTACATATCATTGCCTTGAATGTGAATGTTTAAGCTATATGTATTATATTTTTGACAAGTTTCTAAACAGTGGCAACATTTCTTTGAAGTCAGATTTAACTGCATATACAAAATGCAAAGCATGATTATTTCAATTGTCAGAACAATGTTCAAGATTAATTCATTTCTGAAAATGATTTAGGAAGTAATTAACTAATAGCTAAGCCCAACAACAGTACATTTCAGAACTCTTGGTTGATGCACTGGATCATCCAGTCCCTAGTGAGTGTAGTGATAAACACTAATCTCAGTTGCATTACCTTAAAACTGCTATAAACTCTTATTGAATTTATTATTGTAGTTATTGCAATATTGTGTGACAATATTAACAAAGGGAAACTTGAGCATGTGGAAAATGTTGGTGTTGTTGTAGGATTTAATCCCATTTTTCAGCACAAGATAGGCTATACATGGTGGCCAGTATAAATGGTGGAGGAAGAACCTGGGAAATCCCCAGAAAGAACCACAAACCCACAATAAGCTACTGACAAGCTTTCTCACATACCCAGACTGGCAGAATCTGAGACTTGAACTCACACAGACAGAGGTGACATGACAGTGATCCATAATGGTGAGCACCTTAGACCACTTGGCCACTCATGGCCCCCATGTGGAAATTATAGTCCAGGCTATTGGAATTTCAGTCAGGGCTTGTGAGTTTAAGTTACCAGCCCCGGGCCTGTGACTCAAAAACAAAATTATTTGAGCATTGATTTTAATTGCTACAATTCAAATATAAATTCAATAGGATTCAAAGGGGTTTAAAGATAATGTAAGTGTCATTCATGTTTATAACTAAACTCACTAGAGACTGGATGGTCCTGGTGTTCAAACTTCTCTGCTGGATTGTCTAAATGAATCCAGGTTGGAACCAAGTTTACATATGTCAAGATGTTGTTTGCAGTATTTCACTGCACATTCACAGTTTTCTCTGACAAATTTGATTCTTTTTTGGACAAGCCCAAGAGGCAACTCTTTTAGAATCCCTTACATGCCCTATCTGAAATTAGAGGGGACCCATGCATCAGACTATCATATCTTTTGAGAACTGTATTCGAATATTCAAATTATGAAATTTACAAGTTGAACACTAATTCTGAATAATATTAAAGAATGAATGAAATAAAGGTCTTACCTCATGTACTAAACAGAAGTGGTAGTAGCAAAATAGTGAATAAATCAGTGATGTTCCAAATGACATTCAAAGCATCATCTCCTCCACACATAACCAGTACTATTAGCACCACAAACATATAAAGTAGATATGCAAGATGTTGTATCAAATAATGCATATGGATATTGTTCTTAAATTCCAAAAGCAAATGTTACTTTTCTGATTTTTGCCACCATAAGTTCTGACCTGTTAATGATTTAAAGCATCACACTTTCAATTCAATAGTATTACATGACAATGTGTTTTATGGCAAAATCAACAAATGTGGTTTGTTTACAATTGTGTATCCTGCCTCCATTAGTCTTTTCTAATGACATGCATCTGGTGCATCAAATCCATTCTATATGTACATTCCTAAACCTACTGGTTATTTTAATAAACAAAAGGCAAATTACAATTTAAATTTATAAAAATGTTTTTAAGAGAAATTATTCTGTCATAATTCATACCTCCAAGGTGTGTGTGCCTAATTTTTAATTTAGTAACCTTAATATACCCATAGCCTACTATACAACCTACAATCATACCCCCCAAAAACCCCTTACCCATAATTCTCTCTATCATTAAAAACTTGCGTGTATATTGTCTTCGCTTAAAGTGAACAAAGTTGATCACAACATTGGATAAACGTTAAACTAATACATCTCTGTAACAAGTAACAAATAAAAAAAAGTCCTCTACACAAAGCTTATCACTCTTTTTATGTTAACTTACCTTTCATCATAAACCTGCTCCGCCATATTGTTTGGATGTATCGAAGGTCTGACGATGTTTCCGTTCATCTGATTGGCTAAATTTAACCCATACGGTAAATGTGATATTACCGGAAGCACGTTTTCCATCATGGCTGATGAATCAAGCAATGACGATGAAGATGTTGTGGAAATGGATGAAGAGGATGAATCTGGTTCAGATATGCAAGACGATACTGACAACAACGTAGAAAAGAAAACATATCTTCCTGGGCAGCCATTAAAAGAAAATGAAGAGCTGGTCTGCGACGAATCAGCCTATATTATGTATCACCAAGCACAAACAGGTGTCCTCTCCTTTTACACAGGGTCTATAATTACTTACCTAAACACATGTACTATACAGTACTAATCACAAGGGAGGACACTTCGTTGCCTTCTTACGCAACTTATTTAAGAATCAACGCTACACTAGCAGCATTACACATTGGTAAGGGTGTTCCTTTTTGCCATCTAACTTCCTGGAGTAGCAAGGTAGTCCTACAATAAAAGACTGTCATCGACCCAGAAGTTTACGCTCGGGGGACTTCTTGCCCAATTAACAGCGCTTTGGCGCGTGTTCAGATGTCGATTAACAAAGTTTAATTTTCAACAATATCTCACACGCTTTGCAGCCCTATCAACGCCTTTATACAAACAAAAGTCAATGGCTTTGTCAGACTTATTTACTATGAATCCTAGTAGTAGTATGGTGTCTTTTTTCCATTAAATTCAGTTTGTTTGTGTGAGAATAAACATTAGGGTTGATGTCTTATATTGCAATGACTAAGTATCAAGGCTATTAATAATAATAATAATAATGATGACTTTGTATAGCACCAAATCTTCAGAAGCTTTAAGCGCTTTACACCATCTATAATGATATGATGACAAAAAACAAACACCATTAAATGAAGAAAGAAAAAAATGCTGAGATTATTTAAGGTAGGACAGATTTTAAGTTTGTTCTTGCAGTCAAAAAAGATGAGTTTTAAGAGCAGTGTTGAAAGAGATCACCGTTTGTTTGTGTCTAATTTCAATGGGCAATTCATTCCACGTTGCTGGGCCCTGGTATGCAAAAGTATGTTGCCCCATATGACTTTGTTTTCATAGTGGGAATAATGAGTATATAATTGTCAAAAGAGGATCATTAGTATCTTGGTGGTGTGTACATATGGGTGAGGTCAGATAGGTATCCTGGACTGGAGTCCATCAGTGAAACATAGCACAGAAAACAAATTTTGTGTTTGAATCTGGATTAAATAGATAGCCAGTTTAGGGTACAGATCAGCAGGGAGGTGTGCTCTGACCGTGGTACTCTAAAGATGATCCAGGCAGCTGTTTTTTTTTTTTATTTCCTGGAGTAGATATTGAGATGAACCAGACAGAATTTAGATACAATAGTCCAGTCTAGAAAGTATTAATGAACAAAGGGGTTCCAAGTGGTCGACTGGTCTAAAGCGCTATCCGTTATGGATCAGTGCCATCTCACCTCAGTCGGCGTGGGTTCGAGTGTAAGATTTAGCCAATGTGGGTATGTGTGAGAAAGCTTGCCAGTAGCTTCTCGTTGGTCAGTGGTATTTACCAGGGGTTTTCCTGGCTTCTTCCTCCACCAATAATACTGGCCGCCATGTATAGCCTATCATGTGCTGAAAAATTACGTTAAACCCCACAACAACAACTAATGAACAAACATGTTTTAGTGGCATCAACTGAAAGATATTTGCGAATGGAGCTAATGTGTCTCAGCTCAAGATATGCAACCGTGCATATGTTCATGACATGTTGGTGCAATGTGAGAGTAATGTCTTGAGTAACACCAAGGTTTCGAACTGACTGAATTTAATGTTGGTCTTGCTTATATTTATTGTTTGAGGTAAAGGATGTGAATGAGAAAGTCTTTGTGTTGTGATCAGAATGGCATCAGTTTTATCATCATTCATCTGCAGCTTGTTATGTGTCATCCATGATTTCACATCACAGATGGATGGTCGCATCAACTTCAGTTGGGTGGCTAAATTTGTAAATTTGGGTGTCATCAGCGTACAATTGGTGAGACGCTGGGTAATGATTTATGACACTTGAGAGTGGCTGAGTATAGAATAAAGAGAACAGGTCCAATGACAGACCCCTGTGGAACAATTACAACATAGATCAACTAAGATGGAGTGTATTCCATTTGCAGATACAATTTTGTGTCCTGTTGAATAAGTAGGACTTTAATCACTATAAGGCTGTATTGTAATGCTAAATACATGCTGGAGACAGTGAAGTAATATATCATGGTCTTTTGTGTCAAATGCTGCAGATAAATCCAGGAGAGTGAGGATTGTAATCTATCCACTATCCAAAACACAGAGAATGCCATTAAATACTTTCAGAAGAATAGTTTCCATACTGTGGCAAGGGCAAATCAAGGAGGGTGAGGACTGTAATCTTCACATTGATGTACTGGACACTATTCTTTACCAAGCGTAAGAAGATAACTTAGTATGTCACAATTGCAATATTTTCTTCATAGCGGGTGGGTCTCCAAACTATTTGAGTATGAACAGGTTCTTGTTTCAAGCTAACTTGGAAGGAATCAACTTTAAAAGCCACGATGAAAGGAAACTCAAATTGAGATGGTCACTATGGGATAACCATAGAAGCTTTTTGATGCATGATTTTATTCATAATTTTTCCTTGTAAGTGAAAATCGGGAAATTGCATGATCCAATCTCATGCCAATTAGAAGAAAGCATCCCAAAATAAATGCTCTGTTCTATTTCTATAAAGCAAATTTATAATTGAAACATTTAGATGCAGCCATTCACTTTGTTGATTTAAAAAATTCCTGGTATAAAAATTAGCACAAGTAATATGTACGAGTCTCATTGTAAATAAATGGCTGAAATAGATACATCTCTTTCAAGGCAGTGACAAATACCATTTAAATTTAAAAAGTTCATTCATTTCCTTGAAACAAGTGAATGCTTAATAAAGAAAAATTCACATTATAGTACGTGTGTTCTCAATATACTGTATATACTCGCTTATCAGTCAAGTCAGATTGCAAACAACAAAGATCCTGAACTGCAGTATCCTAATTTGCCATAAAATTAGGGTCTGTGTTGTTTGTTATATCGATTACTCCTAACAACAGCATAGACCTACATCTTCTGGCACATTATGCAGTCACTGGCAGATCTAGATCTGTGCAGTTTGCCTTTGGACTTGTCTTGTAAGCCAGTATATACAGTACAGATTGCCTATCTTTTGGATTGAAAACATAAGCTCTTATATTTCTGGTTTCACATGATTTTATTGATCTGTATAGAAAGCCAATCAAGCCAGTGATGGGTTGAAAATTTTGGTATATATATATATATATATATATATATATATATATATATATATATATATATATATATATATGAGGTCGAAAGCTTGCATAAAATTATGTTAATGCGCAAAAAGGTTGATACATCATGTTACATTGATGATTTCACACATTTTGATTCAACATTTTTAGGTGCGCCTTGCTTGAGTTTTGACATCATGCGTGATAACCTTGGTGAAGCAAGGGAACAGTTTCCGATGACATGCTACATGGTATCAGGAACACAGGCAGAACGTGGAAAGACAAACCATGTGTTAGTCATGAAAATGAGCAATCTGAACAAAACTCAGAAGTCCCAGAACGATGAGGATGATGAAAGTGATGATGATGATCTTGATGAATTGCCAGAACTGGAAATAGCCCTAGTAAAACACTCGTCAGGCACGGTCAATAGGATCAGGGTAATGCTAATTAAACTCTTATCAGTGTTACAGTATGTCAGAAGATTTTATGAATGTCAAAATCTGTATTGAAATTTTATTAGTTTGACTTGAACTAATATTAAATTTTGACTTTTATTTTTCATTTTTTTATATTTAAATTAAAACTGTCTCATATATGGTAATATGGTCATATTAATTTTTTATTTAATATTGAATTTGATCGTAAGAGATTTGTCTAATGTGTCTGGAATCGAGGCTGGGACAAGTCATTTTGGGATAAAAGAAAGCTGGAAAAAGTCTCACTAGAGAGTTCTAGATGATTTTATTTGTCATTAATTAGCCTCTGCGAACCACCTAAAAAGACATAGTTCTCTATGTTCTTATGAATAAATAGCAACTTGTTAGCGTAAATATATTCCCTTCTAACAATCTATGAAATGTCACAGACTGAGATTTATGGAGTGGGTATTATTTATGCATGTTTTGTGCCAAAATACAACAGGCCATAGGTCTTAAAAATTGTAACATTGTCTGAAGAATTTATAGTAAACATTTCACAGTTCACAGTGCAATAAATTGTAATGTTTTTCATTGTTTATAAACTTATTTTTCAATCACCTGACATTTTACTGTGATTGGAACATATCCAGAATGTATGAATTGAATATTCACAGTATGTACAGCATTACATATATAAGAAATAATTTGTACCACTATCTACACAAAACCAAGTGTTTATGTTTTAATGAAACTTTCATTGGACATGGTGTTACCATAAACTGCATCATTTGATTGGTCACAGTTGACCAATGAGGGGATTCTCAATACAAGATTGCCCTTTTTCTCAGGTACTTAAACATCCAGTGTAATATAATTTATTGAAATGCATGTATAGTCAGAGTTATATAGTCTTTTTAATAAGATGGTCCATAATGGTATTGTTTGCTTAAAGGAGACCAGAAACCAATGGAAATATATGATAATAAGAACAACACTAATGAAGAAAACCTTATTCTGAATTATTATATGCGACCGCAATCCCAGTATTTAAATATTGGCATATGTTCAACGAGCTGAATTTCCGTGACCTCGTATGCAAAATTTCTGCACCTATTCGGTTACTCTCGTGATGTGACGTCATAGTAGCGACTCCAGCATCCCGACTGGCGATTTTGTATTATTGCTTACGGGTGTAAATAGCTCATTAAGAAAAGGCTATAGACAACATTTTTCTTCTTTTCCAAATGATAAAGGCATAAAGAAAGTAAGGATACATTATTACAAGCAAGTCGATTTCAGTGCAACACCATTCAGCACTCCATACTCATTACATTTCTCGAAGGAATGTTACCAGAGGGATCCTGAAAAATAAAAGCTCTAGGATACACGAATGCTAAGCCTTGACTAAAAGTTGAAACTGTTCCAGACATACCATTGTATATTTTAAATCCTGGTAAAGAGTATCAAACATACGAGTTATGAAAATAGGCAGAAGGCCGAGTAAGTGCTAATAAAAAATATGACAGCCCAACACCTGATCGTGCTGATGAAATGAGTAAATGTTTTTTTTCTTCTTCAAGATTACAATCTAAATAAAGTCACCACTGTCCTATATGTAATTGAGATCTGACCTTAATCAAATGGAAGCTTTGCTAAAAAAAAATAATAATAATAAGATTATCAACCCTTGACACGGTCGTGTTTCGAGAAAAACAATTTAAGTAATTTTTTAAAAAATATTAAAAAAATTATTTATAAAAACACAACCTTTCAGTCTATGCCTATTACACGTAAAATGTATAAACGGAAATCTGTAATGATTGGAACTGATATAAAACTGTCCCTTGGTCAGTTTAAATAGCAGCGATTAAAAGAAAAGATATCCGATATAAAATCAAAGTTTCACATTAACTGGCTGACAATAGAAATTTGGGGAGGCGACTATTGACCTCGCCCATTTGCCCCAATGTGCAATTTCTCCCTGTGATACGCCTTATTATCCCCCAGGACAAGACCTTTTTTTTTCATATTCTGGTCTGCATAATAGTTAGAGGTTAGAATTAAGTACACAAACATAATGACAAATTAACAATTATTCCTTATCATTGCACTTATGTTGTGAAAAGGACTGGCCCTTTGACATAATTCAATGAAACCATGTGCTATAGAGTGTGTACTATGTAAGCACCAGAAATTCATTGGCAAATAAGTCAAATTTTGTTGTAACTTCAAGGCCAAAGACTTCATTTTAAGAGTTCAAATCTGTAGTCAAACGTTACCGTACATGTATGTGGCCATTGCTTTCCCACATTTTATATCCCACCCTATTTCCTTTAGTTTAAGTGTTAAGATATGTAACACTTTTTACTGAATTAAATATTTATTTTGAATTAGTTTTTTAGGGGCACATATACTGCGTCATATTTTTTTTAATTCCTTCTTTTAATTTAATCATCGTAATGAAACTTTACATATATGGTAGAGGAATGTCAGGTGTTATCTAGCCGAGGTTTTTTTGGGTCGGAAATGGAGATATTGTTTGCAGAGAAAATTACGCAGCCTTCATTGTGATAATTCATGGGTTTTAAACTAATTGGTGACAATTTATTTTTACAAGAAGTACTTCTGTAGTTGTTAAACAATCTGAAATTCATGTGAATAATGTTTAATCTTAAACTATTTACTGAAGACAAAAAATGTCCTGTGATATTAATTATTTCTTCACTACAATATTCACAAGTGATAAAATGGTATCCGGTCAATTGCTCGCCAACAATTGCTCGCCGGTCAATTGCTCGTGGTTAATTGCTCGCTATAACAATTGCTCGCGGAACGTACTGCTCGCCGGTCAATTGATCGCGAGAACAATAGCTCGCAGGTGTATTGATCGCCAATTCTAACTGAATAAGTTAACATTATCAAGAAGAACCAAACGACTAATACTTGTTTAACATTTATTAAAAATAAAGACAAGTTATACAACCAGTATCTTAAAAATACGTGTATATACCAAACTTTTATATCACGTATTAAAACGACAAATTATGCGACAAACCTCTTAAGTAATCCATCAAGTCAATTTCTTTATAAGTTTCAACAATCTTTTTGATTCTCGACGCTGCATCCCTGTATCTCTTCTTCTGAGGCTGTATAGGTTGGCCAGCCAAAGATTGTTCAATTTTAGCTTCATTTAGGCCTTGTTCCTTTTGCAAAACTGTTATAAATTTCCATATATTTGGATGATTTCCACCGATCAACTCGCTAAACGATCGGTGCCATCCTTCACAGCTGTTGTTCATCTTTGGAAGATCATCGTTAATGTTGTCGTAACAACTCCACATTGAGTGTGATGTACGCGGCGGTCGACGTTTGTTGCCTCGTGTAGTTCTTCCAATCCATGTATCTTCAACGTAGCCAAGTACCGGCTGTGATTCCAAAGGAAAATCAACGCGTGAAAGTAATTCTTCAAATGCTAGAACTACATCTTCAACAGGAACACATGCAAGACTTGGTAAATGGCGCATCTGCATAGCAAAATCTGCATCATTTTCATAGCGATGTTAAAGACCGTTTGATTGTTTCTGTATAGGCACTGACAAAAATGAAAAAAAACATCCTCTGAGTTGTATTCCAATAAACTCATGCTGGAAGGCTTTCACAGTCACCGTTTCAAAATCTGTCATTACCGATATCGGTCTCATTGATGGCTCCAATTGTTTCAGTTTGCTGAAAACCATTCGATAGCTTTCCTCAGTTTTTTTCCGACATTAAAACGAAAACAGCTGGTACAATATTATTGTTAATAAGTCCATGAATAGTGTATAACTGAGCGAATAATGGTGGAACAGTTTTAAACGTTCCGTTAGCATAACAGTGCTGTGATCTTGCTAAAAGTTGCAAGTTTCGATGAGTAGAGAAAATTAGAGTTCTTTTGTCACCTTGCCCGCTGTCGTATAATAAAAAAGTCTTGAGATTTGAGAGTTTTCTTAAACTCATCTGTTATAACTAAGTCTTGCAACGACAAGGGATTTGCTGGCATTGCTCATTTACGTTTGCGTGCACGTTGAATCACCCTTTTCATATTGTTGACGCTTGTTAGCTGACCAAGTGCTGGTTGAGATGCAAGATTTAAAGCATCTGCAACAATGTTCTGCGGTCCATCCTGTGTGGTGACCGCTCTGTCAATAATGTTATGCATGACATCCAAAACTTCCGCTCTACATGCATTGCCAGAATGATTGTGTTCTCCAATCCTTTTCGCAATACTATCTCCAATCGTATGAACTCGGCCATGACACCTTTTGCTTCTAGAATATTCGCACTTCCAAAACGTTTTTTCACCGTTAGACTTATCTTTGATGTATACATGACCATTATCAATAAGTTTGCGCTTTCCTTTCTCGCTAGTCGCAAATCTTAGAGCCATTTAAAAAAACAAATTGTATTATAATATTTAATATAGAAATTTTATTAGTAAATTTCTAGTAAGTTAATATTACGTTTGAGAAAAGTAGCATTTGTTCTGCCTTATATACCTGTTGAGGCCCTTATTGAATGTATTTGAGTAGACAATAATTAAAATTGTTATTATTCCGCTAAGTATATTTCAGAAACAATTACAACTGTTAGAGCACTTTTCAAAGAGATCAATTGGCCGGCGAGCTATTGTTCTCGCGATCAATTGACCGGCGAGCAGTACGTTCCGCGAGCAATTGTTATAGCGAGCAATTAACCACGAGCAATTGTCGGCGAGCAATAGACAGTAAATCGATAAAATAGAATATGACATCTGTGGACTGCACACTTGATAAAAAAAAATTATATATGGATTTTCTTATTCTGAGAAATGAAAATTGAGAGACATATTGAAATAATCGGGAGTTAACTGTGAAAAATCAAGAGAAATATTACGAGATAGGGAAGAAATACCTCCAAAATTGGAATTTATTTTCTTTCTTTCTTCTCCCGGCTTGAAAGTTAACATATATGAACTGTTCAGGTTTGTGGAATTTCAGTCAGGGCTAGTAAGTTTATTTAAGTCATCAGCCCAGGGGCCTGTGCTTAAAACATTTCTTTCAGTACTGACCAGTACAGTACGTATTAACGAAGCATGTATATACTTACAGATTTGTCAATACGCTAACTGTAGCATGCATGTAAAATAGATTGTAATTGAATCATAGGAATTAAGCTTCATAATGTTGAAATTAATTACGTATGATTTCCTCCTCGCAGATTTATTTGTGGGATGTTGTATTTTTGTGTGTGTGAAAAATTACTTCCGATGAAAACCGTTATAAATGGCCTTTCTCGCTTGCCATGTTTCTGTTTGTATACGAGGACTGGCTACTATGACGTTACGAGACCACGTGATCTGTCGTATCATTAAAACTCGGAAATACTCAGCAATTTACGGAATCATTGTATTTTCTTCGCTATATAATCAATATCCGCACACAATATTATTTTTTTAAACATTATATTCGAATTAGAATTTGGAAAGAATTACATTTATAAAATAAATATTTTCATTTCTTGTCTCCTTTAATGTTTTGAACTACAGTCATCCCTCGTTTATCGCAGTTAATAAGTTCCAGACTCTACCGTGATAAGTGAATTTCCTCGAAGTAGGATTTCATAGTTAGAGCATAGAAAACCTGTTCACGACCCTTTCATCACTAAGTAACTTTCAGGCTTTGAGCCCCAAACACTTTAGACTTGTAAAGCAATTATTAATTTAACCCATTACATGAATGATAATTTCAAACATTTCGTCTAAATCAACGATTTCAAAGTATTCCAAAGCTTTTCTAGAGCCGTCTAACACTTCAGTGGGTCCAACTCTCTCAGAAAACTGAAATGAATCGCTTTGGTTTGTCGAGAACAAACACGTGGAGTTCACACTTCGTCTGGTTCAAAACTTTTAAAGTCCTCTTTATCATCATCACTGTTTTCTCTCGTTTTCAATCAACTGTGTTAGGTCACAACAGCTAAATATTTTGATAATTCATAATCTGACACTTCATTCTCATCTTGCGTCAAAGTCCGTCATTTTGAATAGAAATTCACCATTCAGAAAACACGCTTAGAATGTGCCTCCTTGCCTCGAGATTTCTAGTTGACTTCAAGCTTATCTCGCGAGATCATCCAAGTATAATATCTACATTACAATAAGGAACTTCTTAGAGATATCCCAAAACATATGTAGTCTGGTACTATGACGTTAAATAAGCACACTGCCCCAGACCGGTAAAGCGGTCTGCAGGGTTACAGACTTACTTCCCCATGACCGGAAAACCGGTCTGTAGTGATGAAAGGGTTAACATTATTAGAGCCCTCTGGAACCGCGATAGAGTGAAGCCACGAAAGTCAAAGCGTGAAGTGGCGAGGGACGACTGTACAGCTGAAAAGATGATGGCCCGTAATGGTATTGTTTGCTTAATGTTTTGAACTACAGCTGAAAATATGGTCTGTGATGGTATTGTTTGCTTAATGTTTTGAACTACAGCTGAAAATATGATGGCCGGTGATGGTATTGTTTGCTTAATGTTTTGAATTACAGCTGAAAATATGATGGTCCGTAATGGTATTGTTTGCTTAATGTTTTGAACTACAGCTGAAATATGGTCTGTGATGGTATTGTTTGCTTAATGTTTTGAACTACAGCTGAAAATATGATGGTCCGTAATGTTATTGTTTGCTTAATGTTTTGAACTACATTGTTAGGACTGGTCAGCCTGGTGTCAGGATAATGTGACTGGGTGGGACATCATGCTACATGTCTGTGGCATGATGCCCCAGTGCTAGACATCATTATAAACTGGCTCACTGCAGACATCATAGCGATATGACTGAAAATGTTAAAAATCCTAATCAAACAAACAAAATAACAACTAAATCAAAGTTTATAAAGCTATTAATGAGCTTAAAAAGACTTGAAAATTAAAGATTTGCAGTAAATGACCCCTTCATTTTATGATAACAAATCTAATTCTGTGGTGATGGCAGTTGAGTGAATTTTATACATAGATAATACACAAACTGCTTATTGTGTTTGGTTCTGAGTCAGCAGAAAGTTTGTTTTGTCATACAAATATATTGAGGCTGTCGGGCAGAGAAGTATTTATATGCCATACCAAACAAGATCTTTTCTTGAGTCTGAACAGAACACAAATGCAGATTTTCATTTATTACTCTATATACTTGCTTTTTGTCCAACTTCAAACTGCATAGACCCAGATCTGCCATTGAATAATGTTTCAACAGATCTGGGTCTATGTAGTTTGTTAGGAATAATCAGTAGAACAAACGAGATATACCCTGATCTGCAGGTGCATTCTGCTATGGCAGATCAGGATCTTTGTTGTTTACGTTTTCACTTGACTTATAAGTGAGTATACATAGTATGTAATAAGCTGGATTCATCTTATAAGAGTGTATATATGATGTGTAATTATACAAAGTAACAGAATATATTATCTCCACTTCAGAAATGTTTTACTGTTCAATGTTTTTTTTTTTAAATCAGTGCACATTACTTGGAGAGAAGCCTGTTGCTGCCTCTTGGTCAGAAAAAGGAAAGGTCCATATTTGGGATCTGTCACGGCCCCTGCATGCAGTAAATGACTCACAGATTATGTCCACATACACAAGAAACGAAGAATCACCTCTTCCTATCTTCACATTTAGTGGACACCAGGTGGAAGGCTTTGCAATTGATTGGTGTAAGACTGTGATAGGTAAATCAGTATTTTAATTATGTTTCAAGCAATCATAAAAGTACTTGATAATAATAATAATTTAATATAATAGAAGAATATTTTTACATTGTTCTTGTGTGAATTTAAATTCTTCATGTGATCCAAGAACTTGCGACTGTTTAAATTGATTATTGCAAACTAAGCTTCTTCATATGCCATTTATAAATTTAGTAAAGAACAATAGCACTTTGCAGATTTGTATTTTAATGATTAATACTTACTGCTTTAAGCAGTGATTTCAGGAAAATACATTTGCCCTACCTAAAATTTCCTTGTCCCAAAATTTCATTCTCTTGCCTAAGTTCAACAAGGATTATTATTGTAAACTATATTAAAAATGAAAGAATGTACCACATATTTATTTCTTTTATTGTCATAGCATTTTGTAAGCACTATTCCTTGCTTCAGTATGGTAGTATCAGTACTTCCATCAGCAAGAATGTAAAAGAATTTTCTAGAATTCAAACCATCCCCAACTTTTGTCAAGACTTGATCAATTGACAGAACAGCCTCTTGTGTTTAGTCTGTTTTTTAATTGGCACCAAAGTTCAAGAGTTATCTTCTCCTGTAGCTCACACTCAGTTTCAATATTAGTTTAGGATGTACTAATGATATATGATATTTTGATAGGATGTACATTGCATTAAAGATAGCTCTCATTTTTATTTTGTTTTTCATTTCACTAAAACATTAACATAGTTCAAAGTAGAGTCTGGAATATTTTGCACATGCTGACTTGTTTCATGCTTATACCACACAGTGCTTTATGAGGTCCAACACTGTCACAAGACTTGCTTGATTAAATCCTGAATTGTTCAGTTCTGTGATTAATACTGACCAATTTACCAGCCTTTGCCAGTTTGGGATATTGTTTGCAAGAACTGCAAGACATCTTTCCTTTTGGGCAGATTAATTCAGGATTATGATAGATATCATCCCAGTGTGGCTGAACATTTCTTTGCCCCTTAGTTTTAATTTTTGACCATTTTTGCTGCTGTAGAGTTTTTTCTCTCTGGAGGATTAGTTACTTCAGACTCAGTGGCAGCTATAAGTTTTATGCATCACTTTCACATGATTTTTCTGAATTTTCCTCATGACCTTGCCGGAATAATTTACTAAACTCGTTTTTATTCAGATAGAGAAGATCTTTTCATCTGACAGTTTATGCAGTTAAAGAAATTGTAGCATACATTTTGTTGTTTAACACCTTGTGGTCAGTCATATGCATAATCAATGAAAAATTGGAGACTTGTTAATGTCTTTAATTATTTCAAAAATGAAATGGACAATTATGTTGATAAAGTGCCTTTCATTAACTTCGTTGCATTAACTTCATGGATTGAAATTAAATGTTGCTCCATTCATGAGAGCATGTGTTGAGTAAACAATAAAAAGTTGTTTAAAGCAATGATAATTAATCATACACGATTTTGTTTGAAGTATTTTGATAGTAGATAACTGGTCACTTAACCCAAAATGCAGTCAACTAGCTATTTAACTCAAGCATGTGCTACATTTATCAATTAGCTCTCACTGTAGTGTTACATGATCCGAGGAAAGAGAGGTGGATTCTGGTATTCAGTATGCCCAGAGTGCATGAATGGCCAGATACAGTTGTCATGTCTGTTTACAAAATGAATTGTTATTTTGTGAATAAAATGAGTACATTTTCTGTACTTTTTCAGAATTGTACACTCTTGTACACTCAGTATTTTCAGAATTGTACACTCTTGTACACTCAGTATTTTCAGAATTGTACACTCTTAAGAAGAGACTGCCTGAAGGAATGCTGAGGAATTCTCTTCGATCTTCTGTGAGGGTCTAGCCACCTCCAGTCACTTGTTACTTTTGCCCATTATAAGCCTTAATTTGCTGGACATTTTCTAAAATCTTTTGCACAGAGGTTTGGCATAAATTAAGTAACAAATAAGAGCCAGTTTTACAATAAATTGTTTGTAAACACCCCAGTTTTATGGTCAGTGTTTTGCAAACACCCAATTTTTTTGGGTCAATCATTTATAAACACCCTTTTTTTAGTAAATCATTTGCAAACACCCCAGTTTTAAAGTAGATCAATTGTAAACACCCCAGTTTTACAGTAAATAATTTGTAGAGATTCCAGTTTTATGGTAAATCATAATATTCATGACAGGAAAAGCTTCATGGACATGGCCTTTTCATCTTATCTGACAAATCCACTACAGTGTATTATCTTCAAGGCATGGGGAAACCAAATTCTAGACCTCTGTTGTATTATTTATGATAATGTGGAATGCAAACTTCCCAACCTTGATCTCATTAGTCACAGATCCAAAAGCCTGGACAACGGCACCATTTCCATGGCTTGGAATAGCTTAGATGCATATACTTACACTCTAAGACTTCTGATTCCAAAGGTACTACAAAAAGCAAGAGAATCCAAGTGTCTCCTCATCCTGGTTGTTCTCCTCAAGTTGGAAAATTCGTGAATAAATTATATAATAAATATGGCATTGGAAATCCCAATGGAAAGGAAATTATTTCCCATCGGGTCAATAGGGCTGTCAAAAACCACGGAAAACTTACCCAGGTATCCGTTGCGCCGTTTAACGGGTACCCAGGTACTCGTTAGAACATGAGAGACATGTACAACCCTTGAGCAACAAAAAATTTTCCACTGAATTACTCGTTGCGCGTAAACATATATGGATTACGCTTTTTCGGTATATCCACCTTCCAGAAATCTCATTTATTTTAACATTCCAGAAATCCCACAGACCGTATTTTAGAAAAGACCACTTTACATAACTACAATATACGAGTATGCTTGTCCGTGGACTTGTACTTTCCTACAGTAACATGTTCTATTTATAGCAAACCTTGTTCTGCTTTCCCACAAATTATATTTATAGCATCTGTATGGCTTAATGAGGAGAGAATAGACTATATTTTATGTGGCTACTATATAATATGTCCAAATTATATGTACAACAACTTTTGGAAATTTACTTATTGTCGATATCACATGACTGTATGACCTAGGTTGCGAGATTTGTGTAGTCACATGACTAGAAATGCAAATAGCCAGATCCGGGATAAATTTCAGCAATTACGTACTTTTGTCTGTCAGCAGATTAAAGGCATAACAAATGCTATGCTAACGATTTTTGAGAAAATAAATCATATTCCTATCAATTTCATGCTGGTATATCTTGATGAAAGATCGTTCAAGTTTGCTGGGCTGGCATGTAAGCTGCTACCCATGCCGACATCAAATGGTGTCGGCGAATTCCAACTTTTTGATAGGAAATGCATTCTGTCCCTAAACCCCAACAAGAATGTCCTAATATCAAAAATGGGGTGGCAAGGGTCAGAGGAAACTCGGAATACTCAGACCAGTGTGCTGCTGATGATATATAATATTTTGATAGTGTTGTCGACAACTTTTTTTTGTGAACGGGTACTTGTCATTAATTTTCAATACCTGGGTCTTTCGCTGCGGTCGAGTACCCGGGTACCCTACAGGTCAAGTAACCATGATGGCGTGTTTCATCCAGATCCAGAGCTGTTGAACCAGCAAATCTGGATGATGTTAAACAAGCCATCAAGAATGAAGTTCTCATTATCATTGGTAGAGAGAATAACTGTTGTGAAAAAACCTTCCACTTTGAAAGCATTGAGGGGAAGTGAAGAATTTCTTACAATAATTGTGAACATTAATTAATTTCTTAGCTTATGGCATCAATACCCAGATAGCTTTTCTTGGCTCTTTAAAGAGAAGCAGGTAGCTGCAGTCATAATAAAAGGTTATCTTTAGATGACCAGCAATAGCCTCTCCAGGATAAGGGGATAGAACTCTTCCACTTCATACCTATTCCCCATAGGTATTATGATTGGGTAATGTATTTGAGGAAGAAACCAATGTCTCAAACTGTCATCAATGTTAGCAGAAAGCTTTTATCTATAGTGGGTATAAATTTAGCTGGGGTGGGTGGGGATTGATTTGCAAGGTGATGGTAAAAGCCCCTTAAGATAAACATTATCAAAGAAATGTTTTACAACAAAATTTGGTTTCAGAATTCTATTTGTTTCTGGGTTTTTTTTTGTATATTCATTTATTCATTCTGCTTTACCTATCTGCATCTCTATAGCTTTGCCCATTTTTTGGCAATTTCCTTGAATTATTAGACTGACATGTAAAAATTGAAAACTGAATTAATTAGGTTATTAATGACTGATGATATTTATTAATTAAAGTATGAAAATAAATCATAAAAGTTTTACAGATTGCATTATCATTAAATTACAATCCAATTTGGAAACATTGCTGAATAATATTTTGTGGAGAAAATAAAGGCTTAGGAATATAAAGGATCTGAAACTGTTTTTGCTGAGTCCATTTCAGTGAGACACAGCAGTCTTTTTTTTAAAAGTAAATTTGCACAATTTTCTCTCTCTCTCTTTATTTAAAAATTGTTTTTTAGAACTTGAGACAATTTCTCACAAACAATGCTACTTTTTTCATGATAGTCAAGAATTTTAGATGTTCATCAGTTTGACAGATTCCATTTAATTTAATTTTTCTGTAAGTTTTTCTGTCCCCATATGGACATACACCACAATTAATTTTTCTATATGTTCTCTACATATATTTCTTAGTACTGACCTTTCAACTGTGTGACAATCAATACAAATCATGTTTTAAATGTATGTCTCATTTTGACTTACAAAGATATTTTCTCTGATAAAATTTGACAAATATCCATCATTGTAGCTTGTATATGGTGTAGAAGTATAAACATGCTGATATCACTTCCAAAAATATTATCTATGTGCATTTTAAGGGGCGAATTTTAATTTTTTAAATTTTTTAAAACAATTTTATTAAAGTTTTAAAAATAAAATTAATTTTTTATTTCTAATGTAATTTTTATAATTTAAATGTGTGTGTGTGTGTATATATATATATATATATATATATATATATAACACATTCAAATTTTGTATGTTTATCATTAATAACATTTTTATAGCAATTTAAAGTTTAATAATAACTGCCCTGACAGTATGTTCTCTACATATATTTCTCAGTACTGACCTTTCAACTGTGTGACAATCAATACAAATCATATGTTAATCTAAAATACATCCAAAGATGACTTCACGGTGAAGTTCTTGTCAGGGGTTGATCTGCATTTTTTTGAGAGGCTGCACTGTAAACAGAACACAGATTTCGCTTCCAGATAATCATCAAGGCCTTTTTACTCAATGTGCACTGTCGCCAAAATACACACAGACAACCACTCTCTGAGTTCATATTCTTAAGAATAAACAATTGCCTTTAAATCCCTACCAAAATGCATCAATATAACTCTTCTATCACCACCAAAATGAGAGAGAAAATGTTCTAAAAACAATAGACTAGAACTACATTCATGGGTACCAAACTGGAAATAATAATTGTGATGAGATTCCATATGTCCCCTCAAATGCATTTACTGCATTTTCATATTTTTTCATGCAAAGAGCCATAAAGGGATATAACAGTGTGTAAATCCTCAGTTGCATGTTACATGTACTTTCTGTTTTAACTGTAATACTGAACTGTTGGTTATTCTTTCCCACATTTTGTTGAAAATAGGAACATAATATTTATACTGTTTATCGGTCCAAATGTCTTCCATCTATCCATTCCACTTTTGTTTCCTATGAAGTAATTTCTTTAATAATTATTAGTTTTCAACCAAATTTATGTTGATGAGACCTTCCCTGTTTGATTGCTAAATTCCTTTAGGCCACCAGAGGGGTTAATAAGACATCTTGGCAGCCACTTTCAGTTGCAAGGACTTTATCAGCAAAACTGCTGCACATCAACTGTGATATAATGCTGGACACATCAAAAGTCTTAACCATTATACAAGACTGGAAGGATCATCACCAGACTCTTCACACCTGTGCCTGGCATTGCAGTCGACTAAAATGTGTTCTAATTTGAATGACACCCGCCCCCACTGCCATCCCTAGAAATTTTTCAAACAGTTGCAGCCACTGTCCAATACATAACCTCAGATGGTGAAATTAAGAGAAGAGGTGCACTCATTTTGCAGATAAGTACAATTGAGAGGGTCCTGAATGATCAGTCTCCAGTCAACAACATTGTAGCTTATCTCCAACATCAATGAGGCTCAGAGATTCCTTGTCTTGTATGTAGGTTTGAAACTTCCTTTCCTGGGTGTCTCAGAAGAGACTACCTCCAAAGCCAGCCACATTCCTCATAAAGAGATATTTTGCAGGAAGAATAACTTAATAGAGAAAAAACTGTCCAGGTTGAGCAAAATGGTCCTCATAGACTTATCTCTTGATCACCCCATAACAGAGTCCCATTTCTCACTATAGAGAAAGCCACTGGTGAACTTGTTTATGGCCAGGCTTTAAAAAAAAAAACAGGCTTCCCAATTATATTTCTCACACTCCAGACCAGCATTGGCACTGATACATCCAGCTTCCAAGTGCAGGCATATATTTCTCTGGAATGCAGTAGTTGTGTCCACCATGTGACCCAGAGGGACAACAACATTTTGTAAAGTGGGTCTCTCCCTCAGGTGGCGATTACATTCAATTTTTTCTCTGTTTCGATTAGTTTAACATATAAGCCTACCATCTGACAAATTCAGCTAGCAATAGTGACAGATTAGTTACCTCTGTTAAAGTGATGGGGATTTGGAGTTGTAAAACTAAATTTGTTTATGCAATACTTGACGACCACTGTTGCCAAATCCCTACTTGCACCCCACTCTGATGTCCTGGCATATTTATTGTCTGGCTATTCTGCACATGGGCATGCAAGGTACAAACATGGACCTTGTCTTATTAACAGTTCTCCGCTCTGGGAGAATGTATTCACATCGAACAAAAAGGCTTGTCAGTATAAAAAGTAAAGCAGCACAGTAGCATTGGGTAAGTATTGCAGAATTGAAATTTATTTTACACCTCCCAAAAAGCTATAACTTGCAGACAAAAAATAATGAACATATTGATTGGATAAGCTATTATTAAATACTTGTACTCAGTGAATTACAGGATCTCAGACTGTTTTAATTCAACTTATTTTAAAGGTCGTTTAGCAACTGGAGACTGTAAGAAGAATATCCACATTTGGAATCCACAAGAGGGTGGAACTTGGACTGTGGATCAGCGGCCATACACAGGTCATACCTCCTCAGTTGAAGACATACAATGGTCACCTAATGAAGCAAATGTAAGAATGGGGACTTGATTTGTTGGTACTTAAAATTTCTGCTTTCAGAAGGCTATGTTATGTCAATTTGCAGCAAGAATAATTTTTGCTACTTAAGGATTTTATATGGATACGAATATGACTGGACAAAACTGAACTTGTTAGCAAAATTTTCAATTCCATAAATTAAATTGCAAGATTTTGGGATTCTTCATTTTTTTAATAAGGATATCAATGTTAGGAAATATATATTTGACACCTTTGTTCAGTCATTCTATGTTCATTGTACATTTCTTACACAATGGTTGGAGTCCGGAATCAAATGAAAAGGTGTATTGCATAAAATAGGTCACAAAACAGCAATTTAAAACCTAAGTGGGAGTTCTCCATTTTTTCACTGCATTTCTTCCCATTTCTTTGTAATTTGCTTATTTGTACTGGGGATATATACTTAACAATCACCTTTACCTTGATTGAGGATATAACAAAACCAATTTATCGGATAAAGCCAGCATATTTTGCAATGATCAGTTAGGTTAGTGTTGACTAGTGTCAAAAATCGGCATAAACTTCTAAGAAGACTATCTAATTCACGCAATTTGACATATTTAGTACCATCCGAATTTTCATCTCTGCCAGTGATAAGCCACCTGTGACACTAATAAACAGATTCAGTCTTAATGTTTTATCACTCTGTGAACAGTTCATGTTCATTAGTTGGTTCAGTAATTTGCATGAAGAGGATGATGATGAACACTGTAATGGATATTATGATGTAAATGGTGATGTTATCCATCAACATTATTCATCACCATCATTTTCAATATTTTCATTCCATAGTTTACATATTTAAATAAAGAAGATACAATGGGGTTTTGGTGAAGAAACCTGAATCACTATCCAGAGCAGTGTGGAGGTCAAGAAACTGGGTGGTAGATGGGTTTCAATTAGGGATGTTAATATCTGTTTTTTTCCAAAACTGATTATCGTTTGTAGAAATCCGATTTTAAACCGATTATCGGTTTTTGTCCTACATTGAAAATTACAAGAAATATATTCTTATAATGCAAGTTAGTGAACGCCTCTTGCGAATAAAAGATATTCATTACATACCATAACGTATAGACACACATCGTCTGACGGCATGGAGGACGATATTGTGGCTCCACCAAAGCCATCAAATCACGGAAGGAATTGGATTCAGCAATCGAAATTGGTAGCATGTTTTCAGCGACAAACTTAGCTACAGCAGCAGTAACGTTTTCTTGATGACTATCAGGACAGTTTCTTTGTGTTCCAATAAATGTTGTTAATCATGGCTGAACATTTGAAGGAGCCGCAATTCCGGGATGTTTGCTACACAAATGTGCATGCAATCCAGTAGTAGTACCACCGCTCCGACTTATTTGTTGTGAACATAGTTTACAGCGAGCCATGCTTGATGAAATTTTTTTCAAAGTTTTCCCATACATCAGATTTATTTATACGACCAGCCATATTTGTAAACCTGAAAAGACACAACCAGCAGAGACCAGTCCTCAACAACAGAGACTGTAGCTATTAACAGTCTATTGTTGTCAATTTCGGACATCAAAGAACTTAGCGACCAGTTGGTCGACTAACTATTTACATCCTTCAACAATAAATGTATTCATTTACAAACACACTGCATGGAGCGCTCACAAATTTTAAACAAACACACCTTATCTGCTGGCCATATTGTATTAAAATGTAAACACTAAACAAATGCATGAATGAATTTTTTTCTGGCATTTTTTAAAATTTTCACTACAAAAATGATAAAAAAAAATTGAATTCGATTATCCTTTTGTAAAATAAAAAACCGATAATCGTTTTCAAAACCGATAATCGGATTTACGATTTTTGTTTAACAACCCTAGTTTCAATGGATAAATTTGTGTATCCCTTATTATAAATCTCTCAGTAAACCACCATGACTCTGTTAACATTGGTATTGCCATGGATCCTGGGCAGGGTTATTAGTAGAAGGGGTTAGAAGGATAAAGTGGTATATCTACCATTATACTATGTACCTCTTATACCATATGCATAGTAATGGATTGCATTTAATTTGTAAGAAAGAACACCTGGGTGTGTCATTAAGTGAAGGATCACTTAAGAAACCCACTGACAAAGGAGGTTAGGGTTGCTAAAGTTAGTTTGAGACGTTAAAAATGGTAATCCAGTGAGTTTTCTATTTATTATTATTATTTCATGATTTTGTTGAAAGTAAGTTTGTATTACAGTATATACTCGCGTATAACCCCATTCGTGTATAAGCTGACCCCCCCCCCCCCAAAAAAAAAAAAACAATCGGTAAAACTGTTATAAAGTGCATGACCCACGTATAAGCCGACCCATAATTTCTAGACTACCTGTACATCACAAGATGCACAATGTGAGTTCTGAATACGTTTATTTAGGCAAATCACATTATTAAATAAAATGAAAGTAAGCTAATTTATATGTTGAAATAAAAACAATTCTAAAGTGTTAAGTCTTAATGGAAATTTAATTAATCCTCATTCTAAAATCATGAATTATAAAAGTTCAATCACTTTTAGAATCCTTTAAAATCGGGCTCTGTATCAGACTCGCCAAACAGTTCTCGAAACTCTGCTTCTGTTACGGGCGTGCTTTCATCATATACGTTGTCATCGTCATCATGGTCATCCGATAGTCCGGTTCTTAAAACGAGAGCACCAGCCGGCAGATGCAACAATTTTTGAATCTGCCAACTTATATTTATTATTTTTCGCCATCTGCATAGCACGTAGATGAATTGCCGCCATTCCCGTACTTGCTTCTTGTTCACAAAAATTTGCATGCTGCAGCACAGTTATTTGATTCTGCATATTCAATAATGTTAAGTTTGAATGCTTCATCATACGCAAACCGCTTTCTTTTACTTTATATACTACTCATGTTATCCGATTGAATTGAATATAAGCTTCTAAAGAGATTAAACTGAAATAATTTCTTATAGTGGTAGTGAAATATTTATATACCTTATCCTGTAATTATTTCCACAGTTGATTATCAATTTGTATTTGATAATTATTTAACATTGTTGTTTATTTGTGTGTTTTTAAACTACGGGTAGTGTGATTCAATTGATCAAAATATGACTGGTTTCAGTGTGGACATGATTCAAGTATTGTGACAGTTGATAACTTTGAGCAGAAACCAATGTCCACTACCATATCTCAGTAAACGATACATCTGAGAGTCGGCATATTTCAGTAAAGTCATTGGCATTGTGCACCAAAAAAAACAAACTATTATCCCCGAGGCATTTACCACAGATTAAGCATATGGTAGCTATTGTGCAACACTCTACCGTTGAGAAACCACTTTGCTTTACAAACAACCAATCAACAGTAGTATATAAACTGTGGCTGCCTATTATGTCTAAAACACCTATCAAAGAAATCCAACAAATTATATTTTATATTGTTTTACAATTATTCACGCTGACTCGTATATTGCAATGTTATTTACCCTTCCTAAGCGTGCGCGCAACAAACCCCAATGGAGCCTCTTGCTATTGTTTCTTTCTATCATACATGTATTTCTACTCTCGATCAAAATGTTTATCGTATATACCTTCAGTATCGTAATTATTTTATTTTTTACGTAGATTCTTTTTATATTTACACTGAAATAGGCTAGCGTGCATTTCTACGAAACCGTAGAGTTTAATTATTACTGATTAGCTGAGGGTTAAATACTTGACTAGAGATTATTAATATGGCGGTTCTTTTGGAAAATACACGTATTTCTGTAGTTCTAATAACATGTATGGCTGTATACCTTCAGTATCGTAATTCTTTTATTTTTTTACGTAGATTCTTTTCATATTTACACTGAAATAAACTACCGCACATTTCTACGAAACCGTAGAGTTTAATGATTACTGATTAGCTTAGGGTTAAATACTTGAATAGAGATTACTAATATGGAAGTTTTTTTGGGAAATACACGTATTTGCATGGTTCAAATAACACATATGGCTGTATTTTCTGGTGGATGGACATCTGTCAAATAGACGTCAAGTACTTTAAAACATGTTTTTCATTCATTATCCTACCACTTATGTTAGAAAAAAATATTTGTTTTACTTTACGACATTACAAATCTTATCAGCCATGTAGCATCATTAGGCATGTGATCTCATATTCGACGATCGACAGAAACAATAAATACTGGAAATCGAGGGGAAAAAGCATTATAAATTTCAGATTTGGAACTTGACCCGCAGATAAGCCAATGCCCCCTTCTTCCAGGCCTTATTTTTTTCCCTAAATTTCTCTGCTTATACGCGATTATATACGGTAAGTGGTGTCCATGTATCCATCTAGTTTTGTTTCTGCAAAAAAAAAGCCTTAATGATTTTTTTCATCAGCAAAGGGAGGAGATAAAGTGTTTTGTCCTTTTTTTTCATGCAGTCACTCCATTGTGTCTTCATTGCATGTTACCCTCTCAATATTGTATTACCCCCTCAATTTCAGATTCTGTTTTGCCAGCATTTATGCAAATCGGTATGGAGATGCATCTCGGAAATAGTAACTAAGCCATACCAATACTAGGTTACTTTGATCCAACTTTTGCCTCACTATGTTGAACTGTTGCAGCAAAATTGGCATGTGGAGATATCTTGAGGAGGGTAACTCGACCACTGAGATATCTTGAGTAGGGTAACTCAACCACAGAGGTATCGATACGTGAGGGTAACTCGACCACAGAGGTATTTTGAGGAGGGTAACTCGACCACAGAGGTATCTCAAGGAGGGTAACTTGACCATACATGTATCTCAAGGAGGGTAACTTGACCATATAGGTATATCAAGGAGGGTAACTTGACCATAGAGGTATCTCAATGAAGTAACTTGACCATAGAGGTATTTCAATGAAGTAACTTGACCATACCAAAACTAGGTTACTGTAACCTACCTTTTGCACTTAAATGACTTTTTTTTCCTCTTAAGCTATTTGTTCATTACACTCTCAATATCATGGAGGACCCTGTTTCACCTACACATGTGAATATTAGCTTGCATCTCAAGGAGAGTAAGTCAGCCATTAAAGGTCAGTATGTCATCTGATTTTAAGAATGTGTGTCACGGGTAATTTACTCTACCAGTCTGCACATTGTGTTACTCAATTTGTAGACTGTCAGCTACTCCAGATGTGCTTCTCATGGCATGGGGATTTGTTTTTATGAGTATGACCTTATTAATAATTCAGTGTCCATGCATGGGAAATATTAAGGCAAAAGTCAATTTTTTTGCTTCACCATGCCTTGATTTCAAACCATTCCCTGAATCAATAGTCAGTATAAATGCTAATTTGATGATCATAAATGCCAAAAGTTACATGCTATTTATGGAATTCAGTCAAAATATTCATGTGTAATCTTTGGAAAAAAAGAAATGAAAAATTCAATTTTAATATCAGCATTGCATTACTTGTTGGATTACTTTCCATTTTTCAATGGATGTTATCCTAGTCAATATATGAAAAATTTGACCTCCCATTTCCCTAATATCATAGGCCCATATGCAGAAGTGCATATGGGATCCCTCTATGAGCCCCATGGGACTCAGAAGTAGAAGAAGAAAACTAGATCACAGGAGGATATGGGATCTGTCACTGGGTTCTTAGAGACCAAGACAGAGATTAGCTCTTCTCCACCGAAGATTATTCTCAATCCAATGGGTATGTTTGGTCAGTCTCAACAGAAATGTAAGACCCTTTGACCCCAATAAATCAATCCAACCCTGTCAATGCCTGTTTCGGTTGCTCACAAGGAGGACAGACAGATGATGGCAAGTCAATGTAGTCTCATAAAGAGGGTTTCCAATTCATTACTCTGCTGTTTGGTCTTGGTCTTGCATCCAAAGCCTATACCAGAATGATGGAAGTAGTTGATATTCACCTACAGTCATTGCGGATCCCTATCTATCGTTATTTTGATGACTGGTCAAGACTGGCTTGAGTCCCTTACAATAGATTATTTCCCATCTTTGGTTGGTAAGGACTCAGGACACATTTAAACGTAGAGAAATTAGAGCTATTTCCATCTCATGATTTTATACACTTGTGTATGAATCTCCTCACTAACAAGGGAATAATGTGTCCTTCTAAACTGAATTCTGAAATTGATTTTTGGAGGTGCTGCAAGCCAAAACTTTGCAGAACTGGTTTCCTTGGTAGACTGCACGAGCATCCTCATCCATTTTCCATGTCACCGGAAACTGCACAGGTATGCCTTAATAGCTTTGGATCAGAATTTCATCATCATTTGAGTTGGTGGGCAAATTAAGATCACTTTATGGCCAAAATTCCTATGCATGGTCCCAGACTTCACTCTTGTCTGTTCACTGACGTGTGATTTGACGATCGGTTGCTCTCTTGGAGCCCAAAGAGCTACTTACTTCTGTGGTGTTTGTGATCCCTGTAAGAAATTGCCTTCCACATAAACAATCTGGAAATGAAGGTGTTTTGTTTTAGCTGTACAGCCTGTGTGTTAACCAAGAAAGTCATTTTGGTATCTCTTCTGACAACACATTGATGGATCATGTTTGGCTCATATGAAGTGATATACCTGCCAAGATAAGGTTGTGAGCAAGGTTGCCAATTGCATCGTTGAGGCCCAGGATATGATCTGCATCCAATGTGCATGATGCAGAGTGGATAATCTTTTGCAATTGGTTTAGTAGAAAATGTGTTTTAGTCCAAACTGTCCCTATGTGAGTGCTGTGACTGACTTTCTTCTATTCCAGGTCAAGGAAAGAGAATGCTTAGTTTCTATGATCAAGACTATAAGTCAGCCCTTTCCAACATGCCTGGCCATCTGTTCAGATCTTTATATTTACGATCTTATCAGGTATATTGAGATGCAGTGACCTGTATCTTGCTCATTAATACCAAGATGGAATCTCTTGTGCATTTTGTCTTTGTCAAACTCAAACTGTGAACCAGCATTATTAGAGAACCTTACCCATTTCTGCTCTCCTTAGCATCAGCAAGATGAAGGAATGAGCTTCATGACCTATATATACGAAAAAGGTTTATGGTTCAATATGAATTATGAGTCTTTTTTTTTCTTCTTCTTCTCACTTGTCAGCCTTTTTTCTTAAAGTTAGAAACCTTCCTTCATTAGTTCCAGTCCCTATTCAGTCTTTGTTGTATCTGTACTGGGGATGATCAAAATTTTCTCATGCCATGTTAGGCTAGCCTGTTCTATTTTCCCACTTGAAAGGGAGAAGGAATGGTAGGAAACCGCTTTTCCTCCCTTTTGAGGCTCTGTCTATATTTTTATAGTCCGCTATTTTTAGGGGGATTGTTCTCGCGTTTGAGAGGGACTTTTCATTCATTAAGATTAAAGTCCATGGTCCAAGCTGTTGCTACATTATGGGTCTATCTAACTTCTTGATTTGAGGTGTTTATGTAAACCTTGTTTTGGCTCTCCACCTTACTTTGCCCTCTTTCAACCTTCAGTTTTTGGCACACATGAGTAAAGGCATATTTTCATTAGGCTAGCAGTCAAAAAGTGGCAAGTTGATACCAACTGGACAATTATGCACATTCCTCTTGTAAGTTTGAATATATCTTTTTTCGTCCCAGTTGATAAAGGCCATCAGCCACCCTCTGCACTGACAAATTTAAGAATACACTAGTGACATGCAGCATATCAGGGATGGATTGAGCAGAACTATTTTTGATGGTGTAATACCTGTCATTATAGCCATTTTTCTTCCTTCTCACTCCAATCTGATGTGCTACAAGCATATTGTATCCCAGAAAGAGGACAGCTATTGTGCATGGACCTCTGACATTTGGGGATAAACTGGATGTTTTCTTTTCTTATATGGACAGGGTTAGTTTTCTGTCCTGAAAAGTAAAGCAACTCACTAGAAACATTATCATGAGTTTTAATTGTGTTTAACCAGTATTGTTAACATGTGTCATGAAATTATTCAAAAACAGACATCAATATTATGAATTTATGATATTCCTCATTCGCTTCTTATTTTTGACATCTTAACCCTATTCTGGCTGAAGTAATTTTGACTAAATGTTACAGTCCATAATGGATCCAAGTTATTAGTAGACTTCAACCCCAATTTGGTATTATTCTTCATTTTCATAACTCCTTGGCTGAGTTCAGCTGTCATTGTTCTGTGTAAATACACACAGCTCCTGATTGTCAGACAGCCTGTTTTTGTACATGATGAGTCTTAAATATTATTGGCTTTCAACCAAATTGGCATGCAACTTAATTTTCATGAGACTGAGTGTTTATTGTCATTGGTATACATAGTTACCACATTTACTTTTTGATCTAATAATTTGATTTCAAACAAATTTTATTTGCACCTGGATATTGATGAGTCATTTGCTAAATTTGCCAGTATGGTACATCGTCATTTACTGGAGTTGTAGCCCCTGAACAAATGATCACTCTACTTTCATTTCTGCTTAGCAGCGTTTTAAAGTTTTTATTGGAAGGCCACCAAATTTAGTAGACTGCTTGATAGTCATTTGACCTGGATTTAATTATTACCACTCTTCATCCTCTGCTTGAGAAGTTGTAGCTCCAGGATATTAGGCCCTACACAGAGTGCTCCTGAAACCCAGCTAATTTACCAAATTTCATTTCTGTTCAATAAATGAGAGAGAGTGTGTGAGTTTGTAGTGTGTATGGTTTGTTGAGAGAGAGAGTGTGTTTGTAGTGTGTAGAGTGTGTTGTTTTTTGTGTGTTTGGTGTGTTGATGCAAGAGAGGGAGGTAATTAATTGGAATATGTACAGATTTTGTGTATTGTTTGAGATTTGGTGAAACCTTGGATTAGTTCAATTTTCACAATTCTTCATCATTTATCAGAGTTGCGGTCGTTGATCATCAGACCGGCCCACTTTACTTCTGCACAGACTTATGTCCCCTGATAGACTGATTGACATTCATTTCTTGTGTAATATCTCTCTGAATTTCTGTTGGATTTCAACCAAATTTGGTATACAACCTAATGTTGATGATACGTTAGCTTGATTTTATTTTCCATTTTTTTTATCTGTCTCATGATATGGCATTATATTGGGACTACACGCTTTTGTTTCCATTAATTATTATTGAATTTTAATTCAAAAAATAAGAAAGCTCCTACTGTTGGGCCCACATTTTGTATGCAGCTTGACATTCAAGAGACTTCACCAAGCTTAAAGGAGACTAGAAATGAAAATTTTTATTTTATAAATGTAATTCTTTACAAATTCTAATTCGAATATAATGTTTAAAAATATAATATCGTGTGCGGATATTGATTATATTGCGAAGAAGATACAATGATTCCGTAAATTGCCGAATATTTCCGAGTTTTAATGAGACGACAGATCACGTGGTCTCGTGACGTCATACTAGCCAGTCCTCGTATACAAACAGAAACATGGCAAGCGAGAGGAAGTAAGTAATTTTTCACACACACAAAAAAAACAACACCCCACAAATAAATCTGGGAGGAGGAAATCATACGTAATTAATTTCAACATTAAGAAGCTTCCTTTCTATGATTCAATTACAGTGTATTTTACATGCATGCTACAGTTAGCGTATTGACAAATCTGTAAGTATATACATGCTTCGTTAAAATAGAGTATGTACTGTACTGGTCAGTGCTGAAAGAAATGTTTTAAGCACAGGCCCTGGGCTGATGACTTAAATAAACTTACTAGCCCTGACTGAAATTCCACAAACCCGAACAGTTCATATATGTTAACTTTCAAGCCGGGAGAAGAAAGAAAAAAATAAATTCCAATTTTGGAGGTATTTCCTCCCTATGTCGTAATATCTCTCTTGATTTTTCGCAGTTAACTCCCGATTATTTCAGTATGTCCCTCAATTTTCATTTCTCAGAAGAAGAAAATCCATATATAATTTTTTTATCAAGTGTACAGTCCACAAATGTCATATTCTATTTTATCACTTGAATATTGTAGTGAAGAAATAATATCACAGGACAGTTTTTGTCTACAGTAAATAGATTAAGATTAAACATTATTCACGTAAATTTCAGATTATTTAACTACTACAGAAGTACTTCTTGTAAAAATAATTGTCACCAATTAGTTTAAAACCCATGAATTATCACAATGAAGGATAAGTAATTTTCTCTGCAAATAAAATCTCCATTTCCGCCCTAAAAAAATCGACCAGTTAACACCTGACATTCCTCTACCATCTACGTAAAGTTTCATTACCATAATTAAATTAAAAGAAGGAATAAAAAATATACGACGCAGTATATGTGCCCCTAAAAAACTAATTCAAAATAAATATTTAATTCAGTAAAAAGTGTTACATATCTTAACACTTAAACTAAAGGAAATAGGATGGGATATAAAATTTGGGAAAACAATGGCCACATGTACGGTAACGTTTGACTGCAGATTTGAACTCTTAAAATGAAGTCTTTGGCCTCGAAGTTACAACAAAATTCGGCATCGCTTATTTGCCAATGACTTTCTGGTGCTTACATACACACTCTGTAGCACATGGTTTCTTTGAATTATGTCAGAGGGCCAGTCCTTTTCACAACATCAGTGCAAAAATAAGGAATAATTGTTAATTTGTTAAACTGCCATTATGTTTGTGTACTTAATTCTAACCTCTAACTATTATGCAGACCAGAATATGAAAAAAAGGTCTTGTCCTGGGGTATAATAAGGCGTATCACAGGGAGAAATTGCACATTAGGGCAAATAGGTGGGGTCAATAGTCGCCTCCCCCCCCCCCCCCCAATTTCTATTGTCAGCCACTTAATGTGAAATTTTTTTAAATAATTTTTTTAATATTTTTTTTTAAATTGCTTAAATTGTTTTTCTCAAAAGACGACCGTGTCAAGCGTTGATAATCTTATTATTATTTTTTTAAAGCAAAACTTCCATTTGATTAAAGTCAGATCTCAATTATACATAGGACAGTGGTGACTTTATTTAGATTGTAATCTTGAAGAAGAAAAAAACATTTACTCATTTCATCAGCACGATCAGGTGTCGGGCTGTCGTATTTGTTATACTCGGCCTTCTGCCTATTTTCGTAACTCGTACGTTTGACACTCTACCAGGATTTAAAATATACAATGGTATGTCTGGAACAGTTTCAACTTTTAGTCTATGCTTAGCATTCGTGTATCCTAGAGGTTCTATGTTTTTAGGATCCCTCTGGTAACATTCCTTTGAGAAATGTAATTAGCAAGGATTGCTGTATGGTATTGCATTGAAATCGACTCGCTTGTAATAATGTATCCAGACTTTCTTTATCCCTTTATCATTTGGAAAAGAAAAAAAATGAACTCCACAGCCTTTTCTATGTATGCTATTACACCCGTAAGCAACGCAAAACGGCATGTTACTCTATATGAAATGAACCTTGCAACTGTAGGTCTGGATGCTAGAGTCGCTAGTATGATGTCACTTTCCGAAAGTAACCGAATAGGCGCGGAAAATATGCATATGAGGTCACGGAAACTCAGCGCCTAGAAGATATGCCAATATCTCAATATTGGCAGTACGGTCGCATACGACGCTTCAGAATCGTTTTTCTCTGCAGTGTATTTAATATTATTGTATATTTCCACTGGTTTCTAGTCTCCTTTAAGTGGTTATGAATTTTCTGTGTCATCAGTAATGTTTTCCTTTACATCTTAACTCATTTACAATATCACAAATGTCACCTAGCTCTTTCTTATACAAAACAAGACTCCTACTATCAACAACAAGCATCATACATCAGTTGTTATTCTTATAACTGTATATATTCGCTTATAAAATTAGTCCAGCCTGCACAGACCCAGATCTTCCATCACATTATGCTCTGACAAAACTGGTTCTTTGTGCTATTGCAGATTAGTTGTACAAAACTACTCTCCTACTGTCTACAGTATTATTATTATTATTATTATTATTATTAATTATGATAGGGGCCCCGAGTGGTCTAAAGCGCTGTCCGTTACGGACCACTGCCATCTCACCTCTGTCTGCGTGTGTTCGAGTCTAAGATTCGGCAAATGTAGTTATGTGAGAAAGCTTGCCAGTAGCTTCTCGTGGGTCGGTGGTTCTTTCCGGGCTTTGTCCAGTTTCTTCCTCCACCATTAATACTGGCCACCATGTATAGCCTATATTGTGCTGAAAAATGGTGTTAAACCATTAAAAAAAAATTTAATTATGATTATTGTTATTATTATTATGATGGTTATTATTATGATTTTCATTGTTTTTATTATTGTTATTATTATTATTATTTTGAAGGTAATTATTAATTATGAGTTTCATTATTATTATTATTATTATTATTATTATTATTATTATTATTATTATTACAGGTATTTTCCTCCTGCTCAGTGGATAAGAGCATAAGGATATGGGATGCCAGAGCAGAGCCCCACAAAGCCTGCATGCTAACTGCACAAGATGCCCATGACAGAGATATCAATGTTATTCACTGGAACAGAAATGAACCCTTCATTCTATCTGGTGGGGATGATGGGGTCCTCAAAGTCTGGGACCTAAGACAGTTCCAGGTAAAGCAGTGTGAAGTAGATTTTTTTTTTGTTTTGTTTGTGATCTGATAGGGCCATCAAAGTCTGGTACCTAACACAGTTCCAGGTAAACTGCAGTAGATATATTTTTGTGTGTGATGATAATGCACTTATAGTATTTAATGCTGGAAGAAAATCAGCAAAGAAAGCTAGACTAAGTATCACATAACAAATTTTATGTGGACAATAACTTTAAAGAATTAAATTCACTGCAAAGTTTATTGTCCTGTTTTGTAATATTTTGAAACCAGCTGCATCTTTGTAACAACTGTATGAGCACTAAAACAAACATGTAGTAAATAATTGTATACTAAATTAGAAGAATTCTTATAGAAACATTTGTGGATATTTTTATTTCTTTAGCTTTACTGGTCTTTAAGGCATTTTGGGCTTTTGCAGTGTTATGGGTTTTTTTTCTTTATGAATGTTAGCTGCTGCCTTTTTACTTTATGTCACTATTCCTTTGCTCTGATATAATTGGCAAGATGGTCGTGAAATCTGACTCGTGTTCACACAGAGGTATGCTTGTGCCTTAGTGAAAATGTTGGCTGCTTACATTGAATATGGCATAAAGGCATTTTGAAAATGTTCATAATTTTCAGCTGCTTCAAGGATAGTCATGAAATATGAAATTCCTATTTGGTTTTGCATTAATGAAAAGAATACCTATTTAACTTTTAATATTGCCACCACTGAGACTAGATTTAAGTACTATTTGTAAACCACTGTTCATGGAACTAGATGTAAATTTCTTGAGGTCTTGTTGTGCATCATTAATCTTGAACATATTTGTTATTGCTGCTTCTCCCTAACTGCTAATAAATAGTATGGTTATAAAATTTCATGTACACGTTTGATGCTATCTCAGTTTGATCTTGAGAAATCAGACAAAACAAAAATGCTTTTAGGGATTGGTTGGTTATAAGTTGTACAGATGTTGGTGGTTGTATTTGATAAAGCCATTGAAGCTTCTGCCATTTGTTGTTGGATATTTTTCTTCTTTTGTATTTGTATTTTTTACTTTGGTAATTGTAGAAGTTCATGCATTTAATTTTTGTTTATAGGCAAACATTTGACAGGCAGCTCCATCGATTTAAAATACCAACATAAATATTCTTTTTTTTTGTTACAAAATCCATGACAATTGATGCCCATGAAAATAATCAAATAACAGTCTTTATTGCAGAACAATCCAAAATGCCCTTGTCTGAATTCACTATAATTCCAACTTAATGTTTTTGTAATTACCAAAAGAAAGTTCTTGGTGTACAAACTTCCTCAAAAGCCCTCCAAAAGGGTATAAATGACTGCAAGTGCAAGATTTGTGAACTTACATTAGTTTCTTTTCATTCTGCAATTGATGCTCCCAAAAACACATGTAGCAAATTCAAATTTTCAGTTGACACCTTTTGGATAATACTAGATCTGATACCTTGTTTTACTAGATGATAGGGAATACTTGTTTCATCAAGCAGGCCTGAAAAGTCCAATTAAACAGTGGACTATGTTTGATAATTGTAATAAGTGGTTATATTGTGTTGATGGCAGAACAATAAGTTTTTTTTATTATTATTTGTTTCAGCATGGCAAGCCAGCAGCTTCTCTTAAACACCATTCAGGCTCAATCACATCAGTGGAGTGGCATCCATCAGATAGTTCTGTGTTTGCAGCATGTGGCTCAGATGACCAACTCACGATTTGGGATCTTGCCGTGGAGAAAGATACAGAAGCAGCCTCTGGCTCTGAGTTGGAACCAGATGTTCCACCCCAGTTACTATTTATCCATCAAGGACAGACTGATATTAAGGAATTACACTGGCACCCACAGCTGACAGGAGTGATTATTAGTACGGCTTTAAGTGGATTCAATGTTTTTAGAACAATCAGTGTGTGAAAGGTTTATTTTAAATAAAATTATAAAATTCGTGGCTTCCTTCTGTTACAGCTTTAGGTCTTAAGATATGTAACAGAAAGAATGTGAAACCAACAACTTAAGTAAAATCATGTTTATTTCACTTCAGTACAAAGTGAAAATTCAAGAGACACAGTTTTGTGAATTCCAAATAATCCTAAAATGACCTCTCTCAAGTTAAAACAGAGAATTTTCCAGATTAATTGTCTTGAATGTCCTAACATTATAATCCAAAAAGTCTTTGAATGCATTCACATTAATCCAAAGTAGTGTGTGTAAGTGCAAAAGTCAGTGAGCAGTTTAGTAGTTCAAATGAATATTTTAAATAAATAATTGAACCAGAATTATATTGGATGTCAACAACACAGCTGCAAACATTGGTCATGATTCACACAGACTGATATAGAACAGGATTTACTTATTTGTTATTATTATTATTAAAGGGTTTAACACCATTTATAAGCACACAATAGGCTATACATGGCGGCCAGTATTATTGGTGGAGGAAGAACCCGGGAAAACCCCCCGGAAAGAACCACTGACCCACGAGAATCTACTGACAGACTTTCTCACATAACTACATTAGCCGAATCTTAGACTCGAACCCACGCAGACAGAGATGAGATGGCAGTGATCCGTAACTGAGATCGCTTTAGACCACTCGACCACTCTGGGACCCCTACTTTTTTGTTTATCAAATCCATATTTATACACACATAAACTTAACCCACACTGCAAAATTAATTGAATCATTTCAGTGAAAAATTCCAGTCTAATTGCAAAGTTTAATTTCGATATATATATTGTGAATAGCTTGCTGTTTAGTACATTTCTTAACATGGCCTGATGTTCTCATCCCACTGAAACCATTTCTTGTAATCATCTTTACAACACAGTAATATATTTGTTTAGGTGATTTGTTTTATTTTAGTAATTTTATTTCTTTTTTCATTTTTATACCATATATTTAGGTATTGATAATCATTTCGAGATACATGGGTTACAGGGTTCGTACAGTCTTTAAGAGTTTGGGAAAAATGAGGTAGCATTTTCAAGGCCTTGAAAGTTTAGGAAAATCAAGCAGATTACCCTGAGGTCTGTAAAAGTCCTTGCAAATTGAAATATAGCCAAAAAAATTTAATTTCTTTCCATAATCGCAAATAAAATTGTCCATGGCTGTTAGATTTGAATGTAAAGTTGTCCTGGTTTCTTTCTTTTGATGACCCATTCAGTTTCATTCCTATCGCAATAACAAATAAGCATTTGTTTAGCCATCCAAAGTTGGCCTTGACATCAACTTCAATAACACATGCACTCTTCATCAAAGCATGCCTGCTACGCTACACCCTTCATAAAAGGAAGTCCTAAATTAAATTGTCTAGGGTCATTAGATTCAGATGTAGTCGGTTTTCCTGGCTTCTATCTTTTGATGAATCATTCAATTTGATTGGACCGAGTCCATCATCTTTGGCCAATTTGATTGGGTGAGTCTATCAGCTTTGGCTCATTACACAAATTGACTATGTAGAAAGTGTGCAAAAGTAACACATGCTCGAGGATTCAAAATTTGTTCAATCAATTTATGTTTTCAGTTTTGTTTCACCTTGTGTTTAAAGATACCATATCTTTGTTCTTTCAACAATGTCTGGCTTGAACAAGAGAAATACAGGGAAGGGCTGAAAAAGGATAAAACGTGTAAATGAAAGGTGTCTTGTACGTTGTGTTAAAAGACTTCCAACTTAGCTTCGTTGGGAGAATGAGCCCTTACAAGTCATGCTAAATGTAAGATGCAAATTAGTACACAGTATCTACACACTTTTCATTTTGTGGAACAAAGATGCAGAAGTATAAGCTATTGGTAGGTTTGGGCAAATTAACAATAAATCATAACTCTTCCGATTTTTAATAAGATATTGGTTAATTTGATGATTCGGGAGACATGGTAAATTGAAAAGAGGGCCAGTTTAAATTTATTTATACCGTCTGTTTATGAACACAAATCAGAAAAGGAAGGAAATGGAAGTTAGCCATAGATGAAGTGGAAGAACTTAAAGCCAAAACGCTGCATCTTGAAACTGACATTGCCAGCCTAGATGCTTCCTCAGTTCAGAAGGCAGAAAGAGCAGAGTTAAAAGAACTCCTTGTGTTTGTCAGAATGAAATGCTCTTATGAGAAGAGCAGAGAAAAAGATGACAGCAGTGGCTTCTCGTTGCAAAATGGTTGAAAAGAAAAACAAGCAACTATAATAATGCGTTTAAAGCAGTGCTGATGTCTGTTAAGAGAACAATTTTTTTTGTATTATATCTGATGCATAAGTTATATATTTCAGAAATAACATTGAATAATAATAACATATCTTCGAGATCATTATAAAGCACTTTTAGGAAATTCATTATAGTTTTAATTTCATCATTAAACAGTATTGTATATACAGTATAGATCCACTTCACATCCATGCAAATTACGATGCAATTATTAACCATTATTTTACAATTTTTTTTATTTCTCCTTTGAATACGTTCCCCGATCACATTACTTTAGGGATATTAGCCTGCTACCTTGCGAATCCAGCCCTACCAAAAGACGAAAATTCGTCTTTCCTGTCTATGTCATATAGACAAAGGGCAATAACTCTTGCCCCTTACCTCCCCTTGCTACCCGCTAGGTGTCGCTTCTTTAGTTTTTTGGCTTCGCTGTACGCGAAAACACGTACAATTAGACCTCCAATGAATCCAAGCCATCTTAGTGTAAATTCTGACCATCCGAAGTTAAATTTGGAATTACTGTGTTGGATAATCATTCCTCTACAGGTTGTATACATTATTTTACAATATTTTCCAATTTGAGTGACTTTGTCACCTTTTCTAGACTTCGGACCAGGTTACAACGTGGTCAAAAAGCACGCTTATGGCGGTACTAGCATGTAATACATGTAGCACTCAATAATTTCGCTTATTCCGTATGTAACGTTTACGATATTAGCGACTAATAACGTGCTGCATTGATAATTTGTGCTTTATTTATCTTCTTTGACGTTTCAGTAGACTTCAGAAAAGTCTTTGAACGACCAATTTGCGACTATTTAATGGCGGACTTCGGTAGTCACGAGTTCACGCGACACTTAATCATTTCGCTTCCTCTGTTAGTTACGGTTATGGAATAGCGACTTAATAGCGTACTGAATTGTTAATTTGTGCTTTGTTTATCTTCTTTTCCGTTTCAGTAGACTTCGTCTCTGAACGACCAGTTGCGACTATTAATGGCGGAATTTCGTGTTGTAGTCACGAGTTCACGCGACACTAAATCATTTCGCTTCCTCCGTTAGTACGGTTATGGTAATAGCGACTTAATAGCGTGTTGAATTGCTAAATGTGCTTTGTTTATCATCTTTTCGTTTCAGTAGACTTCGTCTTGAACGACATATTGCAACACGCTCACGGCGATAACTAGTATGGTCATTAACAGTTAACATGGCACGGAATAATTTGACTACTCCGTTAATAACGGTTATAGTATTATCGAATTAATAATATGCTGAATTTTTTAATTTGTGCTTTGTTCTCTTCTTTTGTCGTTTCAGTAGCAAAGTCGACAACGAAGGCATGAATGGCAAAAATGGGTGTTGGCAATGTGGAAATGGAGGAAATTATGTTGACATGGTTTAGGCTGCCCAGTGGATGTAAATTTCACCGCAGGTCCGTGCATGGCTTTCGGGCCTGTAAGTCCGGACGCATGGAGTCTAGGCTGGATCAATTGGATCCATTTTATTATGCACTTTCGCCGGCCGTCCAGCCGACACCGTCAGTTCAGCCGGCACTTCAGCAGGCACCAACCGGCACTAGCCGTCCATTCGGCACCATCCGTTCAGCCCAAATGGCACCGGACAGCCAGCCGACCTTCCAGCTTGTATCAACAGGCACCGGCCGTTCAGCCCAAATGGCACCGGCTGGCCAGCCGACCTTCCAGCCTGCATCAACAGGCACCGGCAGTCCACCCGGCAACGACCGTTCAGCCCAAATGGCACCGGTCGTCCAGCCGACCTTCCAGCCGGCATCAACCGGCACCGGCCGTCCATCCGGCAACGACCGTTCAGCCCAAATGGCACCGGTCGTCCAGCCGACCTTCCAGCCGGCATCAACCTACACCGGCCGTCCATCCGGCAACGACCGTTCAGCCCAAATGGCACTGGTCGTCCAGCCGACCTTCCAGCCGGCATCAACCTACACCGGCCGTCCATCCGGCAACGACCGTTCAGCTCAAATGGCACCGGTCGTCCAGCCGACCTTCCAGCCGGCATCAACCTGCACCGGCCGTCCATCCGGCAACGACCGTTCAGCCCAAATGGCACCGGTCGTGCAGCCGACCTTCCAGCCGGCATCAACCTGCACCGGCCGTCCATCCGGCAACGACCGTTCAGCCCAAATGGCACCGGTCTTCCAGCCGGCATCAACCTGCACCGGCTGTACATCGGATTTACGGAGATTATAGTGATGTACCCGTCAGTCAATCTGTACTACTGGTTACATATCACTACCATGAGAGAGATGTTATAGATGTATCTCCGTCCAATCAGACCATTCGAGAGGCAGGTGCCGGTCATAGCCAGACCTTCGCCGACATTCCGGCCGACCATATACCAGACAAATCAGTCGGTATTGCCGGTGTACACCTCCCGTCACGTCAAATAAGTGACGGTGTGATTTTAAAACAAGGGAGAATTAGTGACATTATCAGAGATGACCGAATTGAGTTATCTATGCCACTTGGTATGCGCTACCCAGATATGGCAGCTTTACCAGAACAGGACTTTCAGGCCAACCATTCGCCAATTCAATCAGCCGTTAGTGCAGGCCGTCCATATGTTCACGGCTTCTCCACAAGGGAGATTTAGTGAAAGTGTCAATTATGACAGAATTGCGTCATCTAGGTCACCTGGTATGCTGTACAGATATGCAAGCTGTACCAGAACCAACATTCCCTCTGAGCGAATGGTAGATGGGCGCACAGTGCTGGCCGCACTACATAAGCATTATATAATTATTATTACCTTCCAGCCGGCACCAACCGGCACCGGGCGTCCATCCGGCAATGACCGTTTAGCAAATATGGCACCGGTCATCCAGACGACCTTCCAGCCGGCACTAACCGGCACCGGGCGTCCATCCGGCAATGACCGTTCAACCCAAATGGCACCGGTCGTCCAGCCAAGCTTCCAGCCGACACTTGCCGGCACTGACAGTCCATCCGGCTCCGGCCGTCCAGCCCAACAGGCACCGGTCGTCCAACCGTATGGAGATTTTAGTCATATACCAGTCCGTCCGACTGTACCGCTGTACCAGCACGGGGACTTTTATCATACCACAATCTGCACAAATCGGATTGACGATGATTCTAGTGATGTTTCCGTCTGTCAATCCGTACTACCGGTTACATATCACTACCATGACACAGATGTTGGCGATGAATCTCTCGATCCAACCCGACCATTCGAGCGGTAGGTGCCGGTCATAGCCGGCCCGTCGCAGACATTCAGGCCAAACATATGCCAATCAATTCATTCGGCATTGCCGGCCGTCCATAGGCTAACAGCTCATCCACAAGGGAGAGTGAATGCCTTTATCAGAGATGACGGAATCGAGTCATCTACGACACCTGGTATGCATTACCCGATATGGATGCTTTACCAGAGCAAGATTATGCACATAGTGAGTGCGATGAATCGCAGGCAAATCAGCTGTATGCAGATCCAACTATGGAATGGACTGAGTTCAGCTTCAAATCCGCAGTGGAGGAAATTTATAGGGTGTTAAGGCCCCTTCAGAATGCCCTCCACCTCCTGCTGCCATTACTGACTATAAGGTTAGAGCGTCGGTCGATCTGGATGAGGGGGAAGAGACTCTATCCTTCCGCCTCCTTCCCCAGTCGACAAAAAATTAAGGAAATTAATGACCGTCTGTTGACACGTATAGGGGATCCAGGAAATGCTAAGGCGTTCTTTTCTGAAAGCCAAGTACCAGAGTCGTTTTCAGGTCGATGGTACAAAAATCACTCCGATGCGTTCAGTACTGAGGTCCTGGCTCGGGATAAAATATGGCAGCAGTCCATATGTCTGCGGCATTGTCTTATAAAGTGGACAAAACTGTGTTCAATGCCACATCCAAGCTGGTTCGAAATGTAGTCGCTACGTCTTCACTGTTAGACCTAGCCTCCCTAGCCATTTTCAGGATCGCTGAAAAATCTGGCAATGAACATGCTTGGGAATCGACGGCCCGGTTAGCTAGGGTTCTTAACAGGGCAGCTCACCATTCCATGGCCAATGCGCTGACTGCTTCTGCCAACCTAGACCTGATACGTCGTGACGCATGTCTGAAGGGCACGTCGCTTAAACCCCATCATAAGCTGGCTAGATATGACCGACGCACATTTCACGTCCCTATCCCACGAGTAGCGGACATTTCTCCGTTGTGCTTGTCGGGACTCGGTTTATCAGTTCCATGTCATACCTTTTGGCCTAATTTAAGCCCTTGGGCTAGTACCAAGGTTATGGATTACGTCGTCACCCTGTTCCGCTCGACTTCATCTATTGCGTCGGCAGTATATTTGGATGACATCCTCCAGAAACATCTGTCAAGTTCTACTCTGCTCAAAGGCAGAAACGATCTTATATCACTTTACATCATATAGGCTTTCTCGTGAACTGGATAAAGTCTGATCTCTGTCCAATCCAGATTTTGGTCCATCTGGGTGTGGAGTTTCTCCCGATCTGAATCTGGTAAGGCTTCCTCGAGTTTGCGATCATCCAGATAATTGCACTCGTAGAGTCCGTTTCCGACAGGATGCGCATTTTAGCGAGAGAGTTGCAGATTCTCGGATTATTCAATGCGGCAGCAGACTTGATCCCGCTCAGCCGTCCTTTTATGCGCCCTTTACAAAGGACGTTGCTAGCGTAATTGCGCCCTTTTCAAGTCCCTTCGATCCCAGAAAACAGTCATGCTCACGCCAGAGATACGATCATTCTTGAGTCAATGGCACAACCCCTGTAGGCTGTCCACAGGGATTACTCTGGAGATACCCCTAGCGGGGATAACGGTATGTTCCGCCACTAATACCTACGGTTGGAGTGCCCACCTGTTGCCGGACTTCGATACTGTCAGCGGCACGTGGGTGCCAGGGGCGAGCCCCTTTCCACATCAACCTTGCAGAAATAACAGCTGTCATCAATGCCTTTCATTTCGGGCAGGATCAACTCTTATTACAAACTGCCCTCATTATGTCAGACAACATTGTGGTGGTGCCTTGCCTCAAAACAAGGGGACACCAATCACCAGACCTGTGCAATCTGAACTGGCAGTTTCTACATTGGTTCAACAATCTCCACCTCAATGTACAATTCAGACACATTCTTGGTAGACTCAATGTCTTGGCTGACACTCTATCTAGTCATTCACACAGAATGGTCACTCCATCAATCGGACTTTCTTCCAATTGACACACTTTGGGGACGTCCGATGATTGATCTTTTGCAACAAGGTGGAATCGCAAGTTCTCCACCTTTCATCTCACAGGTTCCAGACCCAGAAGCTTGGGTCGTGGATGCTCGATCAATCACCTGGGAAGGGTTGTGGTCATTCTCCTACCCTCCCACGGTCTTGGTACTGAAATTAATCCAGAAGTTAAGGGGTCAGAACTGTCAGATGGTTCTGATTGCCCCTCTCAGATGGAACAACTCCTGGGTCTCCGATCTACTCAATCTAGGTGATAGATCTACCCAGGAAGATTACAGTCAGCACAAGTATTCACAAGCAACCGCGGCCAGGGGTGTTCCACCCCTGTCCGGACCGTCTTTATGTTCAAGCTTGGCTCTTGTACAGACAGCCTTGCAAGACAAACAATTTAAATCTTTGATTGCGGAGAGAATCTCGAGAGCAAGAAGGCCCTCTACTCTGAAGGTTTACGAGGGCAAGTGGCATGTTTTCAGAGACTGGTACCATATCATTCACATTGTTCCTCTGAGTGTCACAATCCCTCAACTGGCCAACTTTTCTCTGGCTTTTCGAGGAGAAACAGCTGGCTCCAGTTATTCTCAAATGCTACCGCTCCATGATATCAGACATATTCCGCCATTCTGGTACATGTGCTATCAGCCATGACAAAGATTTGTCAGATCTTTTAGACATTTTAAAAATTCAATCGACCTTTATCCCTCACCCTGTTTCCAAATGGAATCTGTCCTGGGTTTTAACATGACTCAATTCAGACAGTATCGAGTCTTTAACCCACGATTAGTTAAAGCTACTATCATACAAATTGGGTTTCTTGATAGTCTTAGCTTCAGCATGCAGGGTGAGCGAGTTACATGTCCTTTCTAGTGACCCGAACTCTCTTCCGTTCCGATCAGAGGGTTTGATGGTCCTCTTGACGCAGCCAGGCTTCGTAGTCCAAAATAGATTACCATACATTGGCGATCAACAAGTCGTCATTAGCTCGCTTTCTTTATAGATAAGTCAGGATCAGCAGCCATGTAAGATCCTGTTTGTGCACTCTAGCACCATTTCAATGCATAGAGGTGAGTCAGGTCACATACAAGCACCTCTTTCTTCTGGTGATAGCTGGGATATGAGATATCACCATTCAAGCCCTTGCTTCATGGCTGTAGTGGGTTATACGCTCGGCGTACTCTGAGAATTCGCAAATCCCCTTATAGAAGCTGTTGGCTGACATGCAGAGTCAACCTTCTACAGTTTTATCTTCAAGTTTGTACTCGCAGAGGCAAACATTGATTCTAGTAGGTCCGGTGTTGGGCAGCCCAGACGCCCACCAGACCCATGTGCAACAATCAGCACAGCCTATTAGCTTCGCTGGATTCGCCAGATAAATTTTTGTAGGTAAGAAGATTTCAATAACTATCTTCTTAACCGTATAAAGGGGTCACATATCACGTGACCCTGGGCTGTGTTGCTGATTGAAAATTAGGAGACCGGGTTATCATTAACATGGGGAATCCAGCCATCATTCCCTAGAGGATACCCGGGGTGAAGGTCGGATGCTCCGCATTCCCTCCTCCTATTACTTATTCTCCTAAAGTAATGTGATCGGGGAACGTATTCAAAGGAGAAAGCAAATTTTGTAGTAAATTATGTTTCTCCGAGAATACTTACCCAATCACATTACTAAGAAACCCTCCCAACCACCCCGCCATGCGAGCATCCTCATGTTTTATATACCGCTCAGCTTAAAAACTAAAGAAGTGACACCTAGCGGGTAGCAAGGGGAGGTAAGGGGCAAGAGTTATTGCCCTTTGTCTATATGACATAGACAGGAAAGACGAATTTTCGTCTTTTGGTAGGGCTGGATTCGCGAGGTAGCAGGCTAATATCCCTAAAGTAATGTGATCGGGTAAGTATTCTCGGAGAAACATAATTTACTAAAAAATTTGCTTTCTATTCATAATTGATTTGGTCATTTTAAAAAATGTAAATATCGTAATGTGTTAATTGCCTTGAGATAGTACTTAATTATGAATTTTACAAACTTTTATTCAGCTGTATTATTTTGGAATGTGTCACGTTTAATTCTATAAGAAATGATAAAAGTATTGTTCCACATATTGATGTTTTATCTTGCATACTGTATGCAGTATTGATATGCAGACTTTCAAATTTTTCCAGTCCTTGCATCTCTATCACAACCATGCACATTAGGCTGCTCCATATACAAAAAGATTAAACATTGCACTCCCTGTTGATGACTTTATTTTGCCAAATTAGAAAAAGCTCATGTTATTTTAACAAGGATTTGGTTCAAAATTTGTGCAGTTTAAGGAAATTAAAAAATCCTTGCCTAGACTGTAATACCTTCAAAGCCCAGAATTTGAGTGTCATTTTTAATGAACCAGAGGTTGACTGGTTGTGACCACATAATATAAAAACTAATTTGCAAAGAAGAGGTAGTTGAATCATTTCTTTTGTGAATCACGATTGCTGTAATGATTGGTTTGGTATTTTGTTTTGTGACATAGCAACACTTTGAAGGTTATATACTGAGGCAAGTTAAGTGACTTCATAAAGACATCCCAATAGATAATCCAATGGTGCAAATTTAATCTGCACCCTTCTGGTCACCATTTGATGCCTTATCCACTGAACCATTATGGCTTCCTACAGTATCAACTACTGATTAGCATGAGACACAAAATGTTGATAAAATGAACCACCAGCAAATTGTCCAGTTAGTGAATATTTGATTGTCTGCTTATCTTTAATTCATTAAGACATCATAATTGTTTGAAATGTTTCAAAACAAAATTTCTGATTTTACTTCAACACATACAGAAACGTGTTAATTAAGCCAGTGCGGATGAGAGACGTGCCGTTTAGACACTTGACCAAAGTTTTAATGAATCTGTCACTGTCATTGGTTCAGAAAACATTATTAACAAAAGATTCAAGAGTTTGGGATTTTGTATGAATATTGTAAGGTGGCTCATTCTCAGGAGAATTGTGCATTATGTATTTTATGGTTTACAGAGATGCATAACTGGACCATTGAGAACTAGTGATCAATATACCTACAGTTGTTTGGAAATAAATTGTAGGTTTATTATGGAGACACACACGCACCCCAAATGGCAATTTGAATTCTTTAGGTATATACAATGCTGTTAAAGAATATTTTGACCTTGTTTTAGGGTGTCGCATCACCTACAACAAAATTGGAAATCTGACCATAGTGGAAGGAAATAAACTGACTCTGACAAATGCATAAGAATTCTTTAATAAACAATGTGGACAGATATTACAAACTTAACATAAACTTTAATAAAATATTAAAACGAAGATTTACCATCAGTAATACTATACCTGTTGCTGTTGTATAGCTGGTACTTTCGGGGTGGATAAAACCCTGATCATACAACTAGAATTTGTCCTCCCATTAGAGTGAACCAGAATTTTCCAGAACACTAGATTGCCCCTGGGACTCCCTGTAAACATTTCGCCAATGTGTATTGCCCATCATTTTTTTCTTTCTGTTGTATGGCTGTGTATCTACGTTATTTACATTGATGGTTTGCCATAGTTTCATATGCTAGGAAGCACATTTACAATGTTGTGTATATTTGCTGTATAAAAATGTTTTGATTATACCCCTGACTGCGATTTGTGTCACATTATGTAAGCTCTTGTGAGTTATTAACATTGTTCCAAACACTGTATACAATTTTGCATTTTATCCTTTTCTCACCTTCACAAGGCATTAGCGATGCATTTTGATTACTAGAGTTGTATTTTGATTTTCCCTATCGTTTCTTTTTGTGTCCATGGTTATTGAACATGGGTTTTTGTAAATATTAATATCAGATATCTTTCCTTGATTTTTTGTCATTTTCTTGTTAGCAATCATACCTAATATTTTGAGCTAATTTACTATTTCTTTATTTTAGTTTATACCTGGCTGAATTGATAACCTTGTATTAGTCTTCACTGAATTTGGCATTGCTTCCTGTTTTACTTTCTATTTAGGGCCATCACTATGGCAGGCAGCCACCCAACCCACTCACTGTTATATTTTTCAAGTACACTATCTGTGAGCATCAACTCCTGGGTAGACTGGTGCCCAAACAGATGCTTGGCCATAATACAGTTCTACCACTGTACAACGTCCTGGACACAATGGATGCTGGCTTGCCCTGCCTTACCTGTATGCTATGTTTAGCTTAACACATTAACCCCTAGCGCCACATTTACGTGGCTGGAGGTAGGAGCCTACTGCCAAGGTCTGAATCATCAAGGTCATACATGATACACTAAAGTGGGTGGTATTATAGAAAGGTAGACAGATTTAACTCTACAATGATACCAACTATTCTGGACATTTTAGTTGCACTGCACAAAACAGAGGGAAAAACCTAATTTTTCGGACCCTTTTTTTTTTCCACCTAAAATTCGCCTAGTGTCGGAATCCGATTTTATGTCCAGATTTTAGATTTTATGGTCTCATATCTAAAGAAGACCAGTCTGAAGTGCATACAGACAGGTGAACCCTGTGCAAAAAGTAGGATACAGTAGACATTTTTAATAAAAGAGTATTCTCCATACGAAAATTATTGGTCCATTAGGAAAACAAAAAAAATTCCAACTTTTCACCTTCTGCTCATGTACGAGCAAACTAACCAATGGAAAACGTTTTTGTTAGCAAAACTAGGCATTGGGCTAATGGAAAATTGCTTTGAAGTCGATGTATTAGGATGCGTTCAGAAATATTGCCCAAAACCTTTTTCCTACTCGCAAAAAAACCTCCAGGGGTAAATGTGTTAAGAGTTGTAACATGACACCCATAAGCTCAAGGTGCTTCTGCAGCAGCTTCGGCCACATTAGCGACCCCTGCTTCAACATAAGTGCCAGTGTATCAGCAATTTTGGAAGCCTCCTTTGTGGCCAATGATTCGGTCTCCTTGTAATGACTTGTGACATCAATTAAGGACAGCATATAGTTGTATGTGCATTGCCCAACCTTGTCATGTGGTGGAAACGATAAGTTGGCCTGATGCCCCCCATTATGTGTTGAAACATTACAGTGTCCGATTTCTAGTGGCATTTAGATAAATTTTACATTTAAGCATCTTCGTAGTCTTTGGCAGCTTGTACAATTGTTTTTTAATAGCCACTGAACACTTCCAGTAGCCTTTGGGCCATAGTATATTGCCAGAAGTTTAGTATCTATCACATTTTGTAGCTCCTCAGACAGTTTTACCTGGTATGCAAGTGATCATCTCCAATTTTTCCCGTCAGCAATGCTGTTATCAAATAGCTTAGAAGTTCAAGGGTAAAAATCATTACTCTAGAGCTGGGTACAAGGTTTGGGCCATAGTTTGACAGATCACTAAACACAATTATGCATGAACAGAGTACTCAAGAGCTGGGTACCAAGGTTTGGGCCATAGTTTGGCACATCACTAGACACAAGTATGTATGCACAGATTCATCGACATCTTGGTAAGCCCTCATTGTCATGTCTGTTTTCATTGCGGTAATAAAGGTAAAAAGGGGTTGAAGAGTGTGATGAAGTATATGGTTGGGGTGGGGTGCTTAATACCTAAATATCCTGTGGACGAACAAGAAAGCCCCTCGGTTCCATCAAACACAATATTCCTTGTTGATTTTGTTAATATGTTGTCTCGTGTGATGAAGCCACTGAGCAGCCAATGCTAAATCGTAGCAGGGACTCAGTTGGGGTGTTAATTAAATAGCTCCATGTTACATAGAAATGGATCTTTTGTTTGCACTCATTGTTGGATTTGTGAAAAACCAATTGGGTTGGGTTCTGAAAGCTCCCGAGTTTGCAGTCCAAGACACGTACAGCGGACCATGCAATATGCACTTACAGCTGTGAATTTACCCTAACAAGATAAGAAGTCAGGTTGTGCTTCATAACCTGGCCGGGTATGATGGTCATTAAATCATGCAAGGAATCGCAATGTCATCAAATGCCAAAATAAATGACATTCCCAACAGCATGGAAAAGTACGTGATATTTCGGTTGTTCGCCAGCTGCAGCTTATTGACTTGCTTCAGTTCCTCAATTCTAGCCTCGATTAACTGATAGCAGTCTTTCTGCAAAAGCTTCGAGCTGCACCACTAATGATCGTTTGTGAAATCACACACGCAGAAAAAGATCTCATTCACTTTAAACTTTGCATGGGTGCATATTGTTGCAATAAGGTAACTTTATCCTCACTGAATACCAAGCGGTGGATGTTCCATGCTGATATTGCCACTAACGGATATGTTTGCTCAACACGCCATTGCATAATAGACCTAGGCCGTACCTTCTGATTCACATGAATTACTTTTAATTCCTCTTGCACATAAGCCCTACATAGTGGACGCAACATTCGTGGTTGGTCAGCAGTCTCATGCCAGATGATAGAGCCTTGGTTACCGTGGAACATTAACTTGGTCCGAGATCGTAAACACGTCGACAGACTAAGCCAGGCCAGTTGTACGAGGTTGTCCAACTTCTAACTCCCCTGAGGCATACAGATACGGAAACAACTGGTTTTTAAAACAAGTCACGGTTGAAGGCTACAGCTTTGTATTCACGATGAACCGTACAAGGTGTTTTCCCAACAACGTAATAACAGTTCCAATAGATTATTTTAGCTGCATCCACTTGCAGACGTATTTTACCCTGTATGGGGTTTATGTATGTGTATGCCTTTTAATGCATCCGTGACACTTGTTTAATACTTAGGCGCCCGTTGCTAGGCTTCCTTGTATCTCCTAACAATATATACAATGGTTAGTGCATATTTGTTATTTGTGTGTACGCGAATATCTACAATGTGCTTGTACGCTGTCCAATATACATTGTGGAAAGGCAATATATCACCCTGGTGAACTTTGCTGGGTGTCGACACATCAATCCATTGACGCGATCCCAGGAATGGGGGTATATAAATCTGAAAAAAAAGCCCGTCTTGCCAGCCATGCTCTGACAAACACTATTGCTGACACGAGAGGCGCTCGTTAACGCTTCGTCCTTCCAATAACCGCAGAGACTGTACTATAATTTTGCCAGTTCGCGTTTTTGTTATTATATAGAGGTTTGTCCTCAAGTCTACGATTCTTGGAAAACTTTATTATGCAAACTTTGTACTCCACCTAATGAAATTTTGGTCGTTATGCCCCTTTTGACATAATATCCAGGGATTGTTTCTACAACGACGAAGTAATATTCACCGATAAATCTACGCTTGTTAACTTTTACTAAATGTAAGTCGAACCATCACTGACTCGGCCAGCAAATAAAAAACAAATGGATTGATATTCAACAAGGAATCTCTAGCCCAGGTAACAGTGTTCCTCCGAATACGAAAACAGTCATTTGCGGCACAAAGCAATGGTGTAATTAGCGTAGTTCTAGCTGAACGTGATGGCATGTTTCCAGAATACACAATCGCTGCAGACACGAATGCTCCCACTAAACCTTTTTTCAATTGCATGCCAGTTGTACTAGTGAAAAAGCTAATTTGAAGTGGGGGATTTACTGCTTCATAAAATGGTACAAATAAAAACTAAAACGATGCAAAGCGCATACATATAATACAAGACAAATACAGTACATAATATAACCGAAAGCCAAGTCTTCTTCATCTTCACGACTCGTACTGCTCGAGGTGTTGTCTGTCTCAAGAACTAGAGTAGCAATGCCAGAAGCGCTTTGTTAGTATTGCGGGGAATTTATTTTAATACTCTTGAAGCACGGGAATCGTGCACTACAATCGATTGCTCACTCGCTCAATCCCTCGTGACTAAACACACATTGGTATACGACACGAGCCCTGGGTCAAATGTTTGCACCTGAGCAAGATCAGCTCATAGAGCAATTATACTTTGCGGTGACAATATTAATAGAAGAACTGTACTGAAACCCCATCATCCTCAAAACGCCCTGCGCGATAAAATAAGATCAGCAGAACAACATTAGCGAAATGAAATAGCCAGGAAAACTTGTACTCGCAAAATATAAACGTATGATTGTTATCGTAGATGCAATTTTTGGACTCGCTGCGGCAGCAACCATTGGAGGGACCTCTCCCGTGGTCTAGTCGCTAAATCGTCTGCCTCAGATGCATGAGGTCGCGGGTTCGAACCCCGATTATGTCGTGCTAAAGACATAAAAATGGTGGTAACAGCTGCCTAACTAGGAGTTCAGCATTAAGCGGTTAGTTTTAAAACTGGTGGCATGGTGTCAGGATCATGTGGCTGGGTGGGACATGACGCTAGACACCATTATAAACTGTCATACTGCAGACATCGTATCGATATGACTGAAACATTGTTAACACTACGTCAAAAAATCAAATATTACACACGCGTACGCACACACACACACAGACGCAACTGATAGCCTAAGTATTGCTGAAATTGCAACAACGGCCACTAAGTTATGATGTCAGTCGAAATGTTTGTATGAGCTATATGGATAGGAACTCGTGTGACTGGCGATGCTGGAAACCAAATTTGTTTACGTTTCCATAACAAATACATGTTTACCCGGAAATTATTGCTACGGAAAACCATTCTTTGCACAGTTAGTAAACTGTAATCGATTTCCATCGAAGATAAAACGATTACTGCGACCGAGTTCGAGTTAGCACAAAGCGAAATAGGAAACGTCCGACGATTTCGTCAGTGTTTCCCTTTGCCCTCATTTGCACCTCAGAGACCCCCACATTTTTAATTTGACCCCCAGTTTTATATTAACATTTGTTTTTACTCAGTCTAACCCCCAGTTTTGACACAAAGGAGACTATTGACACTCATTCTTGGACCCCTAGGGGATACACTGTTTCGTGCACAAATATCGAACCCGAAACAAGTAATGAATTTTCATACAGTAAAAATCGAGTGAACCTGAAGGGGTTCACGACGAGTTAACCATGAACAGCACACCATTCGGGCGTCTTGATCTCGGACCCTTTTTTGTGTGTCGATGGGGATTCATTGCGCGGCTGGGGAACAGGAAAGGTGGAGGGCTGGACGTGCTAACCCTCATCAGTAAAAAAAAATTTGAACTCTGTCATGAAAACCTGTGAACAATCACGATCTTGGAATCTGTTTGTCACCCACCCACTGGTATTTGTTTCAGAACCAAGGGGGATGTACCTGAGATGCACGGGCTTTTGTAAAATGGGAAAAGTCAGGGATCTGGAGTTGTCAACATTAACCAATGGGCGCGCTATCAAATCCCCATTATGAAACTACTACGGTAATATACCCTTCCTGGTTAGACACCATTAGCCGGTCAAATCTGCAGGTGATATCGCCACAACACAGGTATCTGATTTTTTACTACATCCTAGTTGTTGGTGAAGATTGGACGTTTATCTCCTGTTTCACGCTGTACGTATATATACGCTTTCGTCTCATGTTACAAAACAGAAGTAAGTTGGACTACCTTTAGGATAAATTACCTGATGTAAGAAATATAATCTTGACTCGGAACGAAGCTTAATTTTAATCAAGGTAAATATTCATTCATGTATAGGAATGTAAGAATAACTTCCATGCAGCAAATGGGGTGAAATATTTTCCTTTTTTTCTCACATTCCTGTAAGTTCATGGCTGTGTTTTCCAGTGTGGAAAGAATAGCTCTTTCTAACATTCCTATATCTATATTTTCCTGTTTCCAGTGTGTAACACCGAAGCGGGATAGTAGTATCCTGTCTCACAAATAGTTGTTTATCCTGACTCGATGACATATAGCCGTACATTCTTGCTTCGGCCGTCAGTTTTCATTCAGAAACGTGAGAAAAAGAATACACCATTATATTTCAGTGTAAGATGGGAAACATGTACATTTGGGATCAAAACTTTGCGTCAAACGCTCTGGTTGAATGTTCCTATTCTAAACAAGTTTATCATGGGTTATATTAAACCCACTTCAAATGGGACTTTGATCTTGATTTATGGACTTGCATTTACCGTCTACTGCAAGCATAGTGCACACAAAGTAGCAAAGACTTAACGATTTTCATTATCACTTTTACATTTTTTAACAGTAATAAAGGTAAATATTAATTGCAACACATTTAGTTACTAGTTGGGCGCTCACCAGATAGTATGTACGTTTGAGAGAATAACGTATGTAAAGTGGAGTTGTTTGCATATAACACATGCACAGTTTATATAATGTTGGCATACCTCTGTACTAATTTAATGTAATGTGGCTCACATTTCTTTGTATATTGTACTTTTGGAAATTGTACATGATATAAGCACCTTGCTAACTAAAATGATTGCTCCCACGTGCTAAAAAAAAATCTGCCTGATTTAGTCTAAACTAAACATGCACGGCACATGGATGTGCGGGGCCCAAAGCAGCAAAAGCGACGAGAGGGGCCAAAAGCAAACAAACTGCATTGTGGAGCTGATTTCCGTAAAGAGCGAGGCCCAAGGCGATTAGTCTTGTTCCCTGCTTAGTACGCTCCCTGCATTGCACTGCGCTATACTAAGTCAGCGGAACGCAGACGCAATATTGTCACGTGATCAAAACAGATGGCCTCCCGGAGAGAGCTAGTTAATTTAACCTTGGCACATTTATTCCTTTAATATTCTGTTTCTTAACGACAGAATATACTAACAGTCGTTTTACTGTGTACAAGCTTAACCACCAATTCGTTATATAATAATTTTACGAAATAATTTTGCTAGTAGGCAAAGATGAAGGGAAAGGGTACACACCACGGTATTGTGATAACATTGCACATTTTAAACAGGTCATCTCAGAGATTCCTTCTCCAATCGATTCCTTGATAAATTTCCCGTCGAAATTAACATGAGATGATATACGACAGCCTTAATATAGCCAACGAGTAAGACAAAAATAATCAACCCTCTTTTACGAAGGGGTAAGGTAGTGAGGGTACCAATTGCTTTGCAAATATTGCACACTTCAACACCATGTATTATAGTTATAAAAAAAAAAACTGCTTGATTGATTTAACATTGAGAGTGATATCTCCTTGTACATGACACCTCAGACTTAGCCAAATATTATGATTGAAATAGCAACCATATTCCACGAGGTGTTGAATGTGAAGATATTTAGTCCTATATTGTACATTCCAACTTCATCACGTAATTTGTTAAAGATTCCATTTGCAATCAAACCCTTGATATATTCTTCATACAAATTGATTTAAGGCGATATATGGCAGATTTCGCTTGCTAAAGACTAAGACCCAAATACTTTCTTTTCTATCAAGGCAAGGGGCACTGAGTGGGTAGTCTGGGCAAACACCTGGATGCCAAAATCTGGAATCAAATCTTCGTGGTGTTGAGTTTATAACAAGACTTATTTGTATGATTGAGAACACTAATAGAATTGTATGTTTAATTAATTAATTAATTTAATTTAATTAATTTAAAATTAATTTAAAGATACAGCAGCACAATACAGTTTGTGTCATGTTGAGGCAAGTAACGTGCCTTTCCTAATAACACACAATGAATATAATTTATGTAAAATAATATATCAGTATCAATGTAAAATTGTTCAAGCAGTGACAAAGCAAGAAATTCTAACATTACTCCCGCCTAAACTTAAGTCTAGGGAGCCCTATCCCCAAAAGGGTTGTTTGATGGTAATTTTAGCTCTAACTCAAAGTTTTGACAGTTGGTTCGGCGGCTGCTAAGCCACTTTGTTGAAGGAATCAATTGGAAACGGATTTTTTTTAGGTGCCAGAAATAATGTACAAATTATCAGCCTCAACGCCTCATAGAAGATGGTGTGTGTGTGTGTGTGTGTGTGTGTGTGATTTGGATTTTGAACGTAGCTGTAAAAAAAATAATAAGTCATATCGCTATGATGTCTGCAATGTGGCAGTTTGTAGTGGTGTTTAGCATTGGGGCATCGTGCCTCGGATATGTAGCATGTCTCACCCAGTCACATTATAAGTGACACCAGGCTGACCAGTCGTAATACTGATCTCTTAATCCTGAGTGCCTAGCGAGGCAGCTGTTAGTACCGTACCAATACTTTAAGAATTTGGTATGAAGATGGTTGGTGTTATGTTGAATGATTGTCAGAATCTGAATTGTCATGAACGATACATCAGTATTAATTTTGATCAAGGAATCAATTACAGATCTAACTTTCAGATGATGTAATCTAAGAAACACTTATTTCACAAAATATCGTCAACCGACCCCTTTTATATATAAGAGATGGTATTTTGGTCTTTATCTTCTGCAAATAAAGGCTGTCATTTGTTGCCTTACGTCAATTCCGAAGTGAAAATCATCACGTGATTGATTGCAATTGATGTTTGTTAATTGATGCAGTCGGAATGTTCAATATTGAACCAGATATCGTCGTATCCACCCCGTCGTGGAATAGGGTTCAACCAGACAACACATAAGGTACCCAGAAAACCCACCCACTAACTTCATAAAGAAATAGCATTTGGTCTTAATATTGGGCAAACAAAATTTGTCATTTGTCGCCTTAAATCAATTCTGATGTGAAAAGTGTCTAGAACTTGAATGCAAAAGGATTTTTTAAAATACAAATTACATGGTGCAGTACGAATGCACAATATTGAACCAAATATCGTCACATTCATCCCCTCGTGGTTGTTGTTGTTTTTGTTGCTGCTGTAGGATTTAATGCCTTTTTCTAGCACAAGATGGGCTATACCTGGCGGCCAGTATAAACGGTGGAGGAAGAATCCGGGAAAACCCCAGAAAGAACCACCGACCCACGAGAAGCTATTGGCAAGCTTTTACACATAACCACATTAGCCACATCCGAGACTCAAACCCACGAAGAAATGGGTGAGATTGCAGTGATCCGTAACAGTGAGGGCTTTAGACCACTTGGCCACTCGGGGCCCCCGCCTTCGAATAGGGTTGCTATTTCAATCATAATCTTTGGTAAAGCTTGAGGTGGCGTGTAAAGCGAGATATCAATATCGATGTGAAATTGATCAAGTAATTTATTGCAACCAGAATATTTTATCTGACTTAGTGTCAAGTGTACAATATTTGCAAAACAATATCCCCCGTCCCCCCCCCCCCCCGGTGAAAGATTGGTGATATTTTCTTTTTAATCTTTGGCTATATTTCGATGTAAATTTTATCAATTAATCGATTGGAAAAGAAATTTTTGAGATGACGCTGTGCAAAATGTGCAATATTAAAAAAATATTGTTGTCACTGTTGTGCGTACGCTTTTCCTTCATCTTAGCCAGCTAGTAAAAGTATTTGCAAAAATTATTATATGACCAATTTGGTGGTTAAACTTAAACACAAGATAACGACTGATATAGTCCAAATCAAAAGTGCTAGAAAAGTTCACATTGTGTCACTAAAGAATGAGAATATCAAAGGAATTAATGTGCAGCTGTTAGATTAACCAGATCCCTGCGTATGAGGCCATTTGTTTTGATCACGTGACAATATGGCGTCGGTGTTAACCTGACTTAGTATAGAGGAGTGCAACGCAAGGAGCATACTAATCAGGTAACTAAACTACAAAGCGGTTGCCTCATTCGCCTTGCCCTAGGTCCAGGATTGAAAGTAGACTATTCTTAGCGGCATTAAAATAAGGAAAATGAATTTTGCCAGACTGGACAATACCAGCTTCTGAAAGTGCAATGAATGAATTACTAAATATATAAAATTTAAAATTTTGTTTTGAAAACGTTATCGGCTCTTTTTTTTTTTTTTACAATTCACCTCTGAAGTTCAGGAAGTGTAAATGACCAAGTGGAGCTATCACCTTTTCGAAAGAGACACATCTGGAGTAAGGCCAAGATGTATACTCTTTAACCAATATTACACTCATCAATCATACGTCAAAATTAAGAGGATTCAATGTTCTTTTAACAATATCTAAGATATACAAGGTCTTTCTTAACATAGGCAGTATAACCAAGGAGGAAATCCGGGGAAATCAAATTTCTTTAGAACTCTAACCCTCTATGCAAAATACGAAACCCTAGAGCGCCACCTAAAGCAAATAGTGGTTGACATTTAAGTGTCCGGTCCGTTACATACTAATCCACCGAGTTACAGTTACGGTTCTGCAGTGCTATTTCTAGTCGAAAAAGCCGTTGTTACAGATTTTCATATTTCTAAAATTCGTATTATTTAGTTATATCAATTCTAGATTAAAGCTGAACTGAGGACTATTTCACCACATCCTAGAGATAAGAATAGACATCAGTTGTTGGCCTGTTCACATTTGTATCATTACGCAAGCTATCTGTAGTACAAATTTCAGATGCTGTGTATTATTGTGAATGACAGTTTCGGCCACTGTTCTTTAGGAGCTAAAATGTGTTTGAAGGTTATTTGATGTGTAAACCAAAACTTCTCAAGCTGTATGTTAAGGTAAGGGAAGTTTCTCTAGATGTTATGTTTGAAAGTTACACAGTATTCAAAATAACACATTTTTACTTCGACCCTCATTCATCGCGTAGAAAAGTGAATATAAAAAGCATTCCTTATGTTTCAGTGTAGGATAGGAAACTTTCACGTCCGGAATTAAAATTAAAAACATCGTGCAAGCTAGTGGCACTCTAGCGTCATACTGCTTGGCATGGTATCATTACATACGTCACTGTAAGGAAATTGAATATTGTGGTACTTTTTTTTCTAGTCTAGTTTTTCAATTCCTGCTATAAAACACGGCGAGTTCAACAGATTACTTTTGAGCTGTACTTTTTCGTTTAAGCCACATTCTCCATGTCTTTGCATTTGCACTGTCCAATATTTCTCTTGCCGTGTCAGTCCATCTTGGATTTCATGGAAATGGACATAGTCCAACTGAGATGAAATAGTTGGGCAGTTTTATGTTGACTTTGTGATGTTGTTTTTGTGATTTTTTTCAATTTGATGTTTAATTAAGAGGGGAATCTCCGTCCATTTGATTCGGTACGTAATGGCGTGTTTACTGAAATATTCAAACCTTTGGTTGATTTTGCAAGAAACTCCTCTTGATGTCGCTGTCTCAGACATTTCCGTACAGGTTAGACAGCGCCTTTCTACATATGTATGTCACTCCGTCATTACCATGGTTGAGGTTCAACGCAAAAGTATTTATATATTTTTTGTCGTTGGTTAGTGACCATGTGAGGTTGTTTGAAGACTGCATTGAGACGTGCAGGGAAATCAATAATAGTTGACTGTATCTGGACAGTTCATTCTTTAGTTTGGACGATGTGAGCCGTATCTTGTGACAAAACGAAAATGACTGTTTGCAGTCCTAAATTTCTGTCCGAGGAGACCTCTTTGGTCCATGACCTTAGCTTTTCCTATAGTCGGATATATAATTTTGTTCTTGTAACCGTTTTTAAGTGCCTTTTGAAAAATCGCTACGTTTTCTTACCAAAGTATCTTTGTCTGAGAAGCTACATTTAATGCAAACATGTGGGCCGAACTGATGTTTAATCGGTGCCAGATTTGGTTGACATCTGGTAGGTACGAGATATTAATGGTAGTCCGCCATATTTTCAGTAATATCCAGTTATGTTCCCATCTTGTAATATGGATCGAGTGCCAAACTTTCTTCTTAAAAAATTATCATGCAGTGCAAAATTGCAACGAAAATAATATTTCATATGTATAATTATGACGCAATTTTAAAATGAGATTGACAAAGAGACGGTATAAAATATAAAACGAAAACATTTAATGAAACGATGCTCCTGACTAAGGAAAACAGTATCATGTTTATATCTAAACACTATATGTAAGATACATATTGTCTCCAACCCATTTATATGACAACTAAGAGAAAAAATTATCTTCTACCTCACATTTGTATTGCAGATTTTCAATCGTACACGACGATGTCTGGAGATATTTGCCACTGTATATTTCATACGTTTGATGGAGAAACCTGTGCCCACGAGATCAAAGAGTTCTTTTTAGGAAGAAGGTATAACGTTCAATTCATTCTCCACGATCTGCAAAATGCAGATGCCACAAAGGTTTCCAATCCAGGTATTTTCATACTGTTACTTACACCCAACTCGTACGATTTCATCCAGACTCAAAATCATGTAGATCTAAATGCGAGATTTCCAAATCCAGAATTCACCATCATCCTCCTCTTTCACGTGGAGAAGACCACAACTGAAATTACGACGCTATTGTCAACCCGGATAAGGGACTTTTCCAAAACGACGATACTGGAGTACATCTCTCTTTCCACTCTTGGCATAGACATTATGGGCCTCGTTGAACAGGTCGAAAACAAATGTTTTCGTTTTCCTCCTCAACAAAAATGTCAAGTCTGGCCGCGTGAAGCGATAAAGGTATAATGTGCTTAATACTTGATTCTTGAAGAATGCCAATGTTTCAAATTGCCAATAGCTACATGCTGTCAAAAAAAAAAACAACGTATAAAATTACAAAGAGTATTAATCTGAAAATTGCAAGGACCGGTTATAAACATTGGAGGTACAGTTCCCATCGGTATCTCTACCACATATTCAGAGTTTCACTGCCTACATATATTTAGCTAAATGTGTTTAATGCTAACTTTCTTATTTGGTGATCACTTGATGTCCATGGATGCTATTTTTTCTTGCTTTAATCTCGTAGTGTAAAGCAATACATACAACATGTTGTTCACACTTTTACTATAAAAGCCTATTGTTAACGGTTGTAATCTTCAGTATGTAAATTTAGTTCTCGAAATTTTCTCTTTAATTGCTTTTTTAGGCGAGTAATGGTGACATTGTCATACATTCCCTATTCGAGTTGTTACTATTTTTTCTTTCCAAACACATTTGCCTGTGGGTTAAATTAAGTAATCGTTGTACTAGTAGAAAAAAATGTCAAACATATGATGTGTTTTTACAGAAAGGCGAACAGGTGCTCCTAATATTCATGGAACCGGTTGACGAAGACTCCAAAGTCGAGTTCATTCAGGAATGGGACCGTCGAACACGAACAGCTGAACGTTTGAATCCTATGACGTACAGTTTCACTGTTGGTGGTAAATTCAAACACAAATAGTATTCGATCTTTTAATTCAATTAAATAATTGGTAAATCTTTTACTTTAAAGAGCTGTACAAATAGTCGACTCTCAAATTATTAGCTTTTTATGTAGAGATACTTTCATAAATTCTTCTTGTATTTTTAAATTTTCAGTAATGTGAAAGCTTGCACGTCTTCTAACTGAATGGATTTCAATTACTGAAATAAAATTATCATTCAACTTTTACAATTACTATGATTTACCTATATATAATAGAATTAAAATGTATATATCTTATTTTTTAATGTTATTATACATAGCAAACCACCTAATGTTCTTTATACGCGGTAAACCTTTGCAGATGTAGAACCTGGTGAAAGAATACTTGAAGTGATGGTGAACAATACTAGTTTCGGGAAAGTTGTGCTGCACGTGAGGCGCGTTGAACCAAAGATAGAGATCAAAAGGCTTCTACAGAGCGTCATCAGCCCCATCGAACTTCTGTGTCAAACTCTTCGTATTGTTCCCTCTAACCGAGAACAACTTGATAAAGAACTATTGGATTTGTTGTCCAATAACACCGCTTCAGTCAGTCATGCTTTTGATGAACTTGATTGGAAGAGGTTAAGAGGTGATGTTTCAGCCTGTTATTCTTGCAAATGAATAGCTATGAAAAAGTCATTAAATTAAATTAGATCAAGTGCTGCAAAACCATTCTGAAAGAGAAGACTAACTTTTTATCCACATTAAAAAACAACTAAATGAGTATTGTATCGGAAGTAACAGACTGAGATGTATAGGTACATAATATAAAATTAAAATATAAGGATTTTCTTTGGAAAGAAGAGCAAGCCTGAAATACCATTGGCTTCTTTTTTCTTTCTTTCTTTCTTTCTTTCTTTCTTTCTTTCTTATTATTATTATTATTATTATTATTATTATTATTATTATTATTATTATTATTTAGATTCCAGTGCAAATTATGAGCTTCCAACACTTCTACATTTTGGTGCCAAATATGGACTGAAACTATTCTGCACGGAACTTCTAAGACTTCCTGGATGTAAACTCGCCATAAAGCTGAAAAATAAAGATGGACTGTTTCCATGCCAGATAGCAAAAAAGGAAGGATTCGACAATCTAGCACGTGTATGTGATTGATATTCTAGCATATGTTACGTAACGATACTGATGCAATCAATTTTAAATCGTCGTTACATGTTCTTTAAGACTGATTTCGCGGTATTTTTATCTTTCATAAATGGAATGACACTTATATTCATTTTGTTCCAAACTGTTCGTGTATTTTACATGCCACATGTACGTTGCTAAAGGGCAAGTATTTTTGACAAACGATTATTAGAAATGTTTCTTTCTCACGATAATGAAATAGACAATGTTTTGACAACACCAGATGAGCCCCTAGAAATAAGAAACTCGTTTAAAACATTTTATTGGTTGCTGGTAACTTGTGCATCACGCTGATGTTAGATTTATACGTATTTTATTACATCAATCTGACGTTCGATTTAACGTATTTTATTACATTAAACTAATGTTCGATAATATATGCTTTATTACATTAATCTGGTATTAGATTTATACGTATTTTATTACATTAATCTGATGCTTGATTTATAAATATTTATTATATTAATCTGATGTTTGAGTTATACGTATTTAGTACATTAATCGTACTTATTTGGGTCACATGTGCATATCATCTTTCATTTTCTTCGTTTTTCTATTTGATAACTGCATCGATCGTATTAAATGACATATATTATGTTTGTATTATTTATAATGCAATACAATTGTGTCAAAATACATACCTTTGTTATCATAATGCCACAATATAACGTAAATGAAATGTTCTTTGATTCACGTTTACAATTTACGTATAAATCACAATCGTTTCTTAAATACTCAATTAAACTATACATGAAAAAGTGCAAATTAAAACATTGCAAATTTTACACTTTTCATTTGCTTGTCGGACATAGTATTGTATCTGCTTTGACTTGTAATAATCTGTCATCAGAAATATAAGAACAGTATCTTTTTTTCCTGAAGGTTCTTCAAAACAGCGAGATCGGTAAGTTCATGTAATGATACTTTCTTTTGTATGCTAAACAGTAAATACTAATTGCCTAAACAAAGTAAGACAAAAACAACTGCTGCGACAAGAAGAAGAAGAAGAAAAAGAATTATTATTATTATTAGTAGTAGTAGTATTAGTAGTAGTAGTATCATTATTATTATTATTATTATTATTATTATTATTATTATTATTATTATTTAAACGACAAGGAGGAACTTAAAGAATGATTTCCGCGCCGATGTTTAGATATTTTTTTTGTTCGTCAGTTTTACTTATTAGTCATGCCCACCAAATGAAATACTATACTAGATGATCATTTTATGAATCTTAATAGTTTCATTGCTATATGTGGTTATTCTGACCAGTCAATAAACATTCCTACGCCTGGTGACTTTAGAAAGCAACCAAAATCATCTCATCTCATGCCTAAAGTGCCTTAAACTCTTAAATTGTGCTTTAACTCACCCATCTCTTTTTACTCAATGACATATAATAAATTGTGCTTTAACTCACCCATCTCTTTTTACTCAATGACATATAAAAATTGTGCTTTAACTCACCCATCTCTTTTTACTCAATGACATATAATAAATTGTGCTTTAACTCACCCATCTCTTTTTACTCAATGACATATAATAAATTGTGCTTTAACTCACCCATCTCTTTTTACTCAATGACATATAATAAATTGTGCTTTAACTCACCCATCTCTTTTTACTCAATGACATATAATAAGGGTGTTCACGAGTAAAAGTTGCACGTATTTATATTCTGCACTAACAATAATATCAATAATTAGAATCTAATAATAAATCCTAATAAAATGCCAACGCTGAATACTAAACAAAATGTTTTTGTGTGTTTTTTTGGTTAGCCTTTTCTGACAGATAAAACCACAAGATAAAATAACGAGGCCTTGCTATCCCAAGCAAAAGGTTTCATTTGCTCTGCTATAACAAATATTTCCATGGATAAACTATGGGAAATAAATAATTGCATCATTATTAGCCAGATACGAATAGTTAGTATCCCTCTCTAAACCGAACATAATATAACATAAAGCAGCGAACTTTGTACCAGAATAAACAGTATGTGTTATTCGTGGATTGTGATTAAATATGACATCCAAAATGAGCTGTTTGCAATATGATCTCGTATACTGCTTGATTAAATTGATATCGGAACACGGTCAAGTTTGTTTTATTGGCTGATATCGCATATTGTACGTGAAAATCAGGAAGTGCTTTTTGTTGTTTGATTTCACACAGTCCCTGAATGAAAAAAGAACACTAGGTAGTGAATTTTGTTGGTCGTTTTCATCTAGTGTTCGAAAACCAGGAAGATTTTTTTGGGGGGTGTTTTTTGTTAATTTTTATTATTAGTTTTATGTGTGTTGATTTTTAATAGTCACTGATAAATGTCAACCAGTAAACAACATACTTCTGCTGACTAATATCGTATTGGTTAAATATCAACTGGTAACTTTTTAAGTTCTATTAAAGGGCCAGTCACGTATTGAACCTTTAAAACATTGACTGGTAAATCTTTAAGTTCTTTTTAAGGGCCAGTCACGTATTGAACCTTTAAAATATCGACTGGTAACTTTTTAAGTTCTATTTAAGGGCCAGTCACGTATTGAACCTTTAAAATATCGACTGGTAACGGTTTAAGTTCTATTTAAGGGCCAGTCACGTATTGAACCTTTAAAATATCGACTGGTAACTTTTTAAGTTCTATTTAAGGGCCAGTCACGTATTGAACCTTTAAAAGATTGACTGGTAAATCGTTAAGTTCTTTTTAAGGGCTACATACCTATTGTCCCTTTAAAATATCGACTGGTAACTTTTTAAGTTCTATTTAAGGGCCAGTCACGTATTGAACCTTTAAAACATTGACTGGTAAATCTTTAAGTTCTTTTTAAGGGCTACATACCTATTGTCCCTTTAAAATATCGACTGGTAACTTTTTAAGTTCTATTTAAGGGCCAGTCACGTATTGAACCTTTAAAACATTGACTGGTAAATCTTTGAGTTCTTTTTAAGGGCTATATACTTATTGTCCCTTTAAAATATCTAACGTAGATGTATACAGATAAACTACGGAGAATGATGTAAACGTTCCTAAAATTAAAATTCATTAAGTATTACCGATATCTTAATGACGGGGACCCGAGTGGCCGAGTTGTCTAAAGCGCTATCCATTACGGATCACTGCCATCTTACCTCTGGGTTTGAGTCTCAGATTCAGCCAATGTGGGTGTCTGAGAAAGTTTGCCAGTAGCTTCTCGTGGGTCGGTGGTTCCTTCTGTGGGGTTTCCTGGGTTCTTCCTTCCCCAGTAATACTGGCCGCCATGTGTAGCCTATCGTGTGCTGAAAAACGGTGTAAAACCCTAAAACAACAACAAAATCTTCATGACATAGAGTTTGTTTGTTTGTTTGTTTAGGATTTTTAACGTAGCTTTAACAATTTTTCAGTCATATCGCTACGATGTCTGCAGTGAGGCAGTTTATAGTGATGTCTACCACTGGGGCATCATGCCGCAGACATGTAGCATGATGTCCCGCCCAGTCACATTATCCTGACACCAGGCCGACCAGTCCTAACACTAACCTCTTAATGCTGAACGTCAAGCGAGGCAGCTGTTAGTACCATTTTTGTAAGTCTTTGGTATGACTCGGCCGGGGATCGAACCCACGACCTCCCGCTTCCGCGGCGGACGCTCTAACCACTAGGCCACCGGAGCGATCATCATGACATAGAGACAAAAATTCTTAAGAAATTATTTTTTTTTTAACACAAGTTGCCTAATAGATTTAAAGAGTGTGTACTTTAAGTTATACTTAAAGACTCCTTGATATCACCAGGTTAATCAATGGTATTAATGCTAAAATGATATGATATAGCACTCGTTCTCAATTAAATTCTTACGATATAAATTTGAAAATCAATTGACATTTCAAGAATAATCTTATCGCAATTTTTTAGACCAATTATGGTCTGTACTCGCTTATAAATCGCGTCCAACTGCTATATGTACAGTCCCCGACTTGTCGTCGTATACAGCGCCTAGAGATCTGGGTCTGTGCTGTATGTTAGGAATAATTATTAGAGCAAGCAAAATAGACCCTGATCTGCAAGCTTATCATGGTATTTCATGGTATTTCATGGTATCATGGTATTTCAGATCAGGATCTTTGTTGTTTGCAGTTTGACTCTTACGTTTAAGCGAGTACAGACGGCGCGTGCTAAAATACAAGTAACATTTTGGATGAGAAACAAAAGATATTAAACTTGAAATAAATGTCTACTTGTTTTTTAAAGATATATTTTCTCTTTAAATTAAAGGAAAAATCTGTTTTTTTACATTGACAAGATATATGTATGTTGCTAAGTTATGGTTGTATTCTGTAATGGTTATATATATATATATATATATATATATATATATATATATATATATATATATATATATATATATATATATATATATATATATATATATATATATATATATATATACATACATACTCAGAACAAACTGGACCATGGCCTGTTCAAGTTTCTATCAAATAGCTGTTGTAATATAGGACTCGTCCTGTAGTCTTGCAAACTTTTTCTCTTTCTTTATGCCATCTGTCATACAGTAAAATTCAAGTTGTTATTTGTATCAATAATATCCTAGAAGTGTTTTTCTACATTTTTTATTTTAATGCTTATTCATTTTAATCACAAATGGGATTTGGCATAGTTGTCATATTTCTTTTTGCGTTTGTAAAAGTGTCTCTGCTGGCTCGAAAAGACACAACTAATCTAATTGAATGTACTCTTTACTGCTTAATTAATTTCGTTGTTGCATTATTAACTCGTTTTTCGTGGTATCATTAGCTCCAATCCACCTCCTGTGAGAAAACCTAGACATTTCCTAGCAACATCATCATTCCCTGCCGTCACCAAAGAGGGTTGATCAAATTGTTCTGCAACAAACGTTGTTTAGAAAATGTTGCTTGACTGCTTCCATTAATCTTATAGTAGCACTTCCGAAAGTAACTTAATTTCAACTTAATGCATTTTCCCCATCTTTCCAGCAAGATTTCAAAAAATAAAACATAAAAATAAATAAAAACAAATTTAAAAATGATTATGCTTTGAAAGGTGATAGTGAACTTGTTTGTTACCATACACTGCTTTGTCTCGTACTCTCGTGTACAAAGTAGTGATCTTATTTAAGAAATTTAAGCTTTTTAGCTTGTACCTGTAAGATAAAATCCCTGCAGATCTTTACTAATAAACCCATTTGTTCTTCATCATGCAATATGAACATCCATCGGACATAAACCCTGCTCATTCCTAATTACTTGGTCAGAATGTTTTCCGCCTGTGTCTTTGAAGTATCAAAATTATCTCCTCAAACAGTAAGCCGTCTGTTTTCCTTCACATATACTTCCACAGAATCAGCTGCTGTTTTTTTTAATTTATTTATTGAGACACCTTGGTCTACAGTTTCTTCCTATTATCACTGAGTCTTACATCCATTGATTGATTCCATATTAGGTAAGCTTTTTTGACCCATAAATAACACCCAAGATAGCTTTTATAGTGTAAATTTGTTAAAATTTACAATCACTCACTGTTCGAAACTGTACTTATCTGTCATTTTGCCAACCCGTTTACACGTGGCATGGTAAAAGATGACGTCGCTAAGCATGTGATTTCATTAAAATTAAAAAGTTACTTTACATCTTAATGTGGGAGGTTTTCAGTTACAGAAAGGTCTTGTCTTTTTCTGGCGCAGGGCTAAGTTGTTTAGAAGATATTTTAATTCCTATGTATCATTTCAATTAACCCTCGCATTTGAATATTGGCGCTCTTTTGTCATAACTATGACGTTAGCCCGCACTTTACGGCTAGCTATTTATCTGTGTATGTATTAATTTGCTTTTACTTTCAGACCTTTGTAATAATGCTGAATTTGAAACTCAACCACCCACTAAAGATCAGGTGAGCCCCAAGGTCAATCATAAATTATGCAGCCAATGTAATTGCAATTCATTGTTACAGCAGTGTATTACAACTGCCAACGCTGTTAAATAAGATGAGTACCGTATATACTCGCTTTTAAGTCGGGTCAAACTGCAAACAACAAGATCCTGATATTCCTTAGCATAATGCAATAGCAGATCAGGGTCTAGCTTGTTTGTTATATTGATTACTCTTAACAGACTTCACAGAATCAGATCTGTGCAGTTTGCAGTTGGATACGTCTTATAAGTGAGCATGGAGCTATTTAATGCCAAAATTGCCCACAAATTATGCCTTTTTTCATGTTGTTAAGGATCCATTCTTTATTTCAAAACTAAACTTGTTTGATAAGCGATATTCCAGAAGTAACAAAGCTGATATTCGTTAGAGTGTACAAATTTTACATTCAGTTTAGTGACCTAAAATCAATAGTTTTTACAGCGTACTCCATCTGGTGACTTTCTGTATTTGATCAATGTAAACTACTCATGCTTCCATGTTTAACTTCATATATTGGAAAGCACAAAAATTCAACAATTCCGGAAAGTAGCAATCAGTATTTAAACACTATGTTACAATAACTTATTAATGAAAACCTTCAAATATTTTATTTAATTAATATTTTACATATTTATTTAATTGTTTTTCTAATATAGTTCCTTAGTCATTTTGATATGTAACGTCAAATATCCGATATTCTTACAATTTTTTTCATATTTCAAGTATTGATTTTTAAGTCGTTATTTTTTTCTTTATTCAATTTCGTATCAACTTTCAGGATTATGTTCTGCTGGGTTGGTTTTATAATTGTATTATAGTTTTATTTATTACATATAAAAATGTGCCATTCAAATAGGCAGAACCAATTTTTTTTTCATAATATGTACATTTGAATTATTAATTGTTATGAGATATTATTGTATTGTCTAAGTATTTATTTTATCACTGAAAACGTTTTTGTGCGAGGCATACAGCCTTTAAAGACTGTGTGGAGTGATACATACTCGTATAACAAATTAAATACCTTAAGCGTGCCACAAAAGATGCATATTTTTGAAGAAAAGAAAAAAGGAGTTTTTAAGATGGTATGCTCTTTAAAAGCTATGCAAATCCCTTTTAAATGACATAAGAATTTCAGTACTTTCTATTTATTATACCTGGAAAATGTATTCGCGTTTGATGCTTAATCATAGACTATCTTAATTCTGACGATAAAATATATTCCATTTTGTAGTCAAAGCCCTCACTACAACTGCGGGTAAGAATCTTTTGCATATGCATCCATATTTCTTCATTTCTCTATCATTCTATTCCAGAACACAACATGTATGTATGTATGTATGTATGTATGTATGTATGTATGTATGTATGTATGTATGTATGTATGTATGTATGTATGTATGTATGTATGTATGTATATATGTTTGTATGTATGTATGTATGTATGTATGTATGTATGTATGTATGTATGTATGTATGTATGTATGTATGTATGTATGTATGTATGTATGTATGTATTGGATGAATGTGAATGACATGCTCGTTCTCAGTTTCAGTAAGATCGTCAAAGTATACAACCCTTATAGAAATTTAAATAAAGATGATTTTTCACTGAATTGTATACAATCGTAAATACTACTTAAAAAAATTTAAAAAATCGTTGAAATGAATCCGACAAAGGTGATGTTTCCTGTTATCATCCTTATTTAGCGTCTTTCAATATTGTAACAGTGAATCTGGGTTTGTAAAGTCGGTAAATGCACGCTTGCTACGGATTTTGACGAAACCTACCGTACATGATTTAATCACAAATGAAACCGATCTCACAAACATATCTTAACGATTTTATGCCTACAATATATTTTCAGATGTAATATTGTTTAAAGGTAAAGTCTAATATTACTCTATTTTTATTACTGTTTAGATTACCAACTCGACCACTAAACCGGCTACGTTGCTAGGTACATCTTTGTCTGAAACACCCGTGTCCGTTGAGTACGGAAGAATAAAGAGAAAAGAACATACCTATGAATCCATAGATGACCAATAGCTAAAGAAACGTTAGAAGAAATCGTGACAGTTCATTGCATTTAGTTTTCACTACATAGTTTGCAAACTTTTGAGAAAATGTAATGTGAGACATTCTAAAATCTGTTATATAAGGTTATAAACGTCAAATATGTGGTAGTGTACTTTCTAGATGGGATAGCTCTTCCATTGTAATGATCTTACCTTCAAAATTACTTTATCTTTGAAATTTATTGGAATAGAAAGCTTGTTATATGTTTATACACACCCATATTTATCTGTTTATCCCGGTTTCCAAACAAGAGGTCGCGGGTTCGAAACTCGCGGCGGCATCCCAATGTGTTTTAAATACTTTTTTTTTTCAAGATTTCATTTAAACTCATTCCAGTTTACTTTTACATTTTTATAATCTTGCAAACTCCCGTCCTAGGAGTTTATATTACCATATTATGATTACATTGTATATTCCAAATCATTTCAGAATTTTCAGCGATCAACATTCCAATCTACAGGGTTCGATTTGCCATCCTTTATGTAATTAGTCTTATTGGAATTAACCCCAATATTGTCTTACATTTAATCAATTTTAGCCTTTTACCTACAAATGTTTGTCCACCTATAATTTTGCAGGTGTGTATATAATATAGCAAATTGTAGAATATTAAATAGTATATACTTCAAGCAAAGGTGTACCTACATTCTGTTGCGTTGGAAAATATATACGATAATTATAGTCAAAAGATCCAATAAATTACAAGCCTTCTCATTAACATACCAAATGCAATTATTTCAAATGCCATTGGATTTTTTATTTCTAAAACCTGAAAGTAGTATATTGCGTGTGAAGTGTTATTTGCTCTTGCATTTTACGGTCCCTTGAAGGTATTGGATATGGAAAATAGTAAATTAGAGAATGCTTGTCTTAAGGATCTTTTAAATATTTGCAAATCATATACGTTGATCCTGTATATCGGACGACATCTCTAGTATTTTATCAAATCTTTTGATTACACAGGTATCTGCGTACAAGATCTTATTATAACATTGGGCATATTACAGAAAGTGAAGTATGCCTTAAACAGAAAGTGAAGTATGTCTTAAACATTATTCAGCTTGTGAAATTAGGAAAGTACAGTCATGTTGAGTTATGGAAGTGTTAAAACGATATGCTTACAACTTTATAAGGTAGATTCTTTAAAACGGCATGCTTACGACGTTATAAGGTAGATTCGTCTTTTGAACACAGGGTATTCGTTTTTCATTCTAAATTTTGATAACATGTATGCTAAACTAAGAAGGTCAATGGTTGTCCACTCTATAGTATAACAGTATCGAGGGTTAGCTTCAAAATATTTAATTACATTTTAAATTATTGACATGAAATATTGTATATATATTATATATTATATAAGTCATATAGACAACGTTCTTTTGCAAACCGGGGCCCGGCGATGTGCAACGAATTGCCCATTGAAATTAGACACAAAGACAGTGATCCCTTTTAAGAGTGCTCTTAAACCTCACCTTTTTGGACTGCAGGAACAAATTTAGTAACCTAATAATGTTTTGTACCTTAAGGATTGTGCAAGTCATATCATTATAGATGTTGTAAAGCGCTTAGAGCTTCTAAAGACTAGGCGCTATAAAAAGTCATTATTATTATTATTATTATTATTATTATTATTATTATTATTATTACATCTTGTAAGTCGAAACCATGAAACAATTACAAACATTTTCTTATTCTGATAAAAACAAGATAAATAAAATGTACATAACATGCAATTTATTCATCTTACTTTTATCACAAGAAGAACATTCTGGAGATATTTACCATTTCTCGACCAATATATTAACCAGGAAAGAGAATCTGGTAAAATTTGCAAAACTTGAACCTATTGTCACCTATACCTTGTTAATAGCACTTGTTTCTGTTCTTTCGTCACTTTGGATTCATCTATTGCTGTACACATTATTTGTGTAAATCATACATTTTAGAATTGGATGCATTTCAGCTGGGCTTTGTTAATTTTGCTCACTTGAAAATCAGAATCACTTTTGGATATGTGATCGCTATTATTATCATATTGTAGAGGTATCGCTATAATTATCATATCGTAGAGGTATCACTATTATTATCATATCGTAGAGGTATCGCTATTATTATCATATCGTAGAGGTACAATAAAATAGAAATTATGCCAAGTATTGAGCTATTCGTATTTAGCTATGTACATCTTCAGGTAGCCTAAGTTACATTCACGTTTAATTAATTTACCATGATTTTTTTCATGTAACATGCCTGTTTTTTCATCTATCGAAGATCAATCAGTAATATGTAACACACACACACAAGCACACACACTGTATGTATATATATATATATATATATATATATATATATATATATATATATATATATATATATATATGCATGCAGATACACACGCATGAAGACCCAGCAATTACATTTGATATATGTGTATATAACGTATAACGTTATATCTTTATCTTCTGGATCGTTGTTTAAAGATTAGTACCCGACAGTAAAAATGCAAGACTGCTTGTTGCCCTTTTTTGCAAACATACCATCTCGGAACTTGTATATATTGACAAATGAACTTCTTTCGTGTCTAAAATTACAAGTTAAAATATGTTTTGATATTTTATTAATTTTAATGCATGACTGCTATCTCAAATAAATGTAAAACCTATCTTCATATCTGGAAAGTGCATCATTTACAATGATGATGATAATTGGAGTTTTATAGTTGCCACCGTCCACTAGGGACATATGGGCAACTTTTATAGCTACCATGTCGGTAGCCATTTAGGTACCCTTAGGGAGGGGTCGCTACTCCCTCCCCTCAGGTATATAAGTGCTTAATTGCACTATTAATTAAGTAGGTGTTTCCTGAATTACTAAAAAGTAACTATCAGGAAAATGAAAGCCCATGGGGTGGGTAGGAATAGTACCTACACACACCCACCCCTATCGATAACAACCAATCAGAAGCAGCAGTACTGGTAGCGAGGGAAAACGTTTTCTCATTTCGCTAGTTATTTTGATGAGTCAGAAAAGGAAAAGGCTTAAAGGGCCCAGGTCCAGGAGTCCAGCAACACACACAAGAGCACACCAAGAGAGAGACAGCAAGGCCACGGACGCAGTCCACACCTGAAACGAAAGGGTCACACTTATTTCAAATTCAGTCCAGTTATACTAATGGACAGCTTAACATCCAATATTGTGTTAGCCACCAGTGCAATTAATCAAATATTTGAGTTGAAGAATTGTTATTTATCATCCTATTATTCTAAAAATTCTAGTACATAAGCGTACATAAAATAAGTCCCTAACAAATTTAGAAATTAAAATGTCTAAACGACATATAATAGTGTAGTCAATGATAGGTAATTTTTGGTCTTGAATTTTGTTGGAGGCGGTACCAATAAGGTCTAATTAGTCATTTTAGGGCCACGGAAAGTTGTTCAAAAAGGGGTACTCGTAACCAAATGAGCCCCCTATTATTCAGGCAAGTGAAATGGCAATGTGAAATTATCACATCTTGCTCCGCAGGCTTCGTCTTCGCGGTGCAGTAGGTGGTAGCCACAGAGTTTCTCATGTGGCCTCCTGTTATCCCTGCTGTCTGGATAAATTATATCTTCTACATAGCTGAGCACTGGGTTGTCGAAACGTTTTCTCTCCACATGTGTCCCCTCCATTTTCGTCCAAACAGTAGTGACGCTGGTTTAGCCTCTTGCTTGGACGGCCATCTTGGTTCTCCACGTGGCGCTATTTCTTGTTCAGCTTGTATCGATTTTACAGCAGTTTACCTTCTGGTGGCTGGAATATTAATTTGAAGTCTTATTAGTAGTGGAGCTTAACTCAACACTACAGCTTCTTCCTACTCGTATGGGTGCGTTTACTATTTTAGCACTCCTATGTGGTAGTATTAATCCATGCATTCACACTGGATAGCCTGCTGTCCCGGTCCTGCCTGCTCCGTGTTCACCGCCTGAATGGAATGACAGACAGACATGATGAGTTTTAAGTGAATCGTCCATATAGGCTCTTTTCACTGTTTTATCCCTTAAAAAGGGTTATTTACTTTATCCTGAGGGAAAGGAATTGTGCCACATCCCCTGCAGGCGTTTATGCACTCAAAGGAGTGCTATTTACTTTGGCCGTCACCACGGGACAGTGTTTTAACTGTCACTGGGCGAATGTAAGGCCATATGGTGGGTAGGAATGGAACCTACACACACCCACCCAATCATTCTGTTAGCTACCGGTCTGCAATAGCAGTGAAGCGAGAGAAAATTAGCTTTCTCATATCGCTTATGTCAGCGTAATGTGGTCGTGTAAGCACGAGAAATTACGGCAGCAGGAGGAAAGGTGACGAAATGCCAAGCACGCACCTGTATATCAAATCCAGTCCAGTTAAACTAATGGACAGCCTACCAAACCAATAATGTGTAAGCCACCTGTGCAATTTACCAAATATTTGAGTCATAAAATATTAATTATCATCCTATAAAAAATACATCAAATGAATCAGACTCCAATCAACATAAATCATGACAACAGGGACAACATCAACATAACAGAAAAGAAAAACAGCTACACCTTACACAGTAGTCAAGAACCCGGACCATCTAAACACAACTCGGATAGAGAGATGGAAGAGATAAACAAAGCAATTAGTGATGCTGATCGGGTTGAACGGTACGGAATGGAATACGAACAATGACAAACAATAGCAGCAAAAACAAGGCAAAGGGCATATGGAAATGGAAATAAAGAAGATAAATGGAAACATCCAATGAAAGGCCCAAAAAAAATCAAAAGTATCAAACACGCTAGAACGAAGATTGACAACAATAGCAAACTAAAAGCAATTGTGCAAAATGAACAAAACAGCACCAACGATAATGTTGGCAACAACATCCAAAAATGTAGGTACACAGAAAATACCTCTAAGAACAAAAACGACAATTATAATCAACAAACAGGAGATAGCAACAAACAAAAGATGTATCAGCAACATCAACAACAAAGGAAAATGGGCAATCACCAATACCAGTACCATGCACCAGAACACACTATCTTCATAGCCAGTGCAACTTCGAGACTGCTACGCATAAGTAACAGGAGCCTAGCTAATGCACTCATACAACAACATGGCGGAGAGTTTAGGATTGTTAGACCGCCCAAGGATTATATCATAATACAGTGCAACACATTGAAACAAGTCTGCAAATATATGGAAATCACAACCATAGCAGGGCTCCCAGTACAAATCACAAGGCGCAAAGCCACAATCAAAAATTACAATAACAATAACAAAACATGCACAACTCGAGTTAAGGATAAATACACCCAAAGACCATATTTAGCAAACCAAGCTAAATACAAAGCAATCCTTAAACTACCTCGAACAATGGTGTGGAAAACGCAAGAAAATATTGAATATGACCTCAGATTTCACAAAATAACTTGCAAAAGGGTTGTAAAATTACGAAATCATCTAGGAATGGAAACGTCAACAATCCTACTAGAATTCCAACAACCTCCACCAGCACACGTCAGAATTGGACCACATGGAACTAAAGTAAAACTACAGCAGTACATCAACAAACCCCGATACTGCAATAACTGCTGTAAATGGGGTCACTTTTCTTCCCGCTGCCGTTCACACCCAAGATGTGGAAAATGTGGCGGCAAACACACAGGAACATGCTTTTTCAAAATACCAAAATGTGCTAACTGTAGGGCTGATCACAAATCATATGATACTCAATGCCCCATAGCAGTACAAGAAAAAGTTATTATTCGACTAATGGATCAACAAAACATCTCCTATAATCAAGCCAAGAAACAACATATGCAAAAGGAAATCATACCTAAAGCAAAAAAGGCAGAAGTACAACCCAAACCAAAAACAACTAAACAAAATAATGACAAAGATACAACAAGGCAAGCTTCAAATCAGGAACAAACACTAACACCTGCGAGAAAGAGAAACCTAGATACAACCGCAAACACCGGGATATTTTTCAATAGAACAACCATTGACACCTATTTAAACAAACTACAAAAATCAGTAAGCAGCCAAATGAGGAACGACCGAATTACTAAAGATGAATTTATTAGCATATATATGCAGCAAATACAGGACTACCTATCATCACACCAGGGAGAGAGCTCAACCAATCACGAATAAATCAACAACAAACAAAAAATATTAACAACAACATAAACAATGGATACTGGAAATAAAAATAAAGCTTCGGCTAACAAAACAAAAAACAAGACCCCAGACAAGTTACTTATATGGCAATGGAATTGCAGAGGGCTAAATAAAAACCATGGAGAACTAATCGCAGCAATCCACGGAACCATCACCAAGCCCATGTCATCTGTCTTCAAGAAACTCTACTTAAGGAAACTAGTACAAACATTCCTAAAATAACAGGCTATCAAACTACATTCTTAAAACACAGAAGTACCGGCAAAAAAGGAGGAGGCCTAGCCATATATGTACATTACACCATCACAGACGCAGTAGAGGAAGTTATTAATGTAAACGCAACAGAAACACCAGTTGAATTTCAAAAAATTGTCTTCACAGTAGCAACCAAAACAATACATCTGTACAACATATATGATCCAGGACAAAATAGTCAAAACAACAACCAACTTTTTCAACAAATATTCAAGAAAAGGGGCACAAACACTATTATCTGCGGCGACTTCAATGCACATCACACAGAATGGGATAGTGACCGCACAGATACGAGAGGGGAAAAACATCATAAAATACATAACAGAAGAACAACTAGAACTTTTGAACAACGGAACCCCCACACGTATAGACCCCAGCCAAGGCAAACTCTCTACCATTGACCTCACCATTGTGACGCCTAGCCTGGCTGTAATTACCCAATGGGAAGTGATGCAACATTTTACATTAGGCAGCGACCACTTCCACCTATGTACCACCATATACGTCTCGTGCCCAACGGAGCAACAAAAAACACAACAAAGATGAAAACTAAAAAATGCGAACTGGAACAGCTTTAAAGACCAACTTAAATTAGTAAACCTTGCGGAAATCCAAGATGAGGATACAAATAAATATTATGACAATCTCATACAAATTATAAACGAAGCGGCAAATAAGAGTATACCCAAAACAACAGGTTTCCATTATAAACAGACTGCAATCCCCTGGTGGACAGAAAATTGCAGAATTGCCATTCAGAAGAAAAAAAAACAGCCTTCAATCGCTTTAAACACACAAAAACCGCCTCTGACTTTCTTTTATACAAAGAAACAGAAATCAACACTAGGACGGTAATAAATCAGGCAAAAAAGGACTCATGGAGAAGATACTGCACAACGCTCAATCATAAAACAAATACCAAAGAAATCTGGAATAAAATAAAAGCCATAAAAGGCAAAACACCCACAACAGCGCCGAAAATCCAGGGAACAAAAAAACAACATGGAAGTAGCAGAGAAGTTAGCCCAAGACTTCGCTAAATCCAGCAGCGATACAATCACAAACACGAGTTCTTACAGCAAAAATCAACATTAGAAAAAGAATTTCCCCACATTTTCAAAGATCGAGACAACAGAGATTCGCCACTGAATGACCCTTTTAATCTGAAAGAATGGAGACAAGCCCTCAGCACAAAAAAGTACATCACCAGGAGAGGATAACCTAGGCTATGAAATATACAAACAATTACCACCCAATATGCAGAGCATTACCTTAGACTTAATAAATCTGATTTGGAGAACAGGTCGCATCCCCACACAATGGAAGCGAGCCATAATCATAGCCATCCCAAAACCAGGCAAAGACCCTACTAATGTAACCTCCTACAGACCTATTTCCCTAACAAACACAATCTGTAAGGTAATGGAAACAATGGTCAACAATAGATTAAAACACCACCTAGAACAAAATCAACTACTGGCTGAAACCCAAAGTGGATTTAGGAATAAACGATCTACACTTGATCAATTAATCCATCTGGAAGCCAACATCAAATTAGCATTTAATGCCAAAAGGAAAAGAGATAGACACCTAATAGCAATATTTCTAGACCTAGAGAAAGCCTTCGACCTAGTCTGGACCAATGGCCTCATCTCTCAGCTCAACCAATTTGGCATAACAGGAAGAATGCACCGCTGGATAGCAAACTTCCTTACGGGAAGAACCTTTAAAACCAGAGTAAGAGAGGCCTTGTCCCGAACATATACACTGGATAATGGACCCCCCCCCCCTCCCCGCCAAGGAAGTGTGATTAGCCCAACCCTATTCAATCTAATGGTCAACAATCTAACCAACTATCTCAAAAATTGCCCAGTTGATCTGTTACAATTTACCGATGACAGTAGTATCTGGAAAGCATGAAACCCCAATAGTCAAAAGAACATAACTCAAATTCAGAAAGGGCAAGACATCATCGGCACATGGGCCAACAACTGGGGTTTCAAAATATCTCAAATAAAAACAGTTGCCATGCTCTTCTCCCCAACTAACAAACGACCTAAATACCCTAAACTATATATACAGAATCAGCCCATCCAATTCAAAAAGAGACCCTTTTCCTGGGAATGCTACTAAATGAAACAATCAACTGGAAACCACACATACAACAAACTATTCAAAAATGTCAAAAAGATCTAAACATACTTAAAAGCATCAAAGGTACTACATGGGGAGCTGATCAGCAAACTATGCTAATGATCTACAAATCTTTAATCCGAGCTAAGATAGACTATGGCTGCCAGATCTATTCCTCAGCCAACAAGGAAACACTTAGACAACTAGACAGCATCCAATATAGAGCGCTTAGACTCTGCACCGGTGCATTACCGAACACCTTCCTGGAAGAACTACAAATCCTCGCATGTGAACCACCATTACAATTGAGAAGAGAAGAACACATACTTAGATACGTCTCTAGAATCTCAATCCCACCAGAAACATAATAAGTAAATGTCAAACCACCTTTAGCTCAAGACTGGTACCACATCCTCCAGCAGCTAACAAAATACACACACTCTGCAAAGAACTCAATCAAATAGAACTCCAAGCAGAACAACTACTTATCAAGGACCCCACACCTTGGAGAAATAACCAACCTAACATCAACCTAACAGCACTACAACTGGTTCATAAGCGTGACAACCCCAATATCACATTAACACAAGTACAAAGCCTCGTCAACAACAACTATGATGGATATGTAAAAACCTATACTGACGGCTCAAAATCTAAAGAACTACATAGAACGGCTGCAGCGGTAGTGATCCCAGAACATCAGATCACATTTACGACAAGACTACCAGATGACTGTTCCATATATACCGCGGAATTCTGGGTCATCAACCGAGCCCTAAAATGGATAGTAACACAAAATCAAAAACAGTACGTCATCATAACAGACTCACTTAGTGTACTTGAAATTATTGAGACAGGTAATTCCAAAAGTAGACAAAAGCTGCTAGAGGACACTATGCGGACCATCAGGGAAGCAGATAAATCACACCAAACCATACACTTCTTGTGGGTGCCATCTCACATCAATTTGCCTGGAAATGAAAAAGCAGACCAAGCAGCAAAAAGCAGTCTGATGAAAGACCAAATTGAACCCGTACAGTACAACACTCAGGAACTATATAGTCAAGTCAGGGACAGAATTAATAATAAATGGCAACAACAATGGGAAAACTCCACAAAGGGTAGACATCTATACCAATTACAAAAAGAGGTCACTAGAACCCAACGTTTACCAAAAAGCCTGGCAGCCATTGATATTAAAATAATCAACAGAATCAGAACAGGTAAAACACTACTAAATGGCAGCTTTATGAAACATATAAGTACAGGACCCACGCCGGATAATTGTCCACACTGTCCAGAAACTGAAACATTGGAACATGTATTCAACATATGTCGCAAATACCATCGACAACGTACCGTCTTCCAACTACAAAAAAGAAAACTTGACTCAGTTACATCATTCCCCCAAATTCTAGATAAAAGCTATAACACAAACGTAAATGCTACCTATATAAATATACTTAATTACCTAAAATCAATAGACATAAAACACAAAATATAAATATCAAAACCATCAAATAAGTAAATAAACATAAACATAGCCATATAGTTAATATTTATCAATCAAGGGGCCAGAGCAAATAATAACATCGCTAGTTCAAAAGCAGACCCACGTAACAATGCCTTAAATAAACAGACAAAAAATAAATATTATAACTACTAAATAAATAAATAATTAACGAGGCCATATCGGTTTAAAGGGGCCAGAGCGGATAGTAATACCGCTAGCTTAAAAAAGCAGAACCACTTAACATTACCCTAACATAAATATATAAAATAAAATAGAAAAGGGGAAACGAAGGGAAGGGGGGGATAATATAAACATTTTAATGCGAGGAGAAAAGGAAGAAAGGGGAGAAAGGGAAGAAGGAGAAGGGGAAAAAAAGAGAACATTACACTAAGTAGTGGCACAATGTAGGTACAGTAAAACCAGTCAACCGACATGTGGCAAGATAAGTGTGATGAGAACACCGGGATCAAATAGTGATAGCTCAAGGAAACATAACACCAACAAACCGACAAGAAAAAGTAAAAGGAAAGGGAAAAGAAGGATGGAAGAAGGATAAAGAAAGAAAGAGGGAAGAAGGGAGTAGGAAGAAAGTGGGAAAGAGAAAAGGGAAAAGAAGAGAAAAAGAACAAGGAAGAAATGAAATAACACCAAACACACCCCACTCCAAACTCTAATTATTTATATTATTTTTTATTTTTATTTTTTAAAATTTTTTCCCAGGGTTCTAATTTGGTACGAGAACCCTTTTCGAACAATCTCTTTCTCGAAATCTAACTTGATCAATTTTGACCACCGCTCAAAATTAACAAACTAAAATAGCTAACAGTGACTACACTCATTTATGTCGCTAAGACATTTTAGCAATTAAATTTGTTAAGGACCTACAACATGTACACTATGTACTAGAACTATTTATTGATAGGAAAGATGAAAAATTCTATGACTATATGGATTTGATATAATTGCACAGGTGGCTTACACATTATTGGTATTTGTTCTGCCTTCCTGCTTTGTCGTGACCCGACATGTTACTCTAAGGAGAGACTGCCATTTAACGCGGGTGCCGGGGAGACTGCGACAACACAACCTAGCGTAGTCAAAGTTACCTTTGGTCCCGACCAATCAAATAGCCCGACCCTCGGGCATTAACTGGTCGCGAAAGCACATAGTTGCGTATGCGACCTTAATTCATATTAAAAAAAAAAAGAAATGAAACTTAAAATCTTTTCGACCATTTGCCTTATACAACTTGATAGTAATCAGGAGGTTTCTATCACGTCCGCGTATGTACTAATTTCAATCTGTTTTATGAACCAACTTATCAAATAGAATTTGACAAGCTAAATTACTACAACGCTTTCCTATGGGAAAAACACAACTACAGCAAATTAAACCCCATTATTCTTATTTTTAAGTTATAACCGTTTTAAATATCTATTTTCCAAAGCGTTTGTTACTAAATTATAGGTAAAATAGAAACTCGTAGAATATGACTAGTTAAGTCAGAGTTTGAACACAAAAATGGGATACACCAACAACAAAGCAAGCACAAAGACATCACACAAGAAAACGAAAGAAAATCACTTTGGCAAACGTCATTCTAAATTAAACAACAACACGTAAGAGAAATAAAAGGACCGGAACACCAGCCCGTCAGGACTCAAATGTCTGAGGGGTGGGGAATACGAGCACATGTTCTTAGACAATAAAAGACGGTAATATACATCTCAAACAATATGACAAAGTTAAAAACATAGCAGCCTCGTACAACATTATTTTTCCAAATTATTTTTCCAAATTATTTAAAATCATATATATATATATATATATATATATATATATATATATATATATATATATATATATATATATATATATATATATATATATATATATATATATATATATATATATACCACATAAGGGCAATAAAGGGAGGATAGGGAAGAAAACACAGTGAAACATAGGAAGAGTTTCATTATTTATCACACGAAGTGGCATCTACATGCCTAACCAGACAGCTATATATGCTGGAAGGATGCCTGCATAACGTAAGAGTGATGCGAGAAAGCCAAGATAACTGTGAAGTAAATATCCTAAAAAGGAGGCTACATGTGAAATGCTAGAATAAAGCTTTCCACTACTCTAGCGATATCAAAGGTGATGAAAGGAATCGTAATTTTGATCGTGCTTTGCATAGGCAAGCGCCAGGGTTCGAGAAGATTTATCAGCCGCCAATACCAACCTCTGAGTACGAACAGCAAGGGGAAACATCTGCTACGCTAATGCACGCACGCGCGCGCACGCACACACACACACACACACTCACACACCTTCCCCTCTACACGTGACACTATTTTAAGGCAGAAATTTAAAAATTTTATATCATGTTGCTTAAAAAAATGTTGTCCCTTTGCAATACGAACTTTGGTTGAGAACCTATTAGAAACTAAACAGTTTAAGATTAATTGGGATCTATATGTAGATAATAATATACAAAATATTTTGATATACATTTTGGAGGATGGCTTGCGCTCATTCAGAAGTGTGAAGTTTCAAAGTTATTGTCGAAATATCGGTTTGTCCTGGAAGTTTTTACAGTGTCTTCCATGATTATCTGCTTTTTTTTAACATTCCTTTAAACAGGTGACAAATATCCCGACCTACATTTTTTTATTGTAAATAGAAGGATATATAGTAGTCTGTGTATATAATCTATCCGCACTACATTTTTAATTGCATCTATTGTATTTGAACTTACATTTCATAAAAAATACTGTCTTGTATTCCGAGGTCAAAAGGAAAGACACTGCCTTTAATTTGTTAGCTCCCTTCTATACAAACAGGATGTGACGTCATTTGAGACGATTAACGTTAACGAGTCGTATTCAGTTTATGCAGCGAAGTGTCAAGTAGAAAAAAGATGGTTCAATACGCAGCTCTAAATTGTTTGAATAAATATATAAGTTAAGTGTTTCTCAATATGCCTTGCCAATTAATCTTTTAGGAAAAAAACAGGAACATATAAAATACTTTATTCTTCTTCTATCCCATTTATTTTTTGGCAATGGGCAGATGTTTACATTTGCACGGTATATAGACGACCCCGCCCTCCACGAGTCCCATGCTGCCTTTCAGGTTAGGTTTTGGATAACCAAAGGCTAGGGTGCTGACACAGTACCTGATTGGACGTATGAACTTCCTAAATAAGGTCACCGCCCAGGGCGGAGGAGTCCCAATAAGGACTCAACGGCCATGTTTCCAGGACCAAGGCGAGCCACTAGTAAGGTGGAGTTCGGCTGTGGTCAACAGTCTGCAGAGGGATGGGCTCCGCCAGGTTCATTGCCCAAGACACACCACATGCAATGACAACTTTGCCTCCACTCATACCGGATGGGTCGTCTCCCAGAACAAGGACCGCGCCTTTTGTCTTGTACCAGGGCAGAGGTGTTAAGTGTGCTACTGGTGCACGATCACCACCAAAACTCCGAATCAGAAACAACATCAGCATTGGTACGTGGAACATAAGAACATTAAGAACGCCTGGAAAGGCAGAGGAACTGACACACGAAATGAACAGATACCATTGGACCATCCTGGAACTCTGCGAAGTACGATGGAAGAACCTCGGGGAAACATCAACACATGATGGCCATAAACTATATTACTCTGGCAGTGATGATAAACATGAACATGGTGTCAGATTTCTCGTCCAAAAAGACACCGTGAACACTGTCATGAGTTGTCGGCCAGTCTCCAGCAGGCTTATCATCATACGCTTGAGGGCAACACCACTCAATATCACCATTGTGCAAGCTTACGCTCCAACTACAGACCATGATGATGAAGAATTAGAGGATTTCTATGACCAACTGCAAGAAGTCCTGGACCAGACCCCAAAGAAAGACATTCTTGTGGTGCAAAGAGACTGGAATGCCAAAATAGGAGAGGATGCCGTTGATAAATGGAAATGCATATGTGGACGCTACTGCAATGCAGAGACCAACGACAGAGGCTAAAGGCTCTTGTAATTTGCCAGCTTCAATGATCTGAAACTGATGAACACGTTTGGTCCATACAAAGCATCCAGAAGGTGAACATGGCATAGCCCGAATGGAGAAAACCATAACCAAATTGATTATATCATGGTGAAGAGACGTTTCCACACCAGCGTAAACATTGCCAAGACAAGAAGTTTCCCAGGAGCAGACACTGGAAGTAACCATGACTTAGTGATGATGACCCTCCGACTACGTCTAAAAAAGTCGACAAAGAGGGCCCCACAAGAATCAAGTTCAACCTTGACAAGCTAAAAGACACAGAGGTATTGGAAGCCTTCCAGGCAAGGATAGCAGGATAATTTGCACCACTGTTACTTCTTAGTGCAGAGAACACAGTTATAGACACATTGATCGACACATTTAACATAGCAGTGACCCAAACAGCCAGTGAGATCCTTGGCAAACATCGACGACCAAAGAAACCTTGGATTACAACTGACATACTTGATCTGTATGACAAGCGTCGAGAGCTAAAGAAGAAGAAGTCAGAAGTAGAAGGAGCAAAACAATACAGGGAAATAAAGCAGGTTATCAAGAAAAACATGAAAAAGGCAAGGGGGACATGGATTGCAGACCAGTGTAAAGATATAGAAAACAATCTAAAGAAAAATAATAGCATAAAAGCATACCAACTGGTGAAAGACCTGACCAGTGTAAAACAAGGACGCTCCTCCATCATTCAAGATAAGGGAGGGAAATGTCTTACAGAAGAACAAGACATCCTTAAGAGATGGACAGAATACTGCTCAGACCTGTACAACCACAGACCTACATGGGACCCAGACATGCTCAACACCCCACCAGTGACCAACACTGACAACTACCCCATCCTCCGAGAAGAAGTAGAGGCTGCAGTGAAATCATTGAAAAAAGGGAAGGCAGCAGGAGTAGACAACATCCCTGCAGAACTAGTCCAACAAGGGGGTGAATCCATGATAAGCGCCCTACTAACAATCTGCAACAAGATCTGGCAGACAGGGGAATGGCCGACACCATGGACTCAGTCACTCATAGTAACTCTCCCAAATAAAGGCAATTTGCAGCAATGTCAGAACTATCGTACGATTAGTCTTATATGCCACCCAAGCAAAGTCATGCTAAAAATAATATTAAACAGACTGAAGCCGCGGGCAGAGGAAATCATAGCTGAAGAACAGGTAGGCTTCAAACCAGGGCGAAGCACAACTAAACAGATTTTCAACCTGAGAATACTATGTGAGAAATACCTCCAGCACCAACAAGACCTTTATCATGTCTTTATAGACTTTAAGAAGGCGTTTGACAGGGTATGGCATGCAGCCCTTTGATCCACCATGAAGCTGTACGATATCAATGCTAACCTGATCAAACTCATAGAAAGCCTTTACAGCAAGGCCACCAGCGCAGTATGTTTCAATCATCAAATAGGAGATTGGTTTAGGACAAATATGGGAGTCAGACAGGGCTGCTTGCTTTCACCTACTCTCTTCAACATCTTCCTTGAAAGAATCATGACAGATGTACTGGAAGACCATGAAGGAACTGTCAGTATTGGAGGCAGAATAATAACGAATCTGTGCTTTGCTGATGACATCGATGGCCTTGCAGGAAATGAGGAGGAGCTAGCTCAGTTGGTGGAAAAACTGGACAGGACAGCTATTGCTTTTGGTATGGAAATCAGTGCAGAGAAGACCAAATTGATGACCAACAACACCAGTGGCATCAGCACTGACATTATGATTAGTGGCCAAAAACTGGAAACAGTTAATAGATTCAAGTACTTAGGAGCCATCGTGGCAGACGAGGGATCGAAACCAGAAATACCTCAGTCAGCTCAAAAATCAGACTGATGCGCTCCTTGGTTGCATCTGTATTCCTATATGCCTGTGAATCATGGACCCTCACAGCGGATCTCGAAATGAGGAGACAAGCTGTTGAAATGAGATGCTTTCGAAGGTTGCTTGGCATTACATATAGTGATCATGTCACGAAGGAGGAAGTGGGAAACAGAATTAAGCAAGCCATTGGGCCCTATGAAAGCTATCGACCATTGTGAAGAAGCGCAAAATGAAATCGTATGAACATGTCACACGATCAACAGGGCTTGCTAAGACAATCATGCAAGGTACTGTGCAGGGAGGGCGAAGGAGAGGAAGACAGAGGAAAAGATGGGAGGATAACATCTCAGAGTGGACAGAACTGAAGTTGAGTGACACAGTGAGAGTATCAGAGAACAGATTGGAACAGAGGAAGCTGGTTGTCAGGTCATCAGTGGTGCCCCAACGGTCGGCATGACTAAAGGATAGATAAATAGATAGAGCCCATTTATCCCACCTCTGGGCAGCTCCCGTATTGCACAGAGAACCCATATGAAAGGGTACCTTAAACAATTTAGGAAAATCTTTGAAAGGACTAAATAAATAAATAAGAGACGACCCAATTCGAATCGAGTAAAGTACAATTAAAAATTTTAAAAATGTATTGACCCCCACTCGAATACAGTCGAACCCATGTGAAGAACGACACGAAAAAAATACAAGCATTAAAACAAGTTTCTTTTTTTTTCCTAAACAAAGATAGTACACCGTACTTTGCTCATATTATCAAAATCAAACAAACTAATATATACAAATTCGGGGGGAGGGGATGATCCAGTTTTAAGGATCAAATCACCATATCGGACAGATGGGACAAATTGGAAGATAGCAGGCTATACCTACAAAAAAACAACAATATACACATATCCCACATACAGCACCAACAACAAAATCATACTACAGGTGACCTCTAGCCGAGGTCGACAAAATGCACTAGGCAAGGTATTTCGAGATTAGGTAAATAAAACCTACTCGGATGATCAACCCTATAGAAACACTAAGGATAAAATACCCTCATCAAAGTTTAACTAAATAAACGGAAATTTTAAAAAAGGGGAGATAAAATATGTAACAACACCAAAACTACATATCGGGAGAACACACAAACACATGGAAACTGTTTTCCTTTTTTTCGAAAATGGGGTTGAGGGTGGGTTGACATCTGTCCGGTGCCTCCCCAATTGTGTGAATAATAGTACTTCCGTGACAGAAGTTTTTTTTTTTTGCATTTCTAAATGACTCTAAAAGGAGATATGTATGGGCGACCAAATGAAAGAGAGAAGGCTTTATACTAACTCAACACACCACACCAGGTTATGCCATAGACATTTCGAGCTTCATTGTTTCTTTAAAGACCCGAGAGCAGCGCCATTGTCAGAATCTGACGAGTCTGGTTCATCTTTATCACATAAATCAATCATGTAAGGTTGGATGTTAATGGAATATTCTACTTCATGAATGTCATCCACATCACTGTCATCACTGACAGTCGCCATAATTTAAACATTCAAGCACAGCCAACTCATCGAACGCTTGTCTTCATTTCCAATGGTATATGGAGAAATTGCGCCATTGATAATTCGTCCCTTTGAGAACTCGTCCCATTGAAAACTCACACTGGGAGAACTCGCCCAAACGGAAATGGATAAGTTGCCCCAGAGCGGTAGGAGAAGTCGCCCCAAATGGTTAGAGAAGTCACCCCAAATCTTGTAATTGAGAAAACCTTTTTAATAGTTATCTTTGAAATTAAATAAATTATTTAAAAGATATAAATAGGTACCTTAAAACTATAATGTTTTCTAAGAAGATATTAACATGTGGTGGTTACCGCATTATTTGAATACATGGATGATATATCTTATTATCAGGTATTGTCTCTCCTGTACAAGGGAGCAAACTCCATACCTATGCAACTCCAGAAGGTTTTGGAAGGGAAACAAAAACGAAGTCAGACCGGAAAAAAAAAACCAAAAGAAAAACAAGCAAGAATATTGTGAGATATGTAGTTTTTTTTTAAAGAAACTAAGTGTATGTGCATAGTTGAATAAATTTTCTAGATTATATGCTGCATTCATCTTGTGTAATGTGGATAATAGAAAAATAACTCACTTATAATTGAAAGTATATGTGTTCATATAATCTCGTTACATTTCTTATAAAAACTCACACCCAAAACACCACGATAAAAACAAATGTTCTGTTAACTTCCTTGATCGATCAAATATTATACTAACATTATTCATTAATGTGGTAATTACTCTCAAACTCGGACCAGGCTTATTCGGTATAAATTGCTGACTGATTAGGCCCAGATATCTGTCTGATTCTCCAAACTTCCAAGCTGATTCGGACCATGTAAAATATTATTCAGTTTTGTCCAGGATTTAAATGTGACATGTAAATTTGTTGTTAAAGATGATTTTCTCATTATGTCCCAAGTACGTCGAGCAGTTCAAATATGTATTTAAGGTAACAAAATGCCGTTAGTACGCGTGATCTGTATTAAACCTGATTATTTCTCATCAGCATATTAGTAGTGAACTATTTTTTTAAACATCTCGTTCAACTTTAAAAAGTTTGTTTGCTTGAGAAATAATAAAATTATGAATGCTAACAAATAAAAAGAAATAAACTAAACGATGTCACTTTAGCAGCGGCCGCATTTCCTGAGAAGGTGTTTATGATGCTTTTTATCGAGTTCAAGTATCATTCGTTTTTAGGTTGTAGCCCTTTCATATATAAAACTGCAGATGTCACATCATGCTTACACCCGCTCTATTTTTACAATTAAAATGTATCTAATGATTTGAAGAGAAGAGCAAACGAGACAGATACCACTTCTTTTTCATTAGGTAAATAGGCGGAGTTGATCAAATGGAACAGTTGAAAAGTTGCAAATTTTATAGATTTAATAAGTTATTAAGTAGAAAAAAGACAACAATAAATAAAGCCTTAACAACCATATGGCGACATCTCAGAATTAGCATATCTGATCCTTCTCCCAGGGCGAGTTCTCTATGGGGTGAGTTCTCCATAATTCATTATCAACAATGCCGTTGTGTACAGTGTCTCAAATGACGTTACATCCGCTATTTGTGAACGGGAAGGGAGAGCGTTGTTCTATTCAAGACGGATCGGGAAAGATGATCGGTTTTTCATAAACTTCATCGTAACGAGTAAGAACGAAAGGTACACATTTTTCAGAAAATGAACCATATACACAGAGCAAATTATATGAAAAGGTTGGCGAATTTCAGTTTTGCATATTTGTCCCCTTTAATGAACCTTATTTGTTTGCATAAATGGAATATATATTGAATTTTCTTGGAAGCATGAGAATTATTGTAGTTGCGGTGTGAGTTGCCACCAAAGTACGAGGAGGCATTTCTCGCAAAGTTTTGTTTTGTTTTTTTATGGTTTAACGCCATTTTTCAGCACAATATAGGCTATACATAGCGGCCAGTATCAATGGTGGAGGAAGAACCCGGACAACCCCCGGAAAGAACCACCGACCCACGAGAAGCTACTGGCAAGCTTTCTCACATAACTACATTTGCCGAATCTTAGACTCGAACACACGCAGACAGAGGTGAGATGGCAGTGGTCCGTAACGGACAGCGTTTTAGACCACTCGGCCACTCGGGGCCCCTTCTCGCAAAGTAAACGTGTGATTCAAATTAAGAAAAAGAAAAATTTTAACAAAATTACAAACTGATAAGGTGATACATGTGAGTGGTTTAATACTTTAGAGGAGGATATTAGTTCTGTGAGATATCCAGTTATGTCAAATGTTACGTTTCAGACTAACACTAAATACGTGTATACTGCGATGACCTTAGTAACGTGTTGTAGATATCCATGTCGTTGTCTGCAGTAGATGCTACGGTGTGTAGCATGGGTCACGTGCTGGGAAAGTGTAGCCGCTTATTTGTACACCCCGCACCCCCCTAGCGACGCCACTGCTGTACACTGCATCAAAGCTTGTGGACAAAAGGTACGGAATTTGTTTAATTATAAGTTATTCTTTCAAACACTCACGATTAAATAATGAGAGTACTTAATTTAAAGAACTAGGTCATCGCTGTTAGTTTAATTTTTAATCAATTCTTGACGCTCAGAATAACATCCCCACCCATCTCTAATGAATTGTGCATTACCAACAGCCATTAATGTTTGTCCATCAAAAATACAGATATTATTACAAGCAGGGAGTGCCAAGCTTCTGGTCACATGTTCATTGAAGGTATGCGAAGACTTACTTGAGGTTTTACGGCCTATATAATCCTCTAACAGACGCCATTAAAAGTGTTTCAAGCCTAGCCTTCGAATGTTGGGATTACTCGTCATATTGAGTGGAGGACATATCGCATGATTAAGTAAGGTACGCATGGTAATTAATGCAGAATCTTTATTTCTTCCCTCTGGTCATTTGAATTGAAGATTTCTTAAGGGAGATTTGTCAAATTAAGAACAAAATTACAGAAAAAGATGTCAAGAGTTTTAAAACTATTTGAACTTATTTTGATAAATGACATAAATGACATCAAGTTTAAGTATATCTTTCTGACAGCTATGCAGTTTTTCTTCCAATATAAATACATGCTTATGAGAATTACCATGCTATTCATGTCTATAAAAGAGTCAAACATGACCCATGCTTACTTACAAGTCAGTCCTGTCCGATATGTGTGTGTGTGTGTGTGTGTGTGTGTGTGTGTGTGCGTGTGTGTGTGTGTGTGATTTAGTTATTTAATGTAGCTTTAACAATTTTCCAGTTATACGGCTACGATGTCTGCATTGTGGCAGTTTAAAGTGATGTCTAGCACTGGGGCGTCATGCCGCAGACATGTAGCATGATGTGTCACCCAGTCACATTATCCTGACACCAGGGCGACCAGTCTAAACACAAACCTCTTAATGTTGAGCGCCTAGGGAGGCAGCTGTTAGTACTATTTTTAGAAGTCTTTGGTATGACTCGGTTCTTGTTCGAACCCACGACTTCCCGCATCCGGGGCGGACGCTCTAACCACTAGGCCACTGGAGCGGTCTTGTCCGATTTGTGAATAAGTAATCAGTCTTAAATATATTACATAGACACTCATGTCTCTACTCAACGTGATATTTATCTAACAGTTCTAAAGAAGACGATACAATTCAGGCTGTAAGAAGGAAGTGCATAATTATATTTTAAACAACAGTAATTAATCCACATACAAAACAGACCGCAGTTACTTTAAAAGTTAAAAAAGAGTAGCTATTGCCTTATTGGGAAATATAATATTAAGTACCAATATAACTTTCAACAATAACAAGCAATTATTAGGAAAAAAATATCCTCTTTATTAGTTTGGAACAATATTTTCACATTATCGTACCATATCTAACCCGAATTTGTTGCTTTTATATTCGCCATTCTAGAAATCAAAGCGCTCGCCATACATCAGTCGAAAATAATACAATAAATCTGACACTAGCAAATGAACGCATTTTTGTTCCTTTGACACACATTTCAATTGGTTGCAATGCGATGGTTGCTGAGGAATGCCGAAGTAGGTTTCAACAAGGCCGCTTTATTTTAACGAAACGAAAGTATCAAAGTATCAATTATTTGAACAGCAAGCAAAATTTCGTTTCGTTCAAGAAACATTTTCCGATTGGAACCTACTTGAACATACTTAGGCATACCTCGACTACTGTCGCATTTCAACAAATTCAAATGTATGTCAACTGAACAAGAAAATGCGTCCGTTTGCAAGTGTGAGATATTGATTCCACAAGGATAAAAACAGCACAGTAAGTATATTAATTAAACATAAATTAGTGGAAGAGTGTCGATATGCGTTGCTAAGTATGTGCGATATTCCTGAAACTTTGACTACTCGTTCCGATGTCGACGACATCGGAACAGACTACACAATGCCATTATTCGGATCGTAAGACATAGCACTTAAAACAAAATCAACATCTGCTGTGTCTTAAATGTAGGACTACATAACACGATGTTCATACTAACTTGTACCACAGGAGTCTGACGTTTTATCAATAAAGTACGGCGAAATGTATGACAAAATGAAATACCCTTATGAATAATATATATATATATATATATATATATATATATATATATATATATATATATATATATATATATATATATATAAACACAAGGAATGCAAGCGTGACCACAACCCTTCGCTCGATTCGACATTTTCTCACGAGACTTTTATCGCTTCAGAATCGCAAGAAGACTGAAACACTACACATATGCATTCAAAAGACAGTTACTTACCAACGCATAGCTCTTAAATGACCATGTCTTGAATCCAACCGGCGAATTAACCTTTTTTTCACAGGTACGGTCACATTAGCCACGGTCGTAAGTCTACCTGACGGAAGTAGCCCATTCTACCAGTTTCTACCCTGCAGTAAATATCCGTTGGTGTCTAATAATTGTATCGAACACGGCGCAGAATCTGTGTTTTTAAAGTTACCGGATCCAGCAACAGTCGTAAATATTTGAAGTGTGATGACGTCATTAACCGTTATTTCTACTATCAGAATTTTGACTAATTATTTATGCTCTAGAAATTTAAATAAAATTATAAAATGATACAATCTAAAATAAAAAGCAAGATGAACATTTTATCTTGAGAAATTACTTTCATCATGTTATTCAGCATATTTACTGCAGGGTAGAAACTTTTAGAATGGGCTACTTCCGTCAGGTAGACTTACGACCGTAGCTAATGTGACCGTACTTGTGAAAAAAAAAAGGTTAATTCGCCGGTTGGATTCAGGACATGGCCATTTAAGAGCTATGCGTTGGTAGGTAACTGTCTATTGAATGCATATGTTTAGTGTTTCAGTCTTCTTGCGATTCTGAAGCGATTAAAGTCTCGTGAGAAAATGTCGAATCGAGCGAAGGGTTGTGGTCACGCTTGCATTCCTTGTACACAAAAGAATAGAGCCCCATAAATCCCACAATTTATTAATCAATCATCGAAACTTGTGAATTTATTTTCATAACATAACTATGAAGATAATCTCTCAAATCGTTGTCAAAGACATAAAAAAAACGAATAAAGAAACTTGATCTCGAGCAGTTACGACTGGCACCGTTGACCGGTTTACATAATTGTAAGTAACTAGCACCAACTTGTGTATTCCAGTTGTAATTTGCCCCTTCTTTCTCTTCCTCTTTCGATCCTGTTGATTTCTTTACCATGTGTGTACTAACCAGTTTGGCCATTCGTGCGAATAAGATATGTTTATACTATTTATGGAAATTGTCAACATGCCAAAACTCTCTTGTCAGAACACGCATTGTTATCGCTATGATTTATGCACGAATAGTTGACTGTGATAAACAAGAACGTTAAATTTGACGGAAAAAATCAGAGATAGGGCATTATCACATTTTGATACTACTGTAAGTAATTTACCTGAAATCAGCAAAATTGTCAAAAGTGTACAAATCTGAAGTCACTGACACGGGATGGAAAGACGAATAGCTCGTTACGAGTTTAGGTTCTAATAAACGGTAACAAAGAGTGTTTTCAAAGAGTGAAAACAACAAGCTTTGTCAAATTTAATAAATATTATTTTTTCACTGGAAAAACAATGCAAAAATGTAATGAAGAACAAACTTACGGTGTTAAGAATCAAATCTAAATATAATCCAAGAATAATCCACGAACAAAATTTTGTAAGTCCTAGTAATGAAGTGCTTTAATGAACTCAAGTTTGAGTCCCATTGAAAATTCAAGATGGAAGTCGATGACGTATGATGTATCCTGTACAATGCTTATCTACAGTTCCTTAAAGAAACATAAGAATTAACACTCTGGTGTTTGAAATCCTAATACAATTTTGATAAACTGTCTTTGTCCAATAATTATGTATGAGCATTCAAATATTTACAGAGACACGAATTAATCTTTTAAAATGCAAATGATCTGAAGAAAATTAAACATAACTAGAAAACTGGCTAAAACAAAAGAAAATGACTTGACGTCAGGTGCAAAAGCCCCCAAACTGAGAATTCCTATCATAGAATCTGTATTAAATCATAGCAACTGCGTAACACAGATGCACGTATTCCTAACAAGACCATGACGAAAACCAATCAGTTTGTTCTAGGACAAACATGTTCTCTACTTCACCAAAACTATTTACAAGTCAAGAGGCGCGTATTTCAATACAGCCTTGATTTCACTCTCATCAAATCCCACGTCATGAATAAATAGTTAAAGGTTGTTTACTTGATTCTGAATCAAGGTCAGGAACTAGGTTAACTAAGATAAAATATTCCTAAAGGTCTCGAAAAAGTAAACTCAACTTCTGGAAAATATGATCTCTAGCGAATAACTGTACATTACAATAGCATCTAATGAAAACAAAAATTTAAAACTGACAACAAACAATTAAATTTAAATGAATATATATTAAATCGGGCTCTGGCGGATGCTGTATCTGCTCGGGAAATGGACGCACCTGCCCATACACAAGTCTCCTGCTGCTTTACAGGTCGGCTATGGTTGGACAAAGGCTAAGATAGTAAACCCTAAAAGAAAATCCGGAGTCGAGACCATAAGGCAGTTGGACGATGTACTACATCCCATCTGGCAACTCCTTGGTCTAGAGAGGGATCGGCTCCGCCAGACGACATTTGCCCAAGACACACTGATACAACTGGACAAATCTGAAGTTACCATACCGGATCGGTCGTCTTCCGGATCAACAAAGACTGTGCCTGCCGTTGTCTACCAGGAAGGATGTGACAAGTGTTATACTTGTACTTTGCATAAAACCAGATCCTAGAACATTAGAAGTCTGGCGCAAATTGGAAGACTCCAATTGTTGACACATGAGCTGCAACGCTACACATGACACATTATGGGGCTCTGAAGTCAGATGAAAAGCCTTAGGACAACACCAAACTGAAGATGGGCATGTATTTTACTATAGTGGATAGTGGATAGTTGGATAAGTTCATAAATTGAGTAGGATTCCTGGCAAACAAATCTCAACCAAGATTAAAGTCAGAAGACAGGAACTTGAAACAGTGGGCCAATTCAAATATTTTGGTTTCATAATCACCGAAGAGGGATCAAGAGCAGAAAATGTGTCACGAGCAGCCAAAACAACGGTAGCTATGTCAAAGCTAAGACCCATCTGGAGAGACAAGAATATCTGTCTCAAAACAAAAATCAGACTATTGAGAGCACTAGTCAAGCAGCAGAGAGGGTGAACCCTACAACGTTTTTAGACAAAATTTGATTGAAATCCTAAAACGAGCCGTCCTATAATCTCATTTTAACCAAAAAGAGGGCGAACCCTACAACGTTTTCAGACAAAAAAAATTGATTGAATCCTTAAAACGATCCATAGGATTTCGTTGAAATCTTAAAAATCTACGAAATCTCATTTTAACTAAAAAAATGAAAACGAAGATTTTACGATTTTTTAATCAATTTTGGTCGCAACTTGTTGTCATCCACCCTCTCTGCTGCTATGGGTTAACAAAAAATAATAAATGATTTTAACCGAATATTTGATCCAGTCCGATACGATATCGTGTCCGAGGATCATGTAGATTTATTGTTGCGAATCCGTGCGGAGTCGACTGAGCATGACTAAAGAAATCTCGAAATTGATTGAAGTCCATATCAGAACACCATGTCTGCCAAATATTTCGTAGCGTATGTGTATCAACGCCGTTGAATACAGAAAGAATATTGCAATTATCTCTGATGACTTTTGGAACCTGAGTGTAGCGTTGAGTGACATATATCACGTCAGTGTTTTTGTGACGCCCCCGGGAAAAGATCCTAGCAGGATTTTTTTGTTTATCCAACATTATATCGTCGTATACGACTAAATTGTTAATATCTCCATCAATATCATCAATACTCGGTGCTTCATCGATATCGGTTATAAAATCAATGGCGTTCTCACCGCTAATTTCTGATGCATTCTCGTTAAAATCTTTTAGCACTTCATAACATCGTTGATCATCTACGCTAGGGGCAATTAAATACAACTTATCCCACTTCATCCATCTCATTATTAAATTGAGTAACAATTGCGTTTTACCGGATCCAGATGGCCCGATTATAATCATCCGGATAGAGTTTGGTAGCGCTGCATGATGCTTAACTGGTTCTCTTGTTTTAGTCGCTGAAAAATCAATTATATCCATATTTCTATACATAAATTATGGATCTATATTGTGTGAAGTGCAAAACGCGTACTGGCACAGATGATGTGACGACAGTTACAACTAAAAATAACCGATCAGCGCTTTCTGGTAAATGCATGCAATGTGGTACAAAGAAATTTAGATTTGTGTCTATGAAATCTGATTTAAAAAAAAACGAGGAGGTGATATCGCAGCCAAATTGGCAAAGCTCCCTGGAACCCCATGGGCAAAGTACCCGGGAGAAAAGCACCTTCCCGGATATAGCTACTGTGGACCGGGAACCAGACTTGATATCAGACTCAATAATCAAAATCAACCCAACCTCGGTGAAGAACCAATAAACGCCATTGATAAGGCCTGTCACCTTCATGATGTTGCTTATAAAAGCAGCAATCTGCAAAACAGGCATCTAGCAGATGTGAAATTAATTCATGCGTTAAATGCTATTCCTGATAAATCCTTCAAAGAAAAATTGGCTTCATTTTTAATAAAATCGGCTATGAAAAGCAAATTGATGTTAGGTGCCGGTAATTAATAATATGGAATCTATTTATTATTCCCCAAGAGGATACTGGAGGGGTAAATCAGCAGTTCATAAACTCGCTAGCGCTGCAAAAGTGAAAAAAACCACTGCGGCTAATTGGTTATCCAAACAGGCACTATGGCAAATTTATCTACCACCGCCTAAACAAATTCAATTCTCGCATTTTGATGTGACCGCTCCTAATGAAGTTCATCAGGCTGATATATTATTTCTGCCACATGATCGTGGTTACAAATACGCTTTAACCGTAGTTGATATTGCAAGTCGATACAAAGAAGCAGAACCGTTAAAAACAAAATCAGCCACTGAAGTCGCTTCTGCATTTGAGAGGATTTATCGACGAGGTCCTCTGCACTGGCCAAATCTATTGCAGGTTGATCCTGGCAAGGAATTTCAGGGTGCAGTATTATCTACAATGAAACATCATAATGTCACCATACGACGAGGGCATACTGCGCTACATCGCGATCAGGCCATTGTCGAACGATTTAATCGGACGATTGCTGAGCGGTTATTTGGATATCAATACGCAAAAGAATTCATCCAAGAAAAAAGATCCCGTGAATGGGTTAAAAGATTACCATCTGTGATTACTGCACTGAATAACGAGATTACTAGAACAATCAACATGAAACCTATCAACGCTATTAAAAAGAAGTCAATACCCGTACAACCACAAAAAGATTTCAAAGAACCAATTCTTCATAGTAATGTCATTGTGAGGTACTTATACGAACCAGGAGAGCTTGAAGGGGGTAGAAAAAGGGCTACTGATCCTATTTGGAGCGTCACTACGCATAAGATATCTAGTATAACACGATCTACGGGTAGACCTCCAGTCTATAAACTGGATTCAACTGCCCCTCAACGAGGATTTACTCGACAACAACTACAGGTAATTCCCGAGGATACTCAATTGCCACCGCATGGTCTTAACTAGCACCGTTGCGTCTATTGCACTCAAGACAAGTCAACATCACATTGTTTCTGACATGACCGAGATTGTTATTTTTTCTGTCTACGGTGAATTGGCGAGGATCCTTATCCGAATACTGCCAACGCATTATACAATTGCAACTCGCGCAGTGATTATTCTGTTGTTTCTTCAGCATTATTATTAATTCCGCATCAATATCAAAATCTCGTTGGTTTTTTTTGTCCTGTTGTTTGTAACCGGAGAGTTTTTTATTAATGATGCTAACATCAATATCACTTATTGTTGTGTCATTATCATCGAAAACAACTCTTCGAAGTTGATTTATTTTTCGTACTCTGGATACTGCGAGATAGACTAAATTCGACCATTCGATGTGATTATCCACCATCCAAACAATTGTATCCGATATAGTCAATCCCTGTGAAGAGTGTATTGTTGCTGCGTATCCTAGCGTCCACGGGGATTTATTAGCACGCAATGCATCTTCAACGACATTGATATCAACCAGCACAATATCATTTAATACGAGAATTTGTTTTTCACTCTGTCCTGGAATATCAACTTCAATGTTCTGTTTTCGTGTATCCGATGGCCTATAACAAAGGGGTACTGGAAGCGTTGCAAATTTTTCTTTATGCAATTCAAATAACTTCATCTGAAGTGTATCCCTGACTATTTTTCTACTTGCAATTATCAAATCATTTGGTCTCCATGTTTCCCAGAAATCGTTTATTTGAGTTTCTAAAATCACTTCACGCGCTATTTCGCACTGGATTCTATCCGGTTGTAATCTAATTAGTTTCTTAAATTCTCGTAATCGTTCATCAAGTGATCTATAATCAGTGGTGATTTCTTCATAGTAGTCTACAAAACCCTTTAGCCATTCATGTGGAGATGCACCGACAAATGGTGGTGGTTGGCCGTGATCACCGCACATGACGACTTTTGTGTTTTTGTTTAACAACCACTCGAGAAATGTTTGTAATACATCTAATGACACTGTGCATATTTCATCCCAGATTATGATTTCAGGAATGAATTTATCACCCATACGCTCAGGAGTCCATTTGTCACCCTTCCATCGAAAGAAACTATGGTAAGTACAGGCATTTACCCCTCGCTGTATCATCTCTCTGGCGAGTCTGTGAGTCGGTGTTAGCACAATCATGTTAGTAGAAATACAAGTATTTCCACCACGACGAAATAATTCAATTGCACGAGTTGTCTTTCCTGACCCACCACAACCGTTTAAATAAACTGTTTTATATCTACAGATTGGATCAGATACCGGTGGTGCATTAGAAAATTCTGATTGATTTTCAATACGGTTACAACAAAGATATTTATCATCCATGGCAACGTCTGCGGATTCACAATACTCATGTAGCATCTCCTTTTTAAATCGCCAACGCCCCCAATTTTCTTCGGGATCTGTGAATTTAGCTACAGCTGATTTGTACTTATTGTGTATATACATCGAATCAGTGGCCACTCTAACCGCGGTATTAGGAAATCTATTTATCATCGAAAATAGATTAATAGAAGCATAGGCTAGCATTGAACTTCTCAAATGTGTGTACTGGGAATTATATCCATCACAGTAGGTAACAACCGTACCCATTTTCTCACCATTGGATAGAAAAGCATCCTTACGGGATACAAGTTTTCCCTGTTTCATTAAATCCGCTACAATAAAATCGTATTCAGCGACATCTATGATCAACCGCGAAGAATATTTTGCGTTGTCGTACCGTCCACCTTGAGTGAATTTACCGATTATTCTTCGTCCAAAATCTTTTGCTTGTTCTTTTTTAATTTCAAATAACTTCATAGACAAATTCATGATTTGTTCTTCATTGAAATCAGGGAATTGTTTTCGTAGTTCGTTGATTATTCTATCTAGATCGGGTTGTGGTAGCCAAACTTCTTTCTGAGCTCGATAGCATATAATCGCTTCACCGATGATCAACGATATTAGCATACCACAATCAATCATATATCTCAATAGCACTATTGGCGTCCAGGCCTTTTCAGATAGATGTCTACCGAGCCAAACATAACTACACGGATGTAACCCTGTAGCTAATTCAAATGATATCACACGAGCGAATCCGGTTAAATCAAAATTAGGCAATGGTCCATTAATCGCAACACGAGTCATTTCATGCGTGGGGTGTCCAAATCGTTTGAAGTACTCAGCGCATTCCCCATATCCGAGAAAACTTCCGGGGTAACACGCGGCTATATCAATTGAAATCATACCATCAAGTGAGTATTTCGTATTCCACAGTCCTCCATGACCAAATTCGACGCAACTCAATTTAACATCCTCGAGAAAATCACTTCGTGTTGGACGCCATGAGTTTTTTTCTCTTGCGAAGTGAGCTACCACTGATGGAATAGTAAAACTATCCGTGAGTAGTTTTTCATGGGAATTCTCCGGTGAAAAATCACTAGCGATTTTTCTCATTCTATTATCTAATTCTTCAACGCGATATAATTCACCATTTGGTTTTACAAATTGATCGAATCCTATTTCGGGATCTTCATCACTTCTAAGTAACCACACTGACACAGGATCATCCTTACACAACGCATTAATAGCATCAAATAATCTCTCTTCATAGAAAACATCCCCGACTAATTCCCCGGAAAATTCCGGTGGGATATATTTCACGGTTCGTTCTCGTGGAAATACTGTTACCGCAGGTGTCCACGCGTGTTTGTTATGATCAATAATCTGTATTGGTGCTCCATTTTTGTTATATTTCGGTTCGTATAAAACCTCTCCGGTTATCGTCATAACTGTTATTGGAAATCTTAATGATGTTTCTAATTTAGCTATATCAGAAATCTTTGCACCATGCTGTTTCACTGTCAGTTCCCATTCGGTTATTTTCCTACGTCGCAGATCAGTTAGTTTATTTCCTCGGGATGCATTTGTGAAGTGCTCCATTACCCGTGTTGCTACACAATTAAGCCCTGACGAATATTTCATAGGAGCTAGTTTTGCGATATCGGGTTTATCATTTAACGGATATAGCCCATAAACCATTGCTGTTACGGGATAAGATCTTTCGTAGTATGGTTTGTCAATGCCGGTTAGAATTCCTGGTTTGGAATCTCTACTCACAATGACAGCTTTTTTATTCTTGAGGATTGGTTCAAATTTATCCCTAATAATCCATTTGCCATCGACTTCAATAATGAATTTGATTCGGAAAAAATACCGTTTTTCCCCAACACGTGAAATTATCACTGCTGCTTTTTCATCATTCATGGTAGCGTCAACAACACCATCAATTCGAAATGTTGACCAACAATAGGATGCTCCATCACGCTTAAATTCATTGAAACAATCTCTGATTTTACTAATCATGGCTTTATCAAGAATTGTATTCTTGGGTGTATTAGAAACTATATCGAGATTGAATTGAGCATCTTTCCAGGATAATTTCTTGGACGCTTTTGAAATCCGAAGGATTTTGGGTTTATCGAGATTAAATTTGTTACGTTTTTTGGGTCTATCGAGATTAAATTTAGGATTGATTTTCAATAATCTCTTAAACTCTTTCATGTTTCCGTCTCTTGGACGTTTGTTACGTTTTTTGGGTCTATCGAGATTAAATTTAGGATTGATTTTCAATAATCTCTTAAACTCTTTCATGTTTCCGTCTCTTGGACGTTTGTTACGTTTTTTGGGTCTATCGAGATTAAATTTAGGATTGATTTTCAATAATCTCTTAAACTCTTTCATGTTTCCGTCTCTTGGACGTTTGTTACGTTTTTTGGGTCTATCGAGATTATATCTAGGATTGATTTTTAATAATCTCTTAAACTCCTTATCAGCATTGAATTCAGCATTTTTCGAAGTCAATCTCTTGAACTCTTTCATGCTATACTAAAAACAAGTGTCTAAATGAAAGATTTATGTATAATGAATCCCTGCAAATGGATCAGTCATTGAATTAGACAAATAGTATAGTATAAGAATGACCCAAGAATTCAGACAGCACCCTGTGAGTACAAATTATGAAGCATCCAGTGATGGTGTTGTAAGAAACCGTAGACTGAAGAACCCAGTTGGGTGGGATAATGGTATGGGGTATTTGTTCTTTACTGTTGGAAAGAAGAAATATTACAATCATCGTTTCGTGTACGAGTGTTTCCATGGATTGATCAAAGATGGTTTTGTTATTGATCATATTGATTCTAATCCGAAGAACAATTCTTTATCAAATCTGCAGGCTGTTACACATAGTGAAAATACCAAACGAGGGGGGACTGGGAAATACTCGAAAAAAGCGAGACCTGTGAAATCTTTGAATACAATAACTAACGAAGAAAAAGTATTTAAATCAATATATGAAGCCGGCAAGTATTTCAATATTTGTAGACCCTCTGTACGATATGTTGCAGAGGGGGTTTGTCGATCGGCTATTTCAAAGGGGACGGGACAAAAAATTCGATTTAGTTATGTCTAATACGTCATATTTTTCATTTAGAAATATATCATTATTATAGAATAATGAATTCTGAAAACATGAATAGCATCATATCCGAGATTTCAAAATTGAAAGGTTGGGATATTGAACTATCAGATGGGTTAAATTCTGATCAAATCATGTCTGATTTTCAGGATATAGAATACGGAGTTAACAACAATAAATACATGCTGCCAAAGAAATATGCACTCATCAAAAGAATTCAGAATTCTATTAAGGACTCTCTCGCATTTTCCAGTGACGTAAGTGTGTTCGCTCCGTTGTATACCATCGTAGAACGAATACGAAAAGAATTGGGGTACGAATACGAATTGAAAAAAGAAGTCAACTCTAAAGTTAGACACCTACGGGGGTTAATTCAAGAAAATGAACAAATTTGATTGACCATTTATCATTATTTGATCGACCGACCATTTATCATTATTTGATTGTGACCGTCCCTCATAGAGATTTTAATTTTTTTTTAGCATTTTTTGATTGATAATGTCAAAATCAGTGAATAAAAAATTGATGGCTGGTTCGGATTGATCAAAAATAGAATGGGGAAAGTGACATTATTAATTATTTTATATACAATTTGGTCACTTTCCCCATCATTGATAGAGCCGTTAAAACACTTTTATGACCATCCGATGGTGTTAGGTCGGGATTGAAAAATTGTTTTACAATTGAAAAATTGTTTCTGATTTCAAATAATGGTCAATGAAGCATTAACAACCCGATTGGCTCGTGAACGATTAGATGCAATCAGGAGATTTGTACCAATTCGTGACTCTGTACGGAATAAACTACAACAACGACAGAGTTTTCAGACTGATTTTGCTGCGGGATCTGAAGAGTTGTTTAAACCAGTAACCACAGCAACGAAGGGGATAGAGCGTGCTATACGGGGGGATGTTCCCGAGACAGGGAAATCTGTTATTGGTGAACTCGAAAAAATAGCAGCGAAAACTGAACAAACAGAACAGGCTGTACAAAAAATGGAATCAAAAAGAACAGTAGATGATTTACGCGTGAGATTTAACGAGGAAGGGTTAGCAGCAATTGATAAGACTGATCCAACAGAAATTCCTGCGCTTGTTGTTAAGACTTATGAAAACAGAAAAAAAATGTTGAAACCAGAACATCATAAATATGTTAGAAGTATAACTCACTGGGCTGATATATTCTATAAGATCAAAACTGAAAAAAGTCAAATTAAGACAGATAGTGCATCATACATCGAATATATCAATGCGGTGGGTATAGTGTATAAACAATTTGAAGAACTAAAACAACAACAAAAACCGCAAAAATTGCAAAGGCGGCGACAGCAACCTGCAAAGAAAATATCTTTTTCACCTAAAAAACAACAAATACCACGTGATGATGATGATTTTCTTGGTTATTTACAACCCACGGATGAAGAAAAACAGGATGAAGCAATTGGTTATAGCGGAAGTGGATTAAGAGATTCCAGTGAGAATCCAAGGATTTCATGTCCTGGTAGTGTTCTCAGTGATATATCACGATTAGAAGTTCTTGTAGGAGGGTTCCGAGCTGGAAATAACTCACCGGAAATAATTAATGAAGCAGCTGATATCTGTAGACGATTATTTCAGGGTGGTATCATGGATATCAGCACATATCGAGATTTCATTGACGAGTTAGCAAATGGGTATCACAGTGATTAATTGATAAATTGTTTTACAATTGAAAAATTGTTTCTGATTTCAAATAATGATCATACACTACAATCATGATAAACCAACCCCCGTCTACGTAGTTAATTCACGGTTTCCGGTTTATAGAGCATACTACGGAGATGGTTTAGGCAATACCATTTTAGGGTTATTTGCGAGAATGGCTCCAAAAGTGATGCCGTTGGCTAAACAATTAGGAATGAAAGCAATTGATGTTATTCGTGATAAGGGTATTGGTGCTGTTGGAGATCTTGCTGGAAAAGCGTTTTCAACTGCGAAGAATAAATTAACATCATTAGTGAAATCACGGATGAAATCCAAAGGATTTTCAAAACCGTTACCGTCTACAGCGGAAATGCCTGCAAGTGTTAGTAGAATTATAAATAACGCAGTAGATGAAAAATTAGCGTCGATGGTTTTAACCCCCGACCAAAGCAATATTGCAAACATGATAGCAGGAAGTGGCTTTAAAAAACTACGACGATGAAATGGGAAATCGCGATTTAGACTCTGATAAATAGAATAAAATGTTCAAACAGTCACGTGATCCAGCATTTGATATAGACGCCCCAGTTGGCAAGGATGATTCTGTACGCGATTATCAATATTACGCCTATCATGCCATAGACTCAAATAGTCGAGCAAGAATTGATCTTCAAGTCCATGATACCAGTAAATACTTTCTACCCTGTGAAGCGTTTATTGAAGTAGAAGGAGAACTTGTAACAGCTGCTGATACTCCTGCTGTACCAGCACCGTATCCAGCTGGTACTCAAGTCGGTTTTGTCAATAATGGTATCATGGCGCTATTTGAGAGTGCTAGATATCTCATTGATGGAAAAGAAATCGAGTCGATAGATCGCGATGTTGATGTGGCTACAACAATAATCGGGTTAGCGAGATATTCTGATGATTATACAAGATCAGCAGGACCCTCTATGATGTTTGCAAAAGATGGTAAGAATACCGCTGGAGGAAATCCATTTGTTGTAAGACGACCAAAAAAACGTGATAATAGTGATGCTGATGCCGAGGATATGATTATAAACAACGATGCTAATTTCAATCTAGGAGCTGCAACACGAAACTCAATGTTGGGAGTAGGGCGTAAATCATTTTCATGCGCGATTCCACTGCATCACATATTTGGATTCTGTAGAAACGTCAGAAAAGTTATTTATGGAGCTAAGCATACAGTATCGCTTGTACGAAAGAGTGATGATAATGACGCAATTTGGAGGATTCCAGCAGACAATGCAACCCCCAATGCTGATGCCGGTAAAGTCAATTTAACAAAAATATCATTGTGGATGCCAGTGTTGACTCCAGCAATCACCGCAGAAGAACGATTGCTATCATTTATGGACCAAGGAGGAAAGTCGTTGTTGAGTTGGTTATCAGTGAGTACAGATGTGAAGCAATCAAATATCAACGGGTTATTCACGTGGAATCTAGCATCAAAACAAGGTGTTGCTGCGCCACGTCATATATTTATTGCGTTACAGGATAACTCACGAGTTGGCAATCAACTCTTCAGCCATATGATATTTGATCAATTAGGTGTGAAAGACGTCTCACTGAGAATAAACGGCCAACAGGAACCATCCGAGGATATACAACTTAATTACACAGAAAATCATATCGCACGAGTTTATCATCGTCTGTTGTCATTTATGGCACGCGACCAAAATGTGGATACTGGTTTGCAAATATCACAATACGACTTTAAAAATCTGTATCCGATCTATTACTTCTCACTGGAACATCTCGATTTGATGAGACAATCTGTCGTTGATATACATTTTAGAGCTAATGTGACTCGTGGTGCTATTGCTGATTATAGAGCGGTTGCTGTCATTCTCAGTGATAAATCAATGCTACTTGAAGGTGTTGGTGGAAGAATGAGAGTGGTAGATGCCCCAGTAGAAAATCTTTGATTTTCAAAAACATGTAATTGAAATCGTAAACGATTTTCTCGATTTAGAATCAATCTATTATGTATAATGTCATATAGTGTTATTAGTGTTGCGTTAACTCCCGGTCAATTAAAAAAATTGCAATCAGAATCGGCTAAGCGATGTGGAACCACAATCACGTTGAAACCCAACCAAATGACTGGTGGTGCAAATAAACTATCGCTGACAACTCGTCAGGTGAAACATTTCAATGATGCACTTGCAGCCAAAAAAGGTGTTCAGATTACTCTCTCTGCGGCTGCTATCAAAAATATGATTAAAACAGGCGGTATATTCCCGTTGTTAGCTGCGATACCAGCATTGATTGCAGCAGCAGCCCCAGCGGTGGCTAAAGCAGCGGCGTTAGGAGCCGTTGGTACTGCAGCAGGAATGGCACTAAAGAAGGCAACTGGGAAAGGATATAAAAAAAAGGGACGATCCGTTCACGGATTGGGTCTAAGACTACCAGGAACCCCGTATTCGTGGTACAGCGGAAAGGGTCTAAGACTACCAGGAACGATTTATTAATTCAGAAATCTTCGATTTCCGAACCTATGGTTCCCAAATCTTCGATGGTTCCTATGTCCAATTTTGATTTAATGGATGCTGCTAAAAAACTAGCGATTAAAAACTTCAGAGGTGTCTTTATGAAAGATCAATTACCTCATCAACCAAACAGCGTTGAAACCGGAATCATTAATTTAGATAACAGCACCGGACCTGGAACTCACTGGGTTGCATACGCTATTGATCCACGTGGGATTGTCTATTTCGATTCATATGGATTAGCCCCACCAAAAGAGTTTTTGCGTTATATAAAAACCCTTCCAATGAAGACTTGGTATTCTACGCTACCAACACAAACAATGATTGACCCACCGATATGTGGCAGCGAAGTATTAAATGTCCTTGACGCTATTTCTAACTCCTTGAGTAACCCAAGCGGAAAACCACCACATATTGTCGTGAATGAATACACTAGTAATCGCTTTTTAGAGAGAGAAAGAGTTTTACAATAACATGATTGATATTTGGGGGAGATCATTGAAACCCAAACCCGATGGCACTGCACCCCCTGATTCTATCAAGGATGTAAAAAAACTAATCAAAGATGAAATAGCTGAGACGTTAAATTTAGCAAGTGTTGACCCGAACGAAATAGTTGTATTTCAGGACAAACAGGGTAAATTGAAAAGCAGTGATGTGTCATTGAATGACATTTTGATACGGCAGCGCGACGCCACTGAAAACTCTATTGCGTTGTATTCCAGCGACGGACGACTTAAACCAGGTGCACTTGTGTCTACGATCACTGATAAGATTGATACCCATGACAATGAGTTGAAAAATTCTGTGTTGGAACTAACAACACTTCAATCTAAAATTGAAGAAAACGGAAAACAGTTTACATCATTTCGTAGAAATATCATTGATAAATTTATTGGAACCCCGTTAGATAAAATAGAAATAAAACTCCCTGATATTAAAAAATCCATCGATGAGACGAAAAACTTCATCGAAGCCGTCAAAGGTGATTTTTCGAGGATGATAACAATCATTGAAAAAACAAAAATTCCTCATGAGAAAACCAACAACGTCGTGTACACAATCCAACACGGATCATTTGCCTGGACACCTACAGACAACAAATTAGATATCACTGCAACCGTCAAGGGTATTTATCGATTAACACTAGTGACAACGGATCAATTTAATATTTCATCGTCGAGTTCATCCGGGGTCAACAATACGATTTCAACGATCATCGACAAGGATACAACTGAAAAGTTCACGATAACATCTACTGATATTGATTTGTTTAGAATTTCGGTATCATGGTATTTGGAATTCGTAGCGGATTTAAGTAAATAACTAAATTGAAAGGAAAATCGTTCGGATTTCACAATTGAAAACACTAGTATTTTTAAAATAAAAATGATTTCATCAACGCAATGTCGCTATGATCAGGTCAGAGAATTTCAAAATAGACTCAAAACCCTCACTGAGGAGTATCAAATAAAAATAAAAAAATACCGACGAAGAATCACCGCAATTGATGTTATTGTGTACTCGGTGTCAAGCGTTCTCGCTGGCGCCGGAATAATACTTGCATCGGTTATAATGATTGCCCCGGTCGTAGTTCCAATTTGCATTTCTGCGGTGGCTACAATCGGGGGTATATCAACCGGGATAGCAAAAAAGATATCATCATGCAGCCAGAGTAAACTGCAGAATTACTTACTTCAATTTCATATTGCATCAACCGCATATTCGCAGTTATCCCTGATGATATCGTCGTCACTCGATAATACAATTATATCAGATAGTGAATTCTCAGCGATGGTCAGTATTTTTGATTCCGCGATATCGAAATTAGAGCAACAACATGAGTATAATAACAATGACAACATCGATGGAATTAGAAAACACGAACCCAAAAAACAAAATGATCTCAATAATATCAACATTACCAGATTGTGAGTTCTCAGTGATGGTCAGTATTTATGATTCCTCGATACCAAAATTAGAAATACAACATGAGTATAATAACAATGACGACACCGCAGGAATTACTTCAACGAATAGTGGAGAACACGAACCCAGTACAAACAAGCATGATATCAATAACATCAACGAATCCTGAATTCAGTGTGAATTTCCCTAGCCCAGTGCCCGTGAAGGAGATAGCGCTAGCAAAACTACGAGTGTATCACAGTTGGCCTAATATCAGATCAAAATCATTTGGTGGTCAACAACCGAATAATTCACTGGTGTTTGCAAATAAGAATAAACCCGACGGAACCCCAGACTGGAACGTCGTTTCGATACCAACAGGGTCATACCAAATCGAACAAATCAATGATGAATTCGCGCGTAGAATAAAATCGATTACTGGAGTAGAGTCAAAAATCGCTATAACAGTTCATGAACCGACGCTATCATCCGCAATTGAGATAAACTCAGAAGGATACGTCGTAGATATCTATCAGAGTTCTATTAGAACCGTATTAGGATGGCCTGAATTACCACCCCGGGAAGAAACCGTTAAATTACCAGAACCACAAAAATCTGATTATATCACAGACAAAATAAAACCTAAAAATCCAATAAGGAGTTATAAAAAATACAACTTATTTATAGAGTTTTTTGGGTTAGGATACGAACCTAGGGAGGAGGGTGGACCATTGCAAGAATATAATTTTGTTAACGAACCTGAAATCATTAAAAATTTCACAGCAATGAATAATGATTTATCGCTGTTGTTAATATCTCTTAAATCCGGCTCTCTCAACCGAGATGAATTTATCAGCGTCGTAGAAACATGCAATAAAATTATCGACGATATGGAAGTATTTAATTCACAAATTATTCGAGTGATATTAGATGATAAAAACCCCACATCGAGAACACAATTTGCAAATCAATATAAAATCCGCGTTGAAAATATCCCCACATTCAAACTACCAGGATATAACGTACCAGAACTAAAAAAACTTCTCAGTGACACCATCGATGTTGGTTTTAAAATAATTCATGATGCATGGAAAAAAACAGCATCACCGGAAATAAAAATCCTCAAACATAATAATGACCCAGATGGTGGCGGTAGGCATATCGCTCCGTTCAACGTGAATGTTTCATCGGTGATTGCGATCAATTTAGTATGTGATGTTATCGAAGGAAGCTATCAAATAAATTTAGAACGATCAAATCAAGCTCAGCAAGGATATATTTTGTATTCGTTTGCACCAACAGCTCCTCCAGGATTTTTAATTATTGAAAACCCAATTAATCCTGTCTACATGCGATGCCATAATAATTCGTTAACCAGAATTAATTTCAAACTCACAGATCAGTCCAATAATCTAATTGATCTACAAGAGGAGGTGTTAGTGATTAGTTTGTTTGTGAAATCCTGAAAGGATTTTCGTCCTAAGGACTTTCATCATAAAGACTGGATCAAATATTCGGTTAAAATCTTAAAAGAATTATTAACCCATAGCAGCAGAGAGGGTGGATGACAACAAGTTGCGACCAAAATTGATTAAAAAATCGTAAAATCTTCGTTTTCATTTTTTTAGTTAAAATGAGATTTCGTAGATTTTTAAGATTTCAACGAAATCCTATGGATCGTTTTAAGGATTCAATCAATTTTTTTTGTCTGAAAACGTTGTAGGGTTCGCCCTCTTTTTGGTTAAAATGAGATTATAGGACGGCTCGTTTTAGGATTTCAATCAAATTTTGTCTAAAAACGTTGTAGGGTTCACCCTCTCTGCTGCTAGTCATCTCAAATTTTCTGTATTCATGTGAGGCCTGGACCCTGGCAGCAGAATTACAAAGAAAGAATCCAGGCACTTGAAATGAGATGCTACAGAACCATCCGTGGCATCTCATCACTAATGAAGAAGTGCGTAACACAATCAAGCACAAAGTAGGCCATTATGAAGACTTCCACTGTCAAAAAGAGAAAGCTGAAATGGTATGGCCATATCACTAGAGCCAACAGTCTATCCACAACAGTACTGCAGGGCAGTGTTCAAGGAGGCAGAAGAAGAGACTAGACAAATAAAAGGGTGGACTGACAACACTACAGAATGGACCTGGACAAGTTTTGAGGAGACGCATTCACTGGCACATGATCGAGACAAGTGGAGGAAACTAATCAGATGTTCTGCAGCACAGTGCCTCGACGATCACACCAGGTCAAGAGACTGATGATAATGATGGTATTAAATCAGATATTTTGTTTACTTTCTCCACATTATTTGATACTTGCAAACTTTACCACTTAAATGCTTATACATTTGAAACATCTTTATATTTACTGGAACGAGGATGAAGGAATATAAAACGTGTTTGAACTGCGTACCTGTATTTATTGCAAAGTTAAGCAAACAAGAAAACATTAACTGCATAAAACTTACTTCCGTACAAAAATCTGGAGTAAGTTAATATACTTTAACTTGTTTATCAACAAAGTGTGGTCAATTTTAAGATATTTAGCGACATCACAAGATACATCAATATACTGTGGATAACGAGGAAAATGTATATGGAGAATCTAGCAAGAAACAAAATTGCTTTCACCAAGCGTTGTAAAATTGTGGTTTTGAAATTGTTCTGTATTCTGGCGCATTACATAACAGTGGGCTCGCTTGTAGCCTGATGGTTAAAAATAGATGCACAAGGACATACTACTTGTCTTTTTCTTCTGCTGGGAAAGACATCTGTGGGTCCACCTTAAATAGGACGCGGGTATTTTTCTTTCAGAAATACTGCAGGTCTGTGCATTTGTGATGCGTGCGATCACATACGTGTGAAAATTATTACCGATACCACCATCTGCAGCCATGATGAAGCAAGACATACCAATGAAAAATATATCACTGTGACAATCTGTACTGTGGGGGTACATGCAGGTTAAAATATGACACTCGAGCATTGCGTGATGCGAATGTAGACACAATAACGAATGCTACTGTTGCTTTCCAAGCATATTTAAGGGAAGAATGCTATTGTTGTAACCTATGTGAAACATACCGCTGTGATAATCTATGCTGCAGCTGCACGTTCGAGCGAAAAGAATAATACTGCTATCGATTAACATGATAGACGGCCGTCAACAAACCACCTGGAGAAATTGTAGTCTTGGTATATCAGGCATCTAGCTTGACTTACTTTCGACACGCTGGATGTTTCTGTCATCCTGTATCTCCAGCGCTAGGTGCAGCACCTGGATTTGGAAAGCAGGAAAATGGAACCAAATGTACTATCCATGGCAGCAAGGATATAGATGGACACCCTATCATCCATGGCAGCAAGGATATAGATGGATACCCTATCATCCATTAGGACAAACGTGGGTTGCATACTGCATGCGTTGCAAGCCGGAAAACAGTTTGGTGTCGAGCTTCAAAACTAGGTGCATTCGCAAATCGTTTAGCGGGTTTCTCGCCAGTTATAAAATAAACTTTCCCAGCTAGCATCTTAGGTAAGCTCTTCTGCATTTAGATGTGAATGCATGATAATGCATAAGGATCGATGTTTATTTATATGCTTGTTGGCAAGGCGAAGGGCTAAATTTGAATGCCTTGAATAATGTTGTCGCAAATGTGCTTGGATTTGTTTATCCCTCTGTGCCACTGGAAGATGAATTGTTTGTTGTGTAACCATCCTGCCGGCAATCGTCGAATCGTGCAAACGAGCTAGATGGTAGAATCTATGTCATACGCACACATTAACTGGGTATACTTATGTTGTAGATGTGCAATCAACACAAACAACCACTGAGTAAAATAAAAGAAGCGAGCGTGCAGTATGCTGGGCTATGTCAGGGTTTGGCTTCCACTGCTGCCAGATATCAGTCTTCAACGCTGATAGTTTTCCAGGAGACGACGGCGTTATTTCAGTGGTGTTTTTATGGGAAAGATCCAACTGTAAATCGCAATCACCACCATCTACAGATTCTACCATTTATAACCAGTCATATATGTATCACGGCACATAACTAGAAACTCCAATCACATGATGTTTTTCAGCACGTCGGCTAACTATATAATTTCATTCCCTTTGGACTGCAATCAGTGTGAACCGAAAACTGCGAATGACTCCACCTAGATGTTTTCCATCACATCCGCGTGAGGCGAATTTTCAATCAATATGAATTAAATCAGAATACTGTGTAAATTGTGTGCTAAGGTGCCCTTATTTATTTTATCTACTTTTTTATGAGACTCTTTCGGTTTAATTAATTTAATTTATTTAAAATTTATTTTACGTAGTAGTGACAGGAAAGAAACTCACTGGAGTATGACTCTAGATAATGCCAGTCCTTACAGGTACAGACTTCACTACAACATTTACACAGTCAGCATTACACAAAAACCTAGCTATTTTCCTGAAACTGGAGGGACAGAATTGGCACCTGAACCGAACGAGCGATATTGCTTGTATCTGCGGTAGCACAAGAGAGAACGAAGAAGAAAGTCTTAAACGCTAGGTATGCAAGGCTTTGGTATGACGTAACCAGAGAAAGCCTTGCAGAGACTCGCTTTTGCAGACATAAAGTGCTAGATGGCAAAGGTTGCCATTGTATCACATGCGTGCCGCTTACCACAGCATTGTGACCTCGCGGAAGAACACGAACAAAATAGTTTGAAAGACAGAACATGCTGCCTTGCTTAGGTTTCTTTTGCAAAATGATGGCATAGGAGTCCGCGTGTAGTCCCGAGATGGATGGAGACCTGCAAGCTGTTTGAACCACACAAGAGTCAGAGGCAATTTTTGTACACTGCAGAGAGGTCTTTCCATCTAGAAGACGAGAATAGACACCATTGCATTTTACTCTACTACATTGTTCCACCAACAGATAGATGTTGCATTTGCTAGAAATCGAATCTCCAAGAATGTTTCTTAGCAAGGTATAACAGGACCAATATAAGCATCCTAGCATTGCCCGATAAACAGAAAATCAGACATATGCTAATTCTCGAAAGATTCAGCGACAAGCAGCTTGCATGAAATAACAGAGACAAAGATGCTAAAGTAGAAGCTCCACCAACAAGAGGCTAGGAAAAAAAATGCGATATACGCGGAGAAAGTGGATTCTTCTTCCCGATGGTCGCTAAAGGATCCTTCCGCGATATTATCTGCTCGCACACAATTCTGTTAATGCAGTCCTGCACAAGCAAAGGGGAAGAAACTGAAAAAGCAATAATGTGAATGGCTTCTAGGAAAGCAGATGATTACCTGGCGCCAATCGGATATACATTTCGTGGAAAACATACCACAACCAACAGAAAAGACAGATAGGCCAATATCACTAGTAGTAACAACATTTAAGTACGTGTGTTGCACAACTCTAGCGTGTACCCACACCAATGCAGCTTAGACCTGTATGCAAGCAATAGCCTGCCACCGGTCCTACCACAGGTTTTGCGACCCTTTGCCAGGATTTGTGCATTGTCAGTATACCAAATGCATGGTCATACTCAGCGCACCAGGAAGTGTGACAAAGAAATATAAAGTTGCACCGGATGACATAAGCCCGACAGAGAGCTATTCCTGTCTGTTTGTGTAATTATACAACCGGGTTGGTTTTTCGGATTCACAGCATAACACTTTTGACGATGATATAAATACAATGTGTAATAATGAACGAATAATGAATGACTTGAATGAGAAATTAAATTATGAATACGTGAGTGTATATTGAATCCAAATATTGGATTTTTAACATAATGACGAACAAATGTAATGAAGAAAATACAACAAACAATTTATTCCTTCAAAAGACAAACACAAGGCGTGAATAATTCACAGTGACTAAAAATGGAAAGATGGATATAGTTTACTCAGCTAGCAAGCAATGTAGAGTTTTGCTCACTCATAATGAAATTGTGCAAATGAAAAGGGACAGATATGTAACATATCTTTACAGTCCAGAAAGATACAATGGGTTTTAGGAAACCCAATATTTAGCCCACGGCTACAATATTACATTCAAAAGAGTTACACTCCGTTGTCAGAACACTTTTTTCAGCTCCAAGGCTGCTAAAGTTAAGCTTTACAGCTGCTACAATTTCTGTAGTTGGCTTTACAGTTTGCACCACGTAGACCTCGATTCCTCCGATTCTTGGAACGGTCGGGTCCCTCTAGTTACTCTGGACACCATTGGACAACACCGGACACTCCAGATACTGGACACTCCAGATACTAGACGGCTCTACAGCTGGAAATGTGCGAGTCCTAATAGTAGACCGCCGACTGACAAGAATATCCGGACTGTAAGATCCTTACACGCGGAGAGGTATTTATACACAGATATTGTCTGTGCATCGAAGGCATTCAGTTCATCTCATCAAAAGAACTTCGCACGTGCGGCATAGGATGAACCGAACTCATTATTTTAATAAATAAATAAAAAGGGTTTATACAATTCCGTGACAGTCTGTACACGAGAACCTACTAAGAACCTGCAAAATTATGCCAAAAATTATTTTATTTCCAGGCTATTTGACGACAAGGAAAGGACTAAGAAAATATTTGTTAGCAAAAATGCTAGTTCTGGACGCGTGCCATACAAATGATTTGCAAAAGCATTGTATGTTCCGAAACCAGAACAAAACTAGGATAGGATTAGTTTTCCAGTTGTACATCTGCCATTATATGCTAGAAAATACCAACCACGCAGAAATATTTCTCTAAAACAAGACAAAAAGAAATTTAAGAAACTGATCATCTTGTCTGTCCAGATTATGGCGTGGACCAGAAATCACTCTCGGCGATCTTGCGAGAAGCCAAGCTAAGAAACAATTGTTGCAAAAGTACATCTTATAGAACGAAAGGCAATGCTATTTTTTCCCGAGATAAAGTAAAAGATAGAAGCGAATTGTTTTCTCCGTGGAACAGTTCCATACCACCGAAATGCATGTAACAATACAACCAAACAGTTCTTCAAATTTCTCAAGAATGAATCGTAACTGCAGGCAGAAACAAATGCGCAATCAGAACACCTTGCAGCAACTCTAGAGCTTCTAGATCTCTTTAACAACGAAGCACTCATGTAGTTGAAAATGCAATAAAAAGGCAGACGATGATGATGAAGCACTCGATGATCCATAGAAGCGGTAGCCGATGCGACGAAAATGGAAAGCGTGAATGGAATTGTAGAGACCTCCGAAGAGGACAAACAGACAAGTGAATCTATCTTACTGCTCTTAGATGCTGAGGTTTTATGGTAGCCGTTGTACGTGTACGCAAAATGAAAACCAAACAACTCCTTCTAAAGTATCTCCAAACCAAATTACCCATACTGTGACGAAATATATAATAAGGGTGGGGTGCTCCCAATTTTATATTTAAACTATTATAGAAATTTCACCCAGATTCTGTTTTGTTGGAAGTTGGAAGTTGAATTTAGTGAAATATAGATGTAACGCTCCGAACCCCCAGTCAGTAATACCGTCCGTTAGATAGTTAAATATGCATAAAAAGTTGATATTCAATGAATAACAATTACACAGCACTTCCATAATCAAATTACTCAAGTTTCCAATTACACTCCTTCCCGCTCGACCCTTTAAAAAAAAACCTAATGCGTTCTTTGATTTCCGCTTGTCCCTGTATTTATACTCATCTGTTTTATCCTTTCTCTCTCCTATTTCTCCCAATTCCTTCTCCTTTTCCTCACCAATCTTTTTCAAAATTCATTCTTCCCCACATCCTCGACATTCTCTAGAATCCTTCTCTCTCCCCCCCCCCCCCTTCCGATACTTTCTCTCCCACAGTTTCTATTCCGTCTCCATCTCTTGAAGACTTGGCACAATGGAACCTGAAGTTCTCTGTCCTCCTTTTAGAAGCTTTTTCTTTCCTTAGATTCTACCTCTAAGTTCTGCAGCCAGATTGCGAGTGGCTTTTTGTTCTTGGAGTTCTTGACATGCAATCCGTTCAGCGTTCAGGCGAATACTGAATTCATCTTACGAGTTCGGAAAGTATTATTTTGGTCTAAATTGTAATTGCACCCTCTATATCAGTATTTTGACTGACTATCGTTGTAGATCGATCCATTCAAACTTAGCTAACAATGTTTCTCTCTCTCTGTCTGTCAACGTGAAATTACCGGCAAATCATAATAGTAGGATAACAGTGGGATTGTCTTTTGTTATGTATATTTTGTTTGTTTTGTGTGTTTGACCTTTGTCTTTTAGTTCGTACAGGATTTTTGTCTTGTTTGTAAGTAATAGTTAAATGTTTATTTGGGTTTGAGTTAAAAGCCTAGTATTGATTATAACAGTATAAGGTTTTAGCAGCTAACACGTTTACAGTCTTGTATAATGTTCCATTATGATGATTCAGGAGGTTTGTTTTACAGCAAATTCTGAGATAGATCATGTGGGGACTTATATACGGCTGGGTCCAAAACGACTATTCATCCCTCATTTAAGTTGAGATCGGATATAATCTGAGAAGAATCATTCATTTAAAAAAAAAGAGAATTGAAATTACAAAGTCCCAATTGACATCTTGAACTAAATCACTATTTTCGGACTATTGTGAGTTGATTCATTCTGGATTATATCATTGCAAAACTATCAAACTAGACTATTGACATATCAACTCATCCAAGGTTATTGTCATATCAACTCATCCAAGGTTATTGACATATCAACTCATCCAAGGTTATTGACAAATCAATTCATCCAAGGTTATTGACATATCAACTCATCCAAGGTTATTGGCACATCATGACATCCAAGGTTATTGGCACATCATCACATTCAACGCTCCAAAAATCATTTGGAGAGCTCTACACTTTGGTACTTGGGAAAGAAGTTTTAGGATTATTTGGGATTTAATTCACAATACTGTAAGTCACTTTTAAATTTTAAATTTATATTCTAGAGAAAAAAATTGTTTGTTGAACTTTTTAAAAATTGTTGTTTATATGTTGAATAGTCATAGTAATGTGAACTTGATAAAAAATATTTGTTTGACGGACTTTTAATTTATTTAACAATACAAGCAGGTATATAATTTTTATGACACCATGTTTATAACATGAATTCACCTGCTTTTTGTTCAAAATAAAAATCAAATGACTCGGCGTTTAAGGACGCTGGTATCGATGCATAGTGGGTACACCCTGCCGATGTACTAATTTTAGAGATTATAATTAAAGTGTATAACAAGCGATAAATAGAACAGTTCTAGAGAATTTGAAAAATTATTTTAATGTGATTGAATAAGTGTGCTAGTATTTAAAAAGACAGAAATGTCGAAATGTAGATAATGAATGCAAGAATATCGGACCGCTCCGGTGGCCTAGTGGTTAGAGCGTCCGCCCCGGAAGCGGGAGGTCGTCGGTTCGATCCCCGGCCGAGTCATACCAAAGACTTACAAAAATGGTACTAACAGCTGCCTCGCTTGACGCTCAGCATTAAGAGGTTAGTGTTAGGACTGGTCGGCCTGGTGTCAGGATAATGTGACTGGGTGAGACATCATGCTACATGTCTGCGGCATGATGTCTCAGTGCTAGACATCACTATAAACTGCCTCACTGCAGACATCGTAGCGATATGACTGAAAAATTGTTAAAGCTACGTTAAAAATCCTAATCAAACAAGAATATCGGCTTATTATACTGGTCTCACGGTTTGACATGGTCCTATTTAAATATCCTATTGAATGTTTACCGTCGTGAGGTCTCTCAATGACTTACATATGAAAGCCACTTTTATAGTGTTTGCTCTTTCGTGCTTTTACTATAGTCAGCAAGTAAACACTTTACCCTGTTTTCATCATTGATAATCCTACAGTTAGACACCTTTTCCAGCGATATGTCTGGATCAAGAATTTCCGAATCCGACGCGCGCGCTACTTAACTCTTACCTTTCCACCAAATGATGGCTTTTTCGAAGTAATGCGATAGAAATAAAGTGTAACATAAATGCGTGCAGGAATAAAATATACAATTTTTTTTTACATCTCCAATGAGTCTAGCTACAAAACTGTGAGTTATGAAGACTGTACGACTGTTGCTAAAACCTTTCCCATAAACTAACAACACATTAAGAGGTAAGATCTTCCTGGTTAAACAATGTCGTCCTTGTAAAGGTACTGGTGAAAGAACAACAACAACAGAGCTATATATTTTAGCAGCAAGTTAAAAGGTATCTCATGTTTCACCACCTCTATTATCCTTCGTCTGCTTTGATAAAAAAAAAGTATTCCAACTTTACCATTCAGTTTACTTGTCATATTCAAGACACAGTAATCTAGATTTGGACACGGATCGTACTATTAGCCAAGGTAAGTAATAGTCATTTCTTTTTTCTGCCTCCGTTTTATTCAGCTGTTTAATTCTTCATGAAAAATTAGTAAACTTTAGGAAAAATAAAGACTAAAATCACAAAAGTTTAAAAGAAACAAAATACTATTTATACATGTTTGAATACACGTAAAGTCATATGACAATCATTCTTTTTTTACTCAGATTATAACAGCATATAAAAGCGTGTAGCATTATATATATATATATATATATATATATATATATATATATATATATATATATATATATATATATGCCATCTATGCATGTTTCTGCATCGGTTCCAATACCAACTGCATATTGAGGAGCATGCCAGTTCAATTTATTTTGACGGAAGAGACGAGACGCCATACACATAAAGCTAATCTTTTCACACATACCTCCAGTCGATGTGTCATTCTAGAGGATATCTTCTTTTTGATATTCAATGAGGCAAAATAATGGAACCAAATTCAGGAGGTTAAAAGATAATTTTTTTAATTAAGAATAAATGCTAATTATTGCAAACTAAATTACTATTACTGTAAATTAGCTAAAACTACTGCTTATCCGAATGAGAAATACAGTAAGATATTAATGTTATGATAAACAATGGCAATAATCATAGAAACATAATTGACATCAACTTAATAATAATAACAATGCTAATTATCCGAATGAGAAAATACAGTAAGATATTAATGTGATAAGAAAGAATGGAAATAATCACAGCACCAGAATAATAATAATAATAATAATAATAATAATAATAATAATAATAATAATAATTATTATTATTATTATTATTATTATTATTATTATTATTATTATTATTATTGAACAACAGCGTCGGTTTAAATATAGTTAGTGATGATGTTGATTATGATGACAATCGTTTTATATCCACTAGTTTCTTTTACGTGAATATAAGATAGCTGTTAAATGTGAAACAATGTCACAAAGATAGCACCGTGCTGCTCAGTGAAGTCTGAATGTTTATAAATAATGCCAAAGTGTCGATCTTCTGAGGTATTGCAGTCTCTCTCACAGTAATATTATTTAGTGTGTGTGTGTGTGTGTGTGTGTGTGTGTGTGTGTATTTTTAACGTAGCTTAAACAAATTTTGAGTCATATCGCTACGATGTCTGCAGTGTGAAATTGTGATGTTTAGCACTGGTGCATCATGCCGCAGACATGTAGCATGATGTCCCACCCAGACACAATATACTCACACCAGGCCGACCAGTCCTCTTCATGCTTAGCGCAAAATGGGATAGCCGTTAGTACCCTTTTAAAAAGTCTATTGTGTGGCTCGGCCGGGAATCAAGCCCGCGACCTACGAGGCAGACGCTCTACCACTAGGCCACCGGTGCGGTCACGCAATATGATTTAAAAGACATCACTTTGATATTTTGTCAATGTAATATGAAACACAATGTAAGCTGCTGACACGTATTGATTCGAGTAGAATATCAGTTACAAGGAAGAAGGGTCTACTACTAGTTTTATTCGGTCTTTAATGCGTCTTATTGCGAATACATTTAACAGGAATTTTAAATTTCGTACTTCCCGAATGAAGAAAACAAAAAATATATAAATAAAAAAAATATAAAAATTGTTCATTCCTCATCCGGTTTCTATTACAGACCATAGTCAGTATAAAAAAAACCTGTCATGTGCATTTGTAATTGGAATGTCTAGTCTAGTTTTATTCGGTCTTTACTGCGTCTTATTGCGAATACATTTACCTGGCATTTTCAATTGCTTACTTCCCGAATGAAGAAAACAAAAAAAAATATTTGTTAGACGAACTCTTAATTTATTTTCACAATATCAACGCCAGTATATAATTTTCTTTTATGACACTGTGTTTTATTGCATGAATTCGCTTGCTTTTTGTTCAAAATAAAAATCAAATGACTCGACGTTTAAAGACACTGTTATCTATGCGTATCGAGTTCACCCTGCCTATGTACTATTTTTGGAGATTATAATTTAAGTGTTTTACAAGCGATAAATGGAAAAGCTCTTGAGAATCTGAACAATTGTTTTCAGTTAATCGTGTTAGTATTTAAAAAGATAGAGCTGTCGAAATGTAGAAAACGAATGCAAGAATATCAGCATATTATTCTGGTCTCACGGTTTGACATGGTCCTATTAAATGTCCTGTTCAATGTTTACCGTTGTGAGGTCTCAATGACTTACATATGAAAGCCACTTTTATAGTGTTTGCTCTTTAATGCTTTTAATATCACGGCCGGACCTGCTATAGGGGCCCAGGGGGCCCGGCCCCCCCTCCCCCCGTTTAAAAAAAAAAAACAAACTATTCACTGCTTTTGATAAAAGATGCAAAGAGGGTTCCGATTTTTTAAATTTTTTTTATTTATTTTTTTTTAAAATATTTTTTTAGTGTTTTTAAAACATTACAGTTTTTAATCACTTTTGTTAGATCCCTTTTTCAAGGTTCAGATAACACCAGATTGCACCATTTTGCATCCGGACCCCCCTAGAAGGCTCGGCGCTTCGCGCCTTCGCTTAACCCAATAACAAGTTTGGGACCCCACCCCCCTCCCTGAAAAACTTAGGTTCGGCCCTGAATATAGTCAGCAAGTAAAAACTATAATATGTTTTCATCATCGATAATCCTACTTTAACACCTAGCTTACCACCAAATGATGGCTTTTTCGAAGTAATGCGTAGGAATAAAGTGTAAAATAAATGCATGCCGGAATAAAATATTCAAAGAATTTCCATCTCCAATGAGTCTAGCTACAAAACTGTGAGTTATGAAGACTGTACGACTGTTGCTAAAACCTTTCCCATAAACTAACAACACATTAAGAGGTAAGATCTTCCTGGTTAAACAATGTCGTCCTTGTAAAGGTACTGGTGAAAGAACAACAACAACAGAGCTATATATTTTAGCAGCAAGTTAAAAGGTATCTCATGTTTCACCACCTCTATTATCCTTCGTCTGCTTTGATAACAAAAGTATTCCAACTTTACCATTCAGTTTACTTGTCTAATGCAAGAACTAATAATCTAGATTTGTTCACGGATATCAACTAGTTTCTTTTGTGTGAATATAAGATAGCTGTTATATTTTGAACAATGTCACAAAGATAGTATCGTGCTGCTCAGTGAAGCCTGTACGTGTAAATAATGCCAAAGCATCAGTCTTCTGAGGTATTGCAGTCTCCCTCTGTTACCCATATTTAGTGCGTGTGTGTATGTGTGTGTTTGTGTGTGTGTTATTTGGATTTTTAACGTTGCTTTAAAAAAAAAATCAGTGTGAAATTTTATAGTGAAGTTTAGCACTGGTGCATCATGCTGCAGACCCAGTTACATTATCATGACACCAGGCCGACCAGTCGTAAGACTAACCTCTTCATGATGAGCGCAAGCTGTTAGTACCCTTTTAAAACGTCTTTGTTATGACTCAGCCAGGGATCAAACCCTCGACCTCCCGCATCCCAGGTGGACTCTATACAACTAGGCCACCGGAACGGTCACGCAATGTAATATTTAAAATACACCACCTTGATATTTTGTCAATGTATTATGAAACACAATGCAAGCTGCTGACACGTATTGATTCGAGTAGAATATCAGTTACAAGGAAGAAGGGTCTACTACTAGTTCTATTCGGTCTTTACTGCGTCTTATTGCGAATACATTTAACAGGAATTTTAAATTTCGTACTTCCCAAATGAAGAAAACAAAAAATATATAAATAAAAAAATATAAAAATTGTTCATTCCTCATCCGGTTTCTATTACAGACCATAGTCAGTATAAAAACCTGTCATGTGCATTTGTAATTGGAATGTCAAGTTTAAATAACTATAATGAAAAAAATAAACAAAATAAAAAAGACGAAACTCTTGTATACATCTGTTCAAAGGAATATAACTCCCAAATTTACAGACATTTAAGGAATTAATTAGAGGTTATCGAAGACATAGAACGAACTTCATATCTGTTATCTTAAGAAGAAGAAATATACTCGCTGAGGCAAAAATGGGGACTCTTAATAAAGAAATGCCCGTGTTTGGAAACGTGAACAAGAGTTAGAGACACCATCCTCACTCCATACCCGGCAAATATCAGGTTAAAAATATATAAATTGAAGAAATGAAATGATTTTGTGCCGTTTTGTGTCCCTGAGGCTTTTTGTTTTTAAAATTATTAGAGAGTACAAACTAACGGGAGGGATAGCGATTACTATAACACTGATATGAAATGTTCAGGGTTTTTTTTTTTTTTTTGGGGGGGGAGCCTTTTTATTATTATGAAGGATGTATAGGAGGAGACAAATGATCGTTTTCGACATCAGTTAGATTAAGTTCTTCGATACTGAATTTGTTAGGTGTATCAATTTGAGTTAAGGGAAAAAAAAAGATTATGAGATCCGACGTAGATGTTCATGATTTGCCATGACTACTACTTGAAAAACTTTTTCTTTAGGAAAACAACCAAACATTCATCTTTTTCGTTAAAATCAAAATGCTAAATATATTATAGTTTGAAGTGAATTGCGTCAGAATTAGGACCCTAGACAGTTGAGACTTTTTAGCTGTGAAATCTAATATTAGCTACTGATTCATATTGACATGATCATCTTTGTTGAGCGAGGCCTTCAAGGTGGCACCTCGATGGTCAGTAAGCGATATCAAATGGACAATAATCCAATATGTCCGAACTACGACCCCACAAAATCTAACACGTGGATTGCCTCTCTAATTCAACTGATGGGCCATAATAAGTAGCTTACCCACTATCACGTTGTAAGGGAACCAGATTGTATATGCTAGACCCTGTGTTGCGTAGTACAGACATTCATTGATAACATAATTTAAGTCTTCTAGTTTTGGACAGTGGAGACAAATAGTTCCCCATATGGCATTTATTTCAATAAACCATCCCGAAAATGCCTGCCAGGAGTGTCTTTCCTTATTTTAAACGGTTGACGATTTTCATGTCGAGGCTGTTTTGGAGGTTTGATTTAAATATATTGAGATTCACGTGATTTTTAATCATGTATAGGGTTCTCACTTTTCTACTGGTGCTCCTTGTCCACCGAGGACGAAAATAATTAATTCCGTTACACGGTGTTTAAAGACTTCTTGAAGCTGCCGCCGAGTACAAAATCGGATTATCTCGGTGATATAAAGTATGGGCTCGGGAACTGATGAGCGCTATTAATCAAGGCAACGCTGAACAATTCCACAAGGCTCAACAGGAATATACAGCCAGTAAGCAAAAACTCCGAGAAGATATCACCGGGCTAAAAAAAAAAACAAGATCAAGTATTTGAAACTCCTGCGAGATCAGTTACAATCCACGTTGGAAAAAAATCAAACTGAGTACGAACAAGAGCTCATCAAGTTAAACACCACCAACGATGAATGTTACAAAACGTTGACGGAATTACAGAAGGTAAATTACAAATACGTACCCGTGATTAAAAAGACACAAAATAATTACAACTTGTTATATACTCATTACAAAAAAACTTTCCGCGGATAACAAAAAAATTGGAAGAAAAAAATAGATGATGTGAATTTTACATATGAATTAAATAAAACTTTATTTCTTGCGTGTCAACAACGTCGTTATTCGAGAACACCTTTTCGAATTCTGTAGCGTTTTCATCTATGAGAGATTGCTCGTTAAAAATATCAGTGATACGTTTAAAAATCTTCTTCATGATTTTTGACACCTCGATGAAACACCCCTCGTTGGTTTTATTTCATAAAAAAGTCTATTTCATTCCCGAGTGATAATTTTCATTATCTGGTATTCTGATTTATAAGTTGGTAATCCAGCCTCTCTCGCGGTGGTAACTTTTTCATACTTGCGTTCGATATAATCGCTGGTGAATATTTTACTATCGTGGAGATTTTGTATTCTATCAAGTTCACACTTGAACTCGGCGATATTTTCGTTGTTCATTGTATATAAAATATTATTTGTTTAAATGTTCATCTGGGTTGAGATTATTATTCATAAATGATCTTATTGTACTACGTGCTGCATCACATGCAGGGATTAATTTACGATTGAGGGATTTGAGTATTCTACTGAATGGAATAATCGCGCGAGTATTCATTTGTTTAATAATTACAAAATCGCGCTGCATTGTTAAATTTAAAAAAAAGATTTTCCACTCGGAGATGAACCTAAATAATTACACTCTTGTTCATATTCGTATCCCTGTTCGAGCAGAGTTGACTTCTGGTAGTATTTTTTCCGGATCGTCATCCCCGTTCATGTCATGTCAGCGACGATTTCGGCTAATTGTTGATTTTGTAATCTCAACTCCTCGGCGATAATATTTTACACTGTTGTACATTTTAGCTAATGTTTCTGGGGTCATCATTTTACAAAAATTTCGCACGCGTTGAAAAATTCAAATTTTTCGGTAATCGCTGATATAATTTCGTCGTTCATATATAATATACAAAATTATTTTTTGTTTAAATTTTTTGCATAGTAATAAAGTCACGCGAATATGAATGACACTCGTTGTTAAAATATTTTCGACTAGGGTTTCTATAAACAGACCTTTACCTGATTTTGATTTAACGGGATTCGCTCGTGTAACATCGCTTAACTTCGCCGAAAAAATTCATCCGATTTGTTATATTTGGTTTGGTAGACATTTTTTAGAAGATAAATGGGCTCCGATAGTATTACTACGATATATGGTTGATTGTAAAATATTGACATCGTTGACTATCAGCGAGGCGATTATATCGTATCAGAAGCAAACTTTAGTTTGATTGCCAACCCCTGAGATAACCTCCGGAGATTATCGAGCGAGTATCGACTAGGAGAAAATCGCAAAGGATCTTGGCAGAAAAATATTTGGTAAATTTACTCAAGGTGTATCGGGTGATCACATGCGACATTATACACGATTGATTTTAGATGATGCCGAGCTTGATTTTATAATCGCGGATACGACAAAGAATGGTACCCTTATATCTCGATACTATGCTTATTTATCCAAAAAGGAAAAAATCGGAACTATCGATGAATATGTTGACGGTGAATCACCGCAAAACACATATTTGAAATTTTCAATGCTCGCTTATGTTTCAATTAATTTATTATCGATGACAAACAGATTTTCTAACATTGATGTCAGAGTTGCCACAGATTCATTTTACTTAAATCGAGCACATATTGAATCTGTCAAAGAATTTATTACAACCGGTGACGAGTGGGGAACATGGATGATAAAACAGGAAACACTACGCGGATATTACAGATCAACTGATGTTCCCATCGAGGATAATTACCGCGGAGAGACAGTATCAAAACGTCGTCGCCATCTGTATACGATCCTATATCCAGACATAAGACTGTATTTTTGAATGGATCAGGAGGATGCGGTAAAACAACTCGAGTTATCGAGCTATTTGGAGCGAATTCTGACAGTATTAACATCCACGCATAGACTTGCAAGGGAAATGATAAACCGAGGAGTGAACGCTTGTACATATCACAGTTTCCTTCGGTGGACTCCTGATCGCATGGGTACAAAATATATGCCTCGGATTATTATGTTGGATAAAATATTACAGTGCCATTGGATCAATTAATAATATTCTTAGAATGGATGTTAACGAAAAACACCGCTGTGATAATGTGCGATGATTACGGCCAACCCCTCCGTTTACAGGATTATCTCTTCATAAATGGCTGAAAGCGACTGTAGATGATTGTGAAGAAAATAATACCAATCATAGATCACTTGATGAATCATTAAAAATATTAAAGCGTCAATAAGATTACAACCTGATAGAATCCAATGTGAAATAGCACGTAAAACAATTCCTGAAACTCACATCGGGATTTTTTTTGGGAAGCGTGGAAACCAACCTATTTGGTAATCGCTAGCAGAAAAGAGTCAGATATGTACTTCAAATAAAATTATTTCAAATACATAAAAATAAATTTTCGATGGATCCGTTTCCGTTGTATAGACAAGTTGATACACGACGACAGAACACCAAAGTCGATATCCCTGGGAAAACAGAGAGACAAAAACTCGTACTCAATGATATTGTACTAGTTGATATTAACGTCAAAGAAGATGCGTTGAGTGCTGAAAAATCTCCTTGGAAGTTAGGATACGCGATGACAATATATTAATCTCAAGGATTGACCATCTCTGATACGATTATTTTGATCATCGTTGACCGCATCGAGTAGTCAAATTTAGTTTATTTAGCAGTATCTCGAGTTAGAAGATTAAATCAACTTCGAAGAGTTGTTTCCCGATTTTAATGAAATCGTCAACGATGAAATCGTCATCAACGAAGTCATCATAATAGAAAAAAAGTCAACAAATGTAATTGGATTCATAAAAAATTAATAGAACATTTGATCTCGATCTTGAATTTATCCTAAATTTTAAAACATCAACAAGATAACCACTGCGCGAGTTGATATTGTATAATATTATGGAGTTGGTGTGATAGAGATCCACGACAAATTACCATAGATAGAAAAGATAGTAGTCGCGGTCATACCCGAGAAAATGTATCGTTGGCCTGTCCTGAGTGTAATCGACGTCGTAGTGCTAGTAAAGATCTCGCGGTGGTAATTGAATATCATCTGGGATCACTTGTGCTTGTTCACGTGTAAATCCACGTTGAGCAGAGGTTGAATTTAATCTATAGATTGTGACAACGCTGAATATATTATGCGCGGTTACACTCCAGATAGGATCAGTTGATCTTTTCCTACCATTTTCAAGTTCACCAGGTTCATACAAATATCTCACTATGACGTTAGTTAATACTAGCTGCGCTGAAAAATCACGCATGGGTACATTTATATATTTTTTGTGATAGCGATAACAGGTTTCATATTGATCATTCGAGTAATTTCATTTTTATTGAACGCGGTTATTACATCAGGTAATCTTACAACCCATTCACGTGATCGTTTATCCTCGATGAATTCTCTCGCGTATTGATATCCAAAATAACCGGTCTGCAAGCGTTCGATTAAACCTCTCGACGATTGCCTGATCGCGATGAATTGCAGCATTTTTCGTCTGATAGCAGTTTTATGTAGTTTCATCGTTGATGATATCTCGCCTTGAAACTCTTTACCGGGATCAACCTGCATAAGATTCGGCCGTCGTAGAGGCCCTCGTTGATAAATTCCTTTAAACGCGGACGTAACTTCAGCTGAATTCTTAGTCGTTAACGGTTTTGCTTGTTTATTTCTACTCTCAATATCAACGACGGTTAACGCGTATTTGTAAGTATGCGTATTGATAGTATCATGGGGTAAAAATAATATATCAGCCTTATGAACTTCATTTGGGACGCTAACATCAAAAGACGCAAATAGAATCCTAGAACGTGGTAAAAAAAATCTGCCATATCACTTGTCGAGATAACCAATCTTCCGCGGTAGTATTTTTTACTTTTGCAGCGCTGGCGAGTTTACTTATCGCGGCGTTACCTCTCCAGTATCCGCTCGGGGAATAATAAATTGATTCCATATTAATAGTAATTGCCAAAGTCTAATATGAGCTTACTTTTCATAGCAGTTTTTATTAACCAGGAAGCTAATTTTTCTTTGAACGTTTTATCAGGGATAGAATTTAACGCGTGAATTAATTTTACATCAGCGATGTGTCGTTGCTGACGATCCTTATTTCGGTACGCGACATCATGAGCGTGAAAAGCTGTATTGATTTCGTTTACTGGATATTCACCCCGGCTTTGGCTGATCTTGATTATAAAGTCGGATATCGAGTCGAGTTCCAGGACCGCAGTAATTATACCCCTGAAGCTGTTTTTCTCCTGGATACTTAGCTCATGGAGATCCAGGAAGTTTTGTTAACCTTGCGGCGATATCACCTCCCTTTTTTACACTGACAAATCTAAAAACAATTATACCACACTGTGTACATTTGATAGCGATTGCATCCCGGTTATTTTTTTTTGTTGTAACAGGAGTTCCAAACCTGGATATGGATTATAATAAATTTTCGTTGGCGTACGAGTTCTACATTTCTCATTTATAAATCCATATTTATGTATAAATAATATGAATGTAATTGATTTTCCAGCGTCCCGACGACGGGAACCTATTAAACATCATGCAATGTTACCAAATTCAATCAGAATGAATATAATTGGTTCATTAGGGAGTGGAAAGACGAAATTGTTACTTAATCTGATAATGAGATGGATGAAATGGGATAAACTATAGTTGGTAGCCCCGAGCGTAGACGTTCAACTTTGTTATGAGGTGTTAAAAGATTTTAACGATAGTGCGAGATCGGTAAGCGATGAAGATGTTGATGAATTTATAACCGATATCGATGAAGCTCCGAGTGCAGACGATATTAACGGGAGTATTAATAGTCTAGTTGTATACGACGATGTGATGCTAGATAAACAAAACAAAAATCCCCGCTAGGATATTTTCACGCGGGAGACACAAGAACACTGATGTGATTTTTGTTACCCAGCGGTATACCCAAATATTTAGATATTTAGTTATCAGAGATAATTGTAATATCCTTGCGGTATTCAACGGAGTTGACACACATGTTACGAAATATTCAGCAAACCTGGAAAAAAGGTGATATGGATTATAATAAATTTAGAAATTTCTTTAGTGTTGCTCAGGCTACCCCACATGGTTTTATAACGATACATTTGCACGATCCTCGGGCGTGATATCGAATCGGACTTGATAGAATGTTTGGTTAAAACCTAACAACCGATTCATGCGCGACACCATGGGTGTGTAAGTTTTTTCACATACGCGGTGTACACGTGGACATATCTTTTTTACCCACACATCACACACACCCCACCCCCATATACAATATATAAAGTTGGTCTGTTCACCCTACCCTTCTATTGGTTCTTCTGATTCATTTCACCATGTCGTTACACTAAAATGTATTGAATATGTGTTGGATTGCCAGGGTGTTGAATCAAGGTAGATTATTGCTATTTTTAATGAGGTAACTATTACTGCTTGGATATTGTCCAGACCTAATTCTTTTATCATGTCATGGACCCTTCTTCCATTTGATGTTAGCCAGAACAGGAGTTGGCGATGGATATTATCACTCTGTAGATTCAGGCCAACGTAAAGTTTGACTTCAGTTTGCAATGGCTCTGGAGAATACATTCTACGTCATCGCGTATTCAGAATTTGACAACATCATATAAATTACAAATAGTCAATTCAGTGTCGTTGAAAGTGTCCAAAGTGTCGGGTTTCTCTTTCCTAGAGGCATCTAGATGTGTGTTCTTGACTTCTGTCCATACGCCTAGTATTTCTCCAGGTAAGCTCGGTTTCTGCTGACTATATATTCTGTTCAGGTACAAACCAATTCTCTGAACAACACATCATGAAGAATTGTTGACGGGAGTCTCTCTGGCATCGACGCATATGTTGCAGTTACTAACTTTGAACTGTCGTTGGATTCCATGTGATCTTCGGATTGTCCATTTGAGGTGGTTGAAAACGATTGGGGATGAAATTCTACCCATTGGCATTCTTGCATATTATTCATCATCACCTGGAACAATTGCAACAACCTCGGTGCATCTTCATCCAATTACTAATCAGAAACGTGCACTTATCCAACAGCTACTGTTTTTCTTTTCATCTTTATCTGAACGTGTCTATCAGATCGTAAGTGTGTTGACGTCTCCTTGTGCATTATCATTGCTGTAGCGTATTACATTATTTGCCAGAAGTTTGAAGCTAGGTCCAAAAGGTCTTTATCAGTAAATCAACATATTTGTTCCCGCTTCGCAAAGGCTTTTTTGGGACTTTCTTTCTTTGTCCATGAATTTTGGAGAAATTCTTTCCTTGCGTCCAAAATGTTTCTTTTAAGCGTGCAATCCTGGAATGACCATTGGTTTAAGTGCTATCTTGGGAATAGTTTTAGCATATCTTCTAAAATATGTTCTCGTTGTCGAGAGAATCCTTGAAACACAGGATACATATGTTACAATTCAATGTAAATCGTGTTAGACAACATAATATTAAGACTCTATGCTCTTAAACTAAACATATACAAAATGAAAACGAACAAGGTTTATAAAATTCAAAATATAATTTCTTTTCTTACAAAAAAAGTTACTTTAGAGTGTGGTAAATTAAATCTTAATTAGTGCTAAATTTTCTTTCAGTTTCAAAAGGTATCCAGTTTTTTAAATGCGTTCCCATGGCATTCCGATATAATGTTCATTATTATACGGATGTATCACTCGTACTAACGAATCACGAAAATATTATCCAAACATGTCTTTAAATGAATTCATAGTTTTTGAAACAGCTATACTGTCCAAGTATGGTTTTCTGATATGAACTAATAAGGACGTACAAATTCCCCGTGAGTGTGATACGCGTTTCCTCCATCATCCTAAGCAGCTATGGCAGGATCTTTGTACTCGACTACAGCAGACGACACAAATTTAGTTCCTTGTTCAATTCGATACGGAAGCAGAAAGACGTATAGAATCGACAATTGTTGTAAAGTCTTTCAAAAAATCGAGATGGGTGTATCCACCTAGAATAGCAAATAGACTGGTGAAAATGAAATAGACAAAGTTATGCAGTGACAAAAATCGATTTGAAAACCATGGTAACATGCATAGTTATCAATTGATACACTTCGAAGGCGTTTCTCGAGATCATTTAGTTCGATGGTTCAAGTCATCGATAAGTCACAAAAAAGAATTATTATCCATGTGTTCCAGAGGATCGCCGCTATTGTGATTGTACTGTTGTCATGACTGATTATGGTGGCAAGGTTACAGTTGTTGTGCAACTGATGGTGTAATTTAACACCTAAGAAAAAGATACGCAAATCAACTTCTAATTAAAATAATTCAGTTATTTTCTCCTCCTTGTTTTCCAATGGTTGCTCCAATGATACAACTCACCACAAAGGTGTTACAGCAAAGAAAGATTTGATATTTAGGGACACGTTCTCCACATCACACTTACAAGGATTGATTTTGTAATGTAGTTCTCCACGAGAGTAACGCTGAGAAGGAAAACTAGCTGATGTGTTTAACGGTATGTTTCCTGTTATCGTGAGATGAAATGTGAAGTTGTATTCCAGCACTATGTGGTAACCGTTTCAAACGCACTTTCACTTCTTGATGTCGATGTTTCTTCCACTTGTTCTTCGATAGTTGATGATTTAGTACGATTTTCTTATTCATTAATCAACGATGGAAATGCAGGCAAATACTTGTTTTCCTATTCATTGATTAATTAATGATTGTAATGCAGGCAAGTACTAGTTTTCGGATTGTAACGCAGGCAAGTACTTGTTTTCTTATGTATTAATCAATGTTTGTAACTCAGGCAAGTGATCGTTTTTTATTCCGTATTCAATGTTTATAACGCAGGCAAGATAAAAGGTTCATTTTAACATTTCTTTGTTTATATTCTCAAACGTATAGACAGGAGGATCATTTCCACGCACATGTCAAATGACATGAAACAAACATGTCATCCAGTTGGGTAAACAACCTTTAGCAAAAGTTCGTGTTGTTTCTTTTCCAGTTGCGAAGTCAATCGCTAGTATTTAACACTATTACCAAACAATCGACGATACACCATAACTTCGTTTCCAGGTGTCACTTCTTGCACACATCAATTGCTACGATGCTACGATTGATTGTAAACTTTAGCTAGATGTGGTAACATTTCGATGTATTTGATAGTACGGTCAATTGTAAATATTTCCACCTATGTTCTCTCTTAGTTCTCTGAAGAATATCAACGACATTAGCTTGTTTCTGTATTTTCAGTGGTGTTAAAACGAATGCTTATTTAGTTATTTTGTCACTCTTGATTAGGAAATTCTCTGACGTTCGAGCAATTTTGATTTGTGTTCGATGAAAAACGTTTGCCAAGTTAAATTTTGTCTGAAAGACTTGATCCAGCATCCAGGGATGGCGAACAGTGCCTCCTACCTCTGACGTAACATTTGATCAATCATTTTGAGAACAAATGATGCCGCCATAACAATTGTATTTAGAATTGTGAGATTATTTTGGCATAATTAGTCATCTCTTGCATCTAAGTGTTGAATCCAAGACCTTCCGAGTCATGTTCATATTTGCAGTCGAAACTCTACTGGTGCAATAACCTGGTTATACACACTTCTTGGTAAATGTGAGGAGAAGATAAAATACCACGCATTTCTTTCTCGTACGGAGGCACACACGTCGCTTTTATCACTATTCTCAGCACTTTTAACACATAGAGTATTTCGTGCACATATAAAAGTTTGGATGTCATATCTTTGCTGTTGTTTGTACTGTTCATAAATTGCCAACAACAAATCTGCTGCTAACGAAATCCGAGAAAACTGGTCATTTATCCTCATCACACGTCGTTTAAAGTTCAGTGGAATTGTGTTGTCTTCTGTAATCAGATATTGTAACAGCAGCTGCATCGTGAGCACTGTCATTGACTTCCTTCCACGGAATTTGTGCAACTTTAAGGACAAAAGATCGTTGCATAAATAGATTTATATCCTCGCAGTATATTTTGTTTTGTTTTAGTTTTTCCAAAAATAATCTTATTATAACGATCCTTCTAAACGCGAGACATGATATTGAGTTTACATTTCAGCTAAATATTGACCAACTGTCTATAATTATGTTCATGCAGCGTCAAAGGTAGATTCTGAATATGCTACTCATGCGGAGGATTGCATTTCTTTTTGTTTCGTTAGTTTTATTGGGATGTTGTTGTTTTTGTTATTGCTTTAGTTTTGTTTTGTTTTTCTTGTTTTGTTTTGTTTTTCTTTTTTTTTGTTCGCTTGATTTCTTTTGTTTGTTATAGAAATAGTCATTAGCCTAAACAAATGGAAGTTGCCAGGAAATCAGTTGTGAAGAAATCGTAACGTAACTAACTCAGCACACATCAGTCATTGATGTCACTCTTGGTAGTCAATAATGCAAAGTTTTATTCACGGTCAAATAAGTAAATTCCATGTAAGTTGAATTAAATGTGGGATGGGTAAATATTTCTTGTTTCTTGAGGTCGAAATTTATTACTGTTTCGCAACATTGAAGGTATATTACAGTTTGTAAAATGTTCGGATTCGCGTATATACAAAGACTCGTATGATTCGTAAGTCAGACTTAATCTGTTAACATATTCAGGGGCTTTAGTTACGCGTTGAAAAAAATTGTTATTCATAATCTCCAGTGGTTCAAAAGTATCACTGGTCGAAATTGAATACGTGTAATTTGATGGTCTGATCAATCAATTCTGTTATGATTGGGTGATGAAAATAGCATTGATACGTCTTTCGTGTTTTTTGTTACATAAGATAAAGTTGGACTAAAATTCCTTCTCACCAACCCACTCAATTCAGTTTTTAAAACTGAGTACAAAATGCCAAACACGCAGTATTGTTCAGAGAATGATTGATATTTCATATGTGCTGTGTTACATTTGGCTTGTTGAATGAGACTAAGAAAGAGTCAAAATTACGAAGTAAAAGTAAAGCTTTCATCTAACGGATTCGAATCCAGAATACATATTTCATTTGAGATAGGAATAGGTTAGAATGAATTTTTGCGTTTTAATGTTATAAAGCAAGGTTACGAAATATCAATTTTATTAAACACTTGTATTACAGATTATATATCGTATGCAACGATGTCAGAAGATATTCTTCACAGAATATTCTATCATTTTGATAGCGATGCTTGTGCCCACGAGATCAAAGACTTCTTTTCAGGAAGGAAATATAACGTGCAATTCAATCTTCACGAACTGAGAAATGCAAGTATCACAAACGTTTCCACCATAGGTGTCTCTATATTGCTTCTTACGACTCAATCTTTTGATTTTATCTTGTCTCGAAAACATCTTGACCTCAATGAAATATTCCCCAATCCCGAATTCTCGGTAGTTCTCTTCTTTCGCGTGGAGATGACCAATACTGAAATTAGAATGCTCTTATCATCCCGGATAAAGGATTTTCAGAAATGGACAATCATGGAGTATCTGACTGCCAGTTCTTTGAATATTCTCGACAAAGACATTATGAAGCTCGTAGAAAAGTCAGAAGGATGCCCACCAGTTCCTTCCCTGCAAAAGGTTTGGGTCTGGACAAGCGAAGGAGTGAAGGTACGCTGTATTATATATTTGTTAGTTTTCAAACCTTCAATAGCCAAATTCATAGAGAAATAAACAACGTAGAATACTGCAAGATATTTAGCTTGTACAACAAGATCTCTTTTAAATAGCTCTATCGTTGCATGTTCCTATAAATACATCTTTCACACGAATTAAGAGCTTCCTCCGTTTCATGTGCCATGATATAATAATGCAATTTGTATTATTTTAATTTTGAACCCATTTCGATATTCCTAAACGCTACAACAATTTAAACCTATTATTAACCACTGAAATTCATTTTGCTTCTTACTGCTTCATTTTTTATTAAGTGGAGCTTTCTTGTCCATTTGAATCGTTCAGTTCTTTTTCCGATCACATGCTAAGTTGTCATTCATTAACTTTTTAATGTGTTATTAATCTTTTTCTTTCATGACAATTACGACTTTAGGTAAAATTTTGTAATAAAAGAAATTATACATCTCTGTAAGAAAAAAGAGTGAAAAGTGTGATTTTCTTCCAGGCACACGAACAGGTGTTCCTAATGTTCACCAAACCGATTGATCCTGATTCAGAAGTCAAGGTCATTCAGGAATGGGATGGTTTGAAACGAACAGCAGAACGTTTGAACTCTATGGCATACAGTTTCAATGTTGGAGGTATATTAAAATAGGAATAGTGTTCAAAATCTCAGTAAAACTGAGCATTTCGGTAAGTATATTGCTTGGAAGAGTTGGCCAAAATGTTCTACTATCGTGGACCCTTCAGGTGCTTTTACTTTTACATTGTTAGAGAAATAATCTCATAAACTTTGTGCAATAAAGATGCTCAGTTCCGTTAAAGATTTTGCATATTAAAGTTCAACATATTATGTTTATAATGAAGAGGTAATGCTCAGTTTTAAACAGGTCATTATTATCCAACCACAATAGAATTAAAATAAATATATTCGACTCCTTAAAACGAAGACACCTAATGTATTCATACGTTTCTAGATGTAAAACCTGGTGAACGAAAGATTGAAGTGTTTGTCAACAATAATAGTTTTGGAAGAATCGTGCTGCACGTTCCATGCGTGGAAGCGACGATGGAGGAGATCTCTAAACTTCTACATAATGTCATCAACCCCGTCGAGTTTCTCTGTCAGTGTCTTCATATTGTGTCTGCCAGCCGAGATGATCTAGATAGGAAGTTGCTGAATTTATTGTCTAATAACACCAGATCAGCCAGTCATATCTTTCAAGATCTTGACTGGGAGAGATTTGGAGGTAATATGTCATTCCGATAAGATTTTGTCACTAAATAGTTATTAAACTTTATTGAGACGAAATGCTGGGAAATATATCCACCAGATACAAGAATAAATATTTATCCACTTAAAATAACAAAAGCATTCGTATAAAAAAATAAAGTATAAGGAAAGAGACACTGTAAAAGAATACTATTAAATTTAATAGGCCAGCCAACCTTGTGGTTATTATATATTATTACATACTATTTGCATGTCAAAGACTTGATATTGGACACCGTTCCTATTTCTTCATCTTACACCGTTATTATTATTATTATTATTATTATTATTATTATTATTATTATTATTATTATTATTATTATTATTATTATTTAGAATCCATAACAAATTATGAGCTTCCAACACTTCTTCATTTTGGTGCCAAATATGGGCTAAAACGTTTCTGCATGGAACTTCTAAGACTCCCTGGCGGTAAACACGCCCTAAAGATGAAAAACAAAGATGGAATGCTTCCCTACCAGATAGCACAGAAGGAAGGATTTGACCAGGTGGCTTTGGTATGATCAATACAATCTCAGTCCTGTTAGTTGATATTATTAAACAGACGAAATAGCGGATACATTTCATTACATATTCCTCACATAATGTAAATAAAGTGTTTCGTTTATTTTCAAGGTAGCTTTGACTAACTGTGTACATTAAAGCTTTCAGGTGTTTTTTCATGCTGCATTTATGTTGCGAAAAGAAAAGAAAGACAATGAGTCATAAAAATAAAAATTTGATACGAGATGATAAAGTGGAAAATTACTTGACATTATTCAGTTAACTTCTCTAACAGAGTAGATTTGAAAAACACATTCTCAAATAGCTGCTGATAACCTGAACATTGCATGAATGTCTGATGTAAGCACCCTGTTTTCCATAAATCAGATTGCTTGTTATTTTTTCGTTTTTTTTCGCTGCTTTCTAATCTAACATTGACGTTGAGTGTGTTATGTCATTGTATAAAGCCGTTCAATGAAGACAAACTAGTTTCTATACCACAAGATTGAAAACAGTATGTTTAATATTATAGAATTTAAAGATGACTAAAGTTTTAAGTTCCGCTTAAGTTTTATACTGTAAAAAATGCAAGAGTACATCCCTCGGACCATCCATCTTGCTATCCATCTGACCATCCAACATACTATCCATCTAACCATTCAACAAACTATGCATCTGACCATTCAAAAGACTATTCATCTGAACATTCAAAAGACTATTCATCTGACCATCCAACAGACTATCAGTCTGACTATCCAACAGACTATCCATCTGACATCCAACAGACTATCAACCAGATTATCCTACAGACAATCAATTGGACCATCCACCAGACTATCCATCTGACCATCCAACAGACTATCCATCTGACCATCCAAGAGCCTATCCATCTGAACATTCAAAAGGCTATTCATCTGACCATCCAACAGACTATCAGTCTGACTATCCAACAGACTATCCATCTGACCATCCGACAGACTATCCATCTGAACATTCAAAAGGCTATTCATCTGACCATCCAACAGACTATCAGTCTGACTATCCAACAGACTATTCATCTGACCATCCGACAGACTATCCATCTGAACATTCAAAAGGCTATTCATCTGACCATCCAACAGACTATCCATCTGACCACCTAACAGACTATCAACCGGACCATCCAAAAGACTATCCATCTGACCATCCAATAGACTATTCATCTGACTATCCAAAAGACTATCCATCTGACCATCCAATAGACTATCCATCTGACCATCCAAAAGACTATTCATCTGACCATCCGACAGACTATCCATCTGACAATACAAAAGACTATTCATCTGACCATCCAACAGACTATCCATCTTACCATGCAACAGACTATTAATCTGACCATCCAACAGACTATCAGTCTGACTATCCAACAGACTATCCATCTGACCATCCAACAAACTATCAATCTAACCATACAACAGACCATCCATCTGACCATCTGATAGAGTATCCATCTGACAATCCAACAGACTATAAATCTGACCATGCAACAGATTATCCATCTGACCATCCATCACCAACAGACTATATATTTGACCATTTAACACATTATCCATCTGTGCATTCAACGGACTATGCATCTGAATATCCAACAGACTATCCATCTGACCATTCAACAAACTATCCATCTGACCATCCAACATACTATATGTATGACCACCCTACAGACAATCCATCTGACCATCCAACACCAACAGCCTATCCATCTGACCATTCAACAGACTATCCATCTGACCATCCTTCAGACTATCTATCTGACCATTCAACAGACTATACATCTGACCATCCAACATACTATATATATGAGCATCCTACAGACAATCCATTTGACCATCCAACACCAACAACCTATCTATCTGACCATTCAACAGACTATCCATCTGACCATCCTCCAGACTATCCATCTGACCATCCAACACCAACAGCCCATCCATCTGACCATTCAACAGACTATCCATCTGACCATCCTTCAGACTATCTATCTGACCATTCAACAGACTATACATCTGACCATTCAACAGACTATACATCTGACCATTCAACAGATTATCCATCTGATCATCCAACAGACTATCCATCTGACCATCCAACAGATTATCCATCTGACCATCCAACAGACTATCTATCTGACCATCCAAGAGACTATCCATCTGACCATCCAACAGATAATCCATTTAACCATCCAACAGACTATGCATCTGATCATCCTACAGAAAATCCATCTGACCATCCAACAGACTATCCATATGACCATCCAACGGACTATCCATTTGACCATTCTACAGACAATCCATCTGTCCACCCTACGGACTATCCATCTGACCATCCTACGGACTACACAACTAACTGTCCATAAGCATGATAAGATTTAGCATCTTTCCGTGTGGCAAGTAAAATTCAGGATAAAACTTCATTCATCTGTCAGTTCAAATTTCCATTAAAGGAGAGTAAATATATATAATTGGAACCAAACACGTTCTAGAACCTACTCGAAGTGATTTTGAGAATTACCAAGATCAATATTATCTGTGACGAATTTTAACGTCATAAAAAAGACGATTATAATGTTGTTGGTTTTTTTTTAATTTTAGGAGCTTCAAACTGGCAAGAAGGGTAAGTTCATATATTGCTTAATTTCTTTTAATCATTGTTCGAAATCGTAAGCGATACATGTATATACTAATACCAATAATCTGCTAATCATATTTATTGTTTAGTGCATTTGTATGGGAAAATATAAATGAGTTTTCTCAGATGGTTGCTGCTGACAAATCTAGGTGCAGCGGAACTGAGTAGCATCGACAAAATAGAAGAAATTCATTCATTCCAGACCCGATGAAAAAGTTGTTACAATGCGCATTCTTTCACAATATGACTATTTAAATTTTAAGAAGACTAAAAGCGACGATATTTTTTTAAAGTGATGTAGAGCGCGCGACTAAGCTCAGATTTTGTTGTGCGGAGTATTTTTCGCAGAAAATAGTTGTTGTGTATTGATGAATCTGTGCTTGTGTATTTATTTTTGAATACAGCATAAATTACCTTGCTTTGTTTCTTGCTTTATATTTCTTCATACAATTAAGCCTTATGCAGAATAATAAAATGAGCATATAATTTAAATAAAGTTTAATGTATTTGTATGGGGAAACATGAACTCAGTTTTTCGGACGGATATTACTCGTTCATATTTTCCCATACAAATGCGGTAACCTATACGTTCTCCTAAATAAAGTAAATGTTTTGTAATTGTTTTTAAAAAAGACTCATTACAAGTTAAAATCGCTGAGGCTAGTTAGATACTAATTGTGCACTGTTTGTTTCAAGGCGACTATTGGTGACTAGTAATGAACCAATTAAAAATTCTCAAAACTGCATGACAATGTTCTTTTCCAATATATCGATCTGACGACAACAACAAACCTGTGCAGTAGAACTAGCTGTTATACAAGATTGTCTTATTTGTGAACCGACTTTATAAACGTTCTGTCAGTAAGCCAGAAAAAGCTGTATGAGGAATGATTTTCTTTAGTACATAATAAACATATATCGTTAAACTATGACGCTTCCTTGTTGACTGATTTCGAATAGTACCCACAAAGAATTAGTATCATACTGTCCCTATAAAGTGTCAATAGGTATATATGTAGATGATTCGGTGGTCTCTCCTAGATTCAATGTTTATAAAACAATAACTCATTAGAATCTACTTATAAACGATTTTTCAATTGTTTACAATGCCTTTTATTTGATAAAACTCTTAAAGTAATACTTTTCTAACAAGATCGCTTCTGGCTAACACCCACATTATCCAAGCTAACAATATTGCTTCTTGCTAACACCCACATTATCAAAACTTTTAACAAGATTGTTGCTCACTAAGCAACAACTACATTGTGTTCATGGCCATAAAATGAATAATACAGAGATTCATACAAATATCTTGGACTTGCTGCTACTACAATTATCCAAATCCTTGTGAAAACATTACTAATGTTTGCAAAATATGAACGTTGTAAAACAAGACTCTAACTTTTATTTAAGATATTCGACTCCAATACACATGATAATATATAAAAACCATATGGGAAGTTACAATTCATCCCCTGCATAGTTTCCGAGACTAATGTTTCTTGTCCATGCGATAGAAATCTAGCAGTTTTACTAACCCTACTTTATTAATGTTGGTCTAGTCATCTCAGACCTGTTGTTTCAGTCAATGTGTCCACGCGCTCAGAACTACTTTTAAAAATTGAAACCCTTGTTGTCTTCTACTGTGCCTGACGTAGTTGTTCTAAATTAAAACAACAACAACAAATATATCACAAAAACTATAACTTAAGGTCAATCCATCATTGAGAACACACTTTTACAAAACATTTCGAGAGAAACAAAGACAAACGACACGCACGCATACATCTCAAATTCTTTGGTATTATGCTAGTTTGTTCCACACTACATGGTCAATTTTATCCTCTATGCATCCCTAGCTCAGTACATTTTCATTTCAGCATCATTAAATGAAGCTAAAGCAAAATAACTAGTTTTAAATACTTCGTGTGAAATAAATGATTTAATGCTATCTACATTTAATGACGCTGACCTGAAAATTGAGTGTACTATAGATAGGATAAAGTTCCCAATGCTGTGCACATAAACTATGGACCTATACACTTCATACCCAACCAACTCTATTAACAACTACGGAAAACTCAGTAACAGCCAGAAATGTGTTATGTCAAACACGCTTTATTCTAATATTGTTAAGCATCCTCACTGTGCCACAGTTGAATAAAAAATATACCTGCAATATTTATTGACAAATAATGCACTTTCCAGCCAGAAGGAATCATTTATTCGTCAACACACTAATTCATAAGCAAATTCCACTGCAGCACTTGCCATATTTATAAGACAGAAAAATAAATTTGCAAAGAATCCATGAATTTGAAAGATTAGTCCATATTTGGAGGGTCTTTTATACAGGGGGTAATTTTTTTCTTCAAAATTGGAACTGATGAAATGAAATAGTTTCTTGTAATAAATATTAATTATTAAATGGCAATTTCATATAGCATCCATATATTAAATGTGATAATACCTCATTACTATGCGACGTTTTGTGTTGTTATGTTTCTTTGCTCAAGCGTATAAAAAACTGTGTACTTCGGATACAACAGTCACATCACAGCCCTCTTTAACCATATTTGTATTCAAGCGCCGCATGTAAACATTGGGACGTGAACACGTGTGAAAAGTTCTTTTTACTTTAAAGGAAAATATTGGGTGAAAAAAATATATCTATGTTGGGGTTTGAACCAAGACAACGAAATCCCATTCGCGGGGTTACATTATATGTTTCCCCACTCGGGCACGCCTCGTGCGGAGGCAAAATAATGTTACCCTCTTGAATGGGAATTCTTGTCTTGGTCCAGACCACAATATATATATATATATATATATATATATATATATATATATATATATATATATATATATATATATATATATATATATATATATATATATATAAATTCTGTAATGATATATTAAATACAAAGTGAACTATGGAAACACACACATGCCTTATGTGATAAAGTAGTTCTTGGAATGTCATGAGTATCGTACCAGAGAGGTACATAGTAGAAATGGTTTCAACAACAATTTAAGGATGATAAATATATATATTGACCTTGAGCATTATCAAGCTGTACATGTTTATTTCTCAAAAAACTGTTATAATATAGGAACAAACACGTATGTGATATCATCATTCAACACAAATATCTTTGCTATTTCAAAGGTTATGACACAAATTTTAAGACAAATGGATAAATTTAAAACTTTCCGCATTGTTGCAGAGCCCATAAATGTTATTTTGTTTTACGGCTTTCTCTTGTAGTGGAAGCAAACGGTGTGAGACGTACAATATACTTTTAAAAAAAAATAGAACTACTTTTGGAATGATGTCGTCTAGACAAGCAATGTAAATAAGATATCTACACCATGTTTGTCTTTCTGTCTTTTTGCTTTTTCTAATCAGGTCATTTAGGGTTGTATGTTTTGAGACTGGGAAAAGCTTAGAAAACAATAAAGGATTTGGTCCGTAAAACTTTTTATTAAAATTCCCAATGAATCATCTATCTAATTACTCTATAGTGCTCTTTTTGTCATGTTTTCCTTGTAATATTTGCTTTCTCTTTGATGCAATATCTGTGTATGTTTGCCTGTATCGAGGACGTCGTTAACGTGTATAAATAATGTACTAGATGTGACCTATTTATTATTCCTTGTTAAGGTCTTAAACTATACTTCGGTTTGCATACTATGCATGGAGGAAATTTTCTTTTCCTGCATAAATAAAATAATATAATTCATTGTGTCGTACAAGAAACGTGACAGAGGTTTTGTACCACAAAATGAAATATATCCGGTATTTAAGCAAGAAAAGGAAATATCTGTCGATTTTTAAGCGTGATATATAGCAGCAGAAATTCATACAGCCTAGGGCTATATTCAACAGAATTTTATATGTAGATTTTTCTTCCAGCGAGCTGTACCAGTTCAATTAGAAGTAGTTCTGATAGCGGACTAGGCGGAGAGGTAGGTGCTGCCTACAAATAACATGAAGCAGTTTGCACGCAGTTAAAACTGATTGATAACAAATATATAAAATATACGGATCCAGTTAAAACCTACCACATTTAAACTTCCATTACATAATGACATTTTCTGGATCTGTCTTCTAAATTTTTTCATTGATTTTAAATGGGATTTAACAACGTACCTCTCAAATTACTATGTTAAGATAATGTGTATGAAGCATGTATACATAAATTACGTTTGTATTAGGATAGTATGTACATAGTAAATTTACAGAAAATATATGTTTTTTGTTATTTAAAATCTTAAAACATAGCAATTCAAAACATACGGAAAATGAAATATTTCTACACTCATTGTAGGGTACCATGAATCAATGAATATAATATTTCCATAATTAATTAATTAAGTAATTAAACTACTTTTTAATTTTAACTTGGTCATTTTTAATCATTTGCATATGTAAAGTCAAATATTCGATGTTTTCAAACCTTATTTTCTTAATGCAATAACTGATTTTGAAAATCCTCAATTTTGTTCAACCAATTAACATGAGTCTGTAATTTGAATGTGTAGCATATTTTCTTTCTCAAGCAATATGTGACATTCATAGTAAACAACCAACAACTGTTTTCACAAACCTAATATGAAATCAAAATAGGTAAGATCTTGCAAAGGGTTGACAGAAAGTTTACTCGCTAATTGTTTTCTTTCTACAATTGTGTTGATTCGAGCCATCTCACTCTCGAAGACTGTACGAATGGCTATATTTGATGTGTGGTGTGTTGGTTTTAGAGGCACTTTTAACACATTTTTTGGTATGTCATATTAAGTAAATGGGAGCTAAGTTCCTCTCCGATGGACACACTGAGGCGACTGACCAGGGCTGGGATAGATAGTCATCAAACCTGCGACCCTTGAATTACTAGAATGACATTCTAACAACTAAGCTACCGCAGCTCCCCCTCAAAAAAATAGAACATGTAAACATAAGCATTTCTTATGGAAGAAATTATCTCACATATGGATATTTCATTATTACTAATCATAATATCTTTAAATTGTTCATTAAATATTTTCTTTACAAATACTCATAAATAATCATATCAACAACACACTTGTAGTTTTCATAGTGTGTATTCTAGTATTCTGTTTTTATTACTGGCTAGATGATCACAGAAACTGATACCAAAGGAAACAAAATGCGACAAGACAACAGAGGACAGAACTCTCCACCTGAAACATGTCAGCCCACTGAGTCGACAAGACTGTGAAAAACGAACGACACTATAACAGGATAGATTCCAAGCAGAGAAAGTACAGAACCCTAGTATTCCTCAATCTTTAATTTTTAACCACAAAACTAAATGCGTAGTGTCCACATACGTAATAACGTTAGATGGATAGATGGATACAAAATAATTGGTGATTGTCCAATGCATCTGGTTGTATCGTTAGTAACGATTTGTAGAGTCCGAATTCAACTTATTATGTAGCATATTGTTACAGGATGTTAACCCCTAAACTGGTCTCAAATCTTTGCAATTAATAGTCTGCAACCGTTTTGTTCTCCCGCGAGTATTATTTTAAATAGGTGTACAATATAAAGTATCATCTAAAACATTTTCCAATATCATCATAAAATCAAATACGTTGGACTTTGAAGCACCTATATTTCTGCATCTGGAAAAGTTAGATGCTAGATTCTAAGTACTGCACAAGCCTTCTGATCACCATAACAGATGCCATTGTTTTAAAAAAAATTCCCTGAACATTTTTTTAAACCTGTTACTATCATTTCAAGTATTACGTGCGCCTAGCCCAGGCAGTATACGGTTCGTTTTACTTCTAATATCCGAAGTGTACATGGTTTAAGAAAGTTTTAACTATTACTCTTGAAAAAAAATTATTTGATTATTTATATTAGTAAAATTCTCTGTAATCTCATGTTTGTATCTTTTTCTTGCGGAGGTAAAAATTGTGTGGACGCAACCAGTCACAAGATAGAACTTATTATATGATAGTGCTGAATTTTTTGTAGCATTTGAAATCTCTTCAAAAAATGAAACATTAGAAGAACTGTAAGAGTTAATTCTAATAGTATGAAAACGATTTTTCATATCTTTATAAGTAAGATTAACGTTTAAAAATTATGAAGGCATCCATGTTTTATATAATGTTATTACAGTATGTACTAAAGTATGACATGCCATAGGTTTCAATCCTGTATTGATAATCCATTCGATAATACATGTTTAGAAATCGTTTAGCAGTTTCGAGTAATTCATATAACGCGTACATTAGCTCCATGTCTTGAGTAATTCATATAACGAGTACATTAGCTCCATGTCTTGAGTAATTCATATAACGCGTACATTAGCTTCATGTATTGAGTAATTCATATAACGCGTACATTAGCTCCATGTCTTGAGTAATTCATATAACGAGTACATTAGCTCCATGTCTTGAGTAATTCATATAACGAGTACATTAGCTCCATGTCTTATAACGAGTACATTAGCTCCATGTCTTGAGTAATTCATATAACGCGTACATTAGCTTCATGTATTGAGTAATTCATATAACGCGTACATTAGCTCCATGTCTCGAGTAATTCATATAACGCGTACTTTAGCTCCATGTCTTCAGTAATTCATATGAAAGCGTTGATTTAGGTCAAGGTCTCGACTAATTCATATATTAGGTCTCTTTACTCATTAAGACCGCCAGTAATAAATATCCAGTTTTTCATAGTTATTTTGCAGTTGCATGTATTTTAATTTGCTTTTTAATAGTTTCCCTTTAAATGCTGTGTTTTCTTGCCAGAAAACAAAATCTGTGCAAAAAAAAAAAAAACGTTTTGTTAATTATAAATGAAAGGTTTTAAAACGTACACGTTATTAACCATATTTCATCTTTAATTTCATCCTTTTGAATTATCATACTACTTTTTACTATTTTTACATTTAATAATCTAACACATTAAAACTATTACTAAAATATTTAGTGTTTTTATTGTCTGCAATAAATCATTTTTTGCTCATTCCTCCGAACTAAGTGATTTCCATCTTCATTGCTTATATTGGACTGTTACGAAATACCGCAAAAGAGAAACATTTGCTAAAAAGTTAAGTACATACAAAAATACATACATACATACATACATACATACATACATACATACATACATACATACATACATACATACATACATACATACATACATACATACATACATACATATGTGAGTATTCTTGGATAGTTTGTTCATTGACCAATTCTCAAAATAGGTTTGATTTCGCCAAGAATAACATAATATAGTAAATTTCATTCAGTTCTTCAAATTTATAAACATCGTCCGATATTTTAAAAAAATGCTATTAAATAAACAATACATCTCTGAAAGTTTCGTACGTAATATTGAGATGAAAAATTCTAGATAAACATGAAACCCGTGCGTAGGGAAATCAGATTTTGTGATGGAAAAATAAACTTACTGTTCTGGAGGTATAAGAGTAGTGTATATGTGAGAGAAATACTCCTATGAAATTACTTTTTTACAAATTTAATTTTCAGTTTAGGTTTAAGGTTTATGAGAGTTGGTAAATATCATCTAAAGTTTATATTTCTTGCGAAAATTTTAAAGTTAATTTTTAAGTTATTATTAAAGTAAACTTAAGGTCTTTTAATGCTTTTTATGGGTCAATTAATTTATTACTAAATGTTTCTAAGGTTAAAAAAGGCAATTTGGTAAAAGAAATATTGAAGTTTATTTACAGATATTAATAAAGGAGATTAATAAATACGCACTATTAACTTCAATACCATCCTATTTGGAATTAACATTAAGTTCAAGCATTTTAAAAGGTTATTATTTTCATTACCTTGTTATTTATTATTATTAATCTCCCCATACCTTGAGTGAACATTCAAATGTTAATTATCTACTTACCTTGTATCAAAAGTATGCTGATAATATTTGTAATTAACACTTTTTTTATTATTGTTATATTTCATTACCCTGTAACATTTGTAAGTATTAATTAATCTTTCTAATTTACTGTATTATTTTTCATTTGTTGGCATTAATTAATCTTTCTAATTAACTGTATTAATTTTAATTTTTTACCATTAATTAATCTTTCTAAGTAACTGTATTATTTTTCATTTGTTGGCATTAATTAATCTTTCTAATTAACTGTATTATTTTTCATGTAGTAGCATTAATTAATTTTTCTAATTAACTGTATTATTTTGCACTTGTTGGCATTAATTAATCTTTCTAATTGACTGTATTATTTTTCATTTTTTAGCATTAATTAATCTTTCTAATAAACTGTATTTTCACTACCCTGTTAATTTTATTAACATCAACATGGAATTGTTTAATTAAATTTATTATTCGTATTTTCCTTTTACTTTAATTAGCATCATTAACTTCATTACTTGTTACTTTTTTATTAACTTTATTGTTTTATTTACATTGCTTCATTTTTATTAATATTCTAGATACTTTTGAATTAACATTTTTTTCATTACCCTATTACCTATTATCAGCTTTATAAAAATATTCAAGCATCATCAATAAGACCCATGGAAACCTTAAAAACATTACATTAACTTACAAATTTCCAATAAAAATGGAAATTGTATTCATAGCAAAGGGTTAACTACACTTTTTGCAATTATTAAAGCATATACTACGCCAATCATGGAACGGAAAATAGGATTTAGAGACATTTTGGATTATATTGTTGTGAGGACTGTTAGCACATCAACACTATGCCATGTTATTGGTACATCAGCACATACAAGATTATAATTCATTCGGAACACTACTGGAATTCACTCTAGATACTTTATATGTTTGGACATGGGAAATAAATTAGATACTGAATTGACTAACTTTGTTGGTTTTTACTCTTTTCTATTATTTAGTTTAAGACCATATAGTTGTAAAATTAATTGCTATCCCTATAGCTATCAATTAATTAATTGCTATTAATTATTTGCTTAGTTTGACATAGGAAGACTGGAATGAAAATAATACACATAGATCATCATTTAAAATATCAGGATACATTACATCCTACATCTGAGCCTATGCAATGAAAATTATGGTTTAACTTTAGCTTATGAAAGAAAAGCAAAAAATACCCGAGGATTCTGTCTCGTTAGTTCTAATGTTGCAAGATTCACAAACCTGGTTCAGTCATTAAAGTAAAATAATAGGTCACTGTGACTTGCTTTATTCTCGAGCTCAGAATTATTTCTCTGTATAAATACACCATTTAAGTTTCATGACTTCATATGCAATATCATTATAAAAGCAATAACTGAACGTAATTAATGGAGATGAAAAGCTGACCACAGTGATATCCTTTTACTTGCGACGATTAACTTCCTTAACAATACTCTCGTCAAATTTCTTAACTATAATAAAAGTCACAGAGAAAATGGTTGCATGCAAAAGTGATACCTGACTCTCTCTATCTCTTTTATAATGCAACCAGACATCAAATGTAATCAATATCCCTTAAAACGTATAAGTTATTTTACAATGCGTGATGAAAAATGAAGTTCATTTTTTTATTATTTGTCATTCTATTTATGCGGTAAGAAGATCGCATCTTCGTTGACAAAGCTTACCTATGAACTCAAAATAACTCCGATTAGTAACGTCTTCCTGATTTGAAGAATGTGAGGCCATGATGACAATAAATAGTATTACAAGCAGGGAGTGACAAGTTTCTGGTCACATGTTCACTGAAGCTATGCAAAGATTTACCTCAGGTTTTACGGCTTAGATTTACTATTCTGGATTAGTCGTCATATAAATGGAATAGGACTATCGAGTGGAAGATAGATCACAAGAATCAGCAAGGTAAATATGGCCATCAAATCAGCATCTTTATTCCTGTACTCGGGTCATTTGAAATGAAGATCACTTAAGGGAAACTTGCCAGATTTAGAACAAGATTATCCTGGAGCTGAGAAATAAGATGCCACGACCTTTGAACATGTTTTAACTTATTTTGATACTTAAAAAATGACATCAATGGTGCGTGTACATTTCTGAAAGCTGTGCGTTTTACTCCATTTGTTCCGAAAATCTACATGTTTAAGGATATAACCATCATATCTGTTTAGATAAAACAGCCAAACATACACGATTCTGACTTACAGGTGGAAGTTGCCCGATTTAGGAATAAGCAGTTGTCTTCAAGGATATTGGTAATTCGAATAGACTTAACGGAGGGGGGGGGGTAATATCGCCAAAGTGTCACGCACACTATGTAAAAAGTGTAAAGTTATACATTATTAACTTAAAAAACTGTTCTTTAAACGTGCAGGTGCAATCTGATTTGCTATAATATATTAATACTATCTAAAATAGGCAATTTGAAATTATATTTCACGCGCAATGGACCACATCATTAAGATAGAATTGACCTATTGTATTGTAATTATCGTGTTGCATGAGGACTATGCTAATGTGGCACATTTTTCATATACATCGGGCCTTGCGTACAATGCATGTGGGAAATAGCATGAAGCCATCTGATGGTGGGTGCCATGTTTGTTTTCTTCTATTCAATACGGTTCCATTACTGACGGTCATAAAACACGTATACCCGTGATCAACCTTTCAGTATTGAAGGTTCAGTTGCGGTCGAAAGAAAGACTTGTGAGCAGAAAATATGAAAAATACTCCACACTGTTAATTTTGGGGATCATCATAATGTTTGTGACTAAAAATGATGTCATTATTATTACCAAAATACATGGACAGCTGTGTCGTTGTAATCATAATATATGATTCTGGCAAGGAATTGCTGTTAGTGTAGTTCAGAACTAACGAAAATCCATTTTGCTTACAAACGGTAGGTATAGAAAAACATTCCTTATTAAATGTATCCATGCTTTATGGAAACTTCGCTTCACATTGCCACTAAATGGATCAATTCATATGTGTCAGCGACATCTACCTACATTTCAATACATACAGACTCCATATTGCTGTACACTGTATCAAAGTCTGTGGCCAAAACAAAATGTTGATTTTATTTAATTATAAGTTATTCTTTAAAACATTCACTGTTTAAATGTTTCTGGATACCTAATTCAAAGTAATGTAACCTCACTGTTACTATAAATATTAGCTATTTCTTCACTATCAGAATTCCATCCCCCACCCACCGGTACTAGTTTGTGCAATAATAATAATAATAATAATAATAATAATAATAATAATAATAATAATAATAATAATAATGAGGACTTTGTGTAGCGCCTAATTTTTTGAAGGTCTAATACAACATCTATAATGATATGACTACACAAAACAAAAAAAAGAAAACACCATGAAATTCGAAAACATGAAAATACTGAAAATATTTAAAGTAGGAAACATTATTAGGTCTTTAAATGTGTTCTTGCAGTCGCAAAAGGTGTGTTTTAAGAACACTCTTGAAATGGATCACTGTGTCTTATCTCTAATTTCAATGGGCAATTTGTTCCACGTTGCTGGGCCCTGGTATGCAAAAGAGCGTTGTCCATATGACTTTGCTTTCATAGTGAGAATAATGAGTATACGATTGTCAGAAGAGAAGCGTAAGTATCTTGCTTGTGTGTACACATCGGCGAGGCCAGATAGGTATGTTGGACTGGAGTCCGTCAGTAAAACATAGAACAAAATACCAACAACCCTTAAATACAGTATTGAGGTACTTATTCAAGGTAATATTTATCTAAACATGGAAAAGAAGACGACACAATCCAAGTGCTTATAAGGAAGTCATGTGCTAAATTTCAAACAATACTAATTAGTCCAAGTATCAATGCAGTTACTTTAAAGGTTCAGAAATCTATATTGCCTTATCTGGAAACATAAGATAATGTAGCAACAACAACAAAAAGAAGCACATTTTATGAATTAAACAGCACACTCTTTTCGTTAAAATTATGGGACTGAATGAATGATATTACGTGACCCGCTCTTGTGACTTTGTACATGTCTGAATCTCACAAGACTACAGATGTTTCACAATGTAATAATTTTTTTTCCGCGCCAAGGAAAATACTAATTTACTTCAAAACACAACTTTTTTATGTTTTGAAAATAGCATGAAAACATATGGTGTTCTCTCCCATGTTCCACGTGTCATATATTCTTCTTCAGCCGTTGCCTTCGATGAGTTTCAAGTAGAGTATTAAGTCAGGGTGAACAGCCTACAAGCGAGTCACTTCCGGATCTTTACTGCGTCTTATATCAATGTTGTTAGCTCTTTGTGTCAGTTTCCTATTACCTGAGTGCTGAAAAGAATTATGTTGAAACACATTTATGAAACAAAAAAAAAAAAAAAGCTTCGCGAACAAAAGAAATGTAATGCGAAGAAGAATAAAAAAAAAACAGTTTGAGATGCGTACCGAAAATACTAGCATAGTTGTTCATTTATCATACACAATTGATTTGCCTACGTCAAAAATGGTGACATACTTTAGCCTTCGTTTATCACACTTTAACTGCTGTGCATTGTTGTGGTTGTTGTTAATTGGTGGTGTGTGTGTGTGTGTGTGTGTGTGTGTGTGTTGGATTTTAATGTATTTTTTAACAAAATTCAATCATATCGGTTTGTTGTCTGCAGTGTGGCAGTTTTTAGTGATGTCTAGCACTGGGGCATCATGCCTCAGACATGTAGCATGATGTCCCACCCAATCACATTACATGTATCCTGACACCAGACCGACCAGTCCTCACACTAACCTATTAATGCTGAGCGTCTAGCGACCCAGCTTGTTCATACCATTTATACAAGTCTTTGGTATGCCTGAGCCGAGGTTTGAATCCACGACCTCCTGCATCCGGGGCAAACGTTCTAACCACTATGCTAGCGAAGTGGTTGCCGTGATGCAAATGTCAGATCCGTTCATGGTGGTGTGTTGCTAATGTTGTCAGTCATGATCATCAATGAGTATAATAATTACTATTTATTGTTATGTAAAAGAAATTAAGCCTAATATATTGTGTAACAATACGTGACGATTGTTAAACAGCACACACGATACATTATTTCTGATAGAAGATAAATCAATTATTTCAAATATTCTTTGAAAAACATAGTAATTTATTCAGCATATGCTCTTTTCATTTCTCTTCCACATTACATCGAGATTCTGAGATAATGTCGTTCTTACTGCATAAGGCCCGAGATATCAAGAAGAACTCGTTCTATTTCATATTTCACAATAAACTAGTGCATATTTCATATTTCACAAAGATCACGTACATATTTCACAATGTTCAAATAGAGGGATAGCCGAATAATTTTATTTACCATATTAGGAATGAACTATATGTTGTGATAAGAAACATTTATTGGGCTTATTTTTATCCTGGAAATTAAAATTAAACAAAACATTAGCCACACAACATCTTTATTTGGCTAATAATAACCGAACATTAAAAGAAAACGTGTAATCAAACGCTTATTGAATCAAGACAAAACAGCTCTCTCGTTGTATTACTTTTCATAAGAAGTTTTCCATAGTTTTCTTTGTATCATGAAAGTTCCAGAGGTAAAACTTCACAAATGAAATTTTACCCCACACTTGTATTACAGATTTGTATTCGTACACAGCGATGTCAGGGGATCTTGTCCACAGCATATTCTGTCAACAAGATGGAGATGAATTTGCCCATCGAACTAAAGACATATTTGCAGGGAAGAGATATAACGTAGAGTTCAATATCCATAAACTGGAAAGTGCAAATGCCACAAATATATCCAATACAGGTCTGTCTATACTGTTACTTACGCCAGCGTTGTGTGATTTCATCCGATCTGGAAGACATCCGGACTTAAATGTCTTGTTTCACAATCCAGATTTTTCCATCGCCATTATATTTTGTGTGGAAATGACTAAAGCTGAAATTGCTACGCTTTTGTCATCCAGGATTATGGATTTTGACAAATGGACAATGTTGGAATTTAAGACTGAAAGCGGCCTCACTCCAGTCATCATAGATATTATGGCTGTTATAGAAAAGCTGGAAAATCCCATTCTGCAAACATTTCGAGTCTGGACACCAGATGGCGTGAAGGTAGCATATGATTTATATTTAGCACAGGACTGTCGAACGGAAAAGACGGATTTTTAAATAAGTCTTACAAAAAGAAAACGCATGTAGTTTATAAAGTTTGTAAACTTTTGATTATCGTATTTCTGAAACAGCGCAGAAGATGATCTATTTTTATGAATATTTTGTCTTCAGATAGATATAATTTATATATAATTGTATCGTTTTATGCAGCTAAATTATTCTGAATTCATATATATATATATATATATATATATATATATATATATATATATATATATATATATATATATATATATATATATAATATCAGCTGATATCCATGAATCTATTCCATTTTCTGATATCACATTGAGCATACATATTTCATTTCACACGATTAACTTTATTTTGTTAACTTCAGCTTTAAGAAAACTATTGAAAACACCTGTCATTTTCGGTATTCCTATTACGCGAGTCAGAATATTGCGTATTGTTACTGAGTTTTACTTTTCAATTGTTTTATGGTAACGGCAAAACAACTGTCATCCATTCCAGTCTGAATAAGAATGATGTTTCTTTTTTTGATAGATGGCTTAACTGCACATGGGCACAGTTTTGAATTCATATAGGTGATAAATGTTTGCTAGAAAATGTATTAACATAATTGTATCTCACAGCCACATCAGCCAGTCATCTTAATCTTTACCATGCCGGTTGATGATGATTTACAAGTTAAGGTCCTTCAGAAGTGGGATGGTCTGAAAACAATGGCAGAACGCTTGAATCCTATGACATTCATCTTCTCAATTGGAGGTACTTTAATTTAAATTACAACCTAGTGTAGGCTCTTTGACTAAAATTAAATTGCTGAGTTTATAGATAGATGGACAGTTTCTAAGCGCTTGAATCAGTACCTTACTTTTAATCTTTCCATACTGCAAAAATACTTGAATATCGTAATCGTACATATAAACGATTCAGTTAAATGAAAAGTTTCAAGTATTATAGGTCAGCAGAGATTAATTTAATCAAACTGAAATGAATTAAACGTTAAAACTTCTTACAATTACCCACAACTAAGTGGATTTGACAACGAAAACGTGTGAATTCATTTATGTTCGATGTGTCATTTTTCCAGGTTTTCTTCATATGACATTGTTGTCAGTTTTTAAAAAGAATCCATAGGGAAAGATAATCCTTGTGTTTCCACGTAAAGAGAAGTGTTCTTTTGTCTTTAAATTCATTGTTTGCAGTTAGCATGAAATTCACAGTAATAGGTCATTTCGCAGTATCCCACTTTTTAAAGAGCTATTAACCCTCATCCATATCACATGTTTTAGCTGTAGAACCTGGTGATAGACATATTGAGGTCTTTGTCAATGAGACCTCGTACGGAAGAGCTGTGCTGCACGTGCTTCACATCAAACCCAAGATAGAACAGATCGCTGAGTTTCTTGACGGCGTCATCAACCCCATAGAACATCTATGTCAGTGTCTTCATATTGTACACGCCACCCGAGATAATCTGGATAGAAAACTGGTTGATTTGTTATCTAAAAATACCAGCTCAAACAGTCATATCACTGAAGAATTTAACTGGGAGAGTTACAGAGGTAATGTTTGATTCTGATTTTCCGAGCGAATAGCTATAAAAAAAATTATATTTAAAAAAAAATATGTCAGACACTCGTATATCTTATACATCCGCTTACAAAAGCAAACATATATATTTCGGTACTAAAATTATATAAAAACTGACATATAATAAAACAGTTTTTTTCCGAGAGACGGAAAATTCTCTTTCTAAGGTGATTTTACACTCTTGACGTCTTGCCAGTTTATTTCTATCGCCTAAATCAGAAGCCGCTGGCTATTATTATTATTATTATTATTATTATTATTATTATTATTATTATTATTATTATCTAGATTCAAAATCAAACCTTGAGCTGCCAACTCTTCTACATTTTGGTGCCAAGTATGGGCTCCGACTCTTCTGTTCGGAGATTCTGAAACTTCCAGGCGGTAAACACGCACTGAAGATAAAAAATAAATATGGGTTTCTACCGCACCAGATTGCACAAAAGGAAGGATTTGAACATCTTGAATTGGTATAGTAATAATATTTCTAACCAATATTTCTTACTTTGTCTTTGGAATGACACCATTATATTTTCGTCAGATAATGAATTGATGGTTTCTCTGTGTTAGATTTTTGGGTACTATTACCATTGGTTTATAGCGTATCTCAAAAGTCGCCAGGAGGCATTTATATGACATTGATTTGATTCAAAAGATATTTGTGACATACAATAATGCGAAATGTTTATTGAACACGATAATCATGTTTAAAACAAATATTTTTACACCACTAGACTGAGCCCTTAATAGAAGACACATTACACACATATTTTCATTAACGTAGATAAACTTTGTTTACCAGTTTCTAAAACTTGCATACCATGTTTCATTTTATTGATCCTTTGCCCCTGTAACATTGATAAATACAACTATAAATTCCCAATTACACTGTGTCATTTTATGGTGCACTCGTAATGAGGCAACATGTTTCTCTTTCAACACATTTATCATATAATATCAACAAAAGTCGATGCATAGTAGTGGGTCTCAGCCTCCAACACAGCGTATACAAGTAGAGGAACAGTTAAGTTTTAGCCTAGTAGCTTTAAACAGTATACAAAAGTAGATACCGATTTGTAGGACTAAGTCTCAAAAGAAGCAGAATGTACAAAACGTAGATACTTTTGGTACGCGTACAAAACGTAGATACTTGGTACGCGTACAAAACGTAGATGCTTGGTACGCGTACAAAACGTAGATACTTGGTAGTAGGTCTCAGTCTGAACTAGCATAGTGTATTCAAATAGATTCAGCGCGGTAAGTCTCTGCCTAAACAAGCATAGTGTATACAATAGATACGTATTGGTAAACCTCAATCTGAAACAAGCTTAGTGTATACAGTAGATACATATTGGTAGATCTCACTCTGAAACAAGCATAGTGTATACAGTAGATAGGTAGTGGTAGATCTCAATCTGAAACCAGCTTAGTGTATGCAAGTTGATACATAGTGGTTGGTCTCTGCCTAAACACGCATGGTGTGCAAAGCAAATATTTATTAATAGGTCTCAGCCTTAAATAAGCACAGAGTAAAAATGTAGGTACATATTAGCCTGATGCATATTTAATTTATTTTGGTTAATTGACATGTGTCCGTGATTGAAGTTGGAGGTTTAGCCAACCTGATTTTTGTAATTTTGTAAGAATGTTTACTTTGATTTAAGGAGTCTCCTAAGTCAAGTGAAAAATTTATGTAACAGATTTGGTAAACAATTATTCCTTCCTGTTTTAATATCAGTCGTTGGGAATCTATGATCAGTGTTAAGTTATACTTAAAAAGGAATTATTTATTGACACTTTTCATTGAAATTACAAAGTGTTCATTAATATTTTGGACTAAAATACTACTTTAAGATTATTGAAGATAAGTTAAAAGGTATTATGCATTATATCACTGTGATACATCAAGACATTCAAGACTATTGAAATTTAGTCGGAGCACTGTATACGTTTAGATTTGTAATAGAACAAGTAGGATTATTTAGAATTTAATTCACAATACTGCATGCGTCTTTTAAATTTTTACATTCTATTTTAGGAAGAATTTTTTTTGTTGATTTTACTAAACTTGCTGGTTTTGCTTATTTCTGTTACATAGTTAAAGAGTCGTAACAGTATTAGAAGTGTAATCCTTAACAGCTCCAATGATTATATAAGTCACGTCAATGTAAAATTATTTATTGCGAAAGTTTGTTTTGTATTCATACACCTTATTCTATCATTACCATGTAATATGATGATGTATAATAGACAATCATTTAAGAAGGCAATAACAAAAGTACACAGACATACCAGGACGAAGGGAAAAATGTTTGTCTTACACGACATGAGAATCTCAATCCATCTTGATTCTGTAATTTATCTTTGAATATCTTCTCATTTAATTATGGGATTCTGAAAGAGTATCTAATTATATAGTTTTTATTTTAATTGTTTTCATTTTGTTGTTATTCGGTTCCTTTTGTTTTTGTTATGTTTTAATTTTAATTTTTGTTTTTAAACTTCGGTGCACTAGTTTATAAACAAACTGACATAGTGAATATATTAATAACAGCATGCACGCATTCGTAGAAAATGGAAAAGGGGAATCAAAACATGATTTACATTTTCAGTTTAGAGTTTATTTACTTAGAAGACATTTTCTTTCAAGTATTTTTCCATGTTTTGGACGCGTTGTAATTAAAGACAAATTTAAATTGAAGCCCAAAACCATGAAGTTATGTTTGATCATACGTGTCGCCCTCATTTAAATTAAGAATCCTATTAGAAACGTTAATGTAAATAAAATCTATATAATGTATCTAAACAAATATTCCAAAATGTAAAGGAGTTATGTTTAACTTTCAGCTCATCCTAAGATGCGTCTGCAAACATTTGTGCAGAATGCGAGGCGTGGTGAAGTTTTCCACATCGATAATAACTATTCCACATCGATAATTATCCCACATCGATAATAACAATCCCACATCAATATTCCACATCGATCATTATCCCACATCGATCATAACTATTCCACATCGATATTCCACATCGATAATTATCCCACATCGAAAATAACTATCCCACAGAGTACTGTCTTTCAAATGACATTAACGGCTTATTTGGGTTTATATCACCCTTTCCATGAAATGAAATTTGTTGATTGTGACTCCCTTACTTTTTAAAATATACATTAAAGAATTTAGAACAGTTTTGAAGTTGCTACTATTTTCCATTAACTTTAATATGTCAATAGAAAATTACGATTTGTATGGGTTTGTTTTAAAGATTCTTTGGAGGAACGAAAACGGTAAGATAATATATTAATACATTGCTGAATACTCCAGTAAAGATTCTAATCAGCGAATGCTAACTGCTTATACAAATATGAATATACAAATACTAACATCAATGTTAGTGACGATTAAAGCAATAATAATAATAATAATAATAATAATAATAATAATAATAATAATAATAATAATAATAATAATAATAATTTTATGAGAACTTGTTATGGTTTTGTTCTCATAAACACATAGATGTAATAATCTGGGAACCCAGAACGATACAAAGAAGAAAAGAACGAGTTCCTAGAAAAGGGCGTCACAAGATGATGAAGATGTCTTGGGGAAAGAGAAGGTACGGGATCAGATCTGTAATGAAAAAGACAAGCTCTTGCTAGCTTCTGGATGCGAGGAATTTTATTTAAATAATCAACACACATATATTACTACATTCTAGAAACACATCTATCAACTTTATATTCAAAATACATGAAATACATATAGCATTACACTTTCCTTTCAAGCTTTCCAACTTGATTCATTTGTATAATTTTTACATTTTAGAATATATTACGAATAGTTAAATCTCGATCAATTTCATGATAGCCAAAAGTATAAAATATAATAGCTGCAATTAATGCAACAATCAATTTGAAGAAATGTATTATACTCATTTTAAAATAAAATATTGATTTGGAATATGTTGCTAGAGATTATTCTTTCTTACTTAAAGAATAATTTATTTCAACATTAATTCTGAACATGAAGTTGGTTGCGAATTCGTCTTTTACAATAAAAATTACCATAAATATAATTAAATATGAATTTTTTAAAACAATTATACATTACATTACAATCTATTATAAATAAAATAATTAAGTGAACAATATTGCAAACATATGAAATTTTACCATTAAAATCTCAAACATTAAAAATTTCTTTTTTTTAAAAAGTTTACGACATATACAGTTCTTACCTGTAATGAAAGAGACAAGTCTGTTCTATCTCTGGATGCGAGGAATTGACCTGGGCGATTTACGTGATTATTTATATGTATCTGGCGCACGGCAAAACCAAATATGGCCATTCCTCGTATACCGACAGTATGTCACACACAATGAATATTCAAAGCATACAATGACACTATTTCATACACGATGAATATTCAAAGCACACAAGGACACTATGTCACACATACTGAATATTCAAAGCATACAAAGACTGTATGTCACATAAAATAAATTTCAAAGCACTCAAGGACACGAAGTAACAAACAATGAATGTTCAAAGCACTCAAGGACACGATGTCACACACAATGAATGTTCAAAGCACTCAAGGACACGATGTCACACACAATGAATGTTCAAAGCATTCAAGGACACGATGTCACGCACAATAAATATTCAAAGCACTCAAGGACACGATGTCACACAGTATAAATATTCAAATCACACAAGGACACTATGTGCACTCAAGGACACGATGTCACACACACTGACTATTCAAAGCATATAAAGACATTATGCCACATACAATAAATATTCAAAGAACTCAAGGACACGATGTCACACACACTGAATGTTCAAAGCATGCAAAGACAGTCATAACCTTTTGCTGCAAGAGTTACTCTGTGGGAAAGCTTAAGTATACGCCAAGGTTTACAACAAAGTTAAGCATCATAAAACAACGTGAAGGTTAAACTTGATAAATTGGAATACTTAGGCAAATCCAAAACCGAAAAACAAGCCGACAAACAATATACAACGATGAAAAGGAAAAATAAACCCATGGAGCTAAGTAAACAAACGACACATGCACTAAATTGTCTGAAAATCCTTTCAAAATCAGTTATAGATAAACTGAAAGGAAGGCGTAAGGGAAAATACAATAGCAAAAACTAAAAATAAATCCATATTTAATCTTTAAAACTGATGCTTGAAGAAACAATATTTAATTAATATATGATAATATTTAATATATGCTTATACTTACTACATGCTAATACTTAATATATGCTAATATTTAATATATGCTTATTAGGGTGTCCAAATTTTTTTTTTTAAAATTCAAAGTCTCACCCTTAAGAAAGTTTCTTTGTGATCATCTGATGCTATTTTTAAAAAAAAATCATAATTTTTTAAGAACATTTAGGGGTCCCTCAAGGACCATGAAAATTCCATGAAAATCCATGAAAATCTTCAAAACGGCATGAAATGTGACGATTTTATGTTTGGTATTATTAATATATTAATAAATTGCTGAATATGTGTTTAATGAAATGGGAACGTCTAACTATGTAGAATCTATGAAATTATTTAAATATAAGCTTAGCTATACTTGTATAACAAACCAAAATTTATTAAATCATCAAAATCTACACAATAAGTAACATATCAGATCATGCAATTTTCACTTAATAATATGCACTGTAACATAAGTGTAACTTAAAGTAAGTTTTCACAATTTATGTGTCATTTTTAAGCCAAACGTTTAATCAGTGTGCTACGATAATGTACTCTACATATCTACAAGACTGTCACGGTTGCAATGACTAAACAGTTTTCGATGTTGCTCTACGACTTGTAGCAGATATTGTTTCTGAGCTTCACCTTTTGTAATCGTGGCATTGAATGTCTGAATGAACGCTATGCCACGCTCCGCACAATCGTTTACACAAGCCAGGTTCTTTACAAGATCTTCGGCCTTCTTGAACGATGGGTTTTCAGGCCATGATTCAACGGGAACATCTAGGAAGCTATCATCAAGACCTGTAGTGTGGAAGAAAGTGCGAGATATGGTCAATTCTGCCAAACTGTGAGGCAGTGACTTCAATAAATGTTCCCCTCGATCAGACTGGGCTGAAATCACAAGCTGTGTTTTCTCACTTGAAGATAGATGCGGTGAAAACAAAGCAAGAGTTGCTAACTCCGGGCTGATGTACCACGAATGTCGTGTCATCATCTTTAGGCCAGCCGTCTGCAACGCTTGGTCATCATATTCACGCAATCACTGGATAAGCAGAATGTCATTTATCGGAGCATCTGTGACGATTCTACTAGTAAACCATGACTGGATGTAAACACAGACGACAAATCTGTTAAACCCTTTAATTCCTTGCAATTCACGAGCGGTAAGTTTGAAGACGGTTTCATTGCCATCATAGAGCAATTCCATCTTCAGCGAGTAGATGGCCTTCGCCATCCAACGTGCTCGATGCAGGGCATCAGGCTTTCGGATCGCGTACTTTGTTTCTAGACCAACAGCAGAAGCTACCAGGGACAGAAACTCACGACTGTCCTCTCTTGGATAATTGAGCTGACTGTGGTCTGCAGTTAATTCTTTCAGTTTGTCCGACACATTGATCAAGGGAGTTTGACGTGACGTTCTTTTGGCTTACGGTGGTTCATTTCGGACCATTTATCACGGAATCTCTTAAACATGAGAAAATCTGGTCCAGTAGAAGGCCCTCCTAGGCAGACACTAAAAGAATCCGCCAATAGCACCTCAAACATATGGTGCCGGTAGGCCATCCACAGCAAGAACCGGCCGATAGATGACTCGAGAAGAGAGCACGCTCCATTTATTCTGCCTGTGTTACAGGGAGTGGTATCAAAGCACATACCAATGACGAGTGTCTCCGACTGCCATGATTTCAGAAGTTCGAAAACTGCATCAGCAGCAGCTTTACCTGAACCAGAAGTCAATTTTGGAACCCCCATCATTTAGTGAAGTTGTCAGAACTGAGAGTCGATCAATCTTGTGGCTATCGTCACCAGTGACATCAGGTAGAAGCTTTCCATCCCAATGTACTATTGATATACTGCTGCTAAAGTTCTTTTGTATTTGCTGTGCCAGTTCCTGACGACGTTTCTTTCTGTGACGATGAACTGTGCTTTTTGAGAGTACGACAGCTGACGTTGAACATGGAGCCACTTCGTTAACTACAGAAGCAAGTATCATGGTGGATTTTCGTATACTTGCATTTGTTCGGTCAAGCACAGCTGATACTTTTGGCGATATGATAAGCTTGCGTTTGATTTTTTCTGCATCACTTTTCGGCGCTGACGCTTTCGATGTAAATTCACCGTCTTCATCGGACGATTGTTCACTAACTGATGTGTCATTGACCTCTGTAGCTGACTCATGATTCTCTGACGGTTTTTCTGCAGCAGCAGCTAATTCCATTTGCTTTATTTGAATAAAGAAACTACTTTCTAGTTGTAAGCAAAAAATTAATTGTTAAAATTCTTTGTACATTAAATTATTTTATAAAGTCTGTATTTTTATTCAGAATGCCTACTAATTTACGTGATACTACTCATTATCACTCAGTTACTAACTATGTAATAATAATCTAGTAGGTCTATGTACAATTTATGCATTAAACCAAACTATCTGAAATAGAATGTAAATTATAACAAACACTTACCAAGTTTTATTCCTGCTACAGCTGTCATAACTATCCAAAATCTATGATTAATTATTCCACAAATTGTCAATATTCAACAAATTAAAAAATATTAAATGTCTGTAAACTCGTGGCTTTTAGTGACTGGTCACATGACATATGCAACATTAGTATAATTACTGTAAAAATAATCATTAATTGATTTTACCAAAACCGAGCAATGCGGGCATTATGTTGTATAAATTTGAAGATTTTCATGAAAATTTGGGGACCTTGAGGGACCCCTAAATATTCTTAAAAAATTCTGAAATTTTTTAAGTAGAATCAGATAATCACAAAGAAACTTTTTGGAGGGTGAGACTTTGATTTTTCCCCCAAAATTTTTTTTGCCTATGTTTGGGACACCCTAATGCTTATACTTAATATATGCTAATACTTAATACATCCTAATATTTAATATATGCTAATACTTAGTATATGCTAATATTATATATATATATATTCTAATATTTAATATATCCTAATTAATTCTTAAATGAAAGCAGTAATATTAATGCATTAATAGAAGTAAATTTCATAACAAATACTTCGGTGAATATCATAAGGTTATTGTATATTTAATTGTATAAATTTAGTAAAACCTACCTTGAATAACCTCTGTTTTAATAAATTAGACTAAGAAAAGGTCAGGCTTTCCATTCATTCTCCACATTGCAATGTAAATTTGTGACATCATCTGAGAGCACCTCTCCTGGGAGCCCCCCCCCCCCTTTCTATTATAAGCATGTTTTTTTTTTTATTTCAATAGCGATTTCACAGCATATTTATAACTTCCTCGTCTACTTTCAGTTACCTCATAATCCTACCTTTCAGAATGTTTCAGGTTCAATGGATAAAACTTTTTACTTAAAATGCCATGACAAAATATGGAAATAAATTGCCATTCTAGGTACCAAGCGTTTCCTCTCTTTTTTAGAGGACATTTATGCCAAGCTGAAGCCGCCATCTGGACTAAAAGGTAAAGTTATGGGACATTAAACACAACTTTTATTTTTCATGAAAAGTAAAACATGTATCATAATATTTAAATCCGACATAAAATTATCAGTCAAATTATACTTCAATTTAGAATCTCTTTCGACATTTTAGTAACTTTTCCTAGTTTTACGTCAATATGCGAGAATGTTCACACACACGACATGTAGTGTGTTGGTAGCTGTATTATGAATATCAAAGAATCTACATGTTATTTTTAAATTGCTATATTTTATACTAGATTAATGGACATTGCATACTGATCCTTGAACTTCAATTCTGCTGTGAAATGGAAGGCTGACTAGTTTGTTAAAATAGTATCGAGCAAATCCATTCCAAAGTTCTATTCTGGTATTGTGATTCAGTGTACTCCATTCGTTGTTACACTCATTTCTAAATGTAAATTCAAATATTTCCCAACAACTTGATTTTTTTGCCACAAAGATACTCATTTAAGATTAACATCTTTTTCTTCTCAGGCCAGGATAATTTTCACAGATCTGAAACTCTACTAGTCAAAAGACATGGGGTGAGCCTTCCGACCGAAGACGAAGAGAGCAACCAACAGAATCATGAATCATTAGAATATCAGAATATCATAACTTACTTTGTAACAATGATCAAGAATAAGTGCACAATTTACCATGAATTGAGTTTTATTTTATATTGTATAATTTTGTATATCATTGCTCCGAAACTGACGTCTTACTAAAAAAACTAAAAAAGTAATGCTAATTGGTATCTGTATTTGTGACTTGATCGTTATATCAATCAAATGAATCACATAATATTTTAACAAATAATGATTTCTTCTTTCAGACACATTTCTTGAATATATCTATGAGGGAGACAAGATCAACGTCAATTACTGCACAACATCCTTCACCACTTTCAAGAACTACCGGTACGTGGTCATATTTTGTGATCAATTATTATTTTAAAGGTAAATAGTTTAAACAGAAATTGTTTCTGTCAAAGGTACGCAGCATGTTAGTAAAATGAACTAGAAGAAACTAAACACTCTGTTCAAACAAGTATTATGAATAGAATGCATACTGTTACACGCACAGGGGTATTCACTTGACCGAGCGGTGTCAAAACCCTGGCGCGAGTCACGCTGGAAGTCATAAGTTTCCCCAAATTTCCAAAGACTTCCATACAACTTGAGTTGTAAAATGGAAAGAAAGACGTGTCTGCAATAACTAATAATCTTTGCTCTAATCAATTGGCGACCCAGAGGAGACAACTTGTCCAAACGTCCATTAACCGCACCTTTGCATGGTTTTAATTCTTTATCATCCGTTTTCCGTACTGATAGCTTGTCATGCCATAGAAATTACACCAGTATTCCCTTACTAACTGGGAAATATTTAACTGCGCGACCCTAGGCCAGTCAATCCAAAGAATTTCCGGCGTATCACGCTCATATACATACGCCCATTTTCCACTATGGACACATAAACGGCACCTACCAAGTTCCAACTTATTGATTCCATTCTATAATTTACTGATTTCCAACCATAAATGCTGCCTTTTCAATCACAATACTTGTATACACCGTTGAATTTTAATATGGACTATGTTACTGAAAGGGACAGTCATTCGGCTTGTGCCTAAAATCACTACTAACGACCCCAGCATGGTTCAAATTCACTAACACTCCTCTCTGTGATGTTTGCTCCTACTAACTGGCTAACTATCTCGGGCTAGCAACTCCAAATTTATTACATTACGAATGCATTCTGAAGAATGCTATATAATGATATATTTTTTTTTCCAGTGGACCGTATCAGAATTCACTCGGACAGCGAAAACATAACAGAAGTAAGTAAGCCTACTACTTACAGCTAATGTAAAGTCCTTGCAATTAATTTTAATCAGGAAACAGCCTGTGCTTGATCGATGGTCAAATGATGTCAAAAAAATATTATATAAAATCGTCCAGTTATGAACTATGGTACTTTATACAATAACTACCTGTACAAGACCTACCATAGTTCATTATAGTACATACATTTTCTTCGAAAAGCTAGAATTTGTATCGATTTTGATGCATATTTAACATCGGATCTAATAAAGTACATAGAACTTATATTTGTATCCGTAAAGAAATTATGATGATATATAGGTTAGTGCGTATATGGTATGTATTGCGCACTAGATAGTATTAATATATGTAGGTATTACAATATACTTGTAACTAAATATTTAAAAACATGAAAATTAAAAAGTCTAAAATTTCCGATAATCTGAAGTAATTCTTTACTTTATTGCAGTCGGTATCAAGTATAAATTCTTCATTTGCTTTATTGTATTGCTCTGTAATACAAACGTTCTAGCCATTTGGATCTGTGACGTCATTTATCCGATATATTAACGTTTCCGGTTGAGTAAGTATTCATGATAAGATATATCAATTAACATTAGCTTTTGTTTCAGACGACACCGTTTTCAGAGGAACATGAGGTTGGTCTTTTGAAATTACAATACATTTTGATTTTATCAAACCTCATTGAAATTCAAAAAGAAACTTTTTCCCGTATGCGTGACATAGATTGTGAATAGGTGTGACATTTTGATGCAATCATGCAGAGGTATATGGTTATTAGGTCTACGAATATAAATATTCTGCACTAACCATGCCACCAATGTAAACTGTATGTAGAGATAACCAATAAAACACAGGAACTATAGCCAGAAACATACGCATTTTGAAGACAAACAAAAGGAATTGGAATTGAATGATAGCAGTATGTATGTGAACATTAAAAGCTATTTTGGTGACTATAAAACGACATAAGAATGAAAAAAAATATATTGGTTTTAATTGCTTCACAGATTTAAAAGTTTAATCACATTACATCTTAATTTGAACATGCTTCTTTTTGTAGATAGCACCAGAACTCCCGCAACGACTACATCGTAAGGTACGGTCTTTGTCCAAAGATCATCATGTTGCTATTTTTCTACATGTTTTTCGTAAACTTCATGCTTAAATATTGAAAACGTAAAGATCTATATATTTATTTGTTTTATGGAGTGATAAACTACTTACTTAATTTTCTATATTAGAATGGAATTAGCAATATTAAGACAATGATGGATTAATTGTCATTGAGTCTAAGATATATATATATATATATATATATATATATATATATATATATATATATATATATATATATGTATGTGTGTGTGTGTGTGTGTGTGTGTGTGTGTGTGTGTGTGTGGGTGTGGTTAGATTGCAAAAGAATACCACTTTGGATTTTCTCGTGATTTCGTGATCATTTAACCCTGAAAAGTAGAAAAAAAATGAAAGAAAATTCTCTTCCTCGTTTTACTTTAACACGCATTTGTAACTCGTTTATTTCCCGAACGAAGCACATATGATCCGTCTTATCAAAATAGTTTACACATAACATAATTTCGTATGATGTGTAAGAGATACAAATTCTGGCATTATATTTTTATCACTCACTAGATGACGAAAGTGACTTCTGTCCGAGATGAAGGACAACAAACAGGTATACGATCACGGATGCTTAATCGTTCAATATCTGAGCTCGGAAGAATTATGAGGAAAGAACGCCCCTATGACACCACAGAAGATCTGTAGTTCATGGAGTTTTGGAATTCCACCATTTAGCAATCGTTAAGCAATGTTAATACCAAATAAACTCTTACAATACTACATGACTCACCCTATCACACACACACACACACACACACACACACACACACAAATTTTATGCAATTCTAATTTTTGTCGTTCATGTTTACAAACCATATACCGCTATAATAATGTAATTTTCTGATTAATATTTAGTAAAATGCCCTATAATTCCTAAAAACATCATCAGACATTGAAACATAAAGACAAATACATTCTGCTGCATCCGACAATACATAGATATCTACCGTAACAAAGTACTTTATCCCAAATGCCATGGAAACTTTTTTTTTGTAAAACCTAACATATTTACTTCAGATATGAAGCATACAAAGCATTTTACGTCGACAAGCTTGCGTGTAACAAGTATGAGTACATTTTGACACTGCACTAAAATATATTTGCAAGCTGGAATCCTCTACATCCGATGAATTCTTTATATCCGCACAAAGATGGCCAGCTGGTCATTTTCTAATGGCGCTTTCAGTGTTTATTAGGCTATATCATGCATATTAAATGGGAACTTTCACATGGACTCACTGAGACAGTCCACCTGGTCTGGCCTCATGTGAGTATCGAACCCGCGATCCTATCATTACGAGTTAAACTGAGCTACCTGGGCTCCCTTACAAAGTCAAATATTTACATCGCAAACTAATTCAATACAACATTCAGAAAAATATGGGTGCGTTTCTTTCCTAGAAACGAATCTTTACAAATGTAGCTTGTTATATATAGCACAAAACTACTGTATTTCGGTAAGTATGCAAAAATCCCACCCCGTGTCCATTGTATGTAGATTTCTTTAAAAATAAGATATTCTTTATTTGTTAGAAATTGCAATAAAATGATTGATAAACTATCACGAAAACTGGTTATATTCTTGAATTACGACATTGTTTTGACTCAAACTGTGATTTGAAAGTATGAATGTAGTTACGTACAAAACGGTGTTTCCGACTTAACGCAGTCAATCCGTCTTTTTTATACGTGAACAATATCACCATTATTCAATACTAAATATACTCCAATTTAGTTGTCGATGTCTTTCAGAAACGGAAAAATATATTGTTTAAAAAAACATGCCGATAAACCGAAATTTTCTTTTCTCAAAATAATATTACTTTAAAATTTCATTTACCAGTTTGATTTGATGGGTAGAATAAGTTTTTTTTTCTACCTTATTGTTTTCTTTACTACCGATATTGACACTGGTCTGAAACTTTCTCTCATATATCGCTGCTAGCCTTGACGTTATGCAAAAACACATATTAACATTTTGCTTGCGAAGAATTAAACTTAGTTTAAATAACAACCAAGATATATATTAGAATGATCTTAGCAGTCATAAAAATAAATAAAGGAATGGAATGAAACTAAACTTAAAATACATACGTGACATTTGAGTTGATAGGCGAAGGGATAATATCCAAAATTGGACGGTCGGTCGCCAGACAAAAGTGTCGCTTAACATGTTGGTTGCGAGATTTGGGTAGTAATATGAATGCTTAATTTGAATTGTTTGTGTATTAGTTGTTTTCTTCTATTTTGTTCTATTTCATTATATGATATTGTTACGTACCATTGTATGTTGGACTTAACATTGTCCGAAATCAGTTTATTTTCAATTTGACCCGAATTATTGATTTGTTTTAAATATTATTTTGTACACAAAAAATATAAAGCTAAACTATTCTCAACGTGTATATCAGGATCATTTTTATCAGAAATAAACATGTTTGTTTTTGTTTGGGGTTTTTTCGGGGTGGGGGGGGGGGGCTGGGGCTAGGTTATTCTAATTCCCTTACAATGTTCCTGGTGTACCTAACGTAATCCATGTTGTATATTATAATTTTTGTACCAGGCTGATAAGATTTTTTTTGTAAGCATTATGAACCATCCAGAAAGATATTTCCATTAGGTAATATTTTTGTTGAAAATTTGAATTGTGTCGTGAGGTCAAGTGGATGACTATGATTTTGTTACATGAAAGATTATTCATTCGTATCTTTCAGCAAAATCAAAACCTTTTATTGTTCTGTCCAGTTGTTTATTTGTGCTGAATTATATTTCTTCAAATTACGCAAATAAAATGATTCTTCTCTGGAAATCCAAAAGTGCTCTGATAACATGCTTGAAAATAAAGTTTTGGATTTATAGTGAAATAAAACCTATAGAATATATTTTCAGATTGTTTTAGTGTGATGCAATGAAAGAGTGATGTTATGCCATCATTATACAGGTCATCACAGACACATCAGTACTTTCAGCTTTGGACTTTTTTTTGATTTCTCCAATATTTATTAGGAATTTGTATTATTAAGACTTGTGTCTGTAATTGTAGGATTATTTGGTGATTGAATTTGTAACACCGTAAGTTACTATTGTTTTTAAAACAATTCACTTTGTATTCTAGGGAAATAAATTGACTGTTGAAAATACAAAGCTTGTTGCTTTTCGATTTTTTCTGTTAATTATTATCGAACATAGACTCAAAACAGTAGCTATGTGACCAGCAATGCAAATATGGCGAGTATCGAGTCACACTTCATTAACGATCTAGTTTTGTTTTGTTTGTCAGCAGATTAATGACATTACATTCGCAATTTCTAAGAGAAAAAGTCTTGCTTCTATTTATTCATTGCAGGTATAGAGTAGTTTTTAATAATGGGGTTTCTCAGCCAAAACCATATTTTTTTTTTTTTTTAGGGTTTAACGCCATTTTTCAGCACACGATAGGCTATACATGGCGGCCAGTATTATTGGTGGAGGAAGAACCGGGAAAAACCCCGGAAAGAACCACCAACCCACGAGAAGCTACTGGTAAGCTTTCTCACATAACTACATTAGCCGAATCTTAGAATCGAACCCACGCAGGCAGAGGTGAGACGGCAGTGATCCGTAACGGAGAGCGCTTTAGACCACTCGGTCACTCGGGGCCCCTCAACCATATTTTTATTGGGACGATAATAATATTATAATGTTAGTTTAAATAAATATGAAAACAACTTTGCTGAGGCAACTGTGTCTCGATATCATTATTGATTATATGTGAAGGACCTATCATTGAATCATCATCGTCATCATACACAATATGGTTGGCTGAGATACGCTCCTTTATATCTACTATTGCGGCTTTAAATCGCTATCGATTTATATTTATATTTTACACAAAATTAAAGTGCCTTGCACTCCAATATACGTAACATTTACATACAATTACTATGCCTAACATACAAGGTTTTCCATATCACGTCTGACTGCTAAATGCCTATTGGTACTGTCAATGATCTGATGGAAGTGAGATTACTCGTATCCGTTAATTGCAATTCATGTTATCATCATAATTAATTAATTAACCATCTGCGGCGGACGCTCTAACCACTAGAAATATGGAGCGGTTGTGTAATTTTGATGATAAAAAATACTGTTCTGATGGGATCATTACATGTGGCGTTAAAATATAAAAGGCCTGATAGTACTGATTTTCGAAAGTTGGATTTTTACATTGGTTTTAAAGTATATGGGACTAGCGATTTATGTAAATTTTATCTGAACATTAGGTATAGTGGATATTAAAGCACAAACTTCTAGCAGTTAAAATTTTTGTGTAAAATATAAATATAAATCGCTAACGATTTCAAGTGATAGCCGTAGTAGTTTGACTTAAGATGGCGTTTCTAAGCCAACCCTATTTTGTATGACGATGATGCTGAGTTAATGATTGGTCCTTGACAGGTAATCAGTAATGAAATCTTAATACAGTTGTTTTCATATTTGTTTAGACTAACATAGGAGGTTGGAAAGATAATAATATTGTCATCGTACTTCCTGAGAAAATCCCTTATATCATACTACATAAGGTCGTTTAAGTTTACTAGACTCTATAGTAAACGGCTGGTGGCTAATTCCAGCTTATTGATAGGTAAATGGCTCTGACCCCGACCCCAATACAAATGTTAAGATATCTATTTAAACAATATGATGGGATGGGTCAGAGGAAACTCAGACTACTGTCTAACCCATCGGTATTTGAACATAAACAAAACTGATACTGTTGAAAACCTGAAGAAAAATATTAGTTTTCACGGGAAGTACCAGTCTAATGAAACAAAACTTCCTACTTAGTTCTCCACGTTACAGCAGATATAATGATTTGTGTTCGGGTGAATACTTTGCTTTAGAAATCGGCCTAAAACTGTCTGGGTTTTTCCAAATAATGAAAGCCGTAAACAACAAAGAATAAAATGTAACCGATTCAAAATAATTCCTGCATATACATGTATCTTGATAAACCATTCGCAAAGATTGCGCTGTTGTTCGCGTGAGTTCTATTATTAAGAATCCTATTGTTATTTTGTTTATCTGCAGCGAACTAAATCCTTAGCAGCCAGTCGTCTTTGGAGCATCCAGCATCCCTCCTTCCTACATTCATCGTGCATACACCCACTCACCCATCATTTTATATATTTTGGAAATAATGAAAGTCATCGGAACATCACGTTTGTATGAAAGAAAATTAATTCAGTGTTATTAACAAGAAACTGCGTCCCTTCATACAATAGTAGCAAACCTTCATTAGAGAAATGGTCTCGATATAATGTGTAGCATATAGTGAGTACAGACAATTCTTTTATTTTTTATAATATGACTGAGCTTATAGTCTAGCTTTCGTGGAGACTTAAAACATATACCATGCGTACACTTGATTGTACTAAAATCATGTTGTTGTAGTAGGGTTTAAAGCCCTTTTTCAGCACAAGATAGGCTATACATGGCGGTCAGTATTAATGGTGGAAGATGAACCCGGGAAAACCACGGAAAGAACCACCGAACCACGAGAAGCTACTGGCAAGCTTTCTTACATACCCACATTGGCCAAATCTGAGACTCGAATCCACGCTGACAGAGGTGAGATGGCAGTGATCCGTAACGGAAAGCGCTTTAGACACGGCCAATCAGGGGCCCCATATTAAAATCATAGTTTGTGCCTAGTTATGTCATCTTTCTAAAAGACTTCATAAATTACACAGTCTGAAAATCTTGGGTGTATTTATCATATATAAAATTAGTATACAGCTTTGCTTATACTTAAGGAATGTGCCAAATAAAATGAAATCCTGTTTTATATCGGTCTGTAGGAATCGGAATTTACAGTTGTGTTCAGATATAATTCAAGATTAATTTTTTATTTAAACTATAAATTAAAAGTACTAAGTGCTCATAAACTTCAGATTAATACGCTACCTTGGAATAATTGTGAACAAATTTAAAGACATTCTGGATTGCATCATTGCGGTGCATCAGGGCATTCAAGGCCATTGGAATTCATTAGGAAGATCCTAATGTTTGGGACTTGTAATAGGCCATTTAGGATTATTTGGACTTTAATTCAAACAAATTTTTAATAATTCTTGAATTTTCTCTTTTTAATGTTGGAAAATAAATTGCTTATTAATTTTACTTAATTTGTAGTTCCACTTGATTCTTTTGATATTGTCGGACCAAGAGTCTAACATAAGGCAATGGTACTATCTGGGGCATTTTGTGCACATTTACGGCTGTTCGCTTATTACATTATTGAAACGAAATAAGAAGGAAACGAGTACTGGCAGCCATGGTAATACAACGCCACAAATGATACCATGGAAAGACATGAAGATTATTCAAAGCCATATATTTATTATTTGTGACCTTAAATATCTGTACTAGACATTTCGCTCAATAGCTATGTCGAAACGTTAGACGACTCCTTTATTGAGTATACCTGTGTAACCTGGACCAGACTTGTAATGGGAGAAGTACCGTACATTTCACCATAGTCACGGTTGATGTAGAGTTATCAAATATGCAGCACAATGTAGATTTCTAAAAATGAAAATACAGTTAAACTTGATCATTTTATATCATTGTCTCATTGCCAAATACAGATACACATATTTGTATTAGCATGTAACAAAACAGTCCAGAATCACATACTGAGAACATGTTTCCTTTAATTACATTCATGATTTAATAAACAATTCAATAACATAAAAGAATTTCACAGATGTTACAAAAATTTACAACTCAATCAAAGCTTCTTGATGCCACCTTGGAATTTTTAAAAATATTTTGTATATACTCATTTTTAAGTTGATTCCAACTGCAAAGAACACAGAACCTGATCTGCCATCATATAATGCACGAACAGATCATGGTCTATTTTGTTTTTTCTACTGACTACTTCCATCAAATCTGCTGGTAGTTTGCAAGTGGACTCAGTCTATATTCAAATACATATGGTACATGTCTTTGGTACCCTAGCAACATCAATGTCAATGAAATATCACGTGTATCTTGGTATAGAGCTAACACATTTCTTTAAGTTTTGTAAAGGGAAGTCTAGGGTATACTGATATAGAGCTGAAATTAACGATTGCATTTTGAAATAAAATTTTACTGATTTTCATCCAAACCTGTCACCTGGCAATGAAAATATTTAAAATTCATTAAATGCATGCATTCGGTCATACTATTTACTGCATAAATAGTGACATCATTCCAGCCATTCTAGCTCTCCACCGACACAGTATGCTCATATAGTAAAACCCTAATTTTCACCTAAAGTTAATGGATGCTGTTAGTTTCTTTATCATTGCAGGAATGTTATTTTGTTTTTACCACATGGTACAAATAAATTGGTGGGCGTCAAAGCAAAACATACAAATACGCGTTAACTGTCGTTGACGTTGCAAGTAGATATAAAGAAGCAGAACCATTATCAACTAAAACGGCTGCTGAAGTTGTATTAGCATTGAAACGAATTTATCAACGAAGAATCTTGCAATGGCCACAACTGATACAGGTTAATCCTGGTAAGGCACTTCTTGGCACAGTATCATCTCTGATGAAAAGACATGACGTAAAAATCAGACGAGGGCATACTGCAATTCATCGTGAAGGATTTAATTGAACACTTGCTTAGCGTTAATTTGGATATCAATATGCAAATGCAATAGTTCAAAAAGATATGAGATCTCGTGAATGGGTTATAAGACTACCAAGCGTGATAGCTGCATTGAAAAATGAGGTTACTCGTCCATTTTCTGTGAATCATACCATTGCAATCACACACAAAAAATATAGCAATACAACATGATTTTTCAAAGCAACCAGTATTAGGTAATGTGACTGTAAGATATGTATATGAACCAGGTCAACTTGAAGGGGGTAAAAAAAGAGTGACTCATCCAATTGAGAATGTAATATATATATATATATATATATATATATATATATATATATATATATATATATATATATATATATATATATATATATATATATATATATATATATATATATATATATATATATATATATATATATATATATATATATATATATATATATATATATATATATATATATATATATAATCTTACATTCTAAAAAAATCGTCTGCGCTAAAATATTCTTGGATGACAAATTTTTTCAGAAGAACCCAATGTTCTAGAATATTCCGTGTAAGCGTTCTCGTGATCATTAAAGGAAGAAATAATTTTTGATCTCACTCAACCTGAAAGAGTGAACAGACGGAAGTAAAAACATGTTTTGGTTGTGTCTGCGCTACACTTTATAACTGTTGCGTCGTCTAGATTGAAAAATGATTTAAATATAAAATATATTATTATATACAAATGAACTATGAAAATATTAATAATATTATTTCTACAATTAAAATATTAAAGCATGACGGTATAAAAATTCAACTTGATTTTGAATCACTACAGCAACAGTCACTTGAAGGTGGATATACATTACCCGTTACCAGCAGAAAATCGATTAATTAAGATTATCCAACAGGTTATGTTACAATCTCTGGCAATAGTTAAAGATGCGGACGTTGAAAAATTCGTCTCTTTTTTAGATCAAATTTATCTCACGATTACGAAATAAAAGAAAAACTATCAATACAAGTGTAAGACAACTGAAAAAGATTATATCAGATCGTCAAAACGAAAAGCGTGATAAATAAATTGGAGCAAGTGAAAGTAGCGAGTGTTCTTTCTGCACTGAATCAGAACCAAACATTATTTTAGCAATTATTAAAATATTTATTTACTAAATAATTGTTCCAGTTTTGAATTTGTCATAGGTTTAATTTTTACAACTTTGAAATGAAACAAATTTTCTCTCACAAATCTGAAATATTATTATATCAAAGAAGAAATTATTTTTTTCTAAACATCTCTTGTTTTTTATACTGAGTTTTAGTCAATTTGTCACTGGAATATCAGTCAAGTTTCATGCTTTTAAACGGTCAAACTTCAGGCGATTCTCTACTTGTTTTTGATGAATTTTTCTACATTTGTCTCATTTTTTAGCTTATAAATCAGCTGAACATAAATAAATAATTGGATTTAAAAAACATTTCAGATTGTGTTATGAGATAATTTATCGAAAATCATCAAAATTAATTAGAAAATCGCTTGAGGTTTGACCCTTCAAAATTCATAAAGTCTCACTGGTTTTCGTTATATTTTAGTAAGTTTTACCCAACAAATCAACGAAAAATAAGCAGAAAAAATAAAATTTGTTACAAATATATATATATATATATATATATATATATATATATATATATATATATATATATATATATATATATATATATGTATGTATGTATGTGTGTGTTTGTGTGTGTGTGTGTGTGTGTGTGTGTGTGTGTGCGCGCGCGCGCGCGTGTGTGTGTGTGTGTGTGTGTGTGTGTGAAATTCTTTTGAGTATCAATCTGAAGAATTAAATATTTTTTAAACCAATCAAAATCAATACCGGAATTTGCATAATTTAGTATCTGATCTCTATCGCAAATAATCATAATAACATGATCTCACCGCAGTTTATTTAACTGCTCCTGTGTCAAAAAAAATCTTAATTGCCGTATACTTTAACATTATGTCCTAATTAAGTTGTTCCGCCCCGACTGAGGGCAGTGTAAATATTGCTGCGATGGCATTTTTAAGTACATCTGTGTTGTGTGTAAACACCTTCACGTGTCGGTACATTATATAATATCCCTTTGATTAATTTGTAAATCATTAAAAATCGATGAGATTTTACGTAGATATATATTGATACAACTTCATGTCTTAAGTCAAGAAGGTATCCGCTTTGGTCAGAAAGTTTGAAATGTATCTTTGATAATAACGGTATGACATCGTCGATAAGCCGCATTAATGGGTTATTGTCCAATCAAATCTCCAGGAGGTACTCGAGGTGTAAATGTATACAGAATATATCCTTGCTGAGCTTGAACGGATTGAAGATTTGCTTGAAAACTACCATCAAGTATATCCCATACAAGACTGACTGCAATAGTTGATGTTATATTAACGATTCCTGGTGAAATATGACGACCTTTACCGTCTTGATCATTCTTATGTTTGACATTATCTGCAAACGGGCGATATGTTTCTCCATGATTCAACAATCTTGTGGAAATTCTCATTAATATCATCGTTGAGTATTTGCTCTCGTTCGTCGGTTTTAAAACCAGGGAGTAAAAATGTTGATAATTATATGCAGTTATGACGTTAGGCAAAAGTTCGATGAGATAATTATCATCATTTGCTGCTTCAATCATGAGTTCATTAACATGTTTGAAATCTGATATTACCTGATTTATATTTTGTATCATTTCAATGACCTGTTGTTTAATATAATTGCTTTAATGTATTATGAAAAATATTACCAAATAAATACATAAATCTACTGTTTATTTGAATGTAAGCAGAGTCGGAAAATAATTTAATTTTGTCTTCCTCGATGAATGGGTATTTACCACCCAAACCATTAATAAATGGAATAGATCTATCGAAAAGAAATTTAATTTACCATCAACTGTATTTGATGAGCATATTGTATACCTCCGCCTGTATCAAATGGAATATACTACCATGGAACAGTTTCTCAATAGTTCAGGCCATCCTAACACATTTCTGACCTATGATTGATATATATCTACAGCATAATCTAGCGAGTTTATTTCTATCACAGCGATATTGTTGGTTCGCGAACTGTTAGAGCTTTTTATTTTATTTTTCTGTGATTGATTTAATTCTGAGCTGAAATCCATCGTTGATTTGTTCGATTTGATAATTACCAGTTGGAATAACAACAACTAGCCAATTGGGGTTCCATCTGGTTTATTTTTTATTTGCAAATACCAAAGTATTATTTGCCTGTAATCAACCGAATGCTTTTAATCTAATATTTGGACAACTATGATATACTCGTTATTGTAAGTGCAATTTATTTTACTGGAATTGGAGTTGGAAAGTTGACGCTCAATTCAGGATTGATCAACTTGCTGATATCATCGTTATTTTTGACGGAGTTTTATTAATGACGATCTGTTGCAGTAATCCTTGCGATGTCGACATTATTATTATTATTATTATTATTATTATTATTATTATTATTATTATTATTATTATTATTTTATTATTAATATTGTTTTGTTATTGTTGCTGTTATTATTGTTTATATTATTATTATTATTATTATTATTATTATTATTTTATTGTTGTTGTTGTTTTGTTATTATTAGTATTTTGTTCTAAATCAGACGTAGTCATTGCCTCGTTGTAAATCTTAATAATTTCTGTAAACTCAGGATCTGATATTATTCCATAACTAAGACCTGATGATATCAATCAAGAGAATTTGGAATATGTTAGAGTCGCTGTATGTAACTTTATTATATACTCATATAGTTTATTTTCGCTACATGTAAACTTTTTCCCAATGATATAAAGAACACCAGCATTTGTTGTTATAGCTGAAACAAAAAAAATTGTTACAACTACTGGTTGTTGTTGATGCTGTTGTTATTGTTGTTGTAGGGTTTAACGTCATTTTTCAGCACACGATAGGCTATACATTACGGCCAGAATTATTGGTGGGATGAGTACCCGTAAAAACCCCGGGAAAGAACCACTGACCCACGAGAAGCCACTGGCAAACTTTCTCACATAACCACATTGGTCGAATCTGGGACTCGAACCCATGCAGGCAGAAGTGAGATGGTAGTGATCCGTAACGGAGAGCGCTTTAGACCATTCGGGGCCCCTTACAATTACTGGTGCCATCGCTAGCGATAGTGCCTTTAAGTTTGTTGATAGCAATAGGCCGGTTCCAGCGATAACAACAGACGCCGAATATATAATTATATCAACGACAACTACGTCTACGATATTCTTTTTTTTTTTTTGTTGCTGTATATTCATCACCGATATTTTTCAGTTTGGTTTGCTATTCAGGCACCTGATTGTATCTGTATTGTTGCACGTTGATTGGGCAGCTCATCATTTAAGTAGGTGATAGTTTAGCGACTAATTCAAAACACCAATTATAGTAAATCAAGCCGAGTCTTTTTTCTTCAGTTTCCACTTGAAATGTAACTTCGTCGTTTTGATCTACTAATGTTAACATAAAAACTGAAGATTTTTTAATGCATAACGCCGTGGTATTGTAGTAGATACAGAGGTGTAGCTAGAGTAGCAGCAGAAGAGCTCAACCCTACAAAATTTGTGCAACCGTTTTTTTTTTTATCGATAACAGGATAACATTATTATTGCTGTTTTTTCAGCATTTTTTGAATATATTATCGATGAAAAAAGCAGTTATCGTTGTTATCGTAGTGGGATTGAAGTTTTTCAGCGATGAATTAACCGTATAATTTATATATAAATGGCAAACGTCGGAGAATCGTATTATTCTAGATTGGCCAGAGAGAGATTAGACGCGATTACAAAATATATTCCTGTACGGGATAGACTCAAGGAAAAACTTTAACGACGACAAGATTTATATACCAATTGTAACTGGTACAGAACAGTTATTTAAGCCGATAACTATGACCACTGAAGAGTCTACTACGGCTATGGAAACAGCTATAGCTACGGCTACTGTGGGTATTGAAAAAAAACTATATTTGGGTATACTTCTGACGAAGAAAAGAAAAAAGGAATTTACCCATTATTGAAACAGATCACTGGGGCTCAGTCACAACCTCAAGTTGTTGAAGAGGAGGAAGGTGTCGTTGGTGAGACTCAATGGGGTTTTTCTTTCGCGGATAAAATTACAGATAATTTTAAAAACAAAATAGAAAATTTTCAGTTATTAAAACCAGAAGACTATTACAAATTTAGTAATTTTGCAGCTGAGAGTTATAATTCGAGAAGAGATTTTTTAAAAGATGAATATAAAGGAAAAAGAATGGGTCGCCCTGAATGGCTTGATGGCTTGTATAAAATAACTAGGGAAATTAGTCGGTTAAACACAAAGGAATTGGGATATAGATCTTATCAAGCTGGGGTTACTTATTATGATATACAACAGCAAGAAGAACAACAAAGACAAAGAAAAGAACGACAAAAACAAAGAAAGCGTCAAACACCAACGCGAAAACAACCACCAAGACAAAAGAAACAAGAGGAACCTCAACTATATTATCTTTCTGACCAAGAAGAAGGTGATGGCGATATACAAGGTGCAACCGGAAGTGGTTTTACAGGAAGCGGTTTAAATATCTGTCCGGATAATATCATCAACGATGTGTCCCGGTTAGAAACTCTTATCGGAGGAAAACGCGCCGGAAATAATTCTCGTGAAATTGTCATTGAGGCCACAAATATCTGCCAGCGATTATTTCAAGGCGGTGTAATAGATATCGGTTTATATCGAGGTCTCATCGATGAAATCGTAGACGACTATTACAGCGATTAGATAAAAGGTCATCATATAAGATGATAATACACTACCAACGACGTCAACGGGTTAGAGTCATAAAACAGAGTAAATTATGGAGACGGTTTCGGTAATGTTATCCGTGGACTATTTACAAGAATTGCTCCCAAGGTGATGCCACTCGCTAAACAACTCGGTATGAAAGCAATTGGGGTTATTCGTGATAAAGGTATCGGCGCGGTTGGTGATCTCGCCGGACAAGCCTTCTCTTGGGCTAAAGATAAGCTAATACGATTAGTCCGTAAACTCAAACCGGTCCAATCTGTCAAATTACCTGTTACCGAGGAAATGCCCGTGAATGTCGCTAAAGTGATTAATCAACTCGCGAATCAAAAATTATCAGAGCTAGGTGGAGTATCAGACCACCAACACAAAGAAATATTGTCTCGAGTATGATAGCGGGTAGTGGTCTTCGTTTTAGAAGGTGACCAATTATTATAAAATGTTTGAAGAGATAGCTAACCCTGCGTTTAATATCGGTGAAAGTGTAATGAGAGATACTTCTCTTCGCGATTATCAGATGTTTTTGTTCGATGCAAGATCCCCAAACGAACGAAGTAGAATTGAACTTCAATTTCAGGACACTAGTAGATATTTTCTCCCGTCGGAAGGATATATCGAGGTTGAAGGTCAACTTTTAAGAAGTGATAATAACACTCTCCATGGAGCCAATGATAAAATTGGGTTTGTCAATAACGGTATAATGGCGCTATTTAGTAATGCAATATATCTCATCGATGAAAGAGAAATTGAGGCGATTCAAGAAAATGTCGACATCGCTACTACTATTCTGGGTTTAATGAGATACTCAGACGATTACGCGAGAACAGTTGGACCTTCTATGATGTTTGTAAAAGATACCGCGGATCATCCAAACAACGATCAATTTATTATAAGACGACCGCAAAATAACGCCAGTAATGCCGACGCCGATGTCGAGAATATGATAATCAATAAAAATGGAAATTATAATCTCGGATTTTCGGCTCGTAAAGATTTGTTAACAAGAGGTCGATTTTCCTGTGCGATTCCTTTATCTCATATTTTCGGTTTTTGCCGAGATGTTAAAAAAAATTATATTCGGTGCAAAACCTACGATTGTTCTAAATAGAAAAGGAGATGACAATGATGCAATATGGAGAGCTCCATGAGTTCAAGACGGTGTTGTACATTTGTCAGAATTATCGTTATGGATGCCCGCGTTGATTCCTTCGATCACTCATGAAGATCGACTAATGTCTTTTATGGAAACATTTGGTAAATCAATGTTGTCCTGGCAAACGGTAACGACAAATATCATCACTGGTCCCCCCCCACCGCAGGACTGTTCACGTGGCACCTATCTTCCCAACACGGAATAGCGCCCCCGAAATATGTTTTCGTTGTACTTCAACGAGCTAATAGAGTAAATAGTCAAAAACAAAACCCGGTGGTATTTGACCAACTCAATGTTACACAAGTTTCACTACGAGTAAACGGTCATCAAGAACCATCCTAAGATATAATTATGAATTTTGAAGTCAACGAAGTTGCGCGGGTTATCATCGGTTGATGACTTTTCTGGGACGCGATCTTGATATTGACACAGAATTGTTGATATCTCAGCGATAATTTACAACACTGTATCCGATCTACTACTTCTCGTTGGAACATATAGATTTGTATCTGTCATCGATATAGTCTTCCGTGTTCATGTAGGAGCTGGCGACTACAGAGCAGTATCTGTTAATCTCAGTGATAAAGCAATGTTACTCGAGGGTCATGGTGGACGGATGAAAATCGTTGACGCTCCAATAGAAAACATAATGGAATCCAAAAACATCTAACAATTAGATGATCTGTTATCTAAATAAAATGTCATATAGTCATGTTAATGTCACATTGACTCAAGGTCAGGTAAATAAACTACAATCGAAATATTCTAGTACGTGTGGCGCAAAGATAACCTTGAAACATGAACAGATAAAAGGAGGACCAAATAAACTATCTTTGACAAATATTCAGCTTTACCGTTTTAACAAGGTGCTAAAATCGAACACAGTAGTAGAATTAGAATTTTCACCTTCTGCAATTTCTAACATGATCAAATCCGGTGGAATATTTCCTCTACTCGCTGAAATTCCTAGAATAATCGCCGCTGCGGCACCTATGGTCGCTAAAGCTGTTGGATTGGGTGCTACTGGTGCACTTGGTGCTGCCGGTGTAAATAAAGCTCTCGGACGAGGATATAAAAAAAGGAAGAAACATAGTTGGACAAAAACTTACGCTTCCACAAATTATCGGGAAGGCTCTTGGTAATTATGCTAGCAGGGCAATGGATACAAATATAAGTGGAAAAGGATAAAAAAAAATATAAAAAAAAATAAAAGGAAACGGCCTGAGACTCCCAGGAACATACTTGAGCTAGGGTTATCCTCGATGTCAAATGTTGACTTAATCGATACGGTAAAAATCTGTCCGATACAATATTTCTGAGGTGTTTTCATGAAGGATCAATTACCAAATCAACAACGAGTGACCGAGTGGTCTAAAGCGCTGTCCGTTACGGACCACTGCCATCTCACCTCTGTCTGCGTGTGTTCGAGTCTAAGATTCGGCAAATGTGGGTATGTGAGAAAGCTTGCCAGTAGCTTCTCGTGGGTCGTTGGTTCTTTCCGGTGCTTGTCCGGGTTCTTCCTCCACCATTTAATACTGGCCGCCATGTGTAGCCTATATTGTGCTGAAAATGGCGTTAAACCATAAAAAAACAAACAAACAAAACAAACCAAATCAACTTTCGATACCAGAAACTGGTATAATTAATCTCGATGATAACATCGGACCTGGAACTCAATGGGTCGCGTATGCGATACATCCTAAATTTTGGGCCATCCTAGAAGCATTAAAGTGGATCGAGGAAAATAAACCAAATAAAACTGATTATTAGCGACTCGCTAAGCGTTCTAACCTCAATCCAAAATAACACCACAAAATCTAGAGAAAATTTCTTAAAACAAATTAACCTAATACTGAAAACCCTAAATTAAAATAAACTAGTAGTAGAATTTATGTGGATTCCATCCCACATTGACATCAAAGGTAATGAGTTAGCAGACCAACTTGCTAAAAACAAACTCGACGAACCTAATTACATGCCACTTAAATATAGCCAAACTGAACTATATATACATAGTTTAATGAACACAATGATTAATCAGAAATGGCAATCCGATTGGGACATAAATAAACAAGGGAGAATATTACACAACATCATTAAGGACGTTAGTAGAGTAATAAAACCACCCAGCTGCACAGGTTATGAACAATCTAAAGTAAATAGAATAATAATAGGAAAAACCAAACTGGCAAACAGCTTTGGAAAATACATAGGACCCTTCCCACATAACATTAATTGCCACAATTATAACACCCCAGAAGATTTACAACAATTGTACAAAAACTAAAAAGGAAAGGGACAAATTTAGATCCAAACAACTAAACATAGCCGCACCAAGTACATACCCAGAATTGAACTGCTTAAAACAACTGGGCTAATTGAAAAAAATATAGAAATATCGCCTATTCACCTAAATAAATCGAAAATTCTAACATGTATAACAACCTTAAGGATATATATGTAGCCCCACAATGAGGTCACATGGGTTCATTGACCAATCATTCGACAGGCTACTAAAACACCTAAATAACAAACTTATTCTGAAATAATTTATAACAACCTTAAGAAGTAAATGGTAGCCCCACAATGAGGTCACATGGGTTCATTGACCAATCATTTGACGGGCTACCAAAACACATAAATAACATACTAATTCTGAAATTTATAACAACCTTAAGAATTAAATTGTAGTCCTACAATGAGGTCACATGAATTCATTGACCAATCATTTGACGGGCTAATCAAACACTATAATAACATACTAATTCTGAAATTTATAACAACCTTAAGAAGTAAATTGTATCCCCACAATAAGGTCACATGGTTTCATTGACCAATCATTTGACGGGCTACAAACTTAACACAACCAAACAGAATTAGATGAAGCATCAGGGATAACAAAAGATATAGAAATAAATATTGAAGCATTTAAGAAAATAACATCAGGTACAAAAACAAAAGGGTGGACTATGGATACCATCATCTAGGAATTAACACTCCTCTCTATCTATTTCTAACTTTTTTCCATTTACATAAAACACCAAGATCATCATTAGACCCAGCGGCACAATGCTGTATCCAAATACCAATTAGTCAGTATTCTCCTCAAAGCTAAATCAGAAATACAAGGTGGTATCTAACCTCGAACCGTCAGGAATGAGGGACTAGTACATCGTCATTAATAGGCTGTCACATGGGACTGTCTACACTTTTGTAACAACAGCATTCCAAATTGATAGGGACACTTTTAGATATAGATACCCAGAAGAGAGGAGGACGCCGGTGCTGACAATCAAGATGAAGGGAGGCCCAGGGAACAAGAGAGGACAGGAGGACACCGGAGCAAACAAACCAGATGTGGGAAGACTGGTTACCATTACGTAACCCTCCATCAAAAAGCCCTTCTAAGGGCTACTGCCATTTAGCCAATACATAGCTCTCATTTGGTACGAAAGCTCTATTTGACAAGCTCATTTGAGAAACCTAACTTGATGAATTTCGAACAACGCCAATCAAAATTCACAATCCATATAACCTAACAGTGACCAACCTACATATGTCGCACAGACATTCTATAATTAAAATTGTTAGGGACTTACAATATGTACACTGGGTACTAGAAACATTGGTATGTTAGAAGTTAGAAAAAAATCTTAAACTACACAAAATTTTATTTAATTACTCAGATGGTTTACACATTTTTGGTATATTTTCCGTCCATTAGTGAAACTGGACCTGATTTGAAATAAGTATGGCTAGGGCGTTTCAAGGCTGTCGACATACATGGGCTAGCTTATCGGATCTTTTCCTCCTTTCTCGCGACCAGAAACCCTCAAAATGACGAGACGTGAAAACCATTTTTCACCAGTCATTATTTGGTGCCATTGCACCTCTAGTACACTTCTTCCGATTGGTTGATAGGGTTGAGTGCGTGTTTCATCTATTCCCACTCACCCAGGTCCTACATTCATGTCGATAGTCCCTCAACTGGGGTGCGACATGAAGACCAAATTAAATAGCACACTATGTGTGCATAAACGTCCGTGGGGATGTGGCACCATTCCTTACTCCACGGAAAAAATTAAATAACTTTCTTTTGAAAGATAAAACAGTGAATAATGACCCTTCGTGGCCGGTTCACTTTAATTTAACATTCATTCATATATCCTAAATCAATTATTTATTTTGACTCGTATGGATTAGCTCCACCAAAAGAATTTCTCAAATACGTATCTTCGTTAAAACCTCCAATTTGGTATTCAACGTTGCCCACGCAGACATTAACAGATCCTCCGATATGTGGTCGAGAAGTCCTTAATGTGTTAACCGCAATCTCAAAATCATCTAAACCACCTCATAAAACCGTACACGAATACACGAATACACCAGTAATAACTTTTTAAAGAGATCATAAATCGTATAATGGTAGACATTTGGGGAAGATCACTCTCACGCACAACAAAAACTAAAGGAGTTTCCCTCGAAGAAATAAGGAAGCTTATATCACAGGAGTTACCTAAAACATTAAATCTTGTAGGTGTGGCACAAGATGAAATCGTTGTATTTCACGATCGTCAGGGTAAATTGAAAACTACTGATATTTCCTTCCGTGATATTTTAGTTAAATCGGACCCTGCAGCAAATGATTCTATCGCTGTATTTGACGCTCAGGGTAGACTCAAATCCGGTGATATCATTACAACCATCAACGATAAAATAACATCGTTAAAAACCGATTATCTGATGCACGTAATAGAGCTTAACACACACGTAAATGATTATATTGGTCTCTCAAATCAATTTGTAGATTTTCACACGCATATAAACCAGTTTAACGATCATGTAGATAAATATGATTCTCTCGTAAATCAATTTGCAGGATTACAAAAATGTGTTTCAGATGTTCAACTTCCTATTGCTAATTTCTTTGGGGTTCCACCGGTGACCACGCCAAATATCACAGAGATAAAAACCGCCATTGACGATCTTAAAAAATTACACGAAGAATACAAGGAACATGTCGAAAAACAATTTACACGTCTTCGTAATAATTTTGGAAGAGTTGACGATGCCACTGACGAATTGTTTGGTAAACCTACCACGGTTCCTAGAAAAATCACTGAAGTTAAAACATCTATCGACGAGATCAAGAAAACTCACCAAACCATCAAAGATGATTTTCCAATAATGATTAGCACACTCGATAAAACAAAAATTCCTCATGGTAAAACTATCAACGTGGTATACACGATCCAACATGGGTCATTTGCTTGGACGCCACAAAATAATAAACTAGATATAACCACGACGGCCAAAGGCATTTATCGATTAACATTAGTGTCACCGACCCAGTTTAATATTTAATCGACGAGTTCAACTAGAGTCAACAATGTAATATCAACGATCATAGACAAAGGAACAACTAAGCGATTCACGATAACAACCACCGATGATAAATTGGTTAGGGTTTCAATAACATGGTATGTGGAATTTGTAGCAGATTTAAGTAAACAACCTAATTAAAATCTTCTATTGTAAATAAAAATGACAACACAGTAGTATCGCTATGATCAGGTCCGCGAACTACAGAATAAACTCAAATTGTTCACCGAAGAGTATCAAACAAAGATAAAAAAAATATCGGCGAAGAATTACCGCCGTTGACGTTATCGTGTACTCTGTTTCAGGTGTAATCACCTGAGCAGGTATAATACTTTCTTCGGTGACAATGGTCGCCCCGATAGTTGTTCCAATTTGTATATCAGCGGCGACAACCATCGCAGGAGTAATCTCAATAATAGCAAAACAAATATCATCGTGTAGTCAGCGTAAACTACATGACTACATAATTAAATTTCATACAGTGTCAACCGCGTACTCACAATTGTCCGTGATGATATCGTCGTCGCTCGATAACACGTTAATATCCGAAGATGAGTTCTCCGCGATGGTACGCGTTTATGACTCCCGCGATGTCAAAAGTAGAAAAACATATAGAACATAATGGCAATATCACAAGAACTACTTCAACGAATAGCGGAAAACACCGCCACGGTGAAAATCTCGTTGATATCAACGACGTCAAAGAAACCTGAATTCAGCATTGAATTTTCGACTCCGACCCCAGTAAAAAAAAATAGGTGATAACTCACCTAGTTGTGTATCATAGTTGGCCCAATATAAGATCGGAATCCTTCGCGGGTAAACCATCCAATAATAGTTTTGTGTTCGCGAATAAAGATAAATCCGACGGTGAACCTGATTGGCAGATAATATATCTTCCAAAGGGTAGTTACCAAATCGAAGGTATCAACAATGAGCTTCAACGCAGAATAAAATCTCTCACTGAGGAAGAATCTAAGATCGAGTTAACTGTTCACGTACCATCGTTATCAACTGCATTCGAGATAAAATCTCCCGAGTACGCCGTAAACATATATAACAGTTCGATCAGAACTATATTAAGATGGCCTGAAAAATCACCGCATGTGGAAAAAAATATCTGAAATACCGTTTTCACGTCAACTAGAAAAACAACCAACGAGGAAACCTCCCGAGCCTAAAAGATCTGATTACATCACAGATAAAAAAAAATCACCGTATCCTGAATTTGCCCTCACACCTCAAATCCAAAATAGTTTAAATAAATTAAAATACTCCGTAGACGAAAGTTTTTATTATTGGAGAACAGCATAAAACATAGAAATAATTATATGGCAGTTTAGTTATATAGATCCTACACAAAATAGTTTTTCCAGATCGTCCTGAACTACGTGGTCGACCCGTCGAATATTCTTGGGAGATTGAAACCCTTCTTAACTATTTTAAAAGAATTAACGAAGAATATAAAAAACAACTATAATAATTAAGGCTATATTTTCAGGAATATCTCCTTGATATAACAATTCCACATTATAAAATTATAAAACAAGTTGAAATGTTAAACAGCTTATCGCTGATATGGAATATCTCAACGAGAGATTTGTTCAGTTAATAGTTCGCTATAACCGCTCGACGGTATTGTGATCTAATTTTCGGAGCGGAATTCAGACAATTTTCTTGTTGAGTAATTACGCATAAATTTTCTACTCGATTATCAAGTTTATTTCTATTAATGTGATCAACATCTAATCCTTCGCCGATAGAATTCACTCTTTAATAGATCGATGAATTCTACATATTGATTACATCGGAACAAAACATCGACAAAGAAAAAAAATTGACCTTGACGAGAAAATAAAACCACAACGTTGGAAATCAAGAATAATAAATAGTATAAAAGCAACAAGATATGAATTTTTCAAAGATGGTGCCGATTATGTCGTTTCAAAGTATCGAACATCATCTGACGACGATAAAACTATGACGAAAAAGCGCGCCAAGAAAATACTATCAATGATGGACTTCAAAAATGTAAAATATTTCATGTTGGTCAAATACACAAAATTTCAACGAGGAGATCAACAAACATGGAAAATATTTGATCATCGTGAACGCGTATTAGATTCGATGAAATTTTTTAAAAAAATTTGACCGATAAAACCAAACCGGGTACATTGATCGGAATCGATAACAAATATTACAATCAATCATATCCGTTTAACGCGGTAACATATGGAATCTTTTCAATAAATACCCCAGATATAAAAAAGCTATCCTGGATGAAGGTTTCAACGGAGTTGAATTGTGTTGAAGAACGAGTCATAGAACATTTTAAAAATGCCAAACGAGGTAATGGATTAACCGAGTTAAGAAAATCTAAAATATCTGAGTGGGTTGAATCTGTTAAACAAACAGGAGCATCAATAAATGATATTGCTGAGTTGGAGAAGAAATTAAGATTTCCAATTACGGTAAAAACTATAACCGGAGAGGTTTTATACGCAGAAAATATAAAAAGAATGGAACTCCAATCGAAATCATCGGTCATAATTCTCATGCATGGAGTAATTCCGTAAAAGTATTTCCAGTATCACGAACAGTAAAATGTCATCACGGAAATATATTTGATTGCATCCACGAGATAAATAAAACAGATCCTGTTTCTGTGTGGTTGTTCAAAAGTGAACAAGGAGGAAAATACGATCAATTCGTTAGAACCAACGCAGACTTATATCGAACAGAAGCTCTTCAAACGAAGATGAATAATCTCGCGTTGATGTACACCGACAACACCGATGAAATTACCCAAAATTGTTTTACGGTGCCATCGGTTGCACCTCATTTTGCCAGAGAAAAGAATTCATGGAAACCAATTCGATTTAACCTTATCGAAGATGTTAAAGCTAGTTGAGTAGAACATGGTCATGATGGGCTATGGAATACAAAATATAACCTCGATGATATAATGTCCATTGACATGGCAGAGTGTTACCCCGCGAGTTTTCTCGGGTACGGAGAATGCAATGAATATTTTACAAGATTTGGTCATCCCACACACGGGATGATAAGAGTAGCGATAAATGGGAGTTTACCAGATTTTGATCTGACTGGGTTTGCCAGGGTAACATCATTTAAATTCGCAGATGGTCTTCATTCGATATTTTATATATGGGTGCGAAAACATCTTTGTGCGAAAAAATGGGCTCCGATAGCGTTATTAAGGTTCTTGTTATATAAAAAGATGTTGATGTTGTTAACGGTTCCACGGCGATAATTTCATATCGGAAACAAACCAATGTATGGTTATCAGAACCAGAAAAATTCGATGATTACGAAATTGTATTTTTACGCAAAATCATAGAAGAAGATGCAAAAAAACTTGGAAGAATAATAATTGGAAAATTTACTCTAGGTGGAGCAGACGATCATGAACGAAACTGTACCAGATTGTTTCTCGATGACGCAGAATAGGATTTTATTATCGCGCATACAACAGCAAGAGAGACATTTATCTAAAAAAACAACAGCTTATTTATCAAATAATGAAAAAGCGTTACTATCGGTGAATACTACGAAGGAGTTTCACAGTATATTCATCTGAGATCATCTATGTTATGCTATATTTTGATAAATTTACTATCTAACGTAAACAGATTTGCTGATATCGCTGTTAGAGTCGCCACGGATTCATTCTACTTTGATAAATGATACTACTTTGATGTTAAGAAATATATTACGAGTGACGGTGAGTGGGGAATATGGAGAGTAAAAGATGAAATATTACATGATTACAAAGAATCGAATGATGTTCCTGTAGAAGATAATTATTACGGTGATACCAGCGATGATATATCATCGTATCATTATGTGTATGATCCAATAACACGACATAAAACCGTCTATTTGAATGGCCCAGGATGATACGGAAAGACAACACGAGTAATCGATTTATTTGGGAAAACCGTTGACATGATTGTGATGACTCCATCTCATCGTCTTGCCAGAGAGATGACATCGCGAGGAGTTCATAGTTTCTTTCAATGGAGTGGAACCGAGTGGTCTCCCGATCGCATGAGAACAAAACATATTCCTGAGATAGTTATATGGGATGAAATCGATACAGTATCGTTGAAGCTGCTAAAAACATTTCTTGGTTGGTCGTTAAAGAAAAATACCGCGGTGATAATGTGTGGCGATCATGGTCAACCACCACCATTTACTGGATTATCGCCTCATTGCTGGTTAAAAAAAGATTGTTGACTACTACGAAGAAATCAACGCAGATCATCGATCACTCGATGCAGAGTTAACCGAGTTAAAATCCGCGATAAGATTACAATCAAATAGCGTACAATGCGAAATAGCACGTAAAACAATTTCTGCAACCTCAATTGATGATTTATGGGATACGTGGAAACCATCAGATCTGGTCGTCGCCAGCAGAAAAAAAAATTAAGAGATTTACTTCAGATGAAATTATTTTATCTTCACGAAGACAAATTTCCGATGGAACCAGTACCGCTATGTTATAGACCCAAGGATACACGACGACAAAACATTTTCGTTGACATCCCTGGGAAATCCTAACGCCAACAACTAGTATTAAGTGATATTGTACTGGTTGATATCGCCGTAGTCAGAAATGCAATAAACACAGATAATTCTAAATGGATGATAGGATACGCGATGACGATACACTCATCACAAGGGCTGACAATCACCAATACTATTATTTGGATCGTTGATGACTTCATCGAGTGGTCAAATTTAGTTTATCTTGCTGTGTCACGAGTACGAAGAATAAATCAACTTCGGCGACTTTATGTTGATTTCAACGATGAAAAAATATAATTGATGTAACAGACGATACCACGATAAGAAAAAGACTAGCCGGGTATAAACAATAAGACAGAAAAAAATAACAGAGCTCTAAAACAACAACAAATAATCACTGCGCTAGTTGCAATTGTATCATGACTTGGTCAGGAAAATCTCTCCAACAATTTACCTCAGATAGAAAAGATATCCGTCGAGGTCATACCCGAGATAATGTAGCATTGCCATGTCTGGAATGTAGTCGAAATCATTGCATTAATTAAGATTAGTTGGTGGTAATTGAGTATCATCAGGGATAACTTGTAATTGCTCACGTGTAAAACTTCGTTGCGGTGCAGTTGGATCTAGTTTATATAGCGCTGGTCTATTTTAGATGTTACCGTGGTAAATATTTTATATGTGGTAATACTCCATATCGGATCAGTTGATCTTCTTCTACCACCTTCAAGTTCACCAGGTTCATATAAATATCTTACAGTGATATTACTATGTAGTATATGCGATGAAACATCCTTTTTAGTACATTTATATATATTTTTAGTTATCGCGGTTGCCGGTTTCATATTTATCGTCCTGGTGACCTCATTATTGAGCGCTGCAACTACTTCTGGTAATCGTTTAACCCATTCACGAGATCGTTTATAATCGATGAATTCCTTCGCGCATTGATAATGAAACAATTTATTCGCAAGTGTTCTATTAAATCGTTCAACAATTGCTTGGTCACGATGGATTGCAGTGTGTCCTCGTCGTATCATAGTATTATGTTGCTTCATCGTTGATAATACTTCACCTTGAAATTCTTTACCAGAGTCAACCTGAAGAAGTTTTGGCCACCGTAGAGGTCCTCGACGATAAATCTTTTTGAACGCAGAGGCAACTTTAGAAGAGGTCTTCGTTGATAACGGTTCAGTTTCTTTGTATCTACATGCAACATCAACTACCGTCAACGCGTATTTGTAACATGATTTTTGACAATGTCATGAGGTAAAAATAATATATCAGCCTGATGAACTTCATTTGGGGTATTAACATCGAACGACGCCTATTGAATCTTTTTCGGTAGGGGTAGATAAATTTGCCATACTGCTTGTCGGGATAACAAATCAGCAGCTGTTGCACTTGTAACCTTAGCCGCGCTAGCAAGTTTATCAATTGCCGATTTACCTCTGTGATATTCAGTTGGAGAATAATAAATTGCTTCCATATCAAATACTGGAACCCATCATTAATTTACCTTTCATCACAGTTTTTATTATCCAAGATGCTAATTTTTCTTTGAAGGATTTATCCGGAATTGAATTTAACGCGTGAATCAATCTTACATCTGCGAGATGACGTTGTTCAAGATCATTACTCCGATATGCGATATCATGAGCACGACAGGCTTCATCGATAACATTTATCGGATACTCGCCGGCCCGAGGGTTGTCTTGGTCATCAAGTCTGATGTCTAATCGTGTTCCCGGTCCACAATAACTATATCCTGGAAGGTGTTTTTCTCCTGGATACTTAGGCCACGATGCTCCTGGGAGATTTGCTAACTTGGAGGCTATATCACCTCCGTTTGTTTAAAAAACAAATCTGAATTTTATTATATCACACTGTGCACACTTGCCAGTGATCGCAATCTCTGTTATTTTTGTCGTGGAAGGTGTCAAATCGTGTAAGAGTTTTACATTTCACACAATATAAATCCATAATATATTTATGTTATATGGACATGAATGTAATTGATTATTCGTCAACACGAAAACCACAACCTGTTAAACATCATAAAATGCTACCAAACTCAGGATGATCATTATTGGACCATCCGCAAGCGGTAAAACAAAGCTGCTAATTGATATGATAATGAGATGGATGAAATGGGATAATTGTATTTGGTGGCACCGAGCGTAGATGATCAACACTGTTATCAGGTGCTAAAAGACTATAACAAAAAAGTATCGGAAATCACCGGGGAAGATATTATTGAGTTTATTACAGATATCGATGAAGCACCTTCCGTGGAAGACATTAATAGAGACATTAACAACTTGGTCGTGTACGACGATGTAATGCTAGATAAACAAAACAAAACCTGCTAGGATATTCTCCCGCGGAAGACATAAAAATACTGATGTAATATATGTCACTCAAAAATACACACAAGTGCCTAAAGTGATCCGAGAAAATTGTAATATTCTAGCAGTATTTAATGGAGTTGATACTCATACACTCATAAATATTTGGCAAATATGGTGTGGGGATTACGATTATAACAAATTTAAAAAATTCTTTAGTCATATTCAAGCAACCTCACATGGATTTGTAAGAATAAATTTATACGACCCCAAAACAAAATATCGAATTGGACTAGGTCAAATATGCGGTTAATTCGTCGTAGAAAATCTTCAATCCCACTACGATAACAATGATAACAACAACGATAACTGCTTTTTTTCATTGATAATGAATTGAAAAAATGCTGAAAAAACAGCGATAATAATGTTATCGTGTTATCGATAAAAAAAAAAACGGTTGCACAAATTTTGTAGGGTTGAGCTCTTCTGCTAGAGTGTCCGGGGACAAGATTCATTTTTACACCATCCCCACCCACCCCTTTAACTCTGAGGCCCATTTTTAGCAATAAATTTACCATCACACAATGTAACTCCAACGGCTATTACAGAGAAGAAAAAAATAAATGCATAGTTGCATATTTGCAACAAAATTCCACATACCACCTATTTCAAAGCCCATTTTGGCGCCTCCACTTGTCTGGCGCCCTGGAAACTCTGTCC